>JALIGW010000008.1:5005000-5605000 GCA_023053685.1 Diadophis punctatus similis | reverse complement strand
TAGAGTTTGCGAATAAGTCCCGAAACTACGAATCTAGCAGCACCATGGCAGTTGTTTGCCCTTGCAAACAACCACAGAGGCTCTGCAACATTCATCCTTAATGTTGCCGGCCAAAATGGAGCTTCTGAGGGGCAGATCCGCCCCTCTGACGTTCCATTCCGGCCTCCAGAGGCCTCACCTGGATCTGTCCCTCAGAAGCTCCATTTCGGCCTGCAACAGGCTGGGGGAGGTCCGCAGAGGCCCGAACAGAACATTGGAGAGGTGGATCCACCCCCGGAAGCTTCATTTCAGCCTGCAATGGGCCGGGAGAGGCCCGCAGAGATATGAGTAACAATTTTCCCAAATGTAGACGAATTTTGATTATCCAAAAGAATTTCTAGTAAATTTCCAAAAATGTTCTAGAACAATCATTACCCTCCCTCTCAGACACATGGCAATAGAAACCCTTTTTAAAAAGTAATTTATTAATCTTCTGTTCATGAAACTTGCTCAACTTGTTAATTATCTCTTTCCTTCAGCTGTGTTTTTTTGACACAACTAGATTTTAATTCAGTTCTTTATAAAGCTTTTCTTACTTTCTGATCTATATTTGAACCAACTGCTTGAAGGCTGATGTATCCTATAATCCCTTGCTGGATTTTTATGACTTATGACTGTTTTTCATACTTATGACCTTTGTAGCATCTCCATGATCATGTGATTAAAATTCAGATGCTTGGCAACTGACTCATACTGATCATTGCCATTCCTTTCAAGGTCATGTGACCACCTTTTGCAATATTTTGACAAGCAAAATCAATGGGGAAGCCAGATTCACTTAACCATGTTACTAACTTATCAACTGTGGTGATTCACTTAAAAACTGTGGCAAGAAAGGTCATAAAATGGGGCAAAACTCACTTAACAAAAACATCAGAAATTCTGGGCTCAGTTGTGGTCATAAACTGAGGACTACCTGTACTGGATTCTACTATAAGAACTTTGGTTTTATTAGTTTTTCAAAAGCTCAGGTCTTATTCTTTTTTAAAACTTTTGATGGGAAAATTCCTTTTCTTATCATTACTTTTCATTCTAGGAAATTTTATCTCAACTTTTCTCTGTGGACATTTTGTTATATCTACTTTTCTTGTGCTTGAAAGAAAGATTGTTTTTAAAATGTCTATAAAAAGAAATAAAGCTGTCTGAGAAATCTTTAGGAAAAAATTCCCTCTAACTTACAAGCCTTATTTGAAAATTTTAATAAAACATTTTTATTAAGTTAGCAAACATTATGAATCAGTCCCAGAACTTACTCAGAGGCAGCAGGTAACAGTTGAACTTGGTTTCATGCTGGGTCAAAAAGGGGCATGAATACAAGAAATTAAGAGATAATGAAATTGACGGGTGATGGACTTAACTTTCGTGTGTGTGTGCGCGTGCGTGCGCCAAGGCAAATTGGTTTCAAATAGATGTTTATAATTTGTTATAAATCTTATAAACGTATAAAAGTTTATAAATCTTGGGCCTGATTCACAAGGGGAGGAAGTTATAATTGTGGTAATATAGTTATCAGTGTTCAACTGTGGGGGGGGGGGACAATGTGTGTGTGTGTGTGTGTGTGTGTGTGTGTGTGTGTGTGTGTGTGTGTGTGTGTGTGTGTGTGTGTGTTTATTTTTATTGTTTGTCTTTTTATCCACATTTTAACAATGTTTTTGTCTAGTTTTGTTGTTTTTGTAAAAAGTATTTTGGGATAAAAATAAATTTACAAGAAAAAAAGGAACTTATTAATATATTTATGAAACTTGCTCAATGATAAATGATAGATTATACCGTATGTTATATTTTCAGATGCTTGTTATTTACATTTATAGATGTTGAAATTTCATGTCAAAGGACTCTTCAAATTGAGGTTAATGGTTTATTATTACTGCAATAGGTTATTTAGTTGAGATGTTAACACAAACTAAGCAATTTCCTCTAAACAATCTAACTACTGATTTTCCTTTATTTGCAATATGGAATTAAAAAAAATATATTTAAGACTGTTTATTTCTTTAGCATCAACCACAAAGAAAACCATATTAAAACAAATTACCATGTTGATGAATGAATTGAAACAAATAGAATTAAGACAAAGCATAATCTATATTTCCACAACCAGATATTTTCTCAAAATACTACAAAACCTTCACTGTGTAGTTATTGCTCTATTAATCTACTTATTTATTTATTTTGTCAAGCGTGTATATGATTACAGACAAAGTATAAACATGATTGTGAATATATAAGATGTACAAGCATGGTTATGAGTACATATTTTACGAATACATGGGGATGGTAGGCATGCTGGTACGCTTATGCACGCCCCTTACAGACCTCTTAGGAATGGTGTGAGGTCAACGGTCTAAGGTTAAAGTTTTGGGGGTTTGGGAAGAAACTACAGAGTCAGGTAATGTATTCCAGGCATTGACCACTCTGTTGCTGAAGTCGAATTTTTTGCAATCAAGTTTGGAGCAGTTTACATTAAGTTTGTATCTATTGTGAGCTCATGTATTGTTGCAGTTGAAGCTGAAGTAGTAATTGACAGGTAGGACATTGTAGCAGGTAATTTTGTGTGCTACACTTAGGTCAGATCGAAGTCGGCGTAGTTCTAAATTTTCTAGGCCCAAAATTTCAAGTCTGGTGGCATAAGGTATTCTGTTGAGAACAGAGGAGTGTAGTACTCTTATCGTGATATATCTCTGGACATTCTCAATTGTATTAATGTCCGATATGTAGTGTGGGTTCCAGACAGATGAGCTGTATTCGAGAATTGGTCTAGCAAATGTTTTATATGCTCTGGTTAAAAGTACATTATTACCAGAGAAGAAGCTACGCAAGATTAGGTTAACCACTCTTAATGCCTTCTTAGTAATGCTGTTGCAGTGGGCTTTGGCACTTTGATAATTAGAGAGGAGTACTCCAAGGTCATTTACTGAGTGAGGATCGTCAACAAGGTCGTGATCATCTAGTTTGTATTTTGTGTTCTGATTATTTTTGCCAATGTGTAAGACTGAGCATTTGTTGATTGAGATATGAAGTTTCCACTTGTTTGACCATTCTGATACATAGTCAAGGCCTTTTTGAAGGGTAGTAGTATTGTCAGTGGTGTTGAATAGTTTTACATCATCTGCGAAGAGGACACAGTTGCTTTTTATATTATCACAAATGTCGTTTATGTAAAGAATAGAGAGAGTTGGTCCTAAAACGCTGCCTTGGGGAACACCGCTGTTAACAGGTACAGGGTTTGATAAAGCGCTTCCTATTTTGACTTGTTGCCTGTTTGACAGGAATGCCATTATCCATTTGTGCAGGGGTCCATAAATGCCATAAGATTTTAATTTTAGAAGTAGTTTGTCGTGTACCACAGTCAAAGGCTTTGCAGAAGTCAATGTAAATTGCATCTATTGCTTTGCCCTGGTCGAGTTGTGTAGTCTATATGTTTTTACAGTGTAGAAGTTGCAGATTGCAGGATAAATTTTTTCTGAAACCAAATTGTTTGTGAGAGAGTAGGTTATTTGTCTCTAAGGGGAGAGTAATAGATTGGTTAATGATTGATTCCATGACTTTGCAGGTGATGCAACATAAAGAGATTGGTCTGTAATTTTCAACTAGGCTGGGGTCTCTCTTTTTGAAGATAGGGATGACCGTGGCTAGTGATCATAGGTTGGATAGGTAGCTGGTCCTATAAGATTTATCAAAAATTATGCTCAGAGGTTCTGCTAGGGCAGTGAAAAGTTTTTTTAAGAAGTAGGCACATAGTCCATCTGGTCCAATGGATAGAGATGGTTTTAGATTGCATAGTGCCTTTCCAACGTTGTCTTCTGTAAAATCGGTGTGTATCAGATCATTGTAATTGTTTATGGTTTGACTAGGAAATATTGGACATGAGTTGTTGCTGTTTACAAAGACTGAGCCGAAGAATGTGTTAAAGAGGTTGGCTTCGTCATTAAAGTCTTTATTGTTAGGTGCTTTTAGGGGTGGGATGGTTCTCGTCTCTTTAAATTTGTTGTTTACAAAATTGTAGAATACACAGTTGGATTTCGTGCTTGATATGGTTTTCCTGTTTGATATGATAATTGGTGCATTCAGTCTTTATTTGTTGGCATAACTTTTTGTAGTGGCTTTTGAAGTTGGCTGTATAGCCAGATTTGTTTTTTCGCCAGAGATAATTTTTTTTGCTTGGAGCTTCCTTATTGTTATAGGTAGTTTGTTTTATTTGTAGAATCTAAATCAACCGTGTCTGCATATGCAACTATAGTTTTCTAATTATAATTATCTCCAACATGGAAAGCATTTGTAGAAAAGCTAGTGATGAAATTGTTTGGTTTATTATTCCCTTACATTTCAATAATATAAATATCTATGAAATCCATTGGATAAGCTGGCTCTTTAGAGTACTGCCATTCAATTAATCAGTCATATTCACGACAAGCAAATTGCTTTGTGATGCAATGTAAAGTTGGGAAGGGCTTTGGTCACCCTGATGGATGACCTCTGGCGAGCCCGGGATGGTGGTTATTCCTCCATCCTGGTGCTACTTGACCTCTCAGTGGCTTTCGATACCATTGACCATGGTATCCTTCTGCGTCGTCTTGGCGAGGTGGGAGTGGGCGGCACTGTGCTACAGTGGTTCTCCTCCTACCTCTCTGACAGGACGCAGTCGGTGTTGACAGGGGGGCAGATGTCAAGCCCTAGGCCCCTACTTTGTGGGGTGCCGCAGGGCTCGGTCCTCTCGCCCATCCTGTTTAACATCTACATGAAACCACTGGGTGAGATCATCCGACGACACAGGGTGAGGTATCAGCAATATGCTGATGATACCCAGTTGTACATCTCCACCCCGTCTCAATTCAGGGAAGCCGTCAACGTAATGTGCCGCTGCCTGGACGATGTTAGGGTCTGCATGGGGAAGAACCGGCTAAAGCTCAACCCTGACAAGACCGAGTGGCTATGGATATTGCCTCCCAAGGATTCTGTCAATTGTCCCTCCTTGGTTCTTGGGGGAGAGAAATTAACTCCCTCAGAACGGGTTCGCAATTTGGGTGTCCTCCTAGACCCACAGCTAAAATTGGAGCAACATCTTTCAGCTGTGGCTAGGGGGACCTTTGCACAGGTTCACCTAGGGCACCAATTGCGACCCTTCTTGGAGAGGGAGGCGCTACTCACAGTCACCCACGCCCTTATCACCTCCCGGCTGGATTACTGCAATGCGCTCTACATGGGGCTACCCTTGAAGAGTATCCGGAGACTACAATTGGTGCAAAATGCAGCTGCGCGAGCCATGGTAACACCTGTCCTCCGCCAGCTGCATTGGCTGCCCATTAGTCTCCGGATCCAATTTGTGTTGGTCGTTACCTTTAAAGCCCTACATGGCTCAGGGCCAGGCTACCTTCGGGACCGCATCCTGCCGCATGCCTCCCTACGACCGGTTAGGTCCCACAGAGTTGGTCTCCTCCAGGTCCCATCGACCAAACAATGTCGGTTGGCGGGGCCTAGGGGGAGAGCCTTCTCTGTGGGAGCTCCCTCCCTATGGAACCAACTCCCTCCGGAGATCAGGGCCATCCCCACCCTGCTGGCCTTCCGTAAAGCAATAAAAACTTGGCTCTTCCGGCAGGTGGGGTGAAAGTGAGACCGAGTAGATTATCCCGGGGTCTCCCCCCTTTAGTTATGAATGTTGGAGATCTTCTTTTAATTCTTATATTTTTTAATTGTTATATGTTTTATAGTAATGGATTTGACATGCTGTGAGCCGCCCAGAGTCCCCCAGGAGTTGGGCTGCATACAAATCTATTAAATTAAATTAAATTAAATTAAGGGCAATAGAGGTGCTCTTTTGAATTTTGTAAATTTTCTAATTTAACTCTAGGTCTTTTCCCATACTTATTCTATAAATATACATTTACAATCAGTTTCTTTTCATTTCTGTAAAGTTCTAAAATTTTGATTGGCACATGGGGAATAGTTTGGATAACACATTCATTGGATAACTGAATTGGTCCTAGATTCCTTCCCTTTCAAGGCCCCTTTTTTATTATTATTGTTGTTGTTGTTGTTGTTGTTGTTGTTGTTGTTGTTGTTGTTGTTGTTGTTGTTGTAATAATAATATTGTAATTATTGTAATAATAATTATTGTAATTATTATTATTACAATAATTTAACAGTTATTAAATATATTTCTTGACTGTTGCCTGTCGGATGAAAATCAAAGTAGTTCAGAGAGTGAGTTATCTGAGCTCCAAATTCCTTCTCCCAATGATTGATTTATCCCAAAGATTGATTTATCCTAGTGTAATTGTAATTGTAGTTATTTTTGTTTTTTCAAGATTGATTTTATATTGAGAATTCTCCAAAACTATTAACTATTTTCATCTACTCTTTTATTGCCTTTTCTGGTTCTGTAGTGATTAGTACTACATCATTTGCATAACATTTCAGCTTATATTCCTCTCCATTAATTTTGAGACTTGCTTTTTCTTTATTATTTGATATTTGCCTCAAACTTTTTATGCCAGTAGTTTTCACATAATGATGAATAGTAAAGTGAGAGTAGACACCTTGCATTGTACTTTTTCTGATTTGAACATCTGCAGAAAGCATTATATTGGCTACAATTTTTGCTTTTTGCTGTTGCTATATACTTTTAACCCATGCTTGGAAATCTTTTCTCGAATTTATTGTATTCAATACAGCCAGAAAACAGACACTTATCATATAGCTAATTATCAAAGGGTTTTTTCTGAGTCTAGAAAAATTAATGCAATTTTCTCCCTTTTTACTACAAATAATCTGGGTGGTGGTGGTAGGGGGAAGAATCATCACAATTTAATTAGATCCATCCTCACAGAGAGAATACATTTTATCCATCCAATACTAGAAGCAAGATACAATGCTGGCAATATTTGATTGGGAACTTAAATTTTCAAAATATGCAGCAATGCGAAAATTAACAGTATATATTCACAATAGGAATTTGATTAAGTATAATTGATATCATGGTTCCCATACGTACAATGCATCATGCAGCATGGTAAAAACAAACATTTAGGGTCTAGTTTTGAAGGATGCCCAAATGTTTATAAAAATTGTATATTAGCAAAAGGAGGAAAAGAGAGCTTACAAACTGAATATTTTTCTTCTTCCTTAACCTTTTCTCCCCCCCCCCATTTTAATCATTGTCAAATTTGCTTTATCTTTTTTTTTCTCAACATGGACAAACATTCAATGATAATGCAGCAGATACCTTAGTCAAGTTAAAACTACAATCAACTTAAGATCAAAATCTTTATTGTTCAAAAATATGTGTTGTGTTGTGTTGTATTTATTGCATTGTATTGTATTTATTGTATTGTATTGCTCAATATTTATTGCACAACAACAAACATTTTGATGCAATCTGCAGCAATTTTCTAATATTATGTTCAGCAACATTCAATTTTAGATGAAAAAGTTTACCTGCAGATGTAAGTAATCTCTAAAATCATGTTGAGGGGTGCAATAATGGCTGCATAAGAAGTAATTCTAAACTTAACCTACTATACCTACTAATACTATACCTACTGATGTTTGTTTAAATATTTATTTTATATTCATATATTTAAAATCTCCTTCAAGAAAGTTCCCAACTTCAGGCCTAATTTCAATCATGTATATATTTTTCTTGTATTAGTTACCTTGAAGATAAGAAATGCAAGATGCACATATATGAACAGATCTTCATTAGATAAAGACTTCTTCATATTACAGAAAATAGTTAAAAATTAATCATGAAAAATAAGCAGAAGACACACTTTCAACTTCTGCTCCAGAAGACACACTTTCAACTAGCATCAGAGTTATATGAAGACATGTTGCTCATAACCCTTATTTGTGAATGAGGTTTCTTGTCTGGCTTGGGGTAGGGTTTCTCTCAGTCCAACCCTTCTCTAAGTTGATGGGGAGATATTAAGCAAATCAGACTGTTGAGCTTGTGAATAAAAGGTAAAAATGCAGATCTCATAAATAAATTAAAGGGCACATCAAAAGATTTATAGTGCAATTTGTTATATCAACATTGTACCAGCACTGAGTTTATATCACAAACTGTCACTCAGAATAAATGTTACTTTTTAACTGAACTATTTATCTACACTTTAAACTCATATTAGCTTTGATTATATCAATAAGTTTAATCCAAACATTGCCTTGATTGTCTTCATTCAGCCTCAAATGTAAAAATCAACACAGTTACGGCTACTTCCAGGTAGCTTTCTTACACAAAGAACAACAAACAGTAATAAAGAGGAGTTTTGTAGAATACTGTAAAGTTTATTTTTAAATATATATAAATATTTGCTCCTTTGTTTTACTGGAACATCTGAATAGCCTATACTCAGACTTCTCCATAGTCTCCTACTCATCCCTACCTCTTTTACAAGTATTATGGCTTTCTTCATTCCACCAAAACCACTGCCTGATGCAGGCATCTCACATGCCAATATAAAATAATTTCAAAATAATTTAATGTCAAAAATACAAATATATGCAATTTGTTAAATTTGACTCTACAATGATTTGCCTTAAAAGAATGGTATTTGCAATTAGATCAGTCATTATTATTCAAACCACAGAAAGTTCTAAGCACTGCTCTGCTCATGCAAAGCTATCAAACCCTGCTGTCTTAACAGAATTGGAAGGGATCTTGGAGGTCTTCAAGTCCCAATTCCTTACTCAAGGACGAGACTCTATACTATTTCAGAAAATGCTTGTCCAATCTCTTCTTAAAAACCTCTAGTGATGGAGCACTCACAAATTCTGAAGGCAAGCCCTTCCACTGATTAATTGTTCTGTCAGGAAATTTTTCCCTACTTCTAGTTTAGTTTTCTCCTTCTTGTCCTGCTTCTTGTCCTGCCTTCAGGAGCTTTGCAGAATATGGAATATTGGAAGACTGCTTTCATATCACCCTGATTCCTTCTTTTCATTAGACTAGACATAACCAATTCCTGCAAGCCTTCTTCATATGCTTTAGTCTCCAGACACCTCTGAGCAGTCATCAGTATTCTCTGGATACTACTGGATATTACTGTTATTTTTAAAAATCTTCCCTATCTCCTGGTACCCAGCGGCCCTCTGCCCAAAAGCAGAACTAGACAAAAGTATTGTAGCCTTCTAGATCTCCGGGGTAAAGGGGTGTCAATATATATAGTTAGCTCAAATTTAGCACGAAAGGAAAACTCAATCCTTGATTGTAGTGTACTTCTTAAAATTGTGGCCTTCCACATAGAGAAAGAAGCAGGAAATTTGTGGTATATAAAAAATGTTCAGAATGTTCCAGTGTGGAATGTTAACCAAGAAAGATATTCCTCCTAAATACAAAGCTGAAGCGCTAACTAAACTGGACAACTCCTGTCATGCAAGATTAGGAAGTGGCTGATGCCAATGCAGTGTGGTTTACCTGGAACTCAGTGGCACTGAATAGACATGATTAGAAACATTATTTCAGCCGTACAGTGAACAATTCACAAAACAGTTCCCCTTTGATATCCATCTATATATTTGTCTCTTTTTTACAAAGAGACTATAAAATTGGGGGTATATATTATAGGACAGAACTTTTAGAATATAAAGCTGTTGTTTTGATAGTTTGTTTTTGTTATGAAGTGCTACGAGAAAATTGCTGCAATCCTAGTTTTACTTACGCAATGATAATTTAGAAGGTTTTCAATGATTTGAATACAGGCTAGATAATTCCCTTAATGCTGCTTGTTTGTTTATAAAACAGCAACAAATTATAAGTCTGATATTCCTGGGAGAAAAATCATACAATTATAGGCCTAGAAGGGATCTTGAAGATCTTCTAGTCTTCCCTGCCCAAGGCATAAGACCTTTGCCCAAGGTAGAAGGATAAATGCCCTAGGATGGATCCGAAAAATAAAATAATGTTATAGGTATGTCCCAAAGGAAAGCATATTTTGTTGCACAGGACCTTGCAATTGGGGTGGGGGTGGGGGAAGCTTCTCCCTTGAAGTCTTTGTCCTAACTTTATTTAGTAGAAACATGAGAAAGACCTCAAGTTTCACTAATAAGCTTTTCAAGAACTTTTAATTGGATTGAGCACATCTTTTCTTCCACTAATTACAGACACTGCCCCACTTGCTTTATTTCCTTAGTCAAAAATATCTGAATGCTGAAGCTGAGAGAATAGTATGCAATATGTCCACAGAGACTTTAAACTATTCTGAATATCCAGCTATACAATACAAGGGAACACACTTCCAGAAATGCATTTAGAAGTGAACTTTTTCAGCTAAATTCATTATTCCTGTTAAGGGGCAGGGGTGGGAAGAATAGATGAAAGAGAACTGAAGCATGAAGTTCAATTGTGTAGATGATCTACCCTTGAGTTTTTATGACTTTGGTCCATTTGAAGTTTTAGAGATTTATTCAGATCAAAGGAAATGTTTTTCTAGTTAAATTCTTATCCCTAGATTCTCTCCTATTCATAGCTGAAGATGTTCTTAATTAGGAGAGGATGAAAATAGAAATATATACAAAAGCTCCTTTTCACATATTACTTTCATATAGGATACCCATTGTTTGAAACCCAAGTGAGGCCACACATTACACTGTCACAAACTGAGGCTAGCTGCATGTATGATCCATCACCTAGAAAAGCATCCTATATGTGAAGAGTTGTTCAAAAATGACTATTGTGATTTGTGTTTTCTTATAGAAAATGACAACAAATGAAGGAGATAAAGCTAGAGTAGGATTACACATTATTTCTACTTCGCCATTAATGCCTAGTTCGGGCAATAATTTTGCATAGGAAACTGGCCACATAAATAATTATGAGTGATGTAAAATTATACTGTGATTGTCATCCAAATACAATGTGACTTCTACAACACAGAATCTTTCACATGTACAGAGCTATGTTGCACATTGAAGACTGCACACATGGATTATGATTTCATGATTTACAGAAGGAAGAGGAAGTCAATATTGTTTGTGTGGCATGTTTTGAATAAAAAGGACTATTTAGTAAGGCTTAGGTACACCTTAATAAATTACATGTGAAAAGTCCCCAATAAAGGAATAAAGGAATAATTCCTAGCATCACCTTTTGTCAGATCTGCCATCTTTAGTTTGGTGCTTTGCTTGCATCCTGCCATCAATCATTGGGGGTCAGGGGGAAGAGGATGTAGGTAATTGGCATATAGAGGTGGGGTGGGGATTGACAGGCTTGGCGGAAGCCACAGGTGTGAGAACCAACTTGTTCCAATCTTCAAGGCCGCAGAGACTTGGAAAAGAATGTTAATTGCACCACGTGGCACCAAACATCTGAACAATTTCTAAAACTGCTACATCTACATGGCACACCAAGGGATGAAGACAAATTGGTCAAGGGAAGAGGGCCGAAGAGAAGGGGGAAAGTATAACTTTTTGCATGGAAACTTTAATTCTAGCCTGTTTTGCTGCAACCCCTACGTCAGGCCAAAGCCATTTTATTTGGGAGCTTAGGCCTGCCACACTTTATACTATTTTACTATGCATTTTCTACTGTGGGAAAATGGGAGGTGGGATTGTAAGAGGTTGTCAGTATGTAGTCATAACAAATTCTTTCTAGAAAGCCAAGGTCTTCCTTTGTCTCTGCACCTCTGCACCTGCACGGAAGGAGATGGGTGAACTCTGCCAGCATGGCAATAGAAGATTGGACAACGTGATGGATTTGTGGGTGGGGGGGGCAAGGACTTGAACTTTCAACTGGGTGGCGAAACCCGGAGGACTTCAGATTCGGGTTTCATCTAGATTTGCCAACATGGCTCTATTAATAAATTGGAACTTTGAGGAATACTTTGCCTTGGACTCTGATTTAATTTTGGATACTATTTGGAACCCTGACACACTAATCCTTAGTAAAAGAATTTATCACTTCAACCAAATGGAGTCAAAGGTCTTTCTTCCTTTGGTACCTAGTTGGGGCAAGCCTGATATTAGGCTAGAACAGCTATAATGGTCAATCCGGAGAGATACCTCTACCATGGAGACCATGCGAAAGATGTTGGCTCACAAGAGCAACCAGGAGGTCAAAACATGAGTGGAAGTGGCGACAGTGAGACCCCATGGCAGAGTAGACCTCCTTGAATGACTGGGAAAGGCGGAAACCTGTGATGATAAGCCAAGACCCTGATGCTCACTGGGGGTCAGGAAGAAAGAAGACTGGGATGAGCAGCCCCCCAAGGTGACACATGGAAGCCAAGAAAGCCACCAGAGGGAACTGCATGTAGAAATTGAGAAGGAAGCAACTCTGGGGAAAGTGGATGGTGAAGACGTGATGTTGGACCAAGCCATAGAGTACCTGAGAGGAGCCTTTGATAACCTCAAGGCATGCAAGGCCCTGGCTCAAATGGCACTGCAGCTGCCCAACCAACACAGGTCCCAGCTGGCGATGACTTGGCCATGCCTGTCACCATGGCCATGCCTGCTCGCTTGGCACTGGCACTGCCCTAGCACCACAACCAAAAGCCACCCCAGCAATCCAACCAGCACCACCAGCCTAGGCTACAGCACAGAGAAGGAGAAACCGCATACCACTGGCCCTCGGGATGAAGTTCAACTAAACAATTGGCCCAAGTCTGGACCTACCAACTGAGGAGGCCAAGGTGTGGTGTTATACTCATGGTGTTGGAGGGAATTGCGGTGGAGTGGATGATCACTCTCCACAACAATGCCCCAGAGCTGCGAAACATCCACTGCTTCATGATAGCGCTCAGAAAGCATTTTCAAAACCTTTGGCCATCTGCAAAGGACAAGGATCAAGACCATAAACCAGGGTGTGACTGCTTAGACTCAAAGAGTTCCAAGACCTGGTCTGTAAGCTAACTGACTGGCCACAAGACGTGCTGA
This sequence comes from Diadophis punctatus similis, assembly GCA_023053685.1. Taxonomy (NCBI): domain Eukaryota; kingdom Metazoa; phylum Chordata; class Lepidosauria; order Squamata; family Dipsadidae; genus Diadophis; species Diadophis punctatus. The sequence continues at coordinate 5,592,094 of JALIGW010000008.1, read as the reverse complement.
TCAAGTGCTTCTAAGATGGGCTAAACAATGATGTCTACAGCACCTGTATCTCCAGAGATGCCATGTGTACCCTTCATGGCTGGTGTATCCTGGCCAAAGAGATTGAGATTGATCTAGCCCAATCCTGTAACCAACCCATGAATGGCAGAGGTTCTCCCCAGAAAAGAAACAAGCCCAAAGCCACAGCCCATGAGCAAAGCCCACAAAGACACTCTAGTGGCTGTTTCAAGTGCAGGAAGGAAGGGTTCCAAACCACTGACTACCGAACTGTATGCCAGACCTAAGACGCCGTCTCAGGGCCCACCAAGAACCAGAGAAATATTCCTGGAGGGAGTGGAAATCACCAAGCTCACTCCATCCCCCAATGATGGTGTGAGAATTCTGACCACTCCAATCCAAGAACCACTGGGGAGCAAAACGGATATGGATGATGACGTCTTGGTAAGTCACACTGTAATCCCGGTGACCATCCACTTAGAAATGATAGTACACTCTTCTTGCCATAAGGGAAGCCTGGTTGCCCTCTTGGACTTATGTTGCACCAGATGCTTGGTCAACCCTGTATTAGTTGAGAAGCTGGAAAGTTCCTGGAAAAGACAATCAAGCAACAGATCTGTAAACATCTAAAAAGAAGCAAAGTTTAACCAGAACCAATATGGGTTTACAAAAAACAGATCATGCCAAACAAATCTTATTTCATTCGTTGACAAAGTAACTAAATTAGTAGATGAGCGAAATGCTATGGACATAGTATACTTGGATTTCAGTAAGGTGTTTGACAGGTAGACCATAACCTATTTCTTAGTAAGCCAAAACACAATGTGCATCATCACCACCAGATGGATTTGTAACTGGTTGACAATCAGTCAATACCTGGTCCTCAATGGAACTATATCTGGAAGAAGAAAGCAGTGTGGTAAACCAAGGTTCCATTTAGGCCCAGTACTCTTCAACAACTTCATAAATGATTCAGATGAGGGAATACAAAGGGACTCATCATAAAGACAACATAAACTGGCAGGAACAACCAACACCTGAGAAAATAGGCTCAAGATCCAGACGGATTTCAACAGACTTGAACACTGGGCCCTATCAAACAAAATGAATTTAATGGTGATAAAATTAAGGTTTTACATTTAGAAGAAAAATCAAATATACAGGTATACATTAGGTGAAACCTGGATCAACAGCAGTAAATGTGAAAGGGATCTTGGAAGTCCTAGTGAACAATCACTTAAATATGAACCAGCAGTGTGAGGTAGCAGCCAAAACAGCCAATACAATCCTAGGTTGCATTAATAGAGGGATAGAATCAAGAGCATATGAAGTATTAATACTGCTTTATAAAGTCTTAGTAAGACCATACTTAGAATATTGTATCCAGTATTGGTCACCATATTATAAAAAAGATGTAGAGGCTCTGGAAAGAGTACAGAAAAAAGCAACAGAGATGATTAGGGGGCTGGAGGCTAAAACATATGAAGAATGGTTGCAGGAATTGGGTTTGTCTAGTCTAGTGAAAAGAAAGACTAGGGGTGACATTATAACAGTGTTCCAATGTTTTAGACTGCCACAAAGAAGAGGGGGTCAAACCTATTTTCTGAAGCATCAGAAGGCAAGACAAGAAACAATAGATGAAATATAACCAAGGAGAGAATCAACCTAGAATTAAGCAGAAATTTCCTGACAGAGAGAACCAGTGGACTGGCTTGCCTCTAGAAGTTGTGGCAACTTCTGTGGGTGCTCCATCACTGGTGGTTTTTAAGAAGAGACTGGACAGCCACTTGTTTGGAATGGTATAGGGCCGTGGTGGCGAACTTATGGCACGCACGCGGAGCCATAGAAGCCGGCACTCGAGGGTTCCCACCGGCAAACCGGAAGTGCGAAAAAACGGACTTCCGGTTTGCCGGTGTGCTGTTTTTTGCACTCCGGAGGGTTCAGGGAAGCTCCCTGACGCTCCGGAATGCAAAAAACTACAAAACGGACAAACCGGAAGTGCACTTTTCCGCACTTCCGGTTTGTCCGTTTTGTAGTTTTTTGCATTCTGGAGCTTCAGGGAGCTTCCCTGAACCCTCCAGAGTGCAAAAAACAGCATACCGGCAAACCGGAAGTGCATTTTTTCGCACTTCCGGTTTGCCGGTTTCGTCGTTCCAGGCTCCGGTAAGCCTTTGTGCGGGGGTGGGGGTGTGTGCGCATGCGCAGGGGGCAGCATGGGGGGGTGTTGTGCGCATGCGTGGGGGGGAGGGAATGGGTGTGGGCATGCGAGCGCGGGTGAGCGACCCCCCCCTTTTTGGCACGCGAGCCGAAAAAGGTTCGCCACCACTGGTATAGGGCCTCCTGCTTGAGTAGGGGGCTGGATTAGAACAACATTCCCCAATCTTTCCAGCCCGGCATAGGGAAGCAGAGGGGATGGTTTTGTGTGAGGAGCAAGCATGTACAAGGGCGGTTTCATTTGTGGGAGCGGCGGGCATGCACACTGCTCACACAAGTGAGGCTGCAAGCACCAGGGCCCACTGTTCACACAAGTGGGGTTGTGAGCGTTTGCACCCTCCGCTTGCACTAATGGAGCTGCACATGCACTCACCTGCCACTGGCACGGCCTGATTTCGAATGGGCCATGGCTCAGGAGTGGGCCATAGCCCAGGGGTTGGGGAACACCTGTATTGGAAGACCTCCAAGGTCCCTTCCAACTCCATTCTACTGTATAAATTCTGTTCCAGGTTTTAAATTCTGGACTTTTTGATCTCAACTTTTTCAATCAATGGAAATTGGACTGTTTTTGGTTTTGAGAACAAGAAACACCTACTCAACATTTACAGCAGGGTTCTGTTTAGCTTCATCACGTGTCATTAATGTTCTGAGGTTAATGAAGAGGGAATAAGCAGCTTCTGCCAGTCTGATAATAATAGGAGACAACAGTCTTAGCAATTTTAATAATGCATCAAGGCATGACATTTTCGTTTCCATTTCCTGGGACTGGGGTATAATTGTGTATCTAATTTGCATCATGACATTTTCTCTACATATCCAATTATAGCGGATCATCTGAGGAAAAGGTTTTAAGAATAGAAAGAGAAAAGTGCCTGTATAAATGTTTCTTAATAAATATTATTTTACTTACTTACCATGCTAACTCAGGAAACCAAACTATAGGCAAAGATATATTAAGACTGAAAAAGATGCAGGAGAAAAGTAGTCTCTTCAACTGTGCAATTACTTGCCCTAAACTCTAATGTTCTGTCTGTAACTTTCTGTTGACTGAGAGGAAGAATAGCATCCCCATTCCAGAGTTTTATTCCATTATTTCATGACTGTCAAACACATGCTTTGATTACTGTGAAGATAATTTGGCTCTGAGGAAAAGGTCCATGATCTTTCTCAAAAGCAGCAAGAAAAGTCATACACTGAGGTGTCATGGCTGATTCGCCATGCATCCCTACTTGCAAACAGACAACTGAAACAGGGATGGGGAAATATTGTAATGCAAGGGAGACTTGGGAGGGAGTTGAGGAATTCAAGTGAACCGACACAGCCTGGGACAGTCCAAACACCCCAAGGTCAAACACTGGGAAAACTCCAAGCTGCTCAGAATGTTCCCAAATCAAAATTGATTTGGTGGACAATGAACTGTGTGGAGGTCCAGGGTAAAAAGGGAATTTTACTTACACTTTTACTTACACTCACATGAAAACTTTAGAATTGGCTTCGCTACTTCTATGTCTATGTGTAATTATCAGTAAAGTTATACTCTTGGTAAAATAATGTCCTAGGAGTTTCTTTTGATTCATTTACCAAAGGGACAGTTAACAGTAAGCCACTTCTCATAATAGTAACCTGCCTGGATCTCACCAGGAGGTCAACAACCCCAAGATGTTGAAAGCAGAAAAAGATTTGGAGGAGGAGGAGAAGCTGGGGAGGTCCTGGCTCAGGAAGCTCTGGCGCCACAGCAAACTGGAGCAGCCACCTGGCGCATGCCTGAAACTAAAGGATGAGAGGTCCAAGCAACAATGTGCAGCCATGAGAGAAGGGGCAAAGTACGCTCCATACCTGGAATCAAAGATCTGCTGGGCTATGAATGTGGGCAAGGCAGCAGAGGCCAAAGAACCCCTCATCCCTCTGTTGATGGAAGTGGAAAGCAAAATACCTGGCTGAGTGGGACAACCCTGCTGAGTGGAAGTTTCCAATCACCACAGCCAATTCAGGGGAAGTTCAGGGGAATGGAAAAGTTCAGGGGAATTGAGATTCATGCAACTGCAACATAGGAACTGTGGCCACAGTAACCAGGTCAGGAAGTGTGAAGCCATCAGCGATTCTATCTACCCTTTCTCCTCCCCTTCTGGAACCAGTGATGCTGGTGTGTATGGCTGCAGTTGAAGTCCTGACACAGTCAGTTGGGAGACTGGCCTGAGTGTATGTTGGTCTACCAATTACAAGAAGGACTAAACAAAAAGCTATACCACGGGTGACTACTGAAGTAGAGATTGACCTGATGGAATACAATGATCACGAGTGACCCCCAGAAGAGGGAATGTGGTGGGAGAAGGCGTGGCCAACGTCTCTGTGCCATGACGTTTCCCTTGGAACCTCCAAGGGAAACGCCAAAAATTTCAGCCGTTTGGGGACCCAGATCCATTGGAACCGGGCAGGAGTCCCCTGGAGGGAGGTGGTGAAGAAGAGAGGCACCAGTCGGTGGTCCAGGGGAATTTGCAACCCCCCCCAGGAAGCTGGCACCAGTCTCTCAACCAGTTGTGAAAAGGAGACTCATCGCCATTAGCAGAGATGGGCACAACAGAACGTTGGAAAAGAGATTGTGGATTGCCTGGGGGAGAAGATCAGTATCTGAGCAGGAGCGGAGTGGACGTAAAGTATCTGAGCAGGAGCGGAGTGGAAGTAAAGTGCTGGAGTCAGGTGAGTGACTGGTCAATTTAAAGTTAAAAGAAGATTTAAAAGGAGACAGTAAAAGATATCCCAGAACGGAAATTAACGGCTATCTAGCAACTGGGAATACTATAGAGAGTTGAATAAATGAAGATTAAAGCCCAAGAAGATTGTTGATATATTTGCAATTGGACTTGGTGGAAATTAAAGAAATTCGAAAAAGAATAATGAATCTGGAAAAAATATTTACGTGGATTTAAAGCATTTTTGGAAATTTCGGTAAAACAACTGGTTTGTTATATCAGGAAACCAGCAATGCCATCTGCTGGCTAAAAGAAAACATTGCAACAGTTTATGGGAAGATTAAATTCGTGAACAGCTGAAGATTGACCTTGTATACAAAAATAACTTGGAACTTGAAAGGAGTGTGTGTTGTGCTGTGGTGTTTGACTCTGATGTGTTTTGGTGACAGAAGATAACAGATTTTGAACTGTAATGGAATAGACTAAAATTGGAGATCAGAACACTGAAATACAAAGAGACTATATGGATTTAAGCTTCAACTAAAAATAAAGATTTCAATAACTGTAAATTTGATAATATGGAGGCGTGTATGTATGAAGAATTAACTGGAATGTTAAAATATATTCATGAAGACATAAAAACCTTCATGAAGACATAAAAATACATTCATGAAGACATAAAATACATTCATGAAGACATAAAAACAACTGGTTTGTTATATCAGGAAACCAGCAATGCCATCTGCTGGCTAAAAGAAAACATTGCAACAGTTTATGGGAAGATAGAATTCGTGAACAGCTGAAGATTGACCTTGTATACAAAAATAACTTGGAACTTGAAAGGAATGTGTGTTGTGCTGTGGTGTTTGACTCTGGTGTGTTTTGGTGACAGAAGATAACAGGATTTTGAACTGTAATGGAATAGACTAAAATTGGAGATCAGAACACTGAAATACAAAGAGACTATATGGATTTAAGCTTCAACTAAAAAATAAAGATTTTAATAACTGTAAATTTGATAATATGGAGGCGTGTATGTATGGAGAATTAACTGGAATGTTAAAATACATTCATGAAGACATAAAATCCTATCTATTGGAAATTAGAGGTGATAAGAAAACAGAAACGAAGTTGGAATATAAAGAACACTTAGAATGTACAATGTTGGAAAATGAAAATGAGGAACAAGGAGACTACACCGAAGAAAAAGGGACTGAAAATAAAAAGCAAAATGATGATTACACTGGGATTTACAGTGATAAGAAAGTTGATAAAGGCAAGTATAGGGCTCAGAAGAATCAATCAAAAAATAAGGGGGGGAATAGGGAAAAGAGATTAGGAGGAATTGAGAGGAGATGTAAGCAAATAACACTCAAAAGGAAAAAAAGGAATTAGAAAAAAAGAAGGTATTTGTATAAAAATAAAAGAAAGAAAAACAAGAAGTTAGGAGAAGGGGAGGAAAGGGGGAAACCCACAAGAAGTGGAATTTCTGAGAGACCAAAAGAGAATGGATGAAAAGGGTAAGGTTGGTGGGAAGGAAGAGGGGTAACAAAACATATGAGAATAGATTTACCTGTATTAAGGTTGGGTAATAAAACATACGGGAATAGATTTACTTGTATTAAGGTTATTTATTGTGTATAATTAATTATGATAAAAGGTTTTTATATAAGATTGGAATATGATGATATACAAAAAAATAAAAAGAGAAGAAGGGAATTAAGTTACATTATAGAGGTGCAATTGATGAATTGTTATAAAATTTGTGTAACAATTATTTTAAAAGGCTTTCTATATAAGATTTGCAATGGAAAGGAAGAGGAATAATAGGACAAATATTAATAGACTAAATTGCATCAATATAATTGTGTATAATTAATCATGATATAAGGTTTTTATATATTACAAAAAGAGAAAATTAAACTTTGATGAATTTAGAAAGGAAGGAGGGAAGTAAATTAGATAATAGTAGGTGAAATTATTGGAATATTATAAAATTCATATAATTATTATTTTAAAGGCTTTTATATAAAACTTGTATAATTTACAAATTTGATTTAATGTTGAAGAAAAATTTTATTAGTGGGTTTCTGTATACCGGGAAGTTAGCCAATGGATGGATTTGTAGCAGTAAGGTTAAATTTTGTTTAAATATTGAGGAAGATTTAAAATAAGAAAAAAATGTGTAATAAAGGTGAGAGGAGGACTTGAGATTAGAAATTAAGGGCATTTAGAGATGAATGAATTAAATTAAAGTAGGTAAAGATAAAAATTAAGGAAAGGGAGAAGTATGGTCCAAAACCAAAAGTACAAAAAGGATGGATTTGAATGATATGTATGAAATGAGGTACAAAAGAAAATGAATATGTTTGGAAGATAAGCAATAGCGATTAAACCAGAAGAAAATGGAAAATTAAACGTAATAGACCCAGGTGACAAAAAGAGGTAGTAAAGGAGGCAGCATTATAACAGTAGTAATATACCTAGGGGGAAAAAATGCAATATGTGTATAAATATGGAGGGGGGTAAATATAAGTCTAAGAGTAGCACCGATGATTAAATGAAGTTAGGGATTTGTGTTATCTGCCTGTCAACCAAAAAATGAAACATGATTAGATTTACTCAGGGATGGGATAAGAGGGAGGAAGAGGAAGTAGAAAAGGAAGGGGAGAGGAAGGAAGTCGGAAAGAGGGAGAGAAGGGAAAAGAAGGTAGAGGGAAGAGAGGGAGATAGAGGGAGGGGAGTTATAAGAAATATTGGGGGGAAACAGACAGGTGATAAAAGTACAAAAGGTGCAAAATTAGGATGTTTGTTTATGATATATTGGATATAAAGATATAATTATATACTGTATATTTCAATATGATTTGTGGTATATGTATGGAAATGTATGTGAAAATGGGGGGGAGGGAATGTGGTGCACCTCCAAACAGAGGAGGGAAGTCCAGGAGTTTGCTTCCACTGTGGAAAGGAGGGAGACCAAGCTGCCAAATGCCTCACACCATGTTCAATAAATGATCCCCCATTACCAGGCCAGCCAAAGAGGAAGAAACCTCCAGCAAACCCAAAGGGGAACACTCGGGTAGGGCAGCAGGTCATGGAGTTCTCTCCCCCAGTCCAGTGGGAAAGAGGGAACTCCAACTCCCACCAAGACAGGACCTATATTTTACAAAAGTGACAGCGAAGGAGAAGACAACCCGATAGTAAGTAGCACCATCATCCATATGACAACTAAGGTAGAAACTTTGGTATCCTCTTTGGGAGTAGGAAGGATCTTTACTGCCCTATTGGATTTGGGGTCTGCCAGCTGCCTGGTTAACCCCCAAGTAGTAGAGAAGTTAGGGGTAATGCTGAGAAAATTAAGACAGACTATGGCATTTTCTCAATTGGCTGGTTCAATAACTAGAGGGCTGCCAGTGATCTGCCTGACTGAACCTGTCAAGCTCAAGGCTGGGATCCATGTAGAGACTATTAGACTTATCATAGCTCCTGCAATGACAGAAGCAGTAGTCCTAGGGCTAGCATAGTTGAAAAAAATGGAACTCCTCCATGGATGGGGGCAAAAATAAGTGGTGGATGCAGAAAAAAGCAGCAAGCCAGCAAGAATTAGTGAAAGTGCAGAGTGTGCCATGCACCAGCAGTTGGAGAGACAAAAGTAGAATCTTCTGGTACACTGAAGGGAAGCAATTATTTAGAGCTGCCGACTGCAAAGGAATACCGCAACTTAGCCGAGATCTTTAGTGAGAAGGAATTTGGCACATGCCATCGATCCATAGATTGTGCGATTGAGATTGTGCCAGGAGCTAAAGTGCCAAAGCTGAAGATGTATTTGATGACACCCAAGGACATGGGGGAGTTTCATGCATTTAAAGGCAGAAATCTAGCTAGGGGTTGCATTCAACCGGCAAAATCGAGGATGGCAACTTCTGTGCTCTTCAAGAAAAACATGGATAGGTGTCTTAGACTGGGTGTGGACTATAGAGGGCTGAACTATAACTGCATAGAAAATATCTGCCCTCTCCCATTAATGAAGGACATGCTGGAGCGCTTGCCAAAAGCAGAATTTTCACCAAATTGGACTTGAGGGAGGCATATTACTGAGTGAGAATTATAGAAGAGGACAATGGAAGACAATGTTTAATTATTCCCTGGGCTGTTACTAGTTCCACGTGATGCTGTTTGCATTATAAGGATCATCTGCAGTGTTCATGCAACTGATAAATGAGGTCTTACATGAGCACCTGTACAAAGGGATATAACTGGTATAACTGAGTGATATATTAATCTATACTAAGGAGGAGCAAGTGAAACTGGTCAGAAAGGTGCTAGAGAACTTGTAGAAGACTCAATTTTATGCAAAGCTATCCAAATGCAATTTCCACATGATGAACCTTAACTATCTGGGGTATTGGATTTCAAAAGTGGGCATGGAGATGGACCCTGGTAGGGTATGGGCAATATTAGAGTGGGAACCCCATTGAACAAGTAGGCAACTGCAGATTTTTCTCAGATTTGCAAACTTCTACCACAAATTCATCCCCATGTTTGCCCAAATAGCCCTACCAATGATCAACCTGCTGAAAATGAAGGGAGAAGCTAAGCCCAAGCTCTGCCAGTCCTTGAACTGGTCACTTGAGTGCCAAGCCATGTTCGAGAAAGTCAAACACCTTCTCGCTGCAGAACTGGTCCTAAAAACCCCTGACCCAGACGAGCTTTTTGTGATACAAGTGGGTGCTAGTGATGTAGTTATAGGAGCAGTACTACTTCAGAGGAATGCCAAGGGAGAGTTGCAGCCGTGAACCTATACATCCCACAAGCTTTCCGAAACTGAGAAGCAATGGGCTATTTGAGAGAAAGAAGCCTACATGGTCTGCTGGACTCTCCTAAACTGGAAACAATTCTTGGAAGGCAGTAAGATTCCTCTTGAAATGTGGACGGAGCACAAGAACCTAGAAGTGTTGAAAGTTCCCTGAAAACTGTCTCCTAAATAGGTTTCATGGGTTCAATACTTCAACCACTTCAACTTCACCCTCTGCTGCCTACCAGGAGGGGAAAATTTGTTGGCGGATGCCCTCTCCCAAATGCCATAATACAACAGCACCTGAGAGGAAGTCATTAATTCCATCATTCCGTCCAGACAATTTGAGGCACCAGCAGAGAAAATTGGCACTGAAGATCTAATGCAACCACTAAAAGATGCTCTGGCAGGAGATGACTGGTTCTAGCAACATAAAGATGATCTGTCATTAAGGAACAGACTGACATGGATGAGCAGCAAACTATACATTTCAGCTGGCCAGAGAACTCTAGTTTTACAGAGGCGGCATGATGCTAGGGCAGCAGGGCACTTTGGATTTGTAAAGACCCATCACCTCATAAAGAGGCAGTTTTGGTGGCCACAAATGAAGAACCATATACAAGCCTACATGGCCAGTTGTCCCATCTGTGCCTCGATGAAGCAGCTGCCCAGAAAGCCTCCAGGGCTGCTGCAAACTGTGGCCAGCCCCACAGCTTCTTGGAAGGAAATGTATATGGACTTTATTGTAAAACTACTGGAAAGTGCTGGGAATACTGTAATCTGGACTATCATGGACTTGTTCTCCAAGCAAGCCCACTTTGTGACGTGCCCTAGGATTCCTTTGGCCCAAACCCTAGCTAAACTATTCATACAGCATATATACAAGCTCCACGGTGTCCCAAAGCACATCATTTCAGATCAGAGTGTGCAATTCTCATCAAAGTTTTGATGTGAATTCCTGAGCTGATAGGCTTTTCCCAGGGACTTAGCTCCTACCATCATCCTCAAACAAATGGAGTCTGTGAATTATCAGCAGATCAATTGGACTGAACCATTACCTTTTGCTGAAGTGGCATATAATAATTATGTGCATAGCAGTACCAGGTTTACTGCCTTTCAGGTGGCTACTGGGATAGAATTTATGCCTATGCCAGAACTCCTTCAAGAGATCCCCATCAGCCTCATTGGCTGAGTAGGTAGATATTTTGAAAGCCACCTGGATCATAGTGCACAAGACATCAGAGAAAGCAAGGGAAGTGCAAAAGAGACAAGCAGATAAGAACAGAGTGCCCCCAAAAGAATTTAGAGTAGGAGACAGTGTATCTATCCATGAAGTTCCTGAATCTGAGGCACCCCTGCAGAAAGTTGGACCTAAGTACAGTACATAGGTTTTTTCCCCATTATCCAGATTGTGACTTCGGTGACAGTGGAGTTAGAACTTCTAAAAAATCTCAGACGTATCCACCCAGTGTTTCAATTTTCTGTCTATTAAGTCACCTCCTCCCCCTCTCATACTAGGAGAATAACATTTCAACATCAAGGAAACCCTTGACTCCTGATACTATAAAAGGGATTTGCAGTTATTAGTGTTATAGAAGGGATTCCGTCTGGCAGATGCAGATGTTGGTAGGGGATGTTTGGGCACCTAGACTCATCCACAGGTTCCATGTTAAGTATCCAAGCCAGCCTCAATAGGGGGGGAAATGTTGTAATGTAACATTGTTCACATTTGTTTCCTCGTAGGATATCTTTCTTCTAGAAAGTCGACATGTTATGGCTGACTTGCCATGCACCCCTGCTCGTACCAGACAACAAAAATAGGGAGGAGGGAGGGAAAGTATTAGAATGGAATGGAGGCTTGGGAGGGAGTTGATGAAATCAAGTGAGCTGACACAGCCCGGAACAGTCCAAACATCCCAAGATCAAATGCTGGGAAAATTCTGAGCTGCTCAGAATATTCCCAAAACAAAATGAATATAATTTATTGGTGGACAATGAACTATGTGGAGGTCCAGGGGGGAAAGGGAAATTTACCTATGCTGGTTTTCACACAAAAACTTTAGAATTGGTTTTGCTACTTCTGTGCCTATATGGAATTACCAGTAAAGTTCTACTCTTGGTAAAATAATGTCCCAGGAGTTTCTTTTGCTGTGTTTACCAATTGGACAGTTGACACTAAAGATTCCACCCAATAGCTCCAAATCACTCCTTGTCTTAAATGATCATCATGGATGTGCTGAAGCTAAAGGTATGCTCTTCACAAGTTCAATAATAATCAATTCTTTCTAATAAAACACTTAAATCTGTCAAATTTCAAAATTATGTAAACTTGGAAAGTTTCTATTCTCATTAAGACAACTAAATGAAGAGTAACATTAGGATTATTGCTATTGGGGACTCAGATCAAAACAAGAGGACACAATAGCTATATATATATATATATATATATCCAACAGAAAAGTTCCTGGAAAACTCACCAAAATGTTGAGCTGAGAAAAAGAAAATGCAGAAAAAGCAAAGCCATCAATTCTGTGTAGTTAGGAGAAGGATTATGGCTCAATTCCCATGTTCAATCCCTGGCATTTCCTGTTCAAGATCTCATCCTGCAAGACTGTGAACAGGCTGTGCTCAAATTACAGCAGTGCAGCTGCTAGCACAAAAAACAGCATTTGACCACAAATTTTATTTCAGATTAGGCAATTCATTTGACCCACTAACTAAAGATCTTTCAGAATAAAGCTACGGGGCACAGTTCTGAACACACCAGATTGTCTCATATTAATTTATGAAACTGTAAGAGAATAGTAGGTTGTGGAAGACCACTGCTAAAATTTTATATTTATATTAACCTTATATTATCCCAATAAAAATATATTATTCCAAACTCTACTGGACTTTATTATCAATGAATCACAACCAAAAAATGTGTAAACAAATCAAAAGAGAAATATAATTGTTATGGATTAAATAACCGACAGATCTCCAATGCCAAAAATCATCCTTCCAAATGAGAGAAATCCAAGAAGATTCATGCAGATGTCTAAAAGTAAAAGAGTTTCCATCTGAAACATTTTAAGCCTGTTTTTGAAATGGCATGTGAATAAATGCTCCGCAGCCCATCAGGAGCTGGATCCGCATCTTGTCAGGAACTGGACCATGCAAGTGAGCGAAGCCCCATCCGTGCATGCTTAGAACCCAGGCAACATGCAAAACCACATACCCACAGTCCATGGAAAAACTGCCCTCCATGGAACCGGTTCCTGGCATCCAAAAGGTTGGGGACCGCTGCATTACGTATTACACAATAGGCTAACTCACAAAGCAAAATTACTTTTTCTTTCAGCAGAGAACATAGGTTTAGAAATTATGGAATATTTTGTAGATAAAACTTACTTTACAAATTCCTTCCTTTTATTATTTAGAAGGAAACAACTTCAGGAGGTTCACCTGCATTTTAGTGCAATCCAGTCAAATAAAATCTAAATAAATGTATGCAATACTTCACTGACAGCTGCACAGAAGTTCTCTAGCAGAAGAGATACTACAAACAACTGCTGGAATGCAAGAAACAGGAAGCCATGAAAATCAACTGGACACAACTCATTCAAGCAATCAAATTTTGCTTCAATCTGGAAAATCACATCATATCAAGTTTTCAAAGCAATGTCGTGAGGTGTATCAGCCACCCCTCCTTTGTGGCTCGCTTCAATGGGCACCCGAATCACCTAGCCCACTTCTTAATTCAGGCTTGGCACCACATGGAGCTCTATGGAACAATGTACACAGATGATGTGGCCTAGGTTCATGCCATCACCACCAACCTGGAGGAGTCCACCTCAGAATGGCTGGTGTCGCTACATGACGAGGTTACTCCAGAGCTGATCTACCTCGATGCCTTTATGTGGGCCTTACCAGCAGTGGGTTGCTCCCGGTTCGGCCCAGTTCTGCAAACTGGTAGCGCCGGCAGTGGGAGGCTCCGCCCACCTGCCCAGGACGCTTCTGTGCATGTGCAGAAGCGTCGTGCATGTAAGCGCGCACGCAAATTGGTAGCAACGGGTTTTAGAACCCACTACTGGGCCTTACGAGAGCACTTCAAGAATCCCCTGGTAGCCCTTTGTACAGACACCCACATCCAAACCTTGAAGCAGGGAGAACGACCGGTGACAGAGTACATCCAAAACTTCCATCGAATTGCCAGTCACCTAGGGGACTGGTCTGAGTACCTGTTGGTCATCCACTTCAGAGAGGGATTGAATAAGGAGTTATATCACACCTGCTTGTCCCAAGGGGTGCCATGAACCCTGCAGGCATTGTATCATGTGGCCAGTGAGGTGAAGATCAACTTAATGGAGTTTAACAAGTACATGGGACATGATGTCATGCCCCTGTCTGTTGTGGCCTGCCTGCAGCTTGTGCAGCCTGGGCTTTTGGAACCTTCAGTACCTCTTGGCAGTGCTGAGAAAGGAGGGGCTACTCCTTTCCTGAATGCAAGAGCACGCAGGGCTGCCAAGGAAGGTTTACTCTGGAGGAGGTCTACTCGGGAGTAAAACTTGGGGCTAATTGGCCACACCCCTAGTCTATTTAAGGTCATCAGTTGCAGCTAACAAGCTGCAGAGAACAACATTTGAAAAAGATACCTGTTTGATCATAGCTTGCTCCATGACTCTTTTTTTGGCATTCTCTGCGTTGGCTTGGATTATCAAGGACTGATTTCTAGGAACTTTGCCAACTCTTGGAAAGTCCGTAAGATAAACAGACTCAATTACTCATCATTGTCTTTGAACTCTTTGAACTGATACCAGCTATTAATGAAGCTTAATTGATAGCTGGTTGCTTGCTGATAACAGTTTGTAAATTGGTGTGTGCATCTTGTTTAATATTAAGATGTTTTATTAGTAGCCTTTGTTTCATTAAATAAGTGTGTACAAACTGCTTGTATGGTTGTGTGCTTTGTGGGGCCAGAACACCGTCGGAATCTGAATCTGCGAGGGAAGATGAGCTGGAACAAGAGCCAACAGAGATTGAGAGGGCGGTTCTGTTGGCCTCGGAGGAAACTGGGGAAGGGCAGAATCATTCCAGGCAAAGATCGAGAGGGCAGCTCTGTTGGCCTTGGTGGAAACTGGGGAAGGGCAGAGTCAGTCCAGGCAAGGCTCTTCGGGATTAGAAAGGCTTGCAGACAGGGAGGAGCAGGAGAGACAGAGCTCAGACGAAGAGCAAGGACCACCCCCTCCTGATCCTAGAGCACGGAGAGAAGGCGAGACCAATGCAGACTGAGATGGCTACGAGGGATGAGAATGCCCCGCCCCCTTCACAAGGCACACCTGGGGACTGAGATGTAAGGAGATGCCGGTGGGAGGGGCATTTGTTGGGAACAAGTGTTGAATCTGTGTAGCCTCGTGTGCACTTGCTGACGCCTGGAGATTACTGTGCTCTGTCTTGTGGGGCTTACCCAGTTTGCCTGCTTCACTGAACTTCTTTCTCTGGTTACTGGTTGGCTAAAGTGGCTTACTGGACTGCTGGCCCTGGTTAGTGGTTGGCTAACCTGGCTTACTGGACTACTTGCAGCCAGAGGCTGCTGAAGGTGCGTGTGAGAGCTTTGCTCCAGGACTTGTAAATGTGGGGACGTTTGGGGCCAAAGTTTGGGGCCAAAGGGGAGTTAGACCTGCTCTCTGGTTGTGTTGCTTTCATGCCACGCCCTGGGTCATTACACAGGAGAGTCTCAGCCGCTACCCAGCTGATAAGTGAGGAACTCAGAGAGGGGGAAGAGCGGGCATGCCCTCTATCAAAATGAGAAAGCCACATCCAAGCCCTACTGGATGTTACCACTGTGGCAAGAACTGTGGGCAGCCGAGTGTCTTGTGCCATGCCCAATGTCTGCCACCAGCCTCATAGCCAACCAAAGAGGCCTAAGGCAAAAGAGTAGACCCACATGGGACAAGTCGTAGAGTTCACCCCTCCATCCAGCAAGAAGGGAAATCCAACCCCTACCAAGATGGGCTTGTCATGTACAAGAGCAACAGTTAGAGAGAAGAGGACCCAATGCAAGTAGCCCCATCATCCCCATGCCTGCTAGGGTCAAGGTCACTGTAGCTTCTTCAGGCAGTAAAGAGATCTTAATGGCCCTATTGGACTCGGGATGTACCAGGTGCCTAGTCAGCCATCAAGTGGTGGAGAAGCTAGGGATGGGGCAGAGAAATTGAAAACCCCATAGCCTTTTCCTACCTAGATTGGTCAAATGCCAACTACCTGAGCTGAAGTGGTGCAGTGGTTAAATGCTGCGACTGCAGGCTGACTGCTAGTTCAGCAGTTCAGCTGTTCAAATCTCACTAGGCTCAAGGTTGACTCAGCCTTCCATCCTTCCGAGGTCGGTAAAATGAGGACCCAGATTGTTGGGGGCAATATGCTGAACTCTGTAAACCACTTAGAGAGGGCTGTAAAGCACTATGAAGCGGTATATAAGTAAAGTGCTATTGCTATTACTATTATATATTACCTGTCTGACTGAGCCCATGTAGTTAAAATCTGGGACTCATGTAGAAACCATTTAATTCATCATTTAGTCTTAGAATGGTGGAGGTAGTGGAAACCCTCCATTAATTGGGATGGAAATGGATAGCGGATGCTGCGGAAAATAACCAGCTGAAAGGCAATAGTGAAAGTGATCAAAGAGCCACCATGAGCCTGCAGTTGAGAAAATGAAAGCAAAAACTGCCAATAAACTTAAGGGGAAGAGATTCACAAAGAATATCACAATTTGGTGGTGTTCAGCGAGATGGAATCCGATGTGGTCCTGCCCCATCACTCCACAGACTGTGCTATGAAATTGTGCCCAGGGCAAAACTGCCAAAGCCAAAGTTGTATTCACTGATGCCCAGGGAAATTAAGGAACTCTGAGCATTTTGGATAAGAACCTTTGTGGATAAGATTTTATTCAGCCGGCGAAGTCACAAATGGTGGCCCTAGTACTCTTCAAAGAAAAGAAAGATGGACCCTTTAGGCTGTGCATAGAATATCACAGGCTAAACAGTATTTCCATAGAGAATGCATTCCCCTTCTCCTTGATGAAGGACATGCTGGGATACCTTGCGAAGAGGAGGATATTTACAAAATTGAGAGAGGCGTATTAACAAGTGAGGATCAGGAAGGGTGATGAATGAAAGATGGCATTCAACTGTCCACTGGGCTGTTACCAGTTCTGAGTGATGCTGTTTCGACTGCATGGGGACCTGGCTGACTTCATGCAACTGATAAATGAGGTCCTACATGAACAGGTGTATAAAGGAGTCCTCGTATTCTTAGATAACATTTTGATCTACACTGAAATGATGGAGGAGCATGTAAAATTGGTGAGGGTGGTGCTCGAGAAGCTCAAGAGGCGCAGTTTCCATAGGACCAGAGTGGATTATCTGGGGTATTGGATTTTACAGAACAGTGTAGAAAGTGCAGGCAATCTTAGAGTGAGGGGCTCCTTGGATGAGGAAACAATTGCAGTGTTTCCTCGGCTTTGCCAACTTTTACCAGCAGTTCATCCCTACATTTGCCCAAATTGCCTTGCCCATCACAAACTTATTAAGGGCAAAAGGGGTAACCAAGCCCAGACCCAGTCAACCCTTAAAGTGGTCATTGGAGTGCCAAGTGGCGTTCAAGAAGTTAAAACCCTCTTCGCCACTGAGCTGGTTTTAAAACACCCCAACCCAGGGAAGCCATTCATAATTCAAGTGGATACCAGCAATTGTGGGAGCAGTGCTTTTCCAGAAGGACACAAAGGGAGAAATATAGCCTTCCACCTATACTTTTCACAAAATCTCTGAGATGGAGAGGCAATAGGCTGTGTGGGAGAAGGAAGCCTATGCAGTCCACTGGGCCTTCCACATGTGGAGGCAGTTCCTTGAAGGCAACAGAATTCCCTTCGAGGTCTGGACTCCCATAAGAATTTGGAAGTTCTAAAATCTACCAAAAGCTATTTTCCAAGCAAGTTTGATGGGCTCAGTATTTCAATCGGTGTGACTTCACAATTCGCTATCTACCCGGGGAGGGGGGAGAAATTCCTCGCAGATGCCCTCTCCAGGATGCCACAGTACAACAGTGCCAGATAAGTTGTCAACTCTAAGCAAGTAGCCAAGCCAACCCTCATGCGGCAGGAGCAAGATTCACTAACACCAGTAGTTAAAGTCTAACTCAAACTCTAAGAGGGGCTTTAGGAGAAGATGAATGGCTCCAGCAACATAGGGACAAACTCTTGATGAAAGATGGTTTGGCATGGATAGGGGAAAATTATATATTCCAGCGAATCAGAGGACCCTGGTGTTACAGTGCAGCCATGATATAAAAGCAAAGAGGTAATTTGCATTTGTGAAAACTTTCCATCTAGTAAAATGACAGTTTTGGTGGCCACGTATAAAGAAGGACATAGACACCTATGTAGCCAGCTGCCTAATATATGCGTTGGCAAAAAGATTACCTGGAAGACCACCAGGGCTGCTACAGACTGTTGCCAGCCCCTGATATAAAAGAAATATCAATGGACTTTATTGTGGAATTGTCAGAGGGTTCTGCGAATACTGTGATTTGGGTTGTTATGGACCTTTTCTCCAAACAAGCCCACTCTATTGCTTGTCCCAATATCCACTCCGCCCCTCACTGGCTAAGCTGTTTGTGCAACACATGTATGTATCAATTGCATTGTGCTCCTAAGCACATAACAGATCGGGGTACAATTCACTTCAAAGTTTGGGTGTGAATTCCTCAATCTATTAGTCTCCTCCCAGAGTCCTAGCTCTAGAAGTCCACAAACAAATGGAGTTTGTGAATGTGCAAATACTGCACTAGGGACAGTCTTCTTTTTGGAGGGGCAGCATGTAATCGCTTGATTCGCAAACTCAGCTCACAGCCTGACAAGAAGGGGGGGAATATGGGTTTGAATTCAATGGAAGAGTACAGACTCTGCAGAGAGATATACCAAAGTTCCAAGGTCACCAGCTGGGAAAATTCATTAGAATGTGTTCCCCAAACTAAACATAATTAATTGGATGGAGTAAAGTGACAATGGGAGGGCCAGGAAAAAGGGAAACATTTAACTATGCCATTTGCATGTGAAGCCGTTAGAATTGGCTTCTCACTTCCGTATCCATATCGGCTCAGTAAATTATACTCTTGGAAACAAAAAATGGCCCAGGAGTCTTTATTTGCTGCATGCACTGAGTGGGATGGTTTGAAGCATATTACAAATAAATCAATTTGGTAACTAGTTGTTATATACACCCTTCAAACATTGGAATGTTATCATTTTCAAATAAACTTCAAGAAAATAATGGGGTTCATCACAATACTTTTGATTTTTCCTGCCTAAATGTAAAACTTTGCTTTTCTCCACATTAAAATTCATTTTGTTGGATAGGGTCCATTGTTCAAGTTTGTCAAAATCCTCTGGGATTCTGAGCTTGTCTTCAGGGGGTGTTGGCTATTCCTGCCAGTTTAGTGTCATCTGTTCCCCTTCTATTTAGTGTCATCTGTTCCCCTTCTATTCTCTCACCTAAGTCATTTATGAAGATATTGAAGAGTACTGGGCCTAAGACGGAGCATTATGGTACCCCACTGCTTACTTCTCTCCATGTGGATGAAGTACCATTAAGTACAGTTTGTCAGTCAGCTACAAATCCATCTAGTGGTGTTGTCTATTCCATTATTTTTCTAGCTTACCAAGAAGTAGGTTGTGGTTTATTTTGTCAAATGCTTTA
Organism: Diadophis punctatus similis; assembly: GCA_023053685.1. Taxonomy (NCBI): domain Eukaryota; kingdom Metazoa; phylum Chordata; class Lepidosauria; order Squamata; family Dipsadidae; genus Diadophis; species Diadophis punctatus. The sequence goes on along the minus strand of JALIGW010000008.1, from coordinate 5,572,658 downwards.
CTAAAATGGGGTGTTGGTCTTACCTGATACACTCCTTCTCGTAGGGTGGAGATAGCATCTAGACATGGGTTGTCCTGGTCCGTTCATCCAATAGGACTGAGTCTTTTAAGCTGTTTATTCCTGCCTGTGTGCCAGGATCCCCAGCTTTATGAAGGCAGAAGACCAACTCAATGTGTGGTGCTGCTTACAGGAAGGTACGCCTTTTATGATGGTATGAAGAGAAAAGTCGGTTCAGAAACAAAAACACAGGCATGCGCCAGGATCGGAAAGAGCCAGGGCGGGGCTAGATGCTATCTCCACCCTACGAGAAGGAGCGTATCAGGTAAGACCAATGTCCCTTCTCCATAGAGGGTGGAGCTAGCATCTAGACATGGGACATACCAAAGCCGTGTGTCCGAGGGTGGGCTGGTCCTGGAACCGGAGATATTACTATTAATGCAACCTCTGGAGCACCCTGTGACTGAAGGCCACGTCCACCAAGGCAAAAGCATCAATTTTATAGTGTCTTATGAAGGAGAAGGCGATGGAGAAGCCCAAGTAGCTGCTCTACAGACCTCCTCGATGGTGGCTTGAGTCGCCCAGGCCGCCATCGTTGCAGCGCTGCACGTGGAATGCGCCGTCACACGGGAGGGACAGGGAAGTAATATCAGATCGTATGCCTTGCCAATGGTGCCCCTCAGCCAACGCCCAATTGTAGAGGGAGTTACCTTGTGGCCCATCGTGGATGGCAGAAAGAAAACGAATAGGGACTCCGTTCTGAGAATCGATGCCATGCGTTGAATGTAAATTCGCAGAGCCCTGCGGATGTCCAACGTGTGCCATTTTTGTTCTAGTGGATGGGAAGGGTTAGGACAAAAATTTGGGAGAATGACCTCCTGGGCCCGATGGAACCAAGAGTTGATCTTGGGAAGAAAGGAAGGGTCCAAGCGAATCACCACCCTGTCCAGGTGAAAGATGCAAAGGTCCTTATGCAGAGAGAGCGCTGCAAGTTCCAAAATCCTCCTGGCACAGCCCAACCTCTGAAATGGAAGGAGAAACCATTGAAGGTCTCTGGAGTGGAGGCGTGCCTAGAGAGTAATTGATATACACAAGATCATTTTACCCAGGAGCGTAGAAAGATTGCAGAGGAACTCTATGTTGGGGCCTAATCACAGAGACCAGGTTTTTTATACTGTCCCGTCGCTCCTGGGAAAAGTACACCTTACACTCCAGAGAGACCACAATGGCCCCTAGGTAGTTTAAGCGAGTAAGGGGGGAAAGATGACTTTTTTCCAAATTAATAGAAAACCCGAGGCGCCGGAGGATGGACATGATCACCTGGACGCCCAGCACCGCTTGGTGTCTGGACGAGGCCTGAATGAGGTATATCATCGAGGTAGCACTGGATGTGAATGGGAATACCCCTGAGGTGTGCTGCCATGACTGATAGGACCTTGGTGAAGACCCTAGGAGTCGAGGATAGACCAAACGGAAGGGCAGTATATTGGAAGTGCACTCCTGCATAGCAAAATCTGAGATATTGACGGTGTGATGGCCAAATTGGAATATGCAGATATGCTTCTGTAAGGTCTATCGAGGCAAGGAAGTCTCCCCTTCTGATGCTACCAAGGATAGTCACCAATGAGTGCATCTTAAACCGCCTGTAGCAAACAAGGCAGTTGAGGCGTCAAGAGATCAAAAATCACTCTCCACCCCACCCACCCCAAGGATTTCGGAACTACGAAGAGGATGGAGTAGTACCCTACCCCATTTGGTCCACAGTCACCCTCTGGATGGCTTGAATGTCCAGAAGGTATGCGATGAGGGTGTGTGATGAGGGCCCGCTTAGTGGGATTGTTTGATCTCCTCCATCTGTCAGCATATAGGGCCAGACGGCCACCGATGGGAGGGTCAGACAGAGCCTCACTTGGAACATCTGAAGGGATGACTGCCTCCCCCAGGAAATGGCCGCTTGAATGGTCTGGCCCTGCCAGATCTGTCTGGACCCTGTCGTTGCCTGCCCCCATACTGACCTTGTGATCTGGAAGAGAACCCCGAAGTGTCAGAGGCCCGAAAGGACCGCCTCTGATAAGGCGTGTAGCGGAAGGACCCTCTCCTGGAGAAGAAGGGCAAAATCTTCCTTTTGTCCCAGGACTCAATGAGGATTGGGTTCAGGGACTCCGCAAAGAGCTGCTGCCCCTTGAATGGAGTGGAGGCAAGACTCCACTTATGGCGGGTATCCGCTTGCCACTGACGCAACCAGAGCACTTGTCGGGCCACCACGGCCCGGGAGGAAAATCTAGCAGCTTGGAGGGTGGCATCCGCCAAAAATTGGGCCGCAGCCAGAAGCTTGTTGGGGTCCTGGTGAGTGCGTACATCTTTGGTGGGAATTCTCTCCTGAAGCTGTTGAAGCCAGATAAGTGAAGTTCGGGTAAAGAACGATGCTGATGTTGAAGCACGAACCACCCAGGCAGATTAGGGGAAACTCTCAAAATGGCGCCCGGGCGAAATCTGTCCTTCTTATAAGTTGGTCTGGAGGCCAGAGGTAACCGCACTAGGTGGAGGCAAAAATATGAGGGAGCCGAGGTGGCGCAGTGGTTAGAGTGCAGCACTGCAGGCTACTTCAGCTGACTGCTAGCTGCAGTTCAGCTGTTCAAATCTCACCGGTTCAAAGTTGACTCAGCCTTCCATCCTTCTGAGGTCAGTAAAATGAGGACCCAGATTGTTGGGGGAAATATGCTGAACTCTGTAAACTGCTTAGAGAAGGCTGTAAAGCACTATGAAGTGGTATATAAGTCTAAGTGCTATTGCTATATAAGGCCAGAAGCAGCCCAATAAAGTATCAGGCACAAGAGTCCTTAAGGCTACATGAAGTTGAAATTCCAGTGGGATGTTTAGATTTTCATAAATGAATAAATGAAGATTTTGAAATCAACTACAAGAAATTCTCCCATAGAAAGTTCTGCTGATTGGAAAATAAACATATTATATGATGGAGTTTTGAAAGTTGACTTGAGGACATTAGAAAGAACTAAAGATTATAATTATAGAGAAGTTCCCATTACTGCAATGGAGCAATACTATTTGACTATAGAAGAAATTAAGGCAGTTTAGGAACAATGTACTCAGAAACCACTTTCAAGATTGTCTAACACTATAAAAATGGATCTATTAGAGCAGGGGTGTCAAACTCAAGGCCCGGGGGCCAGATCCAGCCCGCGGGGTGCTTAGAACTGGCCCGCAGGGCTGCCCTGGAAAAAGCAAAGGACCTGCCCACAGTGCCTGTGCCAGCAAAAATGGAGCTTGGGAGGGCCACGAGCTCCATTTTCGCTAGCAGAGGGTTGTGTTATGGGGTTGTGTTTGCCTTTAATCTTTATCTCTATGTGCCTCTATGAGGTGTTTCCAGTTCCTGGGTGTTGTCTTTGAAAATGCTTTATAAGCGTCGTTAGTTTGTTTTTAGCTCGTTAATAAAAGCTTATCTGAAACAGGCTGCAGGAGGCCGTTGCAGCTGAAAACGGAGCTCAGGAGCCTGTTTTTGCTGGCAGAGTGCTCGGGCCACCACAGGGCTCCCTGACATGAGTGATGCTGAGCTGGCCATGCCCGCCCTGGCCATGGCCACCCCAGCCCCCCAAGGTCAAACACAATCCTGATGCAGTCCTCAATGAAATTGAGTTCGACATCCTTGTATTAGAGGATGAAAAAAGGAAACAGATTTTACTAAATAAAACATATAGACTGAAACTGATTTGAATATGGATTTGAAAATGATTTTTTTTAAGAAAGCCAGATTACAAGAGAAATATGGAAAATGGTATGAATCTCAAAATGGATTTTAAAATGCCAGATTACAAATGTGATATGGAAAATGTAATGGATTTCTATGTGAAAATTGCTGATGTCATCACAACTAAAGGGGACAAACAAATTAAAAGTCAAAAAGTGATTTGGAAAGCATGATTAACTTAGCTTTATAAAAGGGATGAATTAAACTTGAAATTGTTCTTGAAAGGAGACAAAGAGAAAACGATAAGAAATCAACTTGTGGAACATTATTTGTTGGGATTAAAAATAGTTCTTAATAAATTTTTGCTGATAAGGATAAATGATGCATTTTTACAATTTGGTCATTCATAAGGGATGAGATATGAGACTTTTTTTTAAATACCAGAAATAATGTTATATTACTGAAGTTGTTTATACTTGCCTCGAGCAAGGTGGGGGAGAAATCTTTTATATGTTGTGGGGGTTTTTGCACATTTCATTTTTTTTTTTTGCTTTTTGTATTTTTCTTAGTTTACATTAGTATGTTATCTTTGTGTTTGTAAATTTAATCAATTTAATTAATAAACTTCAATAGAATTATTTTAAAAGTGAAGCTCTCATTTTAAGCTTTCCTTAGACCTACAATATGTCAAATTCAATATTAAAAATAAGGCAAGAAATGAAGCATTTTAGCTGAACAATGAAATACATAACTGCATTATATCTAGCTGCCCCTGCCATAATTTGGTTGACATTTTCTGAGTTTCTAATAAAATTTATAATACAAATCTTAATGAAAAAAAGAAAGCAAACAGCAAGGAAAACAAACAACTTCAGTAACTGCACAACTAAATCATAATTAAAAGCTGAAGAAAATAGCTCACTCTAAAAAAATCTGAGAAAATTTAAATCAACTACAATCTTTTAGAAACTTTCAAAAGAACATACTAACAGCTTCGTCAGCATCCAAAAACTTTGGCTGTTGGATTTTTTATGTATTGAGTTAAAGCAAGTACATCAATCGGAAACCTGATACTATCAGATCCTTCACAGTCTTGTATAAATCCAGCCCAAGTTACATGCACAATAGTCGGAAGAACAAAATGTAATCTGCAGGCCCAAGAAATTTACATTCTTGGCATCTACATTTATTAAGGAAGTAGGTCTATAATTGGAACACACAGAATTCCTTAACCAATTTGCCTCAATGAAGCTAAAGAGCACAGGGGCAGTAGGAATTTAGTTGAAATAGTTTCATTATTAATTTCCAGTACAGAGAAAGAACATTATAATTTTTGTATCAGTGAGCTAGAAAATCATATAGATAGGAACTTTCTCCAATTTCATTAGATTAATTGCACTTACAATTAAAGAAAGAAGCCTAACTGTTAGGGATCATGATCACATCTGTTGATAAGAAATCAAAACTACAGCTAGAAATACAAATTTTCAAAACGTATACATTAATATAGTTAGAATAAATATTTTTATATGTAAATCAAATAGTACCATATTGCTAAAATTATTTAAATATACAATTTTCTCCCCTTTGCCAATATTATCGGGCCTTATATTAAAAAAATCTTGTTGCAAAAAGGTGAGGGTTGCATTCATTTTTAGCAGAGATCTATACTTCTCAAAAGCAATACGGTTTCTTCTTCTGCATAAACTTTGCATCAGGGGATTTAACTTTAAATCTTTTTTACTGCTTTTATAAACTGCATATGAACTGGCATTACATCAAATAAACATTTATAATTCTCCACCATATCATAGATTGGAATGAAACCAAGGACATGCCATCTCTGATTCTATCTGTTCAATAGATCTCTGTCCTTCAATACAAAATATATTTCTATGTATTACAGAGAGGAACATATGTTCCTCCTTCCTCGTTCAGAAAAATCAATATATTTCTAAATATTCACTAAATTCATCTGTGCATGTAACGATGAAACAGCTGCAAATTCAGAAACACAGTACACATGGCCACATAGTCAGTATAGGAAGGTTTGATTCAGATTCTCTCCAACTATTACCTATTCTTAGTATACAGATTTGAAAACAACTATGTACTTATTCTGAATTAGATAGATTCAGTAATTATAACACCAATCTTGCAATCAAACAGCAAATTTATAATTATCTTATTTATCTTTTGTTTCAAATATAAACTTTGAAAATTTTCTAAATTTCCTGAACACTTACATTCATTTCTAATACAGAACTAAGCCCACTTTCCCCAAGTCTTCCCCCCTGCAGTCCCGTCCATGTGTTACCAATCTAGCACCACCAACATATTATGAGAAATGCTGTGGTGTTTGGGCTGGTGAAATTCCACTCAGGGCAAACAGCTTTGAGGATGCCAGGGCGAACACAAACCAGATTCCAACCGCCTCTGTTCTTCCTCAACTGTCAATCCCACCCACCTACTTTCCCGCCATAAAGGTATACAGCAAATTGTCCATTTGTTCTCCTCTCCCTCTCCCTTTGATGACAGAATGCCGGCAAGGCAAGGCGACAAACCGTAGCTGGTGGTTCTGACAGTATGTTTTCCGTAACAAGTGTGCCTTTTAAATATATATATACATTTTCTATAAAACTGCAATTCTGTTCCTTTAAAAACATGGATCTAATGCTTGTGCTTAAAAGACTACAAATCCTTGTTTCATGCTACAGCAAACTGCCACAAAAAATAGTAGTAGTAAATTGAAATCTACAGTAGGTAGTCTTGGAGTAAATGGAGTAGGCTTGTATGCATTTATTAATTGGTTATCATTATATTTTTCTTCTTGTTGTAGTATTAATATAATTATTATTAATACTGCAAATACCAACAAGAAAAAAAGAGGAAAAATCCTACAAACTGACAACTTGAAAATTCAGTTTCTATCATAATGCGAGATATGGAGATATGGAAAATAGAAAATGGGTGGAACAGAATGATAGAAAAAAAATGAGTCAAGTCATAGCCCCTGAGAAAAATAAAGTTTGCTTATTATAATGCCAAGGACACTACATCAAACAGGGAAATAATGACTTAAAAACTAGAAATTTTTAAAAATGACAATTGGAAATTGGAAATGCAGTGTCAAAACATGGAGAATATTCAGTCCTCCAAAGAAATTTCAGCTGCAACTTAAAGCAGTGGATTTTTTTTCAGATTTGGACATTCTTCGATGGGCTGCAGAAATGAAGGTCAAATCCTGAAGATATGAGTTGTGTTTCTGCAGCCCATCCGACAGAGTTCCCCTCAATTAAAAAAAGGGAAAGGAACTCCTCTAAAAGGCTTCAGAAAGAGAGGACAGATCCTAACAATACTAGCACCCAGGGGTGGGCTTCAAAAATTTTAGCAAGTGGTTCTCTGCCCAGTTGCTGGGTGAGCGTGGCCATGGTGGGCGTGGCCTAGTCAGCCTCCTGTACCACGGCGGGAGGGGGCATTTTTGTCCTCCTTGGGCTCCGGAGGGTTTCTTTGAGCTTCCGGGAAGGCGAAAATGGCCTCCCCAGGCTCCAGAGGCCCTCCGGAGGCCCTTCTTCCCGAACTTCCAGTAGGCCCATCTTTCACCCTCCTGAGCCCCCACGCGCGCCCTGCACTTACCTGCATCCAAAACGGGCCGTGTGGGGACCGCTGGGAGGGGCGGAGTGGGTGGGGCCAGCCAGGAGTGGGATTTGGGGGTTCTCCGAACTGCACAGAATCTTAGCTAGAGATTCTCCCAAACTCCTGCGAACCTCCAGCAGCCCACCCCTGCTAGCACTGTTACTGCAGCCTTCTGGAATAGTACCCTTCTATCCATTTAACAACCTGGGAGATCACTTAATGACTGCAACTAGAAGTGTTGCAATTGTAGCCATTGAGGTAAACAGTCACATGGGCTTCTCACTTCACTCCCTAACAACTGAGATTCCCAGTTGTGGTTGTTCATTAAAGACTACCTGTACTGATGTCTGGAATTCAAAGAAAGGATGAATTTCATTCACCCTTCTATGTTCTCAGATTCATGAAGGCACAGCAATATGAGGAAAACATAATGTGGAATTTTTATTTCCTATTCGATCATTCCAGCGTATCTGATTTCCTGTGTGAGTTAACTCCACCCAGTACATCTGAAAATTTTGACAGTACATGTAGAGCTTGATTTACAACTGTTCATTCAGCAGCAGTCTGAAATGACAACAGCTTTGGAAAGGATGCTTTATGAACAGTTAACATTTTCATCCACTGAAAAACCTTATACCCTCACCCCTTTAGTCAGGTGATTGCAATCTTGGTTCTTGTCAACCTGCTCACACTTAAACCAGTTGTCGAGCACCCCACCATTTGATTGCCATTTGCAATTTTCTCAGAAAGTCAATGGGGAAGCTGACAGGGAAGGTTGCAACTGCTGCCTTTTCCCTTTTGTGCAGGGGGGGGAGGTAGGGTCTGAACTTGACAGGCAATTGTTTTGCTGCAGCTGATAAACATCCCAACAAGTTGCCCAATGACCACAATCTAGTGTGCTGGGAGTACAGTCACTGAGCAAAGCGGTCACGTGGGCATCTTGCTTAATGGCCACTTTGCTCAATGACCAAGATTAGAATTTCAATTGTGATCATAAGTCAAGGACTACCCATAAATAGGAGAGGTTTATCTGCTATACAAAAAGAAAAGACTGTGATGTTATAAATTATCTACATTACAAAGAGCAAACACTTCACAGATTAGTTTTTTTCATAGAGCACAAGCTATAATTTCTCTGCTTGTTCTGGAAGTGCAACTACACATAATTTGACTGAAATTGTAAAAGGTAACAATCCGATTTGTTAAACTACAAAAAGTAGTTTAAGTCTCTTATATTTCCCACATCTCCGTAAGAACAAATAAAACATCTTTCTTAGTCACTGCCAACCCGAGGAAGGAAAAACTGGTGGCAGTAACAGTCAGTGAACAACTCAATAGCAAAGCACAAGTCAAGCATTTCTACCTCTAGTAAAGAGTTCATGGCTTTCCCCCACCCCACCCATATCCCTTGAAATTTAATATTCATCACAAAGTACCTGTCATTGCTTTTATTTCAATAGTCTTCATATGTATAATACACTTTTTTCCTATGATAGGCTAATAATATGTACTTCACCCAGACAAGCAATTTAGTGGAGTATGATACACCTTACAGTTATCAGTCACAAGTACATCAGAAATAAATGCTTAAAACTCTCCAATAATGTTTCTGGGGCTCAGAGTTAGGAGTTAATGAATGCTGTTAAGAATGAGGGTCCAAGTGCATGCCTTTCTAAAAGTATAGTTTCAAGAGTCAAAAGGCATTTTAAATGACCAGCAAAAATTAAAGAGCACTTCAGAATCTCAAAACTCTTACTTTCTGGTTATGTCAAAATATTAACCTACTCAGGAGCCAAAAATCCTTTTCATGTATGCAATAGAGAAGATATGAAGGAAAAGTTAAGGAAAGTGGGCAACAATCTTTGACTGCTGTTTCAGCATTTAGGATAGATGCCAGAACTGAGTTATTTACCATAGGGGAAGGGTGAGCAATTAACCTAAAAAGGATGAAATAAATGAACTTGTTTCCCTATCTCTAAAATTATTTCAGTCTTGTTCAACAAACTATGGTAAAAAGAAATCTCAGTTCAATGTTACATGTAAACCTAATCTATTTTATAAAACGCTTATAAGCTAGTATATAGGTTGTCCTAATACATAGACTATACTATGAAAAAGTTTCTCATTCGCTCTGTGTGTGTGAGAGAGAGGGGGGAGGGGGGAGAGAGGGAGAGAAACAGAAACAACATTCACAGTCCACCTAATAACTGAAACTAAATACCATATTTTTCGGACTATAAGACGCCCCCAAAAAGAGGGTGGAAATGTCAGTGCGTCTTATATACCGGATACAGCCATTTTTGGCCTCTCAAAGCTCCGCCCCTGCATCACATTTTTGTGAAAAAACGGGCCATTTTTTGCAAAAACGTGGGCATTTTTGCTTTCCCCCACCCCCTATGAGCGTTCTGCAGGCTTCCCAAACCCCCTGCAATGCCCCGTTTCTGCAAAAAAATGGACGAAAAACGGGCCGGTTTTTTGCAAAAATGGGGGTGTTTTTTCCTTCTAATTACCCCATCTAGCATGACTGGAGGAGGAATTCTGGGAGTTGAAGTCCACTAGTCTTAAAGCTGTCAAGTTTGAAGACCCCTGGGTTAGGGGTGCAAGGATCTTCAAACTTGGCAAGTTTAAGACTTGTGGACTTCAACTCCCATTCCTGAGCTAGCATGACTGGAGGAGGAATTCTGGGAGTTGAAGTCCACTAGTCTTAAAGCTGTCAAGTTTGAAATTTGTAAAAAGTGTACACGGTTGTAAAAAGTGTACACGGTTGTAAAAAGTATACATGGTTGTAAAAAGTATACATGGTTGTATAAAGTATTCTGCTATACTAGTATTTTATTAAATAATATATTACTACACCATTTGGTTCAGAATACTTTTTTCCTTGTTTTCCTCCTCTGAAATCTAGGTGCGTCTTATACTCCGGTGCGTCTTATACTCCAAAAAATACGCTACTTTGTCCACATTATGATGTCTTGAATAAGCTTCTTTTAATACCTGAAAAAATAGGTATAATATGGAACCTTTCAGTTTTATTAAAAGTTTTAAAAACAAGGATAATACAAACATATTCTAGAGTAAGAAAAAAAAAGAAAAAGAAATCAAAGTGAGAGCAAAAATGCAAGAAAGAAAAAAATACAAAGAAGTAATTTTTTTGTATTTACAACAGTTTTAAGTTATAAATTATATTTATTATTTCTCTGAAGTTAATCTCTTCATGATTCTCTTCTTGTTATAATCCACCCTATTTAATCATCAAAACTATAAATCATAAGTTCAATTTTTCTGTTCTATGCAAAAAGTCCATAACCCTAGAGCAGCGGTCCACAATTTTTCTAGTTCTGCAGTCCAGCACGGCAGCAGGATGAGGACTGGTTTCACATGCACCACTTGCACAAATGTAATTTCACACGTTCGTCCACCGCCTGCCACTTGCGCAGCCCAGTTCCCAATGGGCCGCAGCCTGCTTGAGGATCCCTGCCTTACTTGAACAACCTTTCAAAAGTAATTTCAAAAGCTCTTATAGGGCTTTCAGACATCAGCCCAGATCACTTATTATGAAAACACCAAAGAACATTTATATAATATTATAAATACATTATTATATATTCCCATCAATACTTTTTAAAACATTCTGATGTATACTTGGGTTTGTGCTACTAGAGATTTCAGCTGTGAAAAGATGCAAACTTCTATTTATTACTCAGGTTTATTTATTTGTGAAGATTTGTTTACCTGCAACTCACAAGTCAGGACAAAATATCACAAAAAACATTATCTATAAAAAATCAATATCTAAGAGCCTATATACAAACTATAAAACCAACAGCTTCTGTAATCAAAGCATTATGGCTAGCCTCAAAATCTGTCAAACGAAAGAACTTTTAAGATAATTGAGAAGGAGTTGATCTGACCAATCTGCGCTGGCCACTGGGAAGATCCATACTTTGTTCCCAAACCAAAGTATATCTTGTAAGCTTACATGCACAAGACAGACAAGAGATCATTGGGAGAAGAGGACTCTGTAGGTAAAAGAATATATCACTGGTACCTGGATTTTCCTTCTCTCATTTTTCCCCATAACATAATGTTTCTGGGTAGACAGGCAGCTTTTGGCCCAAAGTCACCCAGTGAGCTTCTGAAAATTGACTTAAATCTGAGTAAGCTGAACATCAATCCACATTACCTCTCCACTTTAATGTTCAAGCAGCTCTGTCGGTTGTTGTATTCTTTAAAGAGGTCCTGGAAATAAATGATCATTTATCAGTTAGATACAGTAAACAAACCTATCTGCCAACGCTAAAGATCTGTGTTTGGATGAAAACTATCAGAGCTATAAAAAGTAAATTAAAAATCCTAGAAGATAATAGCAGTCTGTTCCATATAAAGTAAAGGTAAAGGTTTCCCTCGCACATACGTGCTAATTGTTCCCGACTCTAGGAGGCGGTGCTCATCTCCGTTTCTAAGCTAAAGAGCCAGCGCTGATGACGATTCCGTGGTCATTTGGCCTGCATGACTAAATGCCAAAGGCACAAGAACGCTGTTTCCTTCCCACCAAGGTGGTCCCTATTTTTCTACTTGCATTTTTACATGCTTTCGAACTGCTAAGTTGGCAGAAGCTGGGGCAAGTAATGGGAGCTCACTCCATTATCCGGCAATAGGGATTCGAACCGCTAATCTTTCTGATTGACAAGCTCAGCGTCTTAGCCACTGAGGCACTGCGCCCCCCTCTGTTCCATATACCTTCCAATAAAATTACACAGGTGTGCCATGAAAATACCAAAGTCAACCACTTTTTTCCTCCTTCATTCGGTATTTTTAAGGAGATTAATTAAAATATCTGCAACCTTCTCTCGCATTCTATCACAGCCGCAAAAAGAGAATCATGATTACTTTACTTCAATTTTTAATTTTTAAAAAACTTTTGCACTTTCTTTGCCATCTTTCTTATGAACTTTTTATAAGGAAGCCTGTGATCTTGAAAGCCTGACAATTATTATGGAACACTAAGTTAGCCACATATTGATTAATCCTGCACCATCATGTTATTTTGTTATTCCTAATAATCTCTACGATGATTCATCCCTAACTTGGTCTTTTGGGTTTTCTAATGGTGGATTAATTGCCATTGTAACTGAATAGGCATACCTTTTTGCTGGTCATCCTCTACTCTTTCCTTTCACCTTTCCCAATACTAGTGCTTTCTCCAGGGAGTTAGGTTTTGCAGAATGTATCCAAAGTAGGATAATTCGAGCCATTTGTGCCTCAAGTGACAACTCTGAATGTTCCTTAATATCTATTTGGAGTTTACCTTTCTATTATCCTTTGCTTAGAAGTAATAATTTAATTCAAATTATTAATGGTAGCTTGATCACCCCTGCACTCCTTTCATTCACAAAATCTCTGCCTCCTTAACCGCATCCACATTGGCTAATCCTTCCCCTAATCCTGGGATTAGCCTTGCTATAATTCTTAATAAATTTAAAATATCAATTACCCTATTTTTCGGAGTATAAGACGCACCGGAGCATAAGACGCACCTTAATTTTGGGGGAGCAAAACAAGAAAAAAACAATCCTGCCTCTGCCTACCAGCATCAGGATCAGCGGCATCCTCACTTCCACTCGGATTTTGATAACAAGCAGCACAGATCTTTTTATCCATTTAAAACAAACCCTATCACCCTATGGGCATTTAACTGGAGTGGGTGGGGTGGGGTCACTGGGGTGGGGATGATTTTCATGGGAGAAGAGAGACTTGGCACCAAAGGCTTCCTACCTATAGATGTGGGCATTGAAAGCCTGGCTTTCTCGCAGCAAGGTCTGATAGAGAGGCAGCACTTCAGATGGACGCTGCCATCTCATAAACACATTGCTGGGCTTTGCCTGCCCCTTCTCCAGACAACCCAGGCAGAGGGCAGTCGGCTTCTGCTTCTGGCCAGGAGGAAAGGGAAAGTGAGTCTGCGGAGAAGGAGCAGGAAGGCGTGCAGCTCTGCAATGTGCATTGGAGAACCAGGATAGGAAAACATTTTCGGGTAGCAGCACCGGCTGGAACTGCCTGCCGCCTGAAACACAATGCACTTTTTGGCTTCCACATGCCCGGTTGAAGATCATGCTTCACCTGGATGGGGAAGCCGCTGGCGCCAGCAGGCACCAGCAGGTTGAGCAGAGCTGCCTGCACCATGGAGGAACCCCCCACCCCGTGTCTTCCCCCCTCCCCTGCCGCCGGCTGCTTCACCTTTCTCTGCACGTGGTGGGGAAGGGCTCGGAGAGGAGCCCGGGAGTGGGGAAGAAAGCATGGAATGGGGGGGATCCGTCCTCCCCAATCCTGATCAACCAGTCCTCACAGGCTAGCTGCCAGGGTCGCGATCCGTGTGGTTCTCTGGCCAGGAAACTTTGTAATGGGAAGAGTAGGGAGGGGGAAACCCCTCCAGCTGCGAAGCCCGCATTGGGAGACAGGAGCTGAAGCAGCCTTCTAAAAGCAAGGTTTTTGAAATCAGGGAGGAACGCCATTTGTTGCAATTCTGATTTCTGCTATCAGGACGCAGGGCGCGAGGTCGGGGTTCCCACCAAATCACTGAAAGCGGGTAAAACAGGAGACATTCGCCTGGCACGGGCTAGCGCTGTAATGCACCTGCATCCCAATCGCAGAAATTGGAATTGCAACAATGGCAAAGCACCACCGCGGCTGGTTTACCCCACGCCTTGCACCACATGCAACTGGACAAATCCTTCCATCTCACAAGCAGCCTTGGCAGCAGCAGAGTTCTCACAAGAGCAATCAGTGAAATGGAACTCAAACAGCTTTGGAAGTTGAGAGATGCGCCCGCTCCTAACCTCGTCCAAACTTTCCTCCCTGATTCCAAAAACCTTGTTTTTGGAAGACTGCTTCGGCTCCTGTTGTCCAGTGCAGGCTTCGCAGCTGGAGGGGTTCCCCCCCCTACTCTTCCTATTACAAAGTTTCCTGGCCAGAGAATCACACAGATCACGCCCCTGACAGCTGGCCTCCGAGGACTGCTTGAGCAGGACTGGGGAGGATGGATCCCCACATTCCACGCTCTCTTCCCCCCTATCCAGGCTCCCCTCCAAACCCTTCCGCACCACGTGTGGAGAAAGGCAAAGCAGCCGGCAGCAGGGGACGGGGGAAGGCATGGGGTAGGGGGGTCCTCCATGGCGCAGGCTCCGCTCAACCTGCTGGTGCCCGCTGGCGCCGGCAGAGCCTTTGGTGCGAAGTCCCTCTTCTGCCCCCATGAAAATCATCCCCCACCCACTCCAGTTAAATGCCCATAGGGTGATAGGGTTTATTTTAAACCTCTGAGTGGAAGTGAGGATCCCTGCCACCTGGAACCGCCCAAAAATGCAATGCGCGGAGGCTGAAAACCTCCGACGGGTGGGGGCCGGCGGGTTGGTGGGGCTACATTTGGTGTATAAGACGCACCCAAATTTTCACCCTCTTTTGGGGGGTAAAAAGGTGCGTCTTATACTCTGAAAAATACGGTAAGTAGCCCAGGAGAATATCAGAAACTCTTTTAAGTTTATGTAATAACTTAAATGATAGTACATGATGCATGAAAAGGGGAATTCTCATAATAATGAATTCATGCATCTAACCTAGAATTTTTACAGGTTTACAATAATGAAATAGAGGAAGTACTTCTAATATAGGTAGTCCTTGACTTATGACCACAGTTGGGCCCAAAATTTCAATTGCTAAGCAAGACAGTTATTGTGCTTCATTTTACAATGTTTTGGTTGTTAAGTCAATCTTGGTTCCCCCATTGACTTTGCTTGTTGGATGCCAGCTGGGAAGGTTAAAAATGGCAATCACATGACCCCAGGACACTGCAACCATCATAAATATATGTCAGGTGTCAAGCACCTGAATTTTGATCATGTGACCATGGGTATGCTGTCACAATCTTAAGTGTGAGAACTGGCCATAAGCCACTTTTTTCAATGCCATTGTAATATCTAATGGTTGCTAAATGAGTGGTTGTAAGTCGAGACTACAAGTACACAAACTTTTGTTGTTACCCACTATTGGAAGTTGGGAGTTACAAAGTTACTTTTTAAAATATATGATGATAGATAGATAGATAGATAGATAGATAGATAGATAGATAGATAGATAGATAGATAGATAGATAGACAGACAGACAGACAGACAGACAGACAGACAGACAGACAGACAGACAGACAGTTATACCGTTTCCCTGAAAATAAGACCTATCCCGAAAGAAGCCCTAGCATGTTTTAACATGTGCCCTAATATAAGCCCTACTTCCCAAAATAAGCCCTACTTAAGAGCCTGTGTAGCCGGCCACCCACCCATTCCATATGGTTGCTCGTGGTGCCATGGCCATGAGGCAAGGGGGGTAGAGCTTACTTCAGGGCCCCCACAGCCATGCCATCCATGCCCTCACACCTGCCTTGTGGCGGCAGCACCAGCAGCCATCTGCAGCAGGAGCCCACATGGCTGCTTGCCCATTCTTCTGCTTGCTTGTGGTTGCAATGGAGGCCAAGCAGTATACTGGTGCTGTGGGCATGAGGCGAAGCAGGTGTCGGGATGTGGATGGGCTGGCTGCAAGGCCCTGAAGTAAGCTGGTGCATGGGGCAGTTCCACCCCTCATCTCATGGTAATGGGGAGGGAGGGAGGGAGGGAGGGAGGGGAGAGAGAGAGAGAGAGAGAGAGAGAGAGAGAGAGAGAGAGAGAGAGAGAGAGAGAGAGAGAGAGAGAGAGAGAGAGAGAGAGAGAGAGAGAGAATGAATATATGTGTATGTGTATATACAGGTAATCATAGTCCTGTACTTACAACAATTAAGCCCAGAATTTATGTTGCTAAGTGAGAAATCTGTTAAGTGAGTTTTGCCCAGGGGTGAAATTCAAAAATTTTCCCTACCGGTTCTGTGGGCGTGGCTTGGTGGGTGTGGCAGGGGAAGAGTACTGCAAAATCTCCATTCCCTCCCCACTCCTGGGGGAAGAATATTGCAAAATCTCCATTCCCACCCCACTCTGGGGCCAGCCAGAGGTGGTATTTGCTGGTTCTCCAAACTACTCAAAATTTCCCCTACCGGTTCTCCAAACTATTCAAAAGTTCCACTACTTGTTCTCCAGAACCTGCTGAATTTCACCCCTGGTTTTGCCCCATTTTATGACTTTTCTTGCCCCATTTGTTAAGTCAATTACTGCAGTTGGTAAATTAGTAACACGGTTGTTAAGTAAATCTGGCTTCCCCATTGATTTTGCTTGTCAGAACATCACAAAAGATGATCACATGACTGCAGGACACTGCAACCGTCATAAATATGAACCAGTTGTCAAGCATCCAATGTAAATCACGTGACAATGGGGATGCTGCAATCGTCATAAGTGTGAAAAATAGTCACTTTTTTCAATGCTGTTATAACTTTGAATGGTCACTAAATGACCATTAAATGAACTGGTTTAAGTCGAGGACTACATATATATGACTTTGAAAAAAGTGACTTATGACCAATTCTCATATATATGCAACCTATTAGTTTACTTTGGAAGTCTTCTAGTCCAACCCCCTGCCATGGCAGGAGATCCTATACCAGTGATGGTGAAACTTTTCAGCACCAAGTGCCGAAAAGGGAGCACTTCGCGCTCGTCTGGGCTGCAACCAGTAAGAGGAGCTGCCCGGGGGGGGATGCACGCGCCAGAAAATGAACTTCCAGTTTCTGGCACACGCATGCGCACCGGCCAGCAAGTCTTCCGGTTACTGCCACGCATGCACACGTGCAATCAGCTGGCTGATGCGCATGCTCACGCCGGAAAATGGAAGACCAGTTCTTCCAGTTTCCGGCACTGCCGCATGCACAAAGGCCAGCTGATCATTGCATGCGCATGCGCGGCAGTAACCGGAAGACTTGCTGGCTGATGAGCATGCGCGCGCCGGAAACCAGTAGTTCACTTTCTGGCGCGCACATCCCCCCTGGGCAGCATAGGATTGCCATCACAGTCGTATAACATTCTGGACATTATTTTGGCATAATGGGATAGATATACATAATCACAGAAAGAATAACAGAATAACCAAACAGAATAACAAAGTTGGAAGGGACGCCAGAGGTCCTCCATTTCAATCCTCTATTCAAGCAGGGGACCCTATATCATTTCAGTCAAATGGCTGTCCAATGTCTTCTTGAAAACTTCCAGTGATGAAGCACCCACAACTTCTGGAAGCAAGCTGTTCCACTGGTTAATTGTTCTCAGTGTAAGGAAGTTTCTCCATAATTCTAGGTTGCTTCTCTCCTTGACTAGTTTCCCTCCATTGTTTCTTGTCCTGCTTTCAGTTGCTTTGGAGAATAGGTTGACCCCCCCCTCATCTTTGTGTCATCTCTTCAAATATTAGAACACTGCTATCATGTCATCCCAGTCCTTATTTTTACTACAACAGTTCCTGCAACCGTTCTTCATAAGACTTAGCCTCCAGGCCCCTAATGATCTTTCTTGCTTTTCTCTGCATTCTTTCCAGAGTTCTCAATGCATGATACAATATTTCAAGTGTGATCTTATCAAGGCATTATAAAGTTGATATTAGAAAGAACAGTATTATCTGCTACTAGCTGTAACTCATTTTTGGCAACCACATACTTTCTCCAGCCAAGATAATTAATGACCAACCATTCCAAATGCATACAACAGTGGTCTAACAGTTGAATCTGCAAGATCTTAAGTTATAGAATCCAGACTAAAATTCCAAATAAGATTATGAATCATTATGAATCAAAGCTGGAACAAAAGAACTCTGGCACACTTAATACACACACACACACACACACACACACACACACACAGAGCTCACTTCATTTGTCTATGGGAATAAAGGGGGGGGCTTGCATGTATTATAAAATATATTGCTGAAATGATAACTCTTATTATATGAAAATAATTTGTTATGCCTTTAACTTTATTACAAAAAGAAAAAGGGACCAGAGTTTTCCTTTACATAATTTAAGCAGCCAGCAAGTCACAAAAATATATTCCAAGAATAATACGATTGCCAAGCAACTGACTATATTTTTATAAAATCTCATGACACATAAATAAGTAGCATTAATTTTATGTGGTATCTGGTACACTTTAAGGATACCCTAAACCAGAAAAGAACACCATACAATGTTTCAAACATTTTGCTTGGGGGAGGGGTTTGTTCACCTTCAGAGAAGTTCCCAAGTTTCCTGCATGAGTCCGAAAGCTTGAAAGACAAAACCTCTGGTCCCAATAACAGACTGGATCAGATTGGATCCTGCAACATTATCCTGAGACAGGTATATTTGCCTTCATTCTTGAGAAGACTTTGAATTTAAACAGACATGTTCTAATTCTCTCCCCTTCTCTGGTTCTGAAGGAATTAACTATTTGCAGATTCTATGATGCTTATTTAAGGGAAAGAGTATAGGACAGTGATGGCGAACCTATGGCACGCGTGCCACAGGTGGCACGCGGAGCCATATCTGCCAGCACGCGAGCCGTTGCTCTAGCTCAGCTCCAGCGTGCATATGCGCGCTGGCCAGCTGATTTTTGGCTGGCGCGGAGGCTCTGGGAGGGCATTTTAGGTTTCTGGAGGGCCTCGGGGGGGCATTTTCATCCTCCCCAGGCTCCAGGGAAGCCTTTGGAACATGGGGAGGGTGAAAAACAGGCCTACCGGGCCCACCAGAAGTCGGGAAATGGGCCGTTTCTGGCCTCCAGAGGGCCACTGCGGGGGCGAGGGAGGCTGTTTTAGCCCTCCCTAGGCATTGAATTATGGGTGTGGGCACTCGCACGTGTGTGATAGCGCGCGTGCGCTTTCGGCACCCGAGGGAAAAAAGGTTCGCCATCACTGGTATAGGAAGTAACACTCTTCTGCAATTTTGAAGAAATAAATAGTTAGCAAATCAAAATTATATCACGGAGGGGACAAGGCATCTGTAAGGCCCATATTTATATCTTTCTGAATTGCAGTTCAAAGACTACGTTTTAGCAGATTGTTGCTGGATTAGCTCCTCAATTCTTTCACTTCCCTCTTAAATCTTCAGATGCATCCTCTCTTCCCAGCCCCACCCCACCCCCATCCAATCTCTGGATTGATCGACTCCCAAAAGTGGGCGGGGCAAAGAATAGACCGCACTACCAACCACAAGTGATTGGCACAACCGGACAAGCCCCTCAAATCTAGTTATTTAGGAGGGGAGGTGGAGAATAGGAGGAGAAATATGAACTCCACCCTTATTTTATGATGCAATGTGGAAAAGACAAGAGATCCAGAGCTGAGAAACAAAGTTTCTAGCTCCAAAACTTGTTAGCTTTTTTTTTAGTTTTTAGTAAAATGAGCGAAGATTTGTGTCATCCGTTAAGAAACATAGCACGTTTTGGGTATTTCCAATGGATTCTATAAACTTTTAGTCCCTCCCCACTAAACCAGCGGTGCGCGTGCCAAAAAGGGGAGAAGAAAGGAGAAGGCGTGCTTATTAAACGTAAGGGAATTTACTTCTCAAAAGACAACTCAAGCCGCCCAGCTACCCAATCGCAATCAAAGGGCCTCGAATTACTGCAAAAAAGACCCCCGCCTTTCTTACACAATCCCCGCTCCTCCACACGAGAAAACGCCTTGTACTCAAGTTGTTAACCCGCTCCTCAACCATAGCAAAGAAACGGAAAGTGAGGCACGACCCAGCTCCTCACTTTTTCAACTTACCTGCCAGGTTTCGAACTCTCCTCCAATGGCCCCTCTTTTTATTCTGCCGCCTCCCTTTCCTCCTGGGCGACGGAGAACTCGAGCGAGCTGGGCGCCCCGCCCCCTCTCCTTCCACACACTCTTCTGACCGTGCAGATCGGATCAAGTTTAGGGCGGACTAAGAACGGCGTGCAAGAAGAAAAAGAACCGGGGCAAGCAAGGAGGAGATCCTCTTGCATCAGCACCCGGAACTTTCTTGGAGGCGAGGAGAGACAAAAAAGGAACTTCTGGCTTCCACACGTACACAAAAACCCACGTACAAATAACCTAGCAAGTCCGGTAGGAGTAAGAAGAGAAGTAAGAGTCTGAGGGTAGTCTCTTCTTGTTCTTTCGGGAACGTATATTTACCGTTGTTTATTGGCTTTCCTCCTCAAAGTTCCTTGTATTAAATCGGGACTATTTGCCCGAGCCGCCGCCGCCGCCGCCGCCGCCCGCTAACACTTACTTGGTTGCTCAGCTGACTCTTCCCAACTCACAGACGTTTCCCTCCCTCTCCCCTTAACTGGGCCTTAAGCCCTCCCATCACCGCGCCTCCCGCTGTCTGCTTTACGCAGTCGCAAGGGATAGTTCTTCGGCCTTGTAATGGTTCGAGAGTTCTCCCAGCGGATTCTAGGAGCCTGTAACTTTTCCTGAGACTGAAGAGCTATTGCCGTTTTCCCACGTAGCCAAGGAGCGCGTGCTGAGGCGCGCGCACGCCTCGGCACTGAAAGTGTAGCCGAGCACGCAGGACGTTACAGGCTCCCTTAATATGGTTGGGTTTGGTCTGGAATCTGAACTTAGCCTCATTTCGTTAAATTTGGAATGTTTTGCAAGTAAATCTGGGAGTGAAGCCTCCTTGTGCGAGGCGGAAATTACTTCCCAATAATCATATGTGGGTTAGCTACTAGCAAATATTTTTAGAACAAAATATAAAAGTCTTTCTTCCAATCATACTTAACTAGTAGTTAACTGCAGATCGCATTGTTTCTCCGTTGAGCACATTTTTGATGCAGCAGAACAGCCAAAGCCTGCTCCGACACGAGATACAACCCCACACATACACACACACTTGTTGGCACATTTATAAAGGAAAATACTTAACCCAGGGCCTAGATACATTCTCTAGCTTTTGGCATCTAGATGGGCTAAGAAGTGCTCCTAAAAGCAGAAGCAGATAACATGGAGGAATAAAAAATAAATCTCATTAATGTTGCCGCTGAATCTATTACAGCTAATCTGAAAATTCAAGTTAAATTAAATCATTGAGAAAAGGAGGTCTTATTATGTTAGAAAGAACAGCCATATAGAATATTGGGCATGTCTTCCCAGAGAGCATGTTCATAATTATTAGTCCTCCAACTAAAAAAAAAAACCATACAATCTCCTTTGCTTTGTAGGCAGCTGCTCAGTTCAGTCAAAAAAACAAAAAGGCTGTGAAGACCTGTGTAATGTTCAAGCAGTTGTGTTTAGGAGAAATCCTTCTAAATTGGATTTCATAGTTGGCCTTGCTCATGAAAGTGGTTCTGTTTATATACAAATTGTTTCAGACTGCAAAGGAATAACTTCTGGGATACATGAGAAGGAATAACTTCTGGGATACATGAGAACCCAGATAGCTATAGTCTTCATATCTTTGTTCACAACCATAGAAAGTACTTTGATCACCTCATGGTTTTTCTCACAAAATTTGCATAAACCAGTCTGAAATAAATCTATAAATCAAAAATCATTCAAAAATGTCTAGAGGGTGAATATTCAACAACAGTAACTGAGAAGAATTTCAGTTTTCTTTCTTTTTAATAAATTTACAGACATTTCTAAAATTCTGTTTTCACTTCGTTGTTATGGGGTACTGAGTGTAGATTAATGAGAAAAAAATTGATTTCAACAACTGTAGAATCAGGCTGCAGCATAACAAAATTGACAAAAGTGAATGGGGTCTGAATACTTTCTGAATGCACTGTAGGTATTCTAGTCTAGTGGACAATCACTTGTGAGCGAACACTGTGCTGAAGCTGCCAAAAAAGTCAATGCAGCCCTCCATCAACAGGGATAGTATCAAGATCACATGAAGTGATTGTATTGCTTTATACCACATCAGTAATACCACACTTGGAATACTGCATCCAGTTTTGGTCAACATAATACAAAAAAAGATGTTGAGATTCTAGAAAGAGTACAGAGAAGAGCCACAAATATGATTATGGGATGGGAAGCTAAACCATACCATGAATTGTTGTGGGAACTGGGACTGTCTAGCCCCGTGATGGCGAACCTATGGCATGTGTGCCAGAGGTGGCATGTGCAGCCCTCTCTGGGCATGTGCGGCGCCACAAGCTCTTCTGGTTTCTGGCATGCACATGCGTGCCAGCCAGCTGGTCTTCACGCATGACAGAGCACCGGAAACCCAAACACCATGCGCACCTGGTCTTCAGGTTTCCCGCACTCCGGTGCATTCACAAGCATGCACACACATTCTAGTTTGGGCACTCTGTCCCAAAAAGTTTCGCCATCACTGGTCTAGCCTAACAAAGAAAAAAATTAGGGGTGACATGATAGCAGTCTTCCAATACTTGATTGTCACAATCAACCACCTCCATTGTGCTGTTCCTCCATTGGAGCATCAAGCCGACTGATAGAGCCATGTCTTTAGGCCCTTCAAAAATATGGGAGGGTTGGGGCCAACTTCACATCAGGGGACAAGATGTTCCAGAGGGCAGGCGCAACAGTAGAGAAGGCCCACTTCCTGGACCCCACCAGCTGGAATAATCAGGTTGAGAGGACTGCAGTATGCCTCCTCTGTCGGCACGAGTGGTGCAGGCCAATCCCAGTGGGGTGAGGTGGTCCCTCAAATAACCTGGACCCATACCATGAAGGGCTTTAAAGATGGTGATCAACACCTTTGATTGCACCCAGAAGCAGATTGGTAAACAATGCAGCTCACAGAGCAGTGATATTACAGGGGCCATTCTTGGAACCCCAAAACTACCCTTGCTGCTACACTCTTCACCAGCTGTACCTTCCAAATTCTCTTCAAGGATAACCCCATGTAGAGTGCATTACAATAGTCCAGTTGTGAGATGACTAGGGACTGAATGACTTGGCACAGGGAATCCTGGTCCAGGAAAGGCGACAACTGGCACACAACACAAAGTTGTGCAAAGGCTCTCCTAGCTGCGACTGCCATCTGTTCCTCGAACAGGAATTGTGAGTCCAGGAAAAACCACAAGTTGTGGATTGGGTGTTTCTGGGGCAGTTCCATCTCATCCAGAGTCAAAGATGACAAAGTCCTGGATCCTGGAGTCCCATGTACCCAAAGCCATTCGGTCTTCAAAATGTTTTCTACGGTCTTTATAACTTTATTGAACCTTTTAGAAAAAAAATCAGCTGTTGAGATGCTTGTTGCTAGGCAGACTCGTTTTCCCCCTTGAATGTCAGCCTCCTCTATAATCTGATTTGTTGTTGTTCAAAGCAAGGAACAAGAAAAGAAGACAGATTTTCTGACTGTTTTGATCAAAAAAGTTTTTTCATGTTAGTAGAAGACAAATCCAGAATCACGTGCCATGTTTCAATATAGAAAATAGAATTTTTATTTATTTATTTATTTGTCAAACATGTATAGGATAGTAGTAGTTTGTATAAACATAAGTAAAAAGTAATGATAAAAGAGGACAATAGGATAGTAGGACAGGGATGGTAGGCACAGTGGTGCGCTTATGCACGCCCCTTACAGACCTCTTAGAAACGGGGAGAGATCGACTGTAGACAGTCTAAGATTAAAGTTTTTGGGGTTTGGGGAAGAAACCACAGAGTCAGGTAGTGCATTCCAGGCATTGATCACTCTGTTGCTGAAGTTGTATTTTCTGCAGTCGAGTTTGGAGCACTTTACATTTAGTTTGAATCTATTACGTGCTCGTGTATTGTTGCGGTTGAAGCTGAAGTAGTCATTAACAGGAAGGACATTTTGGTATATGATTTTATGAACTACATTTAGATCAGATCGGAGGTGACGTAGTTGTAAATTGTCTAATCCCAGTATTTCAAGTCTGGTGGAATAAGGTATTTTGTTGTGAGCGGAGGAGTGAAGGACTCTTCTTGTGAAATATTTCTGGACTCTCTCGATTGTATTTATGTCTGATATGCAGACATAAAGAGCCGAGGTGGCGCAGTGGTTAAAATGCAGCACTGCAGTTCAGCAGTTCAGCTGTTCAAATCTCACCAGGCTCAAGGTTGACTCAGCCTTCCATCCTTCCGAGGTGGGTAAAATGAGGACCCAGATTGTTGGGGGCAATATGCTGAACTCTGTAAACCGCTTAGAGAGGGCTGTAAAGCACTATGAAGCGGTATATAAGTCTAAGTGCTATTGCTATTGCTATTGCTATTGCTATTGCTATTGCTATTGCTATTGCTATTGCTATTGCTATTGCTATTGCAGTGCGAGTTCCAGACAGGTGAGCTGTATTCCAGAATTGGTCTAACAAATGTTTTGTATGCTGTGGTTAGTAATGTAATGTTGCCAGAGAAGAAGCTACGCAAGATTAGATTAACAACTCTTAGTGCCTTTTTGGCAATGTTGTTACAGTGGGCTCTAGCACTTAGGTCGTTGGATATGAGTACTCCAAGGTCTTTGACAGAGTGAGGGTCATCTACAAGTTCGTTTCCTCCAAGTTTGTATTTTGTATTCTGATTTTTTTTGCCAGTGTGAAAGACAGAGCATTTGTTGGTTGAGATTTGAAGTTGCCAGTTGTTTGACCATTCTGCTACATGAGCAAGGTCTTTTTGAAGGGTAGCAACATTGTCGGTGATGTTAAATAGTTTAACATCATCAGCAAAGAGAACGCAGTTACTTATAATATGATCACAAAGATCGTTTATGTAGAGTATGAAGAGTGTTGGTCCTAGAACACTGCCTTGAGGGACACCACTGTTGACAGGAGCAGGATTTGATAATCTTCCTATTTTGACCACTTGTTGTCTGTTAGACAGGAACGCAGTTATCCAATCATGTAGGGGTCCAGAAATGCCATAGGATTTTAGTTTCAGAAGTAGTTTGTCGTGTACAACTGAATCAAAGGCTTTACAAAAGTCTATGTAAATTGCATCTATTGTTTTACCCTGATCAAGTTGAGTGGTCCATATGTTTTTGCATTGCAACTGTTGCAGATTACAGGTTACAAATTGATAAGAGCAGACAAAGAAAGAAAGAAAAAAGAAAGAATCCAGCAGGGGTTGAAATAAATCAGAATTCAGCCAGCTTATTAAACTTTAAAAATAGATTTAGTAATTTAATAGTTTAAAATTATTTTGGCCTGTTTTGCAAAGGGTGGGAAACCAACATTGCTGTATTATATTAATCAGTATTCAAATAGGGAGGATGTTATGTGTATAGTCGTCTCTTCTTCTTCTTTTCTAAGACAATTTTTTCTTTTTAAAGTCTTTTTTGTTGTGTGTTTTTTATTATTTTGTCCTTTTTAAATATTTTGGAAAGAGTGCAGAGAAGAGCAACAAAGACGATTAGAGGGCTGGAGGCTAAATTATATGAAAACCGGTTGCAGGAATTTGATATGTCTAGTCTAGTGAAAAGAAGGACTTGGGGTGATATGATAGCAGTGTTCCATTATTTGAAGGGCTGTCACAAAAATGAGGTGGTCAACCTATTTTCCAAAGCACCAAAAGGCAGTACAAGAAGCAATGAATGGAAACCAATCAAGGACAGAAACTACCTAAAACTAAGGAAAAACTTCCTGACAGTGAGAAGAATTAATCAGTGGAACAGGTTGTCTCCAAAGGTTGTGGATTCTCCATCATGAGGTTTTTAAGAAGAAATTGGACAGCCATTTTTCTGAAATGATATAGGGTCTCCTGCTTGAATAGAAGATTGAAATGGAGGGCCTCTGGTGTCTCTTCCAAGTCTATTATTCTGTTCTGTTATTCTTTCTATGATCATGTGTATCCATCCCATCAAACCCAAAGAAGCCTGGAATGGTATAGGATCTCCTGCCATGGATAGGGGGTTGGACTAGAAGACCTTCAAGGACCCTTCCAATTTTCTTGGAGGAATGTTACTCTCAGATTTGCTCACACCAGAGAAGTTGGCTCTCTTTTCAGAATCCTGAACTGATAATCACTGATACAGTACGCCTTGCCTCTACCTTTTTTTTTTCCCTGCTCAGTTGGCTGTCAAATTTATCATCAAGTTAGCAGTTTATAAATCTGACACAGTGAAATATAAGTTTGCTCAGGAAGTTCCCATTTAGTAGAGAATAATCAGCCTTTGAAAGAGAATCTTAGGGCTAAACTGTGCTTATGATCAGGCACAGATCAAGTAAACAAATAATCATAGAATCATACAGTGGAAGGGACCTTGGAGGTCTTCTAGCAACTGTCTGCTCAAGGCAGGAGCCTTATACAATCTCAGTCAAATAGTTTCCCAGTTTATTTTTGCAAATCTGCAGTGATGGAGCACCACAATCCCAGGAAGCAATTATTCCACTGATTAGTAGTTCACCATCAGAAAATGTATCCTTACTTTTAGATTGGATCTCTCTATAATAAGCTTCCATCCATTACTTCTTGTTCTGCCCTCTGGTGCCTTAGAGAGTAAATCCTTTCTTTTTTTGTGACTGACCTTCAAGTGCTAGAAGACAGTTAACATGCCCCCCTCCAACCCTTCTCTTTGATAGGCTAGCTATACCTAGCTTCCTCGACCTTTCATCATACAATTTAGCCTCTGGAGCTTTTATCGTATTTGTTCTTCTTCAACAAATTTAACCCAGGAGTGAATCTAGAGGAAAGGTAAGATAGAAGGTGCAGAAAATTCAGGATTCAAGACACAGCAAAGCAGAAAGCATGCAAGTCAGAACTGAGTTTTGAAGAGTTGTTCTTAGCTCTCTTCCCAGAGAGAGAGAGAGCAATAAATTACTCTTGGGCCTGCAGAGTCTTTTCTCTAGTTAGTACTCCCAGGCCTTTTAGCTATATCTCAGCTCTATGAAACTCTGCTTCTGAATTTTGACTTTTTCCTAGAATCCAGAGACTCTTGATGGCTGTAGACAAGGAATTCTGACAGCTTGCTGATTCTCTAAATACTAGAATGGGGTGGATGGCTCCAGCACTGCAGAAGTCTCCAGCATCAGATCTGCTATTACCAGATGGCTCTGACTCCACTTCTTCCATATTCCCCCCTCTTTAAGGTCATGTTCACCAGAAATGCCATTATTCTTGAATCTTTAATACCATTTCCCATCTCACCCAGTGGGACAAACAGGTGAACAGGTGAAACTATTGGCTCTCTGGTGGGAAGAGGCTATTTTTGTTGCCTTGGGGGCAACCTGATTTTAAAAAAATTACATATATTGTGTACTTCTACTATATACGTTCATGAGAAAGAAAGATTTGCCAACAGCTGAACCTTACAGTCCAAGTCCCTTGGTAGTATAGCAGATTAATCTAGTTATCTTTCTAGTTCTAAAGTAGATTTATTATTCTTTATATTAGAACAAGGCATTAATTAATTGTTTAGATGCCATGGTCTGAATCTAGGAAGTTAAACTCAGTTGACCTCCATTATAGAAGGAGTAAAATGTTACTAAACTAACTAGCAAGTTTAAACTGGTAGATAGGATTAAAATATAAGAATTCAAGCATGTCCATTAAGTAATAGTGGCACTTTGGCCTTTTGTTTTGAGCAGAAAATCTCCTTAACTTTTCTTTGATAACAGCTAAATTTGATATAAAGTTATTTACCTCCAATCATGTATGCCCATATTGTCATGCCTTGAGGAATAATATCAGCATCTTAGCAGAAGGAGGCACCAGCAGATTGGGCACACACAACACTATTGCATCCTCTTTTTCTCCAGGTCTGGGAAAGGTATTATTCGGTCATGTAACAGACCATACTTGAGAGATCCCACTTTAAGCCAATATAGCCAACTGAGTAAAGGATAAGTATTCCAAGGACTTGACACAATTCATAGCCTTGCTAACAGCAATAGGTGAAGAAAAGGCTTCACAGTTATATTACCCTAGTCAGAAAAGCATTTAAAACCAACTGTCATTCTGCAATTGCTACAAGGAACTTTGGCATTCAGCTGTCCTGTATATTCCTGGGTTCAATTTCTGTTCCATTCCTTGACCTCAGCTTGCTCCAGACTGCTATTTTGGCTTAATTCCAAGTGTTAAGAAGACTACTCACTTCAAATCTCAATTCCTGACTATGCTTCTTGTTTTCTCTTACAGTTTCAGAAAACTCAAGCACACAAATCTCACTCTTCTGTCCTCATTTTGTCCCTTGCTCTTTGTGCTGGTAAATCCATTGAAGCATACACCAAATTACTTGCCTGATTCTTCCCATTTCTCCTGTCAGCAAACAAATACATTTCTGTATAAGTCTTATCTTATATGGATTAATTTAAAAAGGAAAAGGGAAAACATATCCATAGGTGTAACTATGTACAGTATATTAAGAGCTATGGTGGTGCAGTGGTTAGAAGGCAATATTGCAAGCTAATCCTCTGATTGCCAGCAGTTCAATCCTGACTGACTCAAGGTTGACTCAGCCTTCTATGCTTCCAAGGTCAGTAAAATGAGGGGACAATATGCTGATTCTGTAAATCACTATGAAGTGGTATATAAGTCTAAGTGCTATTGCTATAGACCACCAGACGAAATAGATGACTTTGTTGCTAACCAGTTAATTAATGTATGCAAGAAATACACCACAGTAGTAATGGTCGACTTTAAATACCCTGACATCAATTGAGAGACAAAATCTACATCAGGTGGGAGATCAAACAGATTCCTGACAAGCCTAGCTGATAACTTTGTCACCTAAAAATTTAGAGATGAAACGAAAACAGGGGTTGAAGTTGTGGAAACTTTGGGGGAGACTGACCATGTCATATTGAAATTCACTATAATGCAGACACAAGTAAATGAACAAAATAAAATTAGTGTCTTAACTTTAAGAGAGCTGATTTCAACAGACTTAGAGAGAGCTTGGGAAGGATGCCATGGATGAAAATATTAAAGGGAAAAACAACTCAAGAAGCTTTGGAAACTTTCCTTAGGCCCAGTACTCTTCAACATCTTCATAAATGATTTAGATGAAGGGATAGAAGGGTAGCAAATCAAATTTGCCCAAACAGTATCAAATGACACCAAGCCAGGAGGGTTAGCCAACATTTTAGAAGATAAGCTCAAGATCAAGAAAGATGTTGTCAGGTTTGAATAATGGGTCCTATCTAATAAAATGCAATTCAGGAGCAAAAATAGTTGCAGTTATTATCTTTTGCACCTTACCTATCTCCATCTTTCATTAATGGTTTTATTTTAAGTCCAGATCCAGATGCCATGAATGCTGAAACCAGATCATGCCAAAAATGTTTGGTTGATGACAATGATCTCCCAACCACCTATATAACCTAACACTTTAAATCCAGTTTATCCTTTGCTAGATATTTGCAAAAAACTTGCAGCAGATAAACATTAGAGGTGCCAACCATGTTCTCCATATTTCAGATGGGATGCTATAATTCAATTTTATTTCCAGTTCCAATAGTCACAGCTGCAATAAAAACTGGATTTCATACAGAGACAAATACTAGCTATCTCCAATTCTATAAAGTTGGTCTTGTAGCTACTTGATGTTTTTTACATAGTGTCTTTGAACAGCAGGTCTGGATGTGGTAAAGGCATTGGCTGGACCATCCTCTCTCATTTACTCAATGAACATGGTTAAGTTAATGGGACAATGGAAAATTCCGAGTTTAAAAACTATTGCTGTTGTTTTTGCCTGTACTTCTCACCCAGTTTCCACAGAAATTGTCATCAGTCTTTCAATCCAGTTGAATGTGACCTGAACCTAGAAATGTTGACTGAGTTTACATGGCACCCTAAATCTGTAGTATTCTTAATTGAATATGAGAATCCAGCCAGTGTAGTTTATTCCATAAACCTTAAAATAAATTGTAATATATCACTATATACTATATGAACCAACAAATGTTTTGGAAGCTTATCTCTTGGACTGATATAATAAAAAGTATCAATATGTCAAATTAACTAAAGGATTTTGAAAAGTGAATATGTTTCCTGAAACCTTTTACTCTAGCTTTTGTATTAATGAAATTAATGTATTAATGCTTTTGTATTAATGAAATTAATGAAAGAGATTAATGTTTTTTTATGTAAGAGACGAGAACTTTGGGGACCATAATTTCTCTTACTCCTTGAGAATGGCAGAATACACTTATCTGGTATAAGAAAGAAGGAAAAATCCAGACCCTAAAACATACTGCAGAGTTGATCAATCCAAAATAAACCTGTCAATTTGAAAGGAGATAAGAGATTAATAAAACCTGTACTTATAAAACTTTTCAATTAAAAAAAAGAGAGAGAGATTAATAAAACCTGGAAACAAACTTTGAGGACATACTGAAAATAGGGTATTTCTTTTCAGAGTGGCATTTACCAAGTATGAAAATATATTCTACTTAAGAGAGGAGTTGGAGAATCTTAAAGAAATGGCCAAATAGGGAAATACAGAGTTAGATGCAAAATAAAATGATGTTGAATTCTTTTTAAAATGATGTTGAATTCTTTCTCTCTATCTATAGCCCTGTTTTGTCCTAGCTGCAACAGGGGAGTGTTTGGATGTGAATCCTAATCAAAGTTTAGCTGAAAGTTAAAGCCTGTTTAGAGAGAAAGTTCTCTTTCTCTCATGGTCTGCAACCCTCAATTGAATAATAAAAACAACTTGCATTTTTTCTGATATTGTTCTGAAAGGGCATTTAGCCCCCAAACACAACTTGGTCATTTTGCCAGCTATTGAAAAGAGGCAGCAATAGTGGTAGAATCAATAGCAGGTGTTTCTCCCCCCCCCCCAACATTTTTTTCAATGTACACTGAGGAATTTATCTGTAAATGAATAGCAATAGCACTTAGACTTATATACCGCTTCATAGTGCTTTACAGCCCTCTCTAAGCGGTTTACAGAGTTCAGCATATTGCCCCCAACAATCTGGGTCCTCATTTTACCCACCTCGGAAGGATGGAAGGCTGAGTCAACCTTGAGCCGGTGAGATTGGAACAGCTGAGCTGCTGAACTGCAGTGCTGCACTTTAACCACTGCGCCACCTCGGCTCTACCATGGGTAGTGGTAGGGAGTAATCAGCTGTTCCTGGGAATGTGGACAGAGCAGCAGTAAGAAATGAGAGATGGCTTAAGAAACCCCTGCTTGAGAAAGCCATAGGCAACACCATATTCCTATGCATGTGCAAGCATGCACTCCACTGCAATTGAACATGATTAATTTCTGCCTATAATGACCATAGGTATACAAAATATGTCAGCCTATGAGGCCCATTTTGAATACGTATTTTGAGTCTGACATGAAGTACGTATTCCAGGAATTTTGCTTTCAGTGAAGCACTGAACATGCTGTTCTCTTCTGCCTAAAGGACAAAACTCAGCGGCTGCAAATAGCATTGTTTGAGTGTTCCGTGATGTTTGTTGGGCCATTGTTTGTGCACGGTCTGGCTTATAGTAGTAGTAATTGTAGTAGTTATATTTTACAACAGTTTCTATAGAAGTAAACACTGGTCAGTAAACATTGACCATGCCACTCCTGCAGTTTACTTATTATATATGGGAGAGCTAGAAGGAAGAGTGCTGAGCAAAACAGCTAGTATTTAAGCAGCATATGCCCAGTGGATGTGCTGTTAAATAGAGAGAAGTCAAATTGTTCAACTGAGCAAATGTCTCAGGTCTGCCATCTTCGATTTGGCACCTTGCTGGCATCCTGTCATCAAAGGCTAGGAGGGAAAAGGGGGCATGTGGGGGGGGGGCAAATAGGCAATCAACCTGCTTGTGTACATGATTGGAAAGGGGGAAGGGGGGATGTCAGCTTGATGATGAGCAGGAGAGATCAGAACCAGTTTGTGCCAGTACCCAAGGCTATGCACCCTGAGAAAGAATGTGAATTACCCTAAGCAACTCAGTGTTCTCAAAACAACTAGGCAGACTCTTATTGGCTGAAGAAGTTGGTCTTATTGGTCATGGGGGGAGGGCTGGGATGGGGGAAAACTTTCTGTATCTTTTGGTAATGGGAAATTTAGTTCTAGCCTGACTTTACTGTAGCCAGCATTTTTTAATAAAAGAACATATCACTTCAACCAAATGGAGTCGAGGGTCTTTCTTTCTTAAGGGATTGGACTGGGACTGACATTAGAGCTGACATTAGGCTAGAACTGCAGTTGTGGTCAACCTGGAGAGGAAGTCACCTCTACTGTGAGGACCATGCAAACAATGTTGCTCAAGGGAGCAACCAGGAGGAGATTAAAGCCTGGGGGAGGGAAGTGTCCTCAAAATCCCCTGGAGGGCTGGATCTATCTGAATGGCTAGGAGAGGACGATCCACCAAGACCCTAATCATCCCTCAGGATTGGGAAAAATAAAGAATCGGAGAAGTAGCCCATGGAAGTGATGTTCACCCATTGGAGCTGCAGCAGCTGCTGGCAGGAGATGCGAGTGGAGCTGGAGGAGCTGGAGAAAGGACTCGCAAATGGATTGAGAAGACTGGATGATGGAGCATGCCATAAAGTTCCTGAGGGGGGCTTTCGGCAACCTCAAAGCACAAGAAGCCTAACCCGGGTGGCATACCTTGCTGACCAGCCAACTGCAGCCATGCCGAGCAACAGGGCAATCACCTCTGCAGCTGTGACTGCCGCAGCAGTGGATCCCATGGCAGCAGAGACTCTGGGCTTTATTGTGGCCTCTGACATGGAGAGACCCCTTGTGTTAGGACTGTCTTGGTTTTTGAAGTGGAACCCATATGTGCACTAGAGGAGGGGATTGCTAAAGATCCATGGCTAAAAGCCAGCCATGAAGGGGGATGGGAGAAGACTGTAAGAAGTTTACCGCTATAAAATTGCAGTCATTAAAATGAACATTTTACCCAAAATTTTATTTCTATTTCAAATTGCACCGACCAAATTTAAAAGAATTTTTTCAAGTAATTAAATAATATGGTCCTTAAATTTATATGGTCAAAGAAAAAAGCCAGAATTAAAACAAAGGCACTGCACGATAGTAGGAGTAGAGGTGGATTTGGACTCCCTGATTGGGAAAGTTATTACAACGCTGCTGCATTAAGCTGGTTAAAACAATGGGTCTTGTTACGAAACAGAAGAATCTTAACACTAGAAGGCTTCAATCTTCAAGTAGGTTGGCACGTCTTCCTGTGGGGAGGGAAACATAAAGCACACACCTACTTTCAGAGACACTATATAAGAGAACTATTACTAGAAACGTGGCTCAAAATAAAAAACGAACATTATACAAAAATCCCCAAATGGCTATCAATATCTGAAGCAATTATATATCCAAACCATTTGAACGAGAAAAAAATCATAACATATCAACAACTTTTGGATAATCAAAACAATCTCAAGACTAGACAAGACCTCAGAACATCTGGAATAGAATTGGATTGGTGGCACTACCTCCTGATACAAACCCGATATAAGAAAGACTCATCCCAATTTGGCTTTCAAAACACAAATGGATTGGATAAAATACTCTTCGGCCCAGATGCAAAACTGATCTTGAAACTATATAATTTTCAATTGCAAATTAAATTAAAGGAGGAAGTGGTTAAGGGTAACATGATTGGATATACTAATAAAAGTACAGTACAGTATTCTATAATTTGGTAGAATGGGATAAAATTTGGGGAATAAATTATAAATTGACATTAGCTGCATCATATAAGGAGAATATTTATAAAATGTACTTGGCACCTTCCTCTGGCACGACTGGCAAAGATGTTTCCGACAGTATCTCCGAAGTGCTGGAAGTGCAAAAAAGAAATAGGGACCTACTACCATATGTGGTGGACCTGCCCTAAGGTTAAAACATATTGGAAGAAAATTCGAAACTGGTTAGAGGAGATTATAAAACAGAAAATTGGTTTAAAACCCGAAATGTTTTTATTGGGGATCTTTCGGACAAAATTTACCAGAGAGGAATGTTACTTAATACTCCATATAACAACCGCAGCCAGATTACTGTATGCGCAGAACTGGAAAACAGACATTATCCCTACCTCCAATATGATAATTAGAAAAATACTAGAATGCTCAGAAATGTGCAAACTTATGATGGAGATACATGGAAAAGAAGACTCCGAATTTTTTGAAATATGGAGAAAATGGTATAGCTGGTTAAAACAAAACAAAAACTTAAAAATCTGGTCACAAAACAAGACCTGATTAAGAAAAATTTTTGTAAAGGTTTATATTCCTTCTTCATAAGAATAAAATGAGAATTATTTGTATATATATTATAGATATGGGACATATAGTAAAAATTTAAACAAACTTATAGTAAGTTAGATAGAGTTAGACTAAAAACTAAATAAAGGTTAAAAGAAACCAAACAACAAAGTAACATAAAATTGGACACAGTAAGATTTTGAATAAGCTGTTAAAATGAATAAGTATTTTATGTGTAATTGTATGTCATTTCTGTTCTATTTTCTGTTTGTGTTTTGTCCTGTTTGTGGTGTACATTAGTTTTTCTCTTTTTTTCTGTATTGTTAATAGAAAAAAACAAATAAAGATTATTATTTTAAAAAAGAAGTTTACCCCTAAGCTGTCGCAGGCAAAGCCAAGCAGCTACCAAAGATCGGCCCCAAGGTGATCCTCAGATTCCCAAAGAGTATTGGGATTTATGGGATGTTTTCAGTGAAAATAGATCAGACATGCTCCCACCCCACCAGCCAACTGACTGTTCAACAGTAATCCTACTGGGGACCAAACTAGCCAAACCTAAGCTGTATTCCATGACCCCAAGAGAGTTGGAGGAACTCCCTGTACTTTTATAGACAAAAACATGAAGTGTGGCTTCATCCAGCCTGCCAGACTGAGGGTGGCTGCTCTGATACTGTTAAGGAAGGGTTCCCTTGTCTATACATGGACTAACGGGGGCTTAATGCTGTCTGGATGGAGAACGTCTACTCCCTCCCCCTGATGAAGGACCTGCTAGCCCATTTAGCCAAGGTGAGAATTTTCACCAAGTTGGATTTGGGGGAGGCTTACTATGGATTAGGATCAAGGAAGGTGATGAGTGGAAAATATCTTTTAATTGCCCCTTAGGATGTTTCCAATTTTAGGTCCTCCCCTTCAGTCTGCTAGGGCTCTCGTTGTGTTCATGCAATTGATAAATGAAGGGCTACATGAGCACCTCTACACAGGAGTATTAGTTTATCTAGATGATATTGTAATCTATACTGAGACTATGGCAGAACATGTAAAACTGGTTAAAGCTGTGCTCAAAAAACTCCAAGCAGTCCAACTATATGCCAAGTTATATAAATGCAAATTCCACCAGAATAAAATTGACTATCTGGGCTACCACATTTCCCATGATGGGGTAGAGATGGATTCAGAAAAGGTGCAAGCATTACTAGAGTGGGCTCTTCCCTATACCTGAAAGCAACTGCAACGCTTCCTGGATTCACAAACATTTACCATTATTTGCCCAAATAGTCCTCCCCATTACCAACCTGATAAAGATAAAAGGGGAGGGGAAGGCCAAGCCTAGCCAGCCACTGAAATGAACAGTCGCATGTAAAGCAGCATTTGAGAAACTTAAGCACCTGTTCATGGAGCCAAGAGCCAATGCTGAAACACCTGGACCCCAATGTCCCCTTTGTCATTCAAGCAGATGCCAACAACATAGCAATGCGAGCAACTCTGCTCCTACAGAAAAATGAGCAGAGGACTGTACAACCATGCACCTATACTTCCAAAAAGCTTACCAAGTGTAGATGGGAGTTTTGGAAAAGGAAGCTTATGTGGTGCACTGGAGCACGCCTAACATGGAGACATTTCTTAGAAGAGGGTAAAACCCCTTTCAAAGTGTGGACTGACCATAAAAACCTGGAAGCTCTGAAAAACCTCTGGAGGTTATTGCCCAAACAAGTTCTTTGGACTCAGTACTTCAACCATTTCAACTTCATACTGCAATATCTCCTAGAGGAGAAAAACTTCCTAGCTGACGCTTTGTCCCAGCTGCCACAATACAGTAGTTCAAAGCTGGAAATAATCAGATCAGTCATCCTGTCCAAGCTGCTAGCAGCCCCAGCACCACTAGGGCACAAGCCAAGTAGCACTTGTCCTCTTCCAATGCTGCTATCAGGGCTCCTGATAGCAGCATTGGGCTTGAGGGGAGCCCTGATAGCAGCATTGGAAGAGGACAAGTGGTTCCAAGCTCATAAGATTGAATGTAGGATAGTCTAGCCTGGGTGAGAGCAAAATTGTACATCCTGGAAAGCCAATGGCTAATGGTTTTACAAAAAAACCATGATGTTAAAGTGGTGGGACACTTTGGCTTTATCAAAACTCTACGTTTAGTTAAGCAGCAATTTTGGTGGCCATCACTAAAGAACATAAAAAGCTATGTAGCTCACTGCCCTATCTGTGCTTCAGCCAAAAGACGACAAGGAAAAGCCCCAGCTCTCCTCCAACTGGTGGCAGAGCTTAAAGCCCTCTCAAAGAAGATTTCAACAGACTTCACAGTGGAAATGCCCAAAAGCTCAGGCAATATGGTGATTTGTGTCATAATTGACTTGTTTTCCAAACAAGTGCACTTTGTGCCCTGTCAGAAAATCCCTTCCGCTCACATTTTAGCCAAGTTGTTTGTGTAGCACATTTACCAGATGCATGGATCCCCACAGAGAATAATCACAGATCACACATAATTCAATTTGTTTTGGCAAGAGTTTTTAAAACTTTTGGGCACCACTCCAGGATTTAGCTCTTTGCATCATCTGGAAATGAATGGTACCTGTAAATGTACAAATGGGGTCCGCAGTACCACTGGTGTTATATTAATTATCAGCAAGACAATTGGCCAGACCTCCTACCTTTCACTGAGGTTGTCTACATCACCTCAGTGCATAGTAGCACTGGTTTCACCCCTTTTAAAGTGTCCACAGGGCAGGACTTTGCATCTATTCCTGAATTGCCCCAGATCATCCCATCGACTACCTCTTTCAAGGAGTGGGTCACCTGACTTTAGAACTTTCAGTTCTACCCTGACTTTATTGCAGCCAGCATCTTTTAGTAAAAGAACCTATCACTTCAACCAAATGAAATTGAGGGTCTTCCTTTCCTAAGGGATCGGACTGGAGCAGGTAAGACACTATGCTTCTTGAGTAGACTATTGCTGCTGCTGCTGCTGCTGCTGCCACAGTGTACTTTATTGGTAGTACCATCACAAAAAATATGGCATTTTCTCTATCGCTACAGAGCAGTAGTGGGTTTTTAATTTTTTTATTTGATTTAAATATTTAATCAGTATTATATGGATACTAGTTGTGGGCAAAAAAGAGATCCCCTTTCCCTTCTTCTCAGAAAATGTGTTGGGGCATTCTGCAGGTCTGAAAAAAACATGCATTGCACTATAGACGTTTTGTTCAGTGGAAGTGGACTATAAATATCATGTTCTCTTACTATGCACTGGGAAATCAGGATAAAAAAGTGAGAGAGATCCAGGTATCCTGGTGGACAATGACTTAAGTATAAGATGGCTGTGTGCTGCAACTGGCCAAAAGAAAGAAAGAAAGAAAAGCCAATGCAGCCCTGGCTGCATCAACAGAGGGATAGCATCAAGATTACAAAAAGTAATAATATCGCTTTATACTGGCCATAATTAAAATAATGTGTCCAATTCTGGTCACCATGGTACAAAAAGAAGATGCACACAAGGGGTAGGCATAAAATGAAAGCAATATCATAGGGATATGGTAGAGAAGATATGTTGTCAGGGTATGTTTGTACTGCAGTGAGAGAAGGCTAAGGTGGGTAAAGGGGATATATTATAAGCTCTTCGAGA
This sequence comes from Diadophis punctatus similis, assembly GCA_023053685.1. Lineage (NCBI taxonomy): Eukaryota > Metazoa > Chordata > Lepidosauria > Squamata > Dipsadidae > Diadophis > Diadophis punctatus. The sequence continues at coordinate 5,534,707 of JALIGW010000008.1, read as the reverse complement.
GACAGATCAGGATGACAAGCATTTGTCCATGTAGTCATCAGCTACCACCATCAACTTTATAGTATCTAATAAACATGCTGTATTGAAGGTGGATCAATGCTAAGCTCCTTTGTACTTATGTCACAGCATGTATTTTTATCCTTTCTTGCTCCTGCCTACCCTGAGTCCCTGTGAACAGCTAAGACAAAAACTACTACCTTCTTTTTCTCAGCAAAATCAGAAGCACTTCTTCTTTCACTTTATATTAAACTATGCTACAGTATAAAAGTTACCTTCTGATATGAAACATATACTACATATATTTTATATCGTTCTAATAGGGTACAAGAAAAAAAATCTGCACCAAAATCTGCTGTAAACTGGAACAGGGCCTGAAACCAATTTAGATTATAACCCACAAAAACTGCAAATAAATATTTTTTTTAAATCTCACCACAGCACAAACAGGAAATATATTATGTTAATATAGTCTGCTGTTTTCAGGAATATCACATTATTTGCTTGCAACATTGCCAGTGATCAAGCTTATTTCTTTCCCCTTTAATGCTTATCTCAGGCAATTTCTATTTTTGCCTTGTTATATCTAGTAACAAAAATGAAGGTTAAGGAAGACTGTTTCCTGTGGGATACTTAGAGGCGCAGAAAGAACATTCTTTGTTGTGCTTTTTTTGATAACATTTTTGATGTTGGGTGACCATTTTAGGTCTTGAGATATGATAGAACCTAGAAATTTGAAGGTCTCTACTGTTGATACTGTGTTGTCTAGTATTGTAAGAGGTGGTAGAATGGGAGGATTTCTCCTAAAGTCTACCACCATTTCTACGGTTTTGAGTGTGTTCAGTTCCAGATTGTTTCGGTCGCACCACGAGGCTAATTGTTCAACTCCCGTCTGTATGCGGTTTCATCATTGTCTCGAATGAGACCAGTCACTGTTGTATCATCTGCAAACTTCAGTAGTTTAACAGATGGATCGTTTGAGATGCAGTCATTGGTATATAGAGAGAAGAGAAGTGATGAGAGCACACAGCCTTGGGGGACCCCTGTGCAAATTGTACAGATATCTGGTGTGATTTTGCCTAGCTTCACCTGCTGCTTCATGTCTGTTAGGAAGCTTGTGATCCACTTACAAGTGTGTTCAGGTATCGCTAGCTGATTTAGTTTAGTTAGAAAACATGATCACTTGGAACAAGTTTTGTTGGCTTGGAGTTCTAAAAGATGAATGAAAAAAACATTGGCCAATAAGGCATGATGGTATTACTATTGTCAGCATGTGCCAGTTGCCAAAAAGTATATCCAGTATAACCCAACATGGGTTCATTCATTCCACTAATTTCAGTATTACTTACTCCTAGGCAAGTAGCCATTCAAATTATTCATGTGTCAGCCAAGGACAATCTGAACACATAACCTGCATCAATCATAATACCAGCCTGCATTAATAATATTTTTCTTGTATATTTTATTTACAGCACATTAGATTAGATTGACAGACAGACAGACAGACAAACAGACAGACAGACAGACAGACAGACAGACAGACAGACGGTGAGGGAAGGATGCAGACCAATAGAATCAAAGTGGTCACTAGACATGGAGTATTTCTGTTTCCTAATGCAGTGTGTCACTGATTTCAAGATGAACATCCCTGACAAAGGAATTGACAGAAGTAAATGGACCAAAATTTTATTTGGAGATGTATTTCCTATAGAATAAAAGGAGGTAATGCATTTGTGTTAGAATAGATACGTTATAGATCTCAATGATGCAAACAACTATGTTGTAGACAAGTAATAATTATTGTCTGAATTACTGCTCTTATTTCCTGTGGCTGTCCTTTTATTAATTTCCTTACTTATGGATACACACACACACACACACACACACACACACACACACACACACACCTCACTTTAGATATAATTTATGTATTGTTGAAATTTTTATAGTATGAATCACTATCAAACTGCCTGTATGTTGTCTTTAAAAAGAAAATATGAATATTAGAAAACAGTGATACTTTAAAAATACTATTTATCAGTAGACGTTAACAATATCTGCTGATCAGTAGACATTAACTTTACTGATACTATTTACAACATCTACTAATAAATAGTATTTCTAGGTATCACTGTTTTCAAGAGAGCAATATCACGATTAACTACAGGAAGGAACAAAAAGAGAACTTGAACTTCTAGAACAAAGGTAAAATTTCCTGACAGTGTAGACATTTGACCAGTGGAACAGTTTGACTTCAAAGGATGTGGGTGCCTATCATTGGAAGATTCTGAAAGGAGATTGGACACCCATTTGTCCAGAAAGGTATAGGTCCCTTCAGCACTGTTACTTTATTATTCTGGAAGACTAATATTTAAGAATAGAAACTTCACTTTAATTTTTTTTTTTAATCTTCCAAATTTTGGGTACTTTGAAAATAAACTTCCGGAATGTTTAACATTTGGGGGAGGATCCTTTTAATGAGGTGACAAGGTGACCCAGCTGAGGGGTGGCCCAGCTGAGAGGCAGCCCAGTGTCCCAAATGAGAGGTGGCCTGGCGACCCATCTGAGAGAAGCAGAGACAGCTGAACTGAGAGATGGAGAGGCAGCCCAGCGACCCAGACTGATGCTTGAGTGGAACCAGTGTGGTGCAAATGGAGACCACTGAGCAGCGGTGAAATGGAACTAGGTGGCAGCAGATCAGGGGCTGTGAGTAGCACAGCTGACCTTGAGCAGCAGCAGTATAGAGCTAAGTGGCAGAGAAGTAAAGCAAGCATAGTAGTGGCTAAGAGCAGAATGGTGGACCAGCATTGACTGGGAGCAATGTAGCAGATCAGCTGAGCACTGGCGCCCATAGCAGTGGCTGAGAGCAGTGCAGCAGACCAGCAGCAGCTGAGAGCAGTGTGACAGACCAGCTAAGCAGAGTATAGTGTCCACATCAGCACTTTCAAGCCAGGGAAGAGAGGCTTAAGAGCAAAGCATCTCCTAGAAAACACCCTTGGATTTCCAACAAAAAAGATATGCATCTTACTTTATAAAGGGTCAAGAACTTTTGTAAATTCTTACATTTTTAAAATCTCTGAATTCATTTCTAAAATCTTTTTTCAAAATTTTCTTTTCCTTTTTCAACTCCTAAATATCCTTTTTAAGTTTAAATTGTTTTTTGATTTTTAAATCTTTTTCCATTTTAATTTTTTTTCAATTTTTTTTAAAAACCTTTTTTCAATTTTTCAATTCTTTTCAATTAAAAAATTGAAAAAATCCAATTAACTTATTTTAATTCTTTAGAAATTTTTAAATTCTTAACAATCTGAGACAAAAATAATAATAAACCATGGAAAAAGAGACAGACATTTCAAAACAGTGAAGATAGTGATGATTTTTTCAAGACAGAGAACAAAAGGCCAAAAACTCTTGTAAACTCTTCGCAACTGACATTTTGCAACAGGGAAAATATTTAATTTTTAGAAATTCTTAATTTTTAACAAACAAACAAAAACAATCATGGAAATAGAACTCACACTATAGTAACTTGCAAAGTGTGTCTTATGTTTCAGCTTATGCCCACAGAATTTTATGTGTGTGTGTGTGTACACACACACACACACACACACACACACACACACACACACACACAGAGGGGGGGGGAAACTACTTGAATTATTAGAAGAAAAAGTAAAGGGTTAGAGGTAACTCTAGCCATTCTGAAATTCAATGAACAAAGTGAGAAATCCCAAACTAAAGAAGAAGACTATACCAAAATAAAATACAATAGGGAGCAAACAGCTTCTAAAAAAATGGCCCCATATATGAACATAAAGAACAAAACCAAATTGAAACACAATAGGGAACAAGCTACTTCTATAAAAAACAACTCTACATATGTACCTAAAGAGCAAGACCAATGGAAGAAAATAACCAAGAGCAAAACCATTACTAGCCTACTTCAATGAAGCCCCACTGGAACTGAACAATCACTTTCATAACCTCCCCATGGAAAAAAAAATATGCAGACACCCACAAAAAAGCATTCATCAATAGTTTCTTAAAAAAAGAGTCACAATCCAGCATTCCTGTGATAGGAAGAAAAGTATCCCAGACTTCCCTCAAAAAAAAAGGTGAATATTGGTGATAGGATGTTCAATTCTTAGGGGAACAGAAACTACTGTATATTCTGCAGACCAGTCAGTCATTCTAGGGAGGTATATTGTCTCCCTGGAGCAACAATCAAAGATGTAACTGGTATCTTACTGGAATAATTAACCCGACAGATTACTACCTCTTTCTTCTCCTACACATGGGGACCAATGACACAACAATCTGATAATAGTAACAAGAGATAATGAATAGCTAGGGAAGAAAGTTGAAGAATTAGGAGCACAAGTGGTGTTTTCATCTATACTTCCAAACTAAGTGCAACTTCCAATGAGAGCGCAAATGATTTTAGAAATGAACCACTGGCTTAAAAAACTGGTGTTGTCAAGAGAATTCAGCTTCCAAGACCATGGTCTGCATTCCCTACATGAAGGGCTCCTGGCAAGGGATGGACTGCCAGGAAAATGGAAAATGACTGGCTCATCTTATCAATGGACAATGGTGGACAATGGATACACAGGGAAGGAAATGGGGTTGTTGTTTTTACTATGCTGCATTTCATGCCAAAACCTTAGAATTGGCTTTGCTGCTTCTGTGCCTATATGGATCTGTCAATAAAGTTATACTCTTGATAATCAAAAATGTTCCAGAAGTTACTTTTGTTGTACACCAATGGAACGGTTGACAGTGAATCTTTAACTACCCTGATATCAAATGTCAAACAAATTGGAGTAAGTGGGAGATCAAACAGATCCTAATCAACCTACCTGACAACTTTGTCATCCAAATGGTAGAAGAGGGAACTAGAGGGAAAGCTCTACTGGGTGTAAATCATACTGATAGAGAAGAAGTGATAGAAGGAATTGAAGTTGCTGTCACCTTGGGGGAGAATGACTATGTCATATTGGAATTCAATATAATGCAAACACAAGCAATAGAACATAATTCAACCAGGTCTTAAAGTTTTAAAAAGCTGATTTTAACAAACTCATAGACAGCCTAAGAAAAATTCCATGGATAAAAATCCTAAAGGGGAGAATAACTCAAGAAGCATGGGAAACTTTGAACAATATGCTCATAAAAGCCCAATCCAACGCAATAACACTGAAAAAGAAAAAAAATCCAAAAATAAACCAGCATGGTTGCACAAAGATCTCTCTGATAAACTGAAAGGATTAAGTACAAAAAAATGGAAAGACGGACATATAACTAAGGCAAAATATCAGCAGATTGCCCGAATCTTCAAAGATGAAGTCAGGAAAGCAAAAGCTCAGAATGAAAAAAGATTTGTAACAAAAGTCAAAGATACAGTCTTTCTTCAAATTGAACTCCATGGTTAAACCCTTTTTGTGATTGATCTGAGTTTAGTGGACTTCTGTTACAATGGATATTCCTTTTTGCATGTAGCACTTTCAGTTAATGTATTAAGTCTAAACTAGTCCAAAATTTAATCATTTTCATTGATTTATGATGCTTTTACCCAAATGGTACAAATGATGAAATTTGTTCCATTTGCATAATCACATTGGTGCACAAATGATGTAAAAAACAGATTTAATGGACAATTGGATTTAACTTACACTCTTTATAAGAACAAATGGTCTGTTAAATCAGAGTTTACTGTACTCCATTGTCTTGTTAATTTCCATGCTTAATTTAATGTACTAATTATTGATATATGCCATAGGGCTTTTTTTAATGTTCTGAACATTTAAACCAAGCTTACCAAGATATCCTATCAGATTGTATTTCAATGGAAGGTAGATATTGAATGGAAAGTCATCTTTTATTTAAGTATATGACTATTAATTCCATGTGTCAGATTCAGTGGGATCTTTGAAGTTATCCAGTCCAATATGCTACTTAATACAAGATTTGAAATGTGGGATGCAACTGCAAAATTCTCAAAAAACAAATGTCTGATATTAAATATTTTCAGTGAGTGAAAACACTACAACCTCCCAAGACAGTTATTTCCACTGCTGAGTAGCTTTTTCTTATTAAAATTCTTATTTTAGCTTGCATTGCTAAACTGCCAAATTCATATGCTGTTTACTCCTATTCAGCATAGAAGTTGTTAGGTAAGGTTATCCATTGGCACTGGGTCAGATATCATTAATATGCAGATGATAACCCAATTCTGTATTTTGTATGCAGGTTAAATGGGAAATGTTAATGAAGTCTGAAAACTTTAAGGGTCTGAATGAGAAGGAACTGTCTTAGGTTCTAGCAAGACTGAGTGGCTATGGATTCTATTATCTTCCATTTCCAGGGATTTTCTAATCTTAGTTCAAAATGGGATTGCACTTCCCCATGTGATACTTGTGTGTAATTTGGTAGATCTCCTTCAAATCTTTGCGCTAAAGGAGCAAGTAGCACTCTTGCCAGGAGGACCTTTGCACAGATCCAACTGGTGTGCTAGATACAATCTTTCTTGGTTCAGAAACCCCTTTTCATTGGCACTCACATATTTTTTAAATTTTTATTTTGTATTATTCATTTATTTTGTATCAAGTATATATAAGATAACAGATAAAAGTATAAACATGATTTTGAATACATGAAAAGGATATAAATAAAAAAAGAGACATTAGGACAGGGGTTTATTATTTATTTATTTTAGTGTTCTTATATGCCGCCCTACTCCCTGGGGACTCAGGGCGGCGTACAACATTTAAAAAACAACTAAACAATATAAAATTTAATAACAGTTAAAATGAATTTAAAAAAAAACATACAAAATCATACATACGTGGGGGAGACCTAAGATGTAAAATTGTCTCAAAGCCCTGCCTGCAGGAAGAGCCATGTCTTAACGGCTTTTCGGAAGGCCAGCAAGGTGGGGATGATTCATATCTCTGGGGGTAGTTGGTTCCAGAGAACAGGGCCCCCCACAGAGAAGGCCTCCCCCTAGGCCCCGCCAGCCGACATTGTTTGGTTGACGGGACCTGGAGGAGACCCACTCTGTGGGACCTGACCGGTCGAAGGGAAGTATGAAGTAGGATGCGGTCCCGGAGGTAACCTGGTCCTAAGCCATGTAGGGCTTTAAAGATGATAATCAACACCTTGAATTGCACCCAGAGACCGATGAGCAACCAGTGCAGCTGGCGGAGTATGGGTGTTACATGGGTGTATCTTGAGACACCCACCACAGCACACGCAACCGCATTTTGCACCAGTTGAAGTCTCCGGATACTCTTCAAGGGTAGCCTCATGTAGAGCGCATTACAGTAGTCCAATCTAGAGGTGACAAGGGCATGAGTGACCATGAGTACAGCCTCCTTCTCCAAGTATGGTTGCAATTGTGCACCAGGCAAACCTGTGCAAAGGCTCCCCTAGCCACAGCTGTAAGATGTTGGTCTAATTTTAGCTGTGGGCCTAGGAGAACTCCCAAATTGCGAACCCGTTCCGAGGGAGTTAGTTTTTCTCCCCCAAGAACCAAGGAGGGACAGTCGACATAGTCCTTAGGGGGCAATATCCAGAGCCACTCAGTCTTGTCGGGGTTGAGCTTGAGCCTGTTCCTCCCCATCCAGATCCTAACATCGTCCAGGCAATGGCACATTAATCCATTGCCTCCCTGAATTGAAACGGGTTGGAGATGTACAGCTGGGTGTCATCAGCGTACTGTTGAAAACTCATCCCGTGTTCACGGATGATCTCCCCCAGCGGTTTCATGTAAATGTTAAACAGGATGGGCATGAGGACCGATGGTAGGCACATTGGCGTGCTTATGCACGCCCCTTACAGACCACTTAGGAATGGGGTGAGGTCAACAGTAGACAGTTAAGGTCAAAGTTTTGGGGGTTAGGGGAAGAAACCACAGAGTCAGGTAGTGCATTCCAGGCATTGACCACTCTGTTGCTGAAGTTGTATTTTCTGCAATCGAGTTTGGAGCTGTTTACCTCAAGTTTGTATCTGTTGTTTGCTCATGTATTGTTGTGGTTGAAGCTGAAGTAGTCATTGACAGGTAGGACATTGTAGCAGATAATTTTATGTACTACACTTAGGTCAGATCGAAGGCGGTGAAGTTCTAAGTTGTCTAAGCCCAAAATTTCAAGTCTGGTGGCATAAGATATTTTATTCAACTACTGCAATAAGCTTTATATAGGACTACTCTGGAAAACCACTTGGTTGGTGGCCTGATTTTTGCTTCCTCTTCAGTAAGCTCAGTTCAGGGATACCACTCTAGGTCCCATTAGTTAGGCACTAGCATTTGGGAGATCCAGGAAATAGGTCTTTGTAGCAATAGGGTCCAGCAGCTAGCTTGATGCCTTAACCACCACATTAAACTGTCTCTATTATATGATTAGGAATCCAGAATTCTTGATAATATGCTGAAAATCACCAAGATTGAAAGGAGTACTACCTCCCCCTTACCCTTGAACTAAACAAAAATATTTGCTCACATAGAAACATTACTGCTTTTACATATGTTATATCAACATATTTGTTGCTGTTTCACTTGTGGCTCATATGCCAGTTGGTATATTATAAAAGATTCTGCCAGCATTGTATGTCAATACACTTCACAAGGACTCTGCATTGCTTGTTTAATGTACTTCCCAATTAACAACCTCGCCATCTTCTAGTTCTTCAGTTTTCAATATAAAAATACATCTAAAATTGATCTGAGGTGCCTTTTTCCCTGTTTTCCTCTCTGGGGGAAAACTCCCACATTGGAATGAAATTAGTAATAGGATTTAGATTCTAAAATTGATTGATTGATTGATTGATTGATTGATTGATTGATTGATTGATTGATTGATTGATTGATTGAAAAGATATGTATGTCTACCCATTTAAGCAACTCTGGGTAGCTCACAACAAATTATCTGTTTACATTTTATTTGTTTGTTTTTTTGGCTGCTTGTCAATTCTAGAGTGAGCTAATACTCTGAAACATACATTCATATCCGCAGAAAGGATGAGGAAATATTGACATATTTCAAAATTGCCAACCCCACAGTTAAAATATTCTTTATCACCAGGGGTCCAAAAGCAGGACTCCACCTTTGTCTAATAATACTCCGTAAAACATGTCAGGAGAGTCAATCAAATGGGCAGAAGTGAAAATATTCCTAGGCACACAATTGGATAGAAATAACTGAAGAAAAAATGGCAATTATACAAGTAAATGACGATGTGAAATGTAGTCAAAGGTCTTGAATGGAATAAATAAATAAATAAAAGGATTATAGCTGAAATGAAAAGTTGTGAGGCAGTACTAGGCCATAATCCTTAGCAGGCTTGCAACTTTGATTTTTTTAAAAATAACTTATAATATTTTCTTTAGCTCTTTAAGTGTAATATGATGAGAAGCAGAAAATGGAAGTTTAAACCAGACAGAGGATGGGTTTTTTTGTACTTTGTACTGTTTTTGTACTTCATACTGTTTTGCTTTTGTAGTTAAGCATAGCATTGACAACTATCCATTTATAGTCGACCACATAAAACTGATTATTTATTTCAAGCCCCCAGTTTTGCTATTTTATTTTTGTATGTGTATGAAAGAGGGAGATAAATTATTTCTCTCTTATTTTATGATAATCTCAGCCAAATCCACTTTTACTTTGTTCCTTACCTTAATTGCTATGGTACTTTGAGTTTTTTATTTGTTTTTTTCACTAACTTTTATCTTGAGGTAAAACATAAAAATATTCACTTTTTTGAATGCACATGTTGTTGTTTCACATGACATGCAGCAGCTGCTAGGTTTCCCCTCACATTAAAATTACTATTAATATAAGTCAATGTCCATGGAATTTTAGAAAGTTTCACTAGAAAAAAAAGAAATTATTAGCCTGCAAAGGTATAGATGGACACAGAAGAAGAACAAAATATACCAGTAGCTGCTGAAATGCCTAAAGACATTATATGAAGAGAACAGCTTCCCTGTGGTGTAAACTGTTGACATATAATACTGAGGTTTCCTATATAAGAATGCAGTGATCTATATTTAACCACTGATATAACTAGCCTTTTTAAATGAGAAGCAATTGGGACATTTTATTTGTAAGGTCAGCAGGAGATGAAAGTACAATGAAGGTGAAGGAGTTGGGAAAAGTTTGTGCAGGAGTTCACTTCTATAGGCATAAGGTGAAGTTAATTCCATAAAACTTTCAGAATAAAAAAGAAGATAAGCAGACAGGAAGATTTTGTAATACACACACATACACTAAGGTGACCAGACGTCCCGATTTTGGCGGGACAGACCCGCTTTTTAATGCTTTGTCCCGCGTCCCGCCCGACCTCTAAAAAGTCCCGATTTTTGAGCCCCAGCTTCTTCCTCCAGCCAGACGCGCGCCCGAGCGCGCCCGAGCGACAGGCTTCCGATTCAGTCCCCTCTATTCACAGGGTGGCGCGGGGCGGGGCAGAGCGAACCTTGGGGGGGAGCGCCACTTTGCACTTGTCCCATGAGGCCATGCTAAGTGTGCCGCGGCAAAAGGGGCGGGGCAGGGCGGGGCGCGCGTCCTACCTGAGACTTTTCCCGGTAGCAGCTCCAGTCGCGTTCCTTGCTAATAGCGTCCAGAGCAGAGCAGCCCCTCCCAAAAGATCGCGAGACGTTATCTTCTGGGAGGGGCTGCTCTGCTCTGGGCGCTAATTAGCAAGGAACGCGACTGGAGCTACCGGGAAAAGTCCCAGGTAGGACGCGCGTCTCGCGCTGGGGGTTGGGCGGGCGGGGCAGGACTGGCGGACGGGACGGGGCGCGCGTCCTACCTGGGACTTTTCCTGGTACCTCCAGTCGCGTTCCTTGCTAATAGCGTCCAGAGCAGAGCAGCCCCTCCCAGAAGATCGCGAGACGTTATCTTTTGGAAGAGGCTGCTCTGCTCTGGGCACCAATTAGCAAGGAACGCGACTGGAGGTACCCGGAAAAGTCCCAGGTAGGACGCGCGCCCCGTCCCGTCCGCCAGTCCTGCCCCGCCCCCCCCCAACCCCCAGCGCGAGACGAGCGTCCTACCTGGGACTTTTCCCGGTAGCTTCAGTCGCGTTCCTTGCTAATTGGCGCCCAGAGCAGAGCAGCCTCTTCCAAAAGATAACGTCTCGCGATCTTCTGGGAGAGGCTGCTCTGCTCTGGGCGCTATTAGCAAGGAACGCGACTGAAGCTACCGGGAAAAGTCCCAGGTAGGTAGGACGTACAGTGGCCTCCCGCGTCCCCCACCCACCCACCTGGATGCCGACATTTGCATCCTTTTGCCCTCTGCGGATGCGCAGCGTTCTGCGCATGCGCAGAGGGCAAACCTCAAATGACGGCGTCCAGGCGGCCCCGCCCCCCGTCAATGTCCCGCTTAAAAAAAAATATCTGGTCACTTTAACATACACACACACATACACACACTTACAAAAACCAGGGTAGTCACTGCTTCTCTTTTCTTGTTATAAAGAAATTAGATGTCTAGATGACCAAATACTATTCTGCTATAAGCTAGAAAGGTACAAAAATAAAGAACAACAACATGGAATTCTCCAGTTTATTATCTAAAATTTCATAAAGATGAGAATTTTTTTCACAGGTAGCCACTATGATTGTTTGTTTGGTGCCATAAGCTTCAGACTGCTTTAGGCCATGATAATTCATCAGAATAAGCTGCGAAAGGTAGAGAAGTTAGCTGAAGGTACATTTAAGAAAAAAAAGCAGTATTTAGTTCTTAGCAGTTGTCTCTATCTGTTCATATAGTCAAGGAAATGTTCAGGAAAAAAGCATCATTTTGAGGAAGTGGGACAATCCCTCAGAAGAGACCCATCCCCCAGGGGTGGGTTCCACTTACCATCGCCACTGGTTCGCATCGTGATGTTTTGCACACACGCACTTGCTCTACCCGCGCGCATCCACCTGTGCAATTAGGCTTCTGCGCATGTTCAGGAGTTGGAATCAGCCCAAAACACAGCTGAGGAGCTGATCAGCTGTGCTTCGGGCGAAGAAATAAAGGTCAGTATTAACCCAGGGGCAGGCAGGAGGGCCCTTTTGCGAGCTGCTGAATGAAAAAAAAAGATGGTGGCGCGCACGGACAGGCACCGGCCGATCCAGTAATGTGATGTCACTAGCGGATCACTAACGGTTCGGGTGATGCGATCCGAACCGGGAGGAACCTACCCCTGGATGCCACCCCCTCAATAATAATCAGATAGCTTATTAAAATCAAGATATGCCACCAGGGAAGAAATAGTTTGATGCAGAAACATGGGCCTTATTACATTATGAATTGTCTAACTAGAGCAAAAGCTGCAGATATCAGATATCAGCAATAATTTGTACACAATATTCTCTGGAAAAAAGTAGATAAATGCTTTAATCAGAATGGAATTACATTAAAAAAAAACAAAATACTTGCTTCTCTTGTGAGTTGAATTAAGAAAGTTACCCGTGACACTTGCCTCAGCCAGAATCTAAGATGACAAAGTCTCATCACCTTATTGGGTAGGTTTCTTTCCAACCTAAGAAAGCAATCCAATGAGGATTTGTCTTATTGAAGTCTTATTTTATCAGCACTACCTGCTTTAGGATTTGATAAAACTCCAGCTGAAGTAAAGGAGAGGATTTGGGACCTACATATAAATAACAGAGCCACAGACTGCCAGCATCTCTATAACACCACATTTCCTCCTCCTGATCTTATCTCTAGATATTCCTATAATATATGCTCCACATATAAGACTATTTACTTTGGCATGAATTCGGTATTACCAGAGCAACAAATGGTAGGTACATAAACTTCCAATATGAAAACTGAACTTGTTTCTGTTCAGACTTGGAGGTAGAATCTGTCTCAGCTGTGCTGTTAAAATGCCAGTTGTATACTCAGTGCCAATCAAACTTAATACTCTCAATTGTTAATCATTCCAATGACTATTGTGATCAGGAGGCTGTTATTCTTCTCCTGGGTAACCCTCTTCTGAAACCTCTTAAGAAAGTTACAAATTCTTTATCAAGCTGACAGCTATCAGAAACTGTCTTGTTCTACCTCCATGCTATTAACTATCACCGTATTTTTCGGAGTATAAGACGCACCGAAGTATAAGACGCACCTTAGTTTTGGGGGAGGAAAACAAGGAAAAAAGGCCTCTGCCTCCCAGCAATTTGCCAAAGAGCAAATAGCAAACAGCACAGATGATATACACTGTTTGCTGTGTATTTCTGTGCATGTGTGCCTGACCCATAGAAATAGCAAAGAATTGGAGAAATGTACATTATGGCAGTATATTAATCCCGGAAAGTTTTCTTACATGTAATCACACTAACTCCTCCTAATTATTTAAATGCATCAACTCCAAACATGACTAAGTCAGGGTTTCTCAGCTGGCTTATTTTAATACTAATACTTAATACTAATACTTAATACTAAAACAGGACATTTCAGATTATACTTTTACAGATCTTTAAAATTGATGTGGCTTTCTGGAAGTATTCTCTGCTATTTAAAAGAAGATACAATAGCACTGGGCCTCTTCAGAGCAAGCATTTATTTTAAAAAGCTTCTTCATTTTGTTAAGTTGTCTAGAACAATAATAAAGCAGTCTTTAAAAAATAAGTCTAATAATTTGAACACTCTACAAACATTTAACAAAATTACATATTAACAGAATCTGCCTGTACCTAGGATAGAACTCACAACCTCCTGATTGTGAGGCAAGAGCTCTATTTCTTGAGCCACAGCAGCTCTAGCTTGCCTTCTTGCAATTTTAGCAGTCTAATATTGCCAGCAGTTTATCTCCCAGCAATATGTCTCATCACAGCCACCTTAGTTTCAGTTTCATTTTACCAGGTGGCTTGTAAGCCTCAGTCAGCTGTGTGTCGGGAGGCAGATCATCTCTTCTTGTGCTCTTCTTGTGCTTTGCCCTGTTTGCTGCAAAGAGGTACATTTCTGGCAGGCAGAGGCCAAAGGGTGGGGGTGGCTGGGTGGGGCTACATTCGGTGTATAAGACGCACCCAAGTTTTCACCCTCTTTTGGGGGGTAAAAAGGTGCGTCTTATACTCCGAAAAATACGGTAGTTCTTAAATGTTTTATAATTTTCTTGAAATTTTTGAAATTTTCTTTAATAGATATTGTACTCCATGTGGGTCTTTTATTATGTCTAGCCTTGAACTGTAAATACATTTTGATTTGATCTGACCATGCATTATTTTCTCTCTATGTCATTAGTCCTATTTAATGCACAGTAGAAAACTAATCAGATGTCAGGTCCACCATCTTCGACTTAGTGCGTCACTGGTGTCCTACCATCAAAGCACTGGGGAAGGGAGGGGGAATAAAAGGGCAACAAATCTGTATCTGCCTATTGTGGGAATTTGGGAGGGGGAAACAGTTGAAGAAGAGCAGAACATTTTGGAATCTGGTTCGTGCCAGTCATCTTCATGGCCGTTTGCCCTGAGAGTGGAATTTCAGAAGCCTCAACATCACAGCATTTCCCAAAACATCTTCGCGATGTCAGATTGGCTAAAGAGAGACTGGTCATGGGGAGAAGGGAGGAATGGGGAACCAAGGGGCATAGTTCTGTATTGTTGCAAGAGAACCTTAGATTCTGCCTGGCTTTACTGCGATTACCATCTCTTAGTAAAAGTATTTTTCACTTCAACTAAATGGAGTTAAAAGTTTTCCTTCCCTAAGGGGCAGGTCTGACATCACAGCTCTTTTTATTTCACAATTCTGGGGTGGGGGGAGGGGACGCAGAGTTCTGATTATGCATCAGTGCTTCGGAAATTAAAAGTTCTTAAAAATATTTTGCAAAAATTTGGATCTGAAAACCTGATGCTCCATTCACCAGATGCTGCTTCATGATGTTTTTAAGATTTGTATTAAGCAAGAACCTTTGTTCAAGGATGAGTACATGCATAATACTAAAAGAATACTGAGTAATTAAGTAGCCGCAGGTCTCTTTCAAAAATTCATAATAGTTTTCTTAGCTTGGAGCATAGACTTAGACCACCTATCGATGTTAATAGACAGTTCACTATATTTGAAGTAAAAGTAGATGTAGTAAAAATACATATGGTAGAAAAGACTCACTGTCTAAACTACATTTCAAAGAGGAGACATGAAATTCCATAATCTCTGAAACCCAGAGGTTAATTTAACTAACCATAGGGAAAGGAAGGAAGGAAGGGAGGGAGGGAGGGAGGGAGGGAGGGAGGAAGAAAGAAAGAAAGAAAGAAAGAAAGAAAGAAAGAAAGAAAGAAAGAAAGAAAGAAAGAAAGAAAGAAAGAAAGAAAGAAAGAAAGAAAAGACAGAATCAGGGTTTTCTGAATCTTCTCCTCATCTATTTCTGCCTAAGTATGATGTCTTTCATGTTGATTTCCCCAAATTGTCAAATAGGAGTAATGTAGCTGCCTGTGTGCTTTTTCAACTGCTTATTCAGTAGGATTTTTTAAAAAGGCTGTCTGAAATGCAAAAGTCCGACCTTGTACAGCAGGGGTGTCAAACTCAATTTCATTGAGGGCCGTATCAGGGTTGTGTTTGACCTCGGGGGGGGCATGGCCAAAGTGGGCATGGCCAGCTTGACATCACTCATGCCGGGGGTGCCTCTGGCGGCCCAAGCACTCTGCCAGAAAAAACAGGCTCCCGAGCTCCGTTTTCGGCTGCGACGGCCTCCTGCAACCCTCTGCCAGTGAAAACGGGAGGGCCACATGCGGCCCTCCTGAGCTCCATTTTCACTGGCAGAGGCACCGCAGGTGGTCCTTTGCTGTTTCCAGGGAGGCTCCGCAGGCCAGATCTAAGCACCCCCTAGGCCGGATCTGGCCCCTGGGCCTTGAGTTTGACATCCCTGTTGTACAGGATGAAAGAAATATTGAAAAGCTTAAATGAAAAGCTTTTGTGATGCCTGCATGAAAAATGCAGGCATAACAAAAGAGAAGCAGCTGAATCTCCCAAGTGGGGATGAAAACAACTGAAGTTTGTGATGAAATTTCAGAAATGCAAAATGAAATGAAGAATGTAAGACTTGTATAACAAAACATTTTTTGAATGTTTTTCAAAATATTGAATATTTTTGAAGACTGCATAGACACATGGAAAAGGCTTTCTTAAAAAATTACATTTCTGTAAAACTAAAATGAAAATGTTTGTTCTCTTCTTTAATAACATCAATTTGAGGAAAAGCCATTTTTTAAAAATGTGGTTTTCTATGGTTCTTAAAATGAATTAAGAAACAATTTAATATCTAAAATGATTGAAGCAAAAATTTAATGTTGACCATTAATTGAAATAATCAATAATTAAATGTTATTAAAAATAGGATCTTTTTAAAAAATCGCTTTGATTTTCTAAAAATAATGGATATTGAAGGGTCGATTATTACGGTATTATTATTTTATTAAATTTGTTTGACTGCCCATCTTGCCACAAGGTGATTTTTGTATTTTTCTGGTTTCTTTCTGGTTTTTGTTTGCTTTCTGGTTGTAAATTTGTCGTATATTGTTTTTTTAAATTATTTTGCAAGCATAAGAAAATAAATTTTGTGCCCAAAGTTTTGTTGCAAGTTAAAGTAAATTTTGGATCTGGATAGCACAAGATAACTTTGATAGATAAATTACTAAGATCAGGATTTATTGTTTCAATTTTCAAAATCATACAGCACATGTAGGGAGGTTGAACAACTAGCCTCATGGTGCGACTGGAACAATCTGGAACTGAACACACTCAAAACCTTAGAAATGGTGGTAGACTTTAGGAGAAACCCTCCCATTCTACCACCTCTTACAATACTAAACAGTACAGTATCAAAAGTAGGGATCTTCAAATTTCTAGGTTCTATCATATCTCAAGACCTAAAATGGTCACCTAACATCAAAAACGTCATCAAAAAAGCACAACACAGAATGTTCTTTTTGCGCCAACTTAGGAAGCTCAAACTGCCCAAGGAGCTGCTGATACAGTTCTACAGAGGAATTATTGAGTCTGTCATCTGCACCTCTATAACTGTCTGGTTCGGTTCTGCAACCCAACAAGACAGACACAGACTTCAGAGGATAATCAGAACTGCAGAAAAAACAATTACTGCCAACCTGCCTTCCATTGAGGACCTGTATACTGCATGAGTCAAAAAGAGGGCCGTGAAAATATTTACTGACCCCTCGCATCCTGGACATAAATTGTTTCAACTCCTACCCTCAAAACGACACTATAGAGCACTGCACACCAAGACAACTAGACACAAGAACAGTTTTTTCCTGAACGCCATCACTCTGCTAAACAAATAATTCCCTCACCACTGTCAAACTATTCACTAAGGCTGCATTACTATTACTATTAGTCTTCTCATCATTCCTATCACCCATCTTCTCCCACTTATGACTGTATGACTTTAACTTGTTGCTTGTATCTTTACGATTTATATTAATATTGTTTTCTGATTGTTTATTTGGACCCTATGACAATCATTAAGTGTTGCACCTCATGATTCTTGACAAAAATATCTTTTCTTTTATGTACACTGAGAGCATATGCACCAAAGACAAATTCCTTGTGTGTCCAATCACACTTGACCAATAAAGAATTCTTTTCTTTTTTTCTCTTCTCTTCTTTTCTTCTTTTCTGTTCTTTTCTACTTTTCTATTCTATTCTATTCTATTCTATTCTATTCTATTCTATTCTATTCTATTCTATTCTGTCATGCAAAATGAATTTGTTACTGACACTGATAACTATATAGAGATATTTTCCATATTCATACAACATAAAACAAATATTATTTAAACACATAACAAGCTGTAACCAATTATTACTAAAATATGAACTACAAATGGTATAAATACATTGAACTGGATTTTTTTCTCATGTCAGCATTCCAAATGAAAACATTGTAAAGTTTCTCTCAACTTGTAAAGTTACCCAAGATGAGAAAGCATTTTAGCATGATCCAGTTTATTTGTAGTTTGCCCATAGAAGATTCCTATGGTTTCCATGAATTCCTCAATATTTATTACCTAAGAAATATTCTCAGAATATTCTGATTCCTGAAATCCTGACAAAGAAAAAATGGTAGAATTCATTAAACCCATGATGATGGTGCAGATTATAAGATCTGCCTCAGCTGTCCAATGGGACCTAGCCAGACTCATTGAGTAATTAGATATTGCTCAGAATTACATTTCCAGGAAGCTTAATCATAATTTAAATTTGGAAGTTGGTTTTGAAAGAGGTAAACATGCTGTCTACTTGAAAAGTTATTCTTAGCATCAATAAACTGCCTGCATCTACTTTGGAAAGATAAAGAAAGGCATGTGAAATTACTTTCAAGAAAGTGGAAAATATGTACTTCTGCATTTGGTATTGTGACACAGTGAGTACACCCTACTACATTTCCTCTAAAGCAGTGGTTCCCAACCTTTTTTTGGCCCCACCTAAGCATCTCTAAAATCTTGATGCCTCCCCCCCCCCCATGACATATAATTCTTACTATTCAAAAAGTGAACTCCTACTCACACGGAGGAAGCCTAAAAGGCCATTAACTTGGTTTAAACAAGGTTCCAATTACCCCCATTAAAGATCAAATTTCCTCCTGTGGGATGTGGGCCCCACATTGGGAACCACTGCTCTAAAGAGATTTCAAAAATTGCTAGGAAGGAGCTACCACCTCAGCAGGATGGAGCAATTGCTAATAATAGATCTGAAATGTTTGCAATAAGCAAGTAGAGGCAGAGAGATGTAGTTTTACATGTCTTTTTGTCCCCCACTTTTCTTGTACAAACTTTAAAATGCATGAACAATGTATTTCAAATTTTTAGAATTTCAGTGTACTGAAGGCTCCTACTACCTCAGCAGCTGGCAACCCCTGGCCAGTTTGGAATTAGGGTCCCAGGCTCTAAAGTAAACAGAATTTAAAAATAATCTTATAAGAAGGCAATGGCAAATAACTTCAGGGGTGGGTTCTAACTTACCTCGCTGCTGGTTCGCTTCCTTCTGTGCCGTGTGGGTGTGCCTCATGGGCACACACGCGCTTTGCACAGTGGCAAAAAATAAAAACAATTCCAAACCCCTCCCCCAAAAAACAAGATGGTGACACATGCGCAGTGCCGGAAACTCGGCTTCTGCACATGTGCAGAAGAAAAAAAGGCCAAAAAATTCAGGAAAATTTTTCAAAAAAAAGATGGCGGCCTCCACGGACTGGCACCAACCGAACCGGTTCCGTGACATCATCATGACATCACCAGTGGGTTGCTATCGGTTCAGGCGAACCGGTCCAAACCAGGAGGAACCCACCTCTGAATAACTTCCGTAACATTGCCCAGAAAACTGCATAGAAAGTCAACTGGGAGTTGAATTTTATTTGAGAGTGATTTTATTTTATACTAAAGGCTATCCTTCTAATTTTGATTCTAATTATCTCTAGGCTATCATATTTGGTTCTATAGAAAAGGAAAGATAAAACCTGCTGGTCCAATTTTACCTGGAAAATCTGGCTTTGGACCAAAAGAAGAAAAATGTTGGAAGGATGAAATGATTGGGAACAGTAGGTCTGTTACTTGCTTGATGAAAAGCATGGATTGCCTCCACTGCAGGGCTGAAATTCAGCAGGTTCTGACAGGTTCTGGAGAACCGGTAGCGGAAATTTTGAGTAGTTCAGAGAACAGGCAAATACCACCTCTGGCTGGCCCCAGAGTGGGGTGGGAATGGAGATTTTGCAATATCCTTCCCCTACCCACAGAACTGGTAGGGAAAAATTTTGAATTTCACCCATGCTCCACTGCCCTCTCAGTCACTCCAGTTAGACATCCTGCTGTCAGAATATTTTACTTGAGAAATGCTTAGGGCTTTTTTCAGGCCTCATTAGGAATCAAAAAAAGCCCCTTTGCTCAGAGGATAAGGAATGTTTTGCTGAGTGCCTGCTATAGTGAGAACTCATGAAAAACTCGATGTAGGAAAGGCTTTGTCTATTTTCCCAGGAAGTACTGGTCTTGCTTGAGGAAATACTATGAGAAACCATTCAGACTGAAACAATTAGTTGTTGAATAAAAGGTTGGGAGGAAAAGAGCTTTGTTATGACCCAATTTGAGGCAACTGGTATGAAACACAATGTGAGTTATCTTCATAGTCAGGGACACTCTGTCTCAATGGCTTTTCTCATAGAGCTGGGAAAAGCCATTTAGACCAGGAAACCCCTTTCCCCTGCTCAGTGCAAAATTCAAATTGAAGCATTCCCAAAAGATGCTTGAAACCCAGCAAAAAGGAGCCCATTCCTTCCTTGGGTAAATGGTTTGAACTACTCTTATTATTAAGAGATCAGCAGGGATGATGGTGCTGTTGGTGGTGGTACCTTTTGTCTTTATTTATCAGAATCTGCTCTCCTATCATTCAGGGAAAGGCAGCATTTTCTACACTGAGAAAAGATGTTGAGACTTTAGAGAGTGCAGACAAGAGCAATAAAGATTTTTAGGGGCTGGAGGCTAAAACATATGAAGTCTAGTGAAAAGAAAGACTAGGGGTGACATGATAGCAGTTCTAAGATTCGAGGTACTGCCACAAAGAAGAGGAGGTCAATCTATTTTCCAAAGCACCAGGACAAGAAGCAATAGTTAGAAACTAGTTAAGGAGAGAAGCAACCTAGAACTAAGGATAAATTTCCTGGCAGTGAAAACAATTAACCAGTGGAACAGATTGTCTTCAGAAGTTGGGGTGCTCTATCACTGGAGGTTTTTAAGAAGAGATTGGACAGCCATTGTTCAGACTTGTGTAAGGTCTCCTGCTTGTGCAGGGGGTTGGATTAGAAGACCTCCAAGGTCCCTTCCAACTCTTATTCTGTTATTCCATTATTCTGCTATGGCAGCACATCCCCAGAAGGCCTTTTATCATCAAGCTGGAGAATTGGGATTTTATATTGTGGGAACCAAAACTGGATGCAATATTCCAAGTGTGACCTTACCAAGGCATTATAAAGTAGTATTAGCACTTCATATGATCTTGAGTCTATCCCTCTGTTAATGCAGCCTAGGATTGCATTGACTTTTTTGGCAGCTGCAGCACACTGCTGGCTCATATATAAGTAATTGTCCACTAGGACTCCAAGATCCTTCTTGCAATTATTGACTCAGGTTCCACCTATTATATACACTACACATCACTAAGGCTGTATGTCTAAAATAATTCAATATTGCTATAGTTCGTATATTGCCTAAACAATGAAAGAGTGTTTTAACTTCTATACAAACAGTGCCAATGAATCTTCAACTGACTTTTACCACAAAAATAATATGGGACTTCATTACACTTGGATAGAACAAGATTGCTTAGAACAGCATTTTGTTGGAGATGTAATAAAGATAAAGACACATTTCTACAATTTCCTATACTTACTAAATTTTGGGAGAAAATAGTTGACTATGTATTTATGATTTTATGATAAAAGTTAAAAAATTTCAGATGGTAATATTCTCTTGAACTTCATACCTAGTACATGGAATTTGATAATGGACAACATAAAACAAATTTTCTGCATCCTCACTATGGCCGAAAGACTGATATTGCAGCATTAGAAGAATAAATGTGTAGTCTTTTAAGGTGTCAGGCTTGAAAATGGGAGACAATGAGTTCTAGTCTCACCTTAGCCATGAAAGCCAGATAGGTGACTTTGGGCTAGTCACTCTCTCAGCCCACCACCTCACAGGGTTATTTTTATTGGAAAAAATTAGAGGAGGGAGTATTAGATATGTTCTCCACCTTGAGTTATTTATGAAGGGGTGTGTGTGCATGTATTTGTATGTACAATAGAAACACCACATAGAATTTGCAGATGTTTTTTCTTTGTGTCCTAGGAAAGAAACATCTGCTGCTACCTGGAATTGAATTCCTCAAATATCTCAGTGGAAGTGATTGTAGGGCCGCCACCCACTATATATATCGTAAATTCAGAAAGTATCCCACAGGTGGGATTCAAGTGTAAGAGAGGTTCGTTCTCTCTCTCTCTCTCTCTCTCTCTCTCTCTCTCTCTCTCTCTCTCTCTCTCTTCTCCCTCCCTCCCCCCCTCTCTCCCTCCCTCCCCCCCTCTCTCCCTCTCTCCCCCCCTCTCTCCCTCTCCCTTCAATTAATAGCTCCACTTAACAGTTGCAGCTGGAATGCAGCCATACACGCTGAATCAAGTCAATAAACAACAGAAACTGGCAGGATTAGGGCAGGGAAACCCATCAATCACCCATCTAGGGATGGGATTAACCTCTTCCCTTCAGGAAGAAGGACAAGATTACAAACATTTTTATTATAAAGAGTATTAAGTAACACTTCTGTGATCAGCTGATACTCCTTGGAGTTTCCCAAGACCTTTTATAGCTGCTGCAGTGTTGGCTACTTCTTGTTTCTCCCTGGGGGAAAAGATAAAGGAGGGGACAATGATGCAGTTTGATCATACAGGCTGTGAATTTAATGCATGTGTGGTCCAGCCAGCTGTATTGCTTCTGCTGTGAAGCACCCAATTTAGGACATAGAGAACATAGAGTTGGAAAGGTTAATGGCTTTCAGCAGCATGCCCAGGCTTTCAATTAGCCTGAACAGCTGTTCTTAGTTTCCCTCTCAGCTGCTGCGTTTGCTTTGGGGTTGACTTTTTTTAAGGGGAATAGCTGTTTTAAGATTTATTTATTTATTTATTTATTTATTTATTTATTTATTTATTTATTTATTTATTTATTTATTTATTTATTTATTTATTTATTTATCTTATATGCCGCCCAACTCCCAAGGGGCTCAGGGCGGCGTACAACATATTACAACATATTACAATTAAAAAATGATAATAATGGATTAAAATAATTACAAAAATTAAAACAAACCAACATTCATACCTGCAGGAAGAGCCATGTTTTAACAGCTTTACGGAAGGCCAGTAGGGTGGAGATAGTCCGGATCTCTGGGGGAAGTTGGTTCCAGAGAGATGGAGCTCCCACAGAGAAGGCTGTCCCCCGTGGTCCTGCCAACCGGCATTGATTGGTTGATGGGACCTGGAGCAGACCAACTCTATGGGACCTAACCAGTCGGAGGGAGATATGCGGTAGGATGTGGTCCCGAAGGTAACCTGGCACTGAGCCATGTAGGGCTTTAAAGGTTAAAACCAACACCTTAAATTGCATCCGGAGACTAATGGGCAGCCAATGCAGCTGGTGGAGAATAGGTGTTACTTGGATGTATCTTGGGACACCCACTACAACTCGTGCAGCTGCATTTTGCACCAGTTGCAGTCTCCGGGATATTCTTTAAGGGTAGCCCCATGTAGAGCGCGTTACAGTAGTCCAGCCGTGAGATGATGAGGGCATGAGTGACCGTGAGTAAGGACTCCCTCTCCAGGTAGGGTCGCAATTGGTGCACCAGGCGAACCTGTGCAAAGGTCCCCCTAGCCAGAGCTAACAGATGTTGATCCAATTTTAGTTGCGGGTCTAGGAGAACCCCCAAATTGCGAACCCATTCCGAGGGAGTTAATTTCTCTCCCCCAAGAACCAAGGAGGGGCAATCAACATAATCCCTAGGAGGCAATATCCATAGCCACTCGGTCTTGTCAGGGTTGAGCTTGAGCCTATTCATTCCCATCCAGACCCTAACATCGTCTAGGCATGTTTTCTGCATTGCTTTACTGGTTCCTGGGACTGTCCTTTTGGGGTGTACTTCCCTCACTCTTTTTGAAAGCCTCTAGTGATGGGGCACACACAACTTCTGAAGGCAAGCTATTCCATTGGTTGATTGGTCTTACCCTCAGGAAATTTCTCCTTAGTCCTAGGTTGCTTCTCTCTTTGGTTAATTTCCATCCATGGTTTCTTGTTGTGCCTTTTGGTGCTTTGGAAATAGTTTGACTCCCTCATTTTTGTAGGAGTCCCTCAAATTTCCTTACAGAACAATTAATCAGTGGAACAACTTGCCTCCAGAAGTTGTAAATGCTCCAACACTGGAATTTTTAAAGAAGAGATTGGATAATCATTTGTCTGAAGTGGTGTAGGGATTCCTCCCTAAGCAGGGGGTTGGACTAGAAGACCTTCAAGGTCCTTTCCAACTCTGTTATTCTATTCTATTCTATTCTAAATATTGGAACAATGCTATTTTATTGTGCTATTTTATTGTGAGTTGGACTAAGGATAAATTTCCTAAGGGTGAGACCAATCAAGTTGGCCACGCCCATCCAGTCACATGACCCATTTCCAACAGAAAACACAGGGAGCCACAAAATCTGGGTAGGTGTGGCTGGTGGGGGTGTCATGTGACTGGGTGGAGTGACATTGAGTTGGCCATGCCCACCCACTCACATGTCCACCAACCCACTCCCACCCACTCACATTTCCAACAGAAAACATCGGGAGCCACAAAACCTGGGTAGGTGTGGCTGGGGGGTCATGTGACTGGGTGGGAGTGACATTGAGTTGGCCATGCCCACCCACACACATGAACACCCACCCACACCCACCCACTCATCAAGCCACACCCACCAAGTCACACCCACAGAACCAGTAGTAAAAAAAATGAATCCCACCACTGATTCAGATACCCTTCATTTTTGTCAATTTTGCTGCAGCCTGATTCTACAGTTATTGAAATTCATTTTTTCTCATTAATCTACACTCAGTACCGCATAATGACAAAGTGAAAGGCAAGGGGGCCCCTTGAGCTAGACAAATATGGAGAATGGAGAATTGAGATACCTGACAGCTTATCCCAGTCAGTCTGTGGAAAACCAGTGGGAGAGGTTACACTGGATGAGCATCAAAGGGATGGGACTGAGCCAACCTACCCTGACATTCCCAACCCACTGCAGTCCGGCTCCAGTGGCAGCAGCTCAGTCAGCTAGCCCTCCCCCAGCACAGTCGAGCCCAGGCCCACAGCAAAGCCCACTGCACTGCCATTGGGTGGCAAGCCCACCCAGCCACGCATACAACCCTCCAGGGTGGCAGGAACCCCCATCATGGGCATACTACCCCAGAGCCAGCTGGGTCCCGGGGCAATGGCCTCTGGCTTGGGCGCCACAACAACCTCCTCTTCCTTGCCCAGCTGCCCCTCCCTTTCAACGGGGACACAGAGAAACTGGCATTCTTCCTGAATCAGGTATGGGCTCATATAAACAACCATTTGGCTGACTACCCAAGTGACCAGGCAATGGTCCACATGGTGACCATGAACCTGGAGGTGGAGGCAATGGAATAGGTGACGAGGATGTACCAGAACTGGGGAACATGCACACCTTCCTTCAAGAGCTGAGGGGTGACCGGTTGGCATCGCAGTGAGACAGTTATGGGATAGCAGAGCTCTGTGAGCACCATGAAATCCAGCCAATAATTGCTTGCCAGGAGACCATATGGGGCCAAAGCCACCCTGGAGGGATGGTGAAGAAAGGAGGGATGCTTTGTAGATCACGAGGAAACAGCAATTTCCTCATTTGATCCAAAGAAAACCCTCCTGATCAGCAGCAGAGACGACGGCCATTTTGGCAAGACCAAAGCTGTGACAACTGGGACAAGATGAAAATGTGCTGGAGCGATTTGTGGGCAGGGGATTGAAACTGGGTGAGACAATTTTCAACTTCTATATTAGAAACTTAAGCCCAAATAAAAAATTCTTTAAAAAAAAGATTCTCCAAAACATTAAGAAAGCAGCAATTTATTACATGGAGAAAGATTATAGACCTAAAAGTGAAACAAACTGGCAAGGGAAGACTGTGAAGCTTTAAAATAGAAAAGTACTGGACTGGAACTGTTAGTAGCATGAAAAGTGATTTAATTTGTGGATAATATTGCTTGATTATTGAAATAATTTGTACAAAGAAAGAGGAACTCTGCAGTTTATGACTTATATTTCCACACACACACACCAGTTTTTCTGTGTTTAAAGCTAGATTTTAGAGTGTGGGTGCCATCTTCTGGTCAAAGATGATATTATATTAGTGCTTCGTGCGAATAACCTTGGAAAGTAAGAATTATTTGAATATTATTGGATAATACAAGAATAACAAGAGGAGAAGAAAGAATATAGTGAAAGGTAAACAACACCTGGAAGGCCTTTTTATTTTGGTTTCATATCTACTGGAGTTTTGTCTGCTTAGAAGTATTAGTGAGCTATTTGAAGATTTTTAAGGCAAGGTGGATTATAATTAACAAGAAACATCCTTGAAACTGAATATCTAACTTTGTGGACTAAAGACATTTGGGAAAATTTGGTGGGCCAATCTGAATTAAGATCATTTGACAGAACATTCTACGAGACAAAAGAAGAAAAACTAAATAAGATTTAAAAATTTTGAAAACTTAAGAGAGTGCAAATTGAAAAATTTTAAGGACTATAAATTTAGGGGATTTTGAGGAACAATTCCAGTAAATTTTATTAATACTGGTGATTTTGGTGTTTCTGGACAATTGGGATATTGAAAATTTGGTGGAATATTGAGCAGTGATTAGTGTAATATATCAGCACAAAATGTCTCAGCAGTGGAAAACAAATGCAGTCTATAAAGAAATATTATTGATGTTTCAATGTATTAAAGAAGATATAACAAAGAATCATAGGGAGATGATGGAATTGTTGCAAGATACTGTGAGATTAGGAAAACCCCAGCAAATGACAAAAAATAAACAAAAAACTCAGAAAATAGAGGAGAAACCAGAAAGAGCCAAGAAGAGAATAGAAGAGATAATTCAAAAAATGATACAAGCAGACAAAGAGATGGAAGAGATAGCAATAATCTCTAACATGGAACAAACAGAATATTTTTTAAAAATTCAAAAGAGAAAAGAGAATAAAGAGAAAGATCTCCTAAAAATGGGGGAACTGCAGATGGGTGCTCTAGAGATTCAACAGCAAGAGATAGATGCTGTGGCAAAGGAAATATTTAGATTAAATAAACATGATAAAAGGAGTTATAAGATACCAGTGGAGAAGCAGGAAAGAGTCATCAAAAAGTTAATAAGAGTTGAAATCAGGGGTGAAATACTCCCGGTTCAGACCGGCTCTTAAGTTGGCACCGGTGGTTTGGCGCACCGGTAGCGATGGCTTGCTGGCCACGCCCCCCGTACCGGTCTGGGCCCAGGGCCCCGGGCCCCAGGGCCCCAGCCCAGGCCCCCGCCGCCCATGTCCACCTAATTGCCGCTTTCCTTGCCGCTTTCCTTGCTCCCAGCTTTTTTAAAAAAAAATGGCCGCTTTTCCCACCTATCAGCTGGGCGCTTCTGGACACCCACCCCCACCCCCACCCCCAGCCTATATAACCTGGCTGTTCCAGCCTAGCTAACCACCCACCTTCCCACCCAGCCTCCAGAGTCCAGCTTGCTTACCTTAGCTCTTCGGACCCAATTCTGAGCCGTTGGTAGCCAGCCACGCCTGCCTTTCTTTTTGTCTGAATTGCAAACTGCAATCCATCTGATCTGCAAGCCACTTAATCTGCCTGCTTGAAACCAGCAATCCATCCATCTGCTCTGCAAGCAACTTATTCTGTCTGCCTTATTCCTTCCATAGGGTAAGTAACCTTTTTTATTTTATTTTTTGCTTTAAAAAATAGTAGCCATAGCCATTTAAAGCTTTTGCAATGCTTTTGTGTTGTGTGTTTTGCATGGTGTGTGAGTCAGTACAGCTGCTTTTTCACGGTGTGTGAGCCATTTGTGTTGTTGTGTTGTTGTGTAAAGTTGTGTTTTCAGCTCTGTTGCTCTGTGAGGCTCCTACTTAAGGCAGGGGCCATTTTGTGTGCTTTTGCAATGCTGCAAAAGGCAGGGGGTTGGACTAGATGACCACACAAGGTCCCTTCTTCCAACTCTGTAAATCTGTTAAATCTGTTGTAGCAGTGTACATTTGCAGGGTGTGTGAGTCAGTACAGCTGCTTTTTCATGGTGTGTGAGCCATTTGTGTTGTTGTGCTGTTGTGTAAAGTTGTGTTTTCAGCTCTGTTGCTCTGTGAGGCTCCTACGTAAGGCAGGGGCCATTTTGTGTGCTTTTGCAATACTGCAAAAGGCAGGGGGTTGGACTAGATGACCACACAAGGTCCCTTCTTCCAACTCTATAAATCTGTTAAATCTTTTGCAGCAGTGTACATTTGCATGGTGTGTGAGTCAGTAAAGCTGCTTTTTCCGGTCACATGACCATGATGCACGCCCGAGTCACCTGACCACCAAGCCACACCCACATGAAGCCACACCCACCAGACATCAAGCCATACTCACAAAATAAGCCACGCCCACAGAACCGGCAGGGAAAATTTTCACATTTCACCCCTGGTTGAAATTCTAAAAACAGCAAGAGATGATGGATATAGAATATTTTTTAACATGGTGGTTATTTTATTAAACGTTAGAAAAAAGAAATAGAAAATAGAAATTGGGAAAATAGTATTATGTATACTGAAATATAATAGAACATATTAAATTACTATATATACAGAAATGTTAGAAGTTGAAAAATTACAATTATGTATTCTTAAATGGTAATATTATCAGAATTGTATGCAAAGTATATTGACCCAGATAATACACTGTTCACCAAGCATTTATGGATGTTAAAGAAAAAATCATAAATAAAATTATTTTTTTAAAAAGAGCTGAGGGCTAAGTTCGAAGATGATACCCAGCCCCCGCAAGTTGAAGCTGAAATCTGTGAGCTTAAGCAGAGGGGTTGGATCGCCAAGGAGTATGTCCAAGAGTTTCGGAGAGTGGCTGGGAAGCTGTGGCAGTGGCCGGAGAAGCTACTAGTCTGTTTCTTTAAAGAGGGCCTTGACTGTGAGCTGCTACATGCCTGTGTTTACTGAGGAGTCCCCGACCAAATCCACGAGTGTTATCGGATGGCAGTGGCAATAAACCTCAAACTCAAGTGGTACAAGAGCCGTAGAAATGGGGAGCAAAAGCCAAACTGGAGAAGCACCAGCTTGGGAGATGATTGAATCCCAGCCAAGTCGCATACCCCTCTAGCGGAGTCTCGGGACCACCCATCAAGTGCTTCCGCTGTGGCCAGCAAGGCCATTGGGCCGCCGAATGTCTGGCCCCATCTCCCCAGCCGAAGGGGAAGCCACCGGAGCCCTCCAAGGCAAAGAAGCCACAACAAAAGGCGAAAGAGAAGAGGAAATTCGTCTGCCAGGCCATTGAGGTCTCTCCTCCCGTAAGCGAGGGGAAGAGAATTCCGTTGCAGGATACCCAGCAGCTGGCACCCTACAACAGCAAAAACAAGGCCGAGATCACCTGATGGTAAGTTAAGTCATCTGGCCCTTCGCCATCCCAGTGAAAATCATGGCACCGAAGTCCAGGGTCCAGGGGAATGTAGAAGCCCTAATTGACTGAGGATGCACCAGCTGCCTAAGCAATTTACAAACTGTCCTGAAGCTAGGAATCAGGGAAAAAACCCCTGACCTGGCCTATAAGATTTGAGCAGGTCGGATTGGGAGAGCTATTATATAGCAGCGGCATTGAGTTGGATGAAAGAGTGGGTCACTCTAAGAAACAGCAGGATCTTAACATTGGAAGGTTTCAATCTTCAAATAGGATGGCACACGTTCCTATGGGACAGAAAACACAAGGCGCATGCCTACTTTCAAAAGAACTATATAAGAGGACCTTTATTTGAAATTTGGCTCAAAATAAAGAAAGAGCATTACAATAAAATTCCCAAATGGCTTTCGACCACCGAAGCAATTGTATATCCCAATTTATTAAATGAAAAAAATATTGTCACATATAAACAAATTTTAGATGATCATGACAATCTGCAAACAAGACAGGATCTTAAAATACTTGGAATAGAATTGGACTGGTGGCACTATCTGCAAATAAGAACGAGATATAACAAGGATGCGACACAATTTGGTTTTCAAAATGAGCATGCCTTAGATAAAATTTTACTTGGCCCGGAGGAGAAATTGATCTCACGGTTCTAAAGCTATCGGTTACAATATAATCTGATGGAAGAGGTTGTGAAAGGAAGTATGATTGCTTGGGCACAAAATTTTGGTTACCCAATTACATTGGCAGAGTGGGACAAAATATGGGAAACAAATTATAAACGCACCTACCTCCAGCGCGACTGACAAAGATATTTCCAACGACTTTGCGAAATGTTGGAAATATAAAATGGAGACAGGAACCTACTATCATCAATGGTGGACTTGTCCTAAAGTTAGAATCTTCTGGAATAAAATTAGAAGCTGGTTGGGAGAAATGTTAGAGAAAGAAATTGACTTAAAGCCAGAAATATTTTTACTGGGGATACTTCGCACAAGATATGTTCACTGTAAGCCGCCCAGAGTCCCTCGGGAGTTGGGCGGCATAGAAATATGAACAATAAATAAATAAATAAATAAATAAATAAATAAATACAAAAGAGGAAAGATATCTAATCTTACACATAACCACAGCAGCCAGAATAATATACGCCCAGAACTGGAAATTAGAAAATATACCCACTTTCTCTATGGTGGTTAGAAAGATACTAGAGTGTTCAGAAATGTGTAAATTGACGATGGAGATTCGTGGAAAAGATGACACGGAATTTTATGAAATATGGAACAAAATGTATAATTGGTTAAAACAAAATCCAAACTTAAAAATTTGGCTATAAGGATAATGATGTATTGAGAAATATCTATAAATGTTTATGCCTTTTCTCTATGAGGTGATAAAACAAGATATGCATTATAGACACCGATAATAGGATAAGGGAAAAAATTAATTGTATAGATTTAAATATGAAACAAACGTCTCGATAACACTGTAATAATGATTGAGCATTTATTGTTGCTGTTTGTAAATGTTTGTTATTGTTTGTCTTCTTTGTTGGTTTTGTTTGTTGTCCTTTTTTAATGTAAAAACTCAATAAAGATTATTTAAAAAAAAGATTTGAGCAGGTCACGGATCACTGATAGGGGAAGCCCCCACCATGCTCCTCACAGAACCAGTAAGGCTAGAGATGGGCAGACACTGGGAGATCATCCACTTTGTGGTGGCACCAAAAATGACTGAGGCGGTGATCCTGGGATTGTCCTGGCTAGACAAATGGGCCCCCACCATCTGGTGGGAAGGGGGAGAGAGAAAGTTAAGGCTAGGGATAGACCCTCTAACCCCTCCTAGTGCTCCCGAAATAGGAGCTGTCCAGTGGCTGAAGGACACTAAGCAAAGCAATAAAGCAAGAGCCACATTGGAACAGCTCCCAGGGACCCATCAGATTCCTAAGAAATACCAAGACCTTGCAGATGTTTTCAGCAAGATGGAGTGCAACACACTGCCTCCTCATTGCCCCACTAACTACGCAATATTGTTCCAGGGGCGAAACTACCCACACCGAAGCTGTATTCCATGACCCCGAGGGAAATGAAGGAACTAAGGGTGTACATCGATAAGAATCTGGCCAGGGGGTTCATACAGCCAGCGAAATTGAGGGTGGCCGTGCCAATGCTGTTCAAAGAGAAAAAAGACATCACGATGAGGCTATGCGTTGATTTTAGAGGAATTAACAGTGTCTGCGTGGAAAACATGTACTCACTCCCCCTGATGAAAGACATGCTATCCCACTTAGCAAAGGGGAAGATCTTCACCAAACTAGACCTGCGAGGCATATTACAGAGTGAATAATAATAATAATAATAATAATAATAATAATAATAATAATAATAATAATAATAATAATAATAATAATAATAATAATAATAATAATAATAATAGCAGCAGCAGCAACAACAACAACAACAATTCCTATTAAGGAAGGGGATGAATGGAAAACAGCATTCAATTGCCTGCTGGGGCAATTTCCAATTTAAAGTTATGTCCTTCGGCCTGCAGGTCACCCTGCTGTATTCATGCACCTAATCAATGAGGTGCTGCATGAACACCTATACAAAGGGGTCTTCGTGTATTTAGATGACATTCTCATCTTCACTGAAACCATGGAGGAGCACATCAAACTGGTGCGCCAGGTGCAAAAATCCCTAGCGGCAAACCTGTACACCAAACTATCCAAGTAGAAATTCCTTAAGTCCAGCCTAGACTACCTAGGACCGTAATGGCGAACCTGGGTGCAGAGGGTGGGTGCAAGAGCTGTTGAAGTTTGTGCACCGCTTGCTTGGAGTTGGTCTGGAAAGGAAAAAAGCCTCTGGCAGGTAGGGAAGGAAATGATGGGCAAAGGAAGGCATCAATCGCCACAGTCCTGAGGATCCGCGCAGCCAGTGGAGCGAGGTGGCGGGGCAAGGAGACGGCGGTTCCCAGCGGGGAGGAGCCCAGGCTAGGCCGTGCACACACACTTTTGGCATGCAACCAGAAAAAGGTTCGGCATCACTGACATAGGATATTGGGTGTCTAGTGAGGGAGTGGAAATGGACCCAGGGAAAATCAAAGCTATCCTAGACTGGCAGCCCCCTCGAATCCGCAACTCCAAAGCTTCCTGGGGTTTGCTAATTTCTACAGACAGTTTATTTATTTGTTTATTTATTTGTTTATTTGTGAGATTTATATACTGCCTCACAGTGCAAGCACTCTCTAAGGGGTTTACATCATTAAGCAATGTATATATTTACATTGCCCCCAACAATCTGGGTCCTCATTTTACCTACCTCGGAAGGATGGAAGGCTGAGTCAACCTTGAGCTGGTGAGATTTGAACCGCTGACCTGCGGATCACAGTCAGCTAAAGTGGCCTGCAGTACTGCCTCTAACCGCTGCGCCACCTCGCCACCTTTGCTGAAATCACCCTCCCAATCACTCAGCTACTAAAGACTGGAGGGGGGGGGAGTGAAACCCTGGCCAAGTCAGTCCTTAAAATGGACGCTTGAATGCCAAGTAGAATAGAGCTCCCAGAGAGTGGGGGAAATATGGTCACTTGGACGGTGATCAACCTCTTCTCCAAGCAAGCCCATTTTATAGCCTGCTCCAGTCTCTAGTCAGCCCACAAGCTAGCCAAATTATTTGTAAAGCACATCTACAGGCTGCACAGAGTTCCTAGGACAATCATCTCAGACCAAGGGGTCCAATTTACGGCTAAATTCTGGAGATAGTTCATCAAGTCTATTGGGTCCTTCCAGGGGCTCGCTAACGCAATGGTAGAACAATACTTGAGATGCTACATTAATTATCAACAAACTGATTGATCAGACTTGCTACCTTTCGCTGAGGTGGCATACAACAATGCAGTGCACAGTAGCAGCAGGCTAACTCCTTTCCAAATCACCACTGGCATGGAGTTCGTCCCCATGCCTGAAATCCCTAGGGAGCCACTGTCGTCCATGACCTTAGCCGAGTGGATGGAGTCATTGAGGGAAACATGGAAAATCACAAAACAAGCCCTTCAGAAAGCTGCAAAAACCCAAAAAGTACAAGCTGATAAACATTGGTCCCCCCCAAATGCCCTTCCAAATAGGCAGCAAGGTTTACCTCTCCACCAAGTATTTAAGGTTAAAACTACCCTGCAAAAAGTTAGGACCAAAGTTCATAGGACCTTTCCCCATCATGAAGATTATTACCCCTGTCATGGTGGAGCTGAAGCTCCCCGCCTGTTAGGGAAAGTGCATCCGGTTTTCCATAGCAGCTTGTTAAAGCCAGTAATAGGGTCTCAGCTGAGGCCAGTGGACCAGGCATCCCCAAAGCCGATCATAGTGCAGGGAAAGATGCATTACAAAATAAAAAGGATCCTAGACTCTAGACCAGTGGTTCCCAACCTGGGGGTCGGGACCCCTTTGGGGGTCGAATGACCATTTCCCAGGGGTCGCCCTGGCATCGTCAGCTCTCCCCCCCGCCACAAGCCTGGCTATATCGACTCGCCCGAGCCCTCCGATTGGTCGGGAGAGGTGCCATTCGGTGAGAGGCGTTTGTGACGCCTGGCGGCTGAGCTTTGGCAACATCAGCTAAGGGGCCAGCTTTGCTCTCAATTCTGGGAATTGAAGTCCAGGCACCTTAAAAGTTGCTGAGATTGAGAAATATTGCTGTACACTTGTTGGTTATCAAGTCTAAATACAGAAGTAGACTTGTTGTGGAAGATGATATTCCTTGTGCTCTTCCAAAGACTGGCCTGAGAATTTCTGATCTGGCATAATTACATATTGTTTTTGTGATTAATCGCTATGCTTTAATTATGTTCAATTTGTAACAATGAAAATACATCCTGCATATTAGATATTTACATTATGATTCATAACAGTAGCAAAATTACAGTTATGAAGTAGCAACAAAAATAATTTTATGGTTGGGGGTCACCACAACATGAGGAACTATATTAAGGGGTCGCGGCATTAGAAAGGTTGGGAACCACTGCTCTAGACTGTACAAGGGAAAACTACAATACCTAGTTCAAAGGAAGGGATACTCATTGTCCGAGGCCACCTGGATAAAAAGCTGGGATGTAAAAGACTGACTAACCAATTACACAATAAATACCCTCAAAAGCCAAAAGCACCTCCAGGGGGAGGGAGAGATGTTTGATTGAAAACTAATGTACTTTCCGTTTGAATTTTTCCAGGAACTTCTCTCAAGTTAAGGGGGGAGGTCCAACTGTCAACTCTGAAGCGAACCTGGCTGAAGCCATCTTTTGCTGCCTCATAGTTGCCATGAAACCTGAGAGGGAGAAGGGAGGGAGAAGTAGATAAACCTGCTAACAGTAAAAAAAAGTTTTCTTATGGGAACCAAGGTCATTTCAATAGGTTGCAGTTGAAGGAGGAGAGGAGTGATCAAGCAGCCGCCAGCTACTTTCATTAGACAATGTGATCCGTGAAAGCTGGGAGGGGAAACATTTACTCTTTAATTAGATGAAAACCGTGGGAACTTTTACAGTTGGTTTTCACCAGCTGTGCCGATATGATGTATTCAATAAACATGTTCTTTGAGGAATCTACCTGCCTCAGAGTTCTGCTTTTGGTGGGTTCATTACTTGGAACGCTGACACTTTCACTGTTTGCTTCACCAGGGCTATTTAGGAGACAGGCAAAACAAAATAAGAAAAGATGTTGCATGTTCTTATGCACTATAGACATTTTCACCAAAAGAATCCACAGCAGAACAAGCAATAAGTATAAGTGAAGATTCAATAGCATTTGGTACATTTAGCATTAGAACATAAAGTTGTGGTGGCGCAGTAGTTAGAATGCAGTATTGCATTCTAATTCTGTAGAATTAGAATGCAGTATTGCAGGCTAATTCTGCTGACTTCCAGCAGCTTGGCAGTTTGAGTCTCACTAGCTCAAGCTTTCCATCCTTCCGAGGTTGGTAAAATGAGGACCCAGGTTGATGGGGGAAATATGCTGACTTTATCAATCACTTAAAGAGAGCTGTAAAGCACTGTGAAGCGCTATATAAGTCTAAGAGCTATTTTTATATATATACAGATGGATGTTTAAAAATCTGTGCAGAACAATGTTTTCCTTTCTTCAACACTTCCTGAAATTAACAAGGCCAAATGACATTGCAAACATTGAAATAAACAAATAAATAAAAAGCATGGTTTAACATGTGTCCTCTGAACCTGAAACAGTCACCATTTAGGGTGTATACAAATATTGATTATAAGCTTTTCATTATGTAGTCTTTGCCAGTCTAGAGTTAAACTGAAATTATAAACTAGGGCAAAATTCTAACAAAGGGTATATAAAATCTAGTTATAGCATAACTATTATATATCCTTAATAAATCAAATAATAATTATTAAAATAATCAAATTTTAATGTGTGCAGTCTGTGTCAAAAGTCATATATTTAAGGGATAATATATTTAAGAGATAAATTATATTGGTCTCTATATGTAAATATATTTACGTAATTTCTGCATCAAAAATGGCAGGAAGGAGTGGAGAGCCATAGGGAGAAGACAAATATACATATACACATGTTCTTTTCAAAGTTTCATTTAATTCAAATTTTATTGGCAGTTTTCTGTGGGACTGGTGGTATAGTAAGTTTATATAATTAACTAGCAAACTAGCCTTGCTGCCATAACTGCTGCCTGTTAAATTAAATTAACTGTATTACAGTTTAAAATTTCTGATTCTAATTGGAATCAGAACAAATTGTCAACTTTGAGAATATAGTGCTGTCTTTAAAACAGTAACAATAGAAATAGAAATAAACTATAGTGTATATAGAACCTATTCTATAGAACACAGAATATAGAACATGGAGTAATAAATATAGAAGGGACTAGAACACCTCCAACCTCTAGTTTGGGTAGGAGATCAATATCATTCTGGACAAACGGCTCTCCAGTCTGTTTCTGAAAAGCTTCCTCTCCAATCACCCCTGAATCATCCCTTTTCTTGCTTATTGGTGGTACAAGAATGAAGTTGTCAAGTAGTGACTGAATGAATGCATTAATATCTTCTCAGAAAAGGATTGGGTTTAAGATGTTAATAAAAATACTTTCATTAAGTTAACATTCATATTTATAAGGATTATCCAATAGAATCTGATAAAAGAACCAGATGTGATTGACAATTTAATAACATATTAAACAGAATAACCTACATATTTTTCAAAAACCTCTTCCATCACACTCTCTAAATATTTGTTCCAAATTTCAGTAGTATCTTGCCAAAAGTCATTCATTCTGGCACTCTTACGACACCTTCCCTTCAATTGGCATCAGCAGAGAAGTGTCCTTTTTAATAAGGGATTAGTTCAATGATGTTTTCAGTAAATTACGTAATTTTTGCACTATAGCTATTGCAATCAGAAACCATTAGATTTAATTGGAATTTACATACTGTAAAATTATTAATTTACCATCTTCAGACAATTTGTAATTCTCAGAGGCATGCCAATTCAATGAAGATGTCAACTTAGCATTCCTATTTTTAATTATTTCTTGGCAGTTAATTATATGTTGGGGGAATGCATTTTAGGTTTAAAATGATTCTGTAGTTCTACATGTACTACTGTCAGGTTAGCCCAGGTTTCTGATGCAGTAACATTGCATGTAACATGAAATTATCTGGTTTAAGTGAAATGCCAGTTATGGAGAGGAATATAACATGGTTGTTATTCTTACTTACTAAAAAACACTTACAGCTTCTCATATTTTGTTAATCAAAACTGCCAGCAGGCATGAAAGTTCAAGACCAAACATGATTTATCAATAAAACATGAAGACGAAATATTCATATATTAGGATTGGCAATTTATTTTTTTTAAAAAAAAAAACACAAACATAGTACATATTTCCATAAATCAAATGAAAATTCAAATCCAAAATTGAAGCCAACATCACATATGTCTTGTGATTGTTTCACCTGTGGCACTAAATTAAATTAATATTTTACAGTATATTACATGTAGTCACTGCAGATGAGCAGTAGCACTTCTAAAGAAGAGCAAGATTATGTAATCTAGCAGTAATATACATTGAAAACCCAGTGCCTTCCATGTGCACTGTCATCATAATTATTAAACATAATACAATGAACATTGTTCAAGTTATCTTCAATACCATGAAAAACAAAATCATACTTATGTTAATTTTATTTAATGGCAGATTTTCCCAAGTTATACATGATTTACAGTTTTTTTTCATACCACTGAAACATGTTAAGGGAATGATATAGTTGTAACGTATCTAGATGAACCCAGTCAGAACTATTTTGAACCATAAACCACCTGGGTAGCAACAGATTAGATTTATTATTTGGAGCATTACTCACCAACATGTTCTCATTTTGCGAGTCACATTGTTGGGAATTGTGAAAGGGCACTGGCATGTTCTCATTAAATACAATGGACATACTTTCAGAAACTGCTGTTAGTAGACTCTGCCACAAGTATACAGGCTAGCATTATTTTTCATCCCAGTTTAGCAAATTTATAGATATTACTATTTCATGCCCCTAAGGTAGTCTATCAAATAGATTCTTCTCCATTTTGATAGCAATAAGTTGCATAGATCAAATATTGCAACTTAGTTAACTAAGAAGTAGCAATTTCAGCACATGGCATTCTAAGCTATTCATTTTCTACCATAATGACTTTTTAGTTTATTTTAAAGCATCTATTGCAGAATTGTGTAAACTCTTGGCTCATGGGCTACATCAGGCTTGTGTAGTATGTTGAAAGTCTCATTCCAAAATAAATGAACCCAAACTTGCTTTAGGGATAGGTTTCAGAAGGTTTTTTAAAGAGATGAAATAGGTAACTTAAGTCACAACAAAGATTAAGGCACCCATTTTTCCTTTAATCCCAATGGTAAAAAAAAACACATGCACAAAAAACAAAACAAACAAATAAACAACAACAAAAACCACCGAAAGGAGAATGTGCCAAGTTCGACCCTTTCCTTTTACGAAGAATTGAAGCTACAAAAGAATCACCAGGAATAGTGTAAATATTTTTATATTTGAAAAGTGGGGAAAAATGAGATGGTTTAAATCACTTAATGAACAAAAGAGTGATGTGCTTCAGGTTCATCTATAAAGGTAATCAACTTTCTCCATAAATATATTTAAACAGTCTTAAAGAACTAAAAAGTGTTCTCAGTGACTATTCATTCCAAGTTCATGAATTTGGTAACTTGCTATTTTGGCTTCATATAATTATGAAAATACGTTGTTCCTACACCCTTGGCACATAAACTGAATCAAGAGGGCCATATAGATATTTAAAGTCACTTGTAAACAAACTGGGAAGAGACTTGCATTCTTTCTATTAGGGATGACCATTTTAATCTATCACAATGCTTCAGAGTTGTAGGACAGGTGCATCTACTTTTCACACAGAGGCACCTGAAATAAAATAAACATGTATTAATAGTTTGTTATATTTTCAAACTTTGTTAAAATGAGATTCTTTAATATTCTTTTCTTAGATTCCTTTTGAATGTACATATATATTTAGAAAAGCTTTCTAATATTTCTACATATGAAATTAAATTTTAATTGCTTTTTCCAATTGATTGCATTTTTCAGGAACAACTGGAAGTCTGGGATCTTCTGCCCCAACTTAATACCAAAGAAAAATGTTCTACCTTCAGATCCAAGATACTTTTCTGCCATCTATGGACAAGGTGTTCAAAGGTTTCTTTTCAACAGTGAAGAAGATTAAATGGAGCAGAAAGAAAAGCTTTCCTTTGCTGCTGCATTTTTTTCTTACATTATTGATTTGAACAGTGCCTTGTTTTGGAAATTGCTTTCTTACTTCACTGATTTTAATGCCATCATTTACATATCACTATTTTGTTTTTCTAGATGTAATACCTTTATGCTGTGCATATTTCCTTACAAAATGGCCTGAAAAGTGTGATTTTAATGAGTTATTCTCCAAGCAGACTAGACTGCCATATTTATAGGCTTGCAGTCTGAGATGAAAAAAGGCCATTGTTTGTGAAAACACACATAACAGCACAGATATACTTATCTGTGTTGATGTACTTAAGGTATACTTCCAATATACTAGGAAATTCATTGATATCAGAGATGCCAAATTGTTTCTACTGATCTTGTTAATACTATTATAGGCATTGTTACTGATGCCTTTCAATATTTTTCTATATGAGTCTGAGTGAGACCTACTGATCCAACAATTCCAGTACTTTAATCTCCTTAGAAGCAGGTTTCAAACTTGAGCTTTCTAGGTCTTGAGAAGAAATTTTCTATAAAGGATTGATGGATTCACTTCTCAAATCTCATATATGCCATGGTATGTAAGTTATGCACACACAGTTGTAGTATCTGAAAGCAAATCTGCTTTCACACAAATAATATGTTTAAATGTTACACCTTCTGTGTCAAACTATTCTGTGCAGAAGTAACATTTCTGTTGGACTTATTGCAAGCCAGAAGCTGAAGGAGAGATGATGCTTGATATGTTTCTTTCATAAAGAGGATATGGTTCCACCATCAGTCTTTTTACTAAAAGAGATAGTAACTGAACTACCCTAACATCCAGCTTACACTCATCTTCCTGTCATAAAAAGGTCTACTAGCTATAGCACCTAATTTGTAAGAGCTGCTTCAACTGCTATGAGAATATGAAAGCTTAATATAAGTGTACTTTTTGCGTTTCAGTAATTTTCCTGAAAGGCTTTTTACACAGTCAGTTACAAAGATATATGAAAAATCTTACCACAATAGTTCAGGTTACAGCTGCTACTCATCTAAACAACTTTTTAGGGTGCTTAAGAATTGGAACACGCTTTTGCCCTACCATTTCTCCTCTCAGATCAATATCCTTCCTACAAATACACTTTTTTTTTTACCTTTCTTAAACGTGCTTTCGCAGCTCCTGAGCGGATTGCTTCCATTATGGCCTGCCTTATATTCTCTGGGCTGTCTGTCATCCTTGGAAGAGAATGGGCTTTTTTCATTCTCAACTGTGCAGGAGATAATGGCAAAGGAGGTGGTGGGGGAGGGCCATATTGTTGTTCTTTTGCAGCGTTGCTGTTATTCTTCAAAACTTCTTCTGCATTTCGGAATCCCTGCAACTCATTAGAAGCAAATGAAGAAATCTACCAAACAGAAAATTAAAAAAAAAAGTTTACAGAAGAGATATTCAAATAACAACGATTTGATTCAAGGCATTTTAATATTCCATCTGAATTTTCAATTATTAAACTTCTGTGCAATTTTATTTTTAAGACTGAACATCTGTTCCTGTTTTTTCATATCTTCCTAAAGGACTGACAATCACAATCAATGAATTAGCTTTGATGCAAAAATTCAATCTTTATTGTTATTCTATTATTATTTTTGGCACAGGAAGGAAAAATGGTTAGCTGGCCACTAGGCTAGATTAAAGGTAACCAATGCTTTATAGAATAAATGGTACCTGGCTCAATGGCAGTAATTGTGGAGGGATCTAGATGGCCTAGTGGACAATCACTATATGATATGTCATATATGTCTGAGCCAGTGGTGGATTAAAGTTCACTGGTGCCCTAAGCACTGACAAATCTTGGTGCCCCCCCTCCTTTGTACATACTGGGTTTCTTTTTCTTTCTCAACTTTGTGGTGCCCCCTTTGGGCCTGGTGCCCTAAGCACGTGCTTAATCTGCTTAATGGTTAATACACAACTGGTCTGAGCCAGCAGTGTGCTGCTGTTGCCAAAGAGCCAATGCAGTCCTAGGTTCCCACAACCATTCATCCTATGCTTTAGCCTCCAGGCCTCTAAAGATCTTTTTAGAGTGCATTTCTCTGCACTCTTTCTAGAGTGTCAACATTTGGGTGGGGTACCAAAGTGTCCAAAACTGGGCAGAGTATTCAAGTGTGGTCTTACTACTGCAGTATAAAGTGTATTAGCACTTCATGTGATGTGTCTCCTCTATAAAAAAATATGGTGAGATATAAGTTACAGAAATCCACACCAGCTCAATTGCCGCATGGATTAACAAGGGCCATACTAGATGTTGGAGTTCCTGGACATGTGGTGAAAAATGGGCTACAGGACTCAGGACTGTTGGCTGAGCAATCAAGGCAAGTAGCTGCATAGCTACTGGAAGAAAAGGTGTTTACCCGTCGCAAATACACAGTATTTGAATCAAGAAATATTGATCTATTATTATTACAGATCAAATCCAACAAGAAGAGGATATTTGAAACTAATGCATCTTTTCTGGAAAGAATAACATGCAGAATCAGAAATAATAGAAATAATAGAAAAAGGATTTTCAAGGATGAAAATGTTTTTGAACGCATTTGGGTTAATATAAAAAGAAATTACCCAACCAAACAGGAAATAGATGAACTTTTTGCAAATCAGTTACCTAAGGAGTACAAAAAGCATACTATACTAGTAATGGGGGATATTAAGTACTTTGACATAAATTGGGAGACAACTGTGCATCAAGTGGGAAATCAAACAGGTTCCTGATGAAACCAACAAGACAACTTTATCACCCAAAAATTATAGGAGGGAACAACCCAGCTGCTGTGGCCTAGAGGTAGAGCTCTTGCCTCACAATCAGGAAGTTGTGAGTTCGATCCTAGGTAGAGGCAGATGTAAGGGTCTCCTGCTTGGGCAGGGGGTTGGACTAGATGACCTGCAAGGTCCCTTCCAACTCTGTTAATGGGCTGGCTATACTGGACTGAATCCTTACTAACAAAGATGAAATGATAGAGAAGGTTGAAGTTGCAGGAACTTTGAGGGAGAGGGTCCATGTCATATTGGAATTCAATGTAATGGAGACACAAGCAATAGAACAAAGTCAAACTAGTGTCTTAGATCTCAAGACAGATGATTTCAACAAACAGAACAGCTTGGAAAGGATTCCATTTACGGAAATCTTAAAGTGAAAAATAACTCAAGAAGCATTGGAAACTCTGAAAATTGAGATTATAAATATTCAGTCTAGCTCAATATCTCTGAGTAAAAGAAATAAAGAGACCCCAGATGAAACTAGCATGGTGGCATATAGAGTTTATGGTCTTTCCATTCCATCTTGCCTGGGTTGATTCAGTCAATGATTGTTGGAGACAAGAGATTCTGTCTTTCACCACTCCATGGAATTCCCCAGAGATAACCTTTTCTTCCTTTTTATTTAACACAAATCTGCTGAGAGATCATCCATTGGTTTTAGGTGAAATACCATCAATATTACCTTGGGTAATCTGAGTAATGCACCAGAATGTAATCCCCACACACTAGAACAGTGGTGGCGAACCTTTTTTCCCTCGAGTGCCGAAAGCGCGTGCGCATGCGCTATCATGCATGTGTGAGTGCCCATACCCATAATTCAATGCCTGGGGAGGGCGAAAACGGCTTTCCCCGCCCCCGCAGAGGCCCTCTGGAGGCCAGAAATGGCCCGTTTCCCAACTTCCGGTGGGCCCAGTAGGCCCGTTTTTCGCCCTCCCCAGGCTCCAGAGGCTTCTCTGGAGCCTGGGGAGGGCAAAAACGCCCCCCTGGCCCCTCGGAGGCCATCTGGAAACCTAAAATGTCCTCCCAGAGCCTCCGCGTGAGCCAAAAATCAGCTGGCCGGCGCGCACATGCGCGCTGGAGCTGAGCTAGGGGAACAGCTCGCGTGCCAGCAGATATGGCTCTGCGTGCCACCTATGGCACGCGTGCCATAGGTTCGCCATCACTGCACTAGAATGTATTCTTGATTGTGCAAAATATGGAGGGGATAAGTTGGTATCCTGCTTTCCATTTATATTCTTTTTTTTTTTAGTGAAAAAGTTTTATTAGTACAGAGTACAAACATTTTTTAGTTTTTCTCCCTCCCCCCCACCCCCTTCCCCCCCTCCCCCCCGGACTTCCCAGAGAGAATACAGGGCATAATATCAGTAATTATAGAAAAAAGCCCGAAACCCCTCAACTCCAAATTATACATTGCTAAATTACATCATTAAATTTCTATATTTTATATTATTTCCAATATAATTCTATATATATATATATATATATATATATATATATATATATATATATATATATATATATATATATATATATATATATATATATATATATATATATATATATATATATATTAATAATAATAATAATAATAATCTAAGTTATACAAACAGTTTCTCCCTCCTCCTTTCAATCAACTTTCTACACCTATGAAAAATAT
Organism: Diadophis punctatus similis; assembly: GCA_023053685.1. Lineage (NCBI taxonomy): Eukaryota > Metazoa > Chordata > Lepidosauria > Squamata > Dipsadidae > Diadophis > Diadophis punctatus. The sequence goes on along the minus strand of JALIGW010000008.1, from coordinate 5,491,238 downwards.
TAATAATACTAAATCTTTAAAAAACATTAATAGTAATAATAATCTCATAATTAACTAAAACTGGGAAAGTTTTACGTAACTAATATCTAAATATTAAATAATAATACCTTTAAATTTCATCATAACAACATATTATTATACAACAACTTATTAGCTCAAAAGAAAAAAAAAAGGATACCCTTAAAAATAATATATAATAATAATCATCTCAAAATTAAATAAAACTAAGAAAGTATTACGTGTCTACATATTAACTAATAAAACTTTTAAATTTCATCATAACAACATAATATTATTATACAGCAACTTGTTAATTCATAATAAAAAGATATCCTTAAAGATATTATTATTATTATTATTATTATTATTAATAATAATAATAATAATAATAATAATAATAATAATAATAATAATAATAATAATAATAATAATAAAATAATAATAATAATAATAATAATAAAATAAAAATAAAAATAAAAATAAAAATAAAAATAAAAATAAAAATAAAAAAAATAAAAATAAAAATAAAAATAAAAATAAAAATAAAAATAAAAATAATAATAATAATAATAATAATAATAATAATAATAATAATAATAATAATAATAATAATAATAATAATAATAATAATAATAATAAAACCTAGAGGAGAGAAAAACAAAAACCTAAAACAAAAAAAAATCCTTCTTTTAAAACAAATTTTAAAATCTAATTATGATAATTTATAACTTAATAATTTTAATTAAAAATTAAAAATTCCAATTCTTGAGAAATTATTAAAAGAAAAAAAAATTAAAAGAAAGAGAAAAAGAAAAAAAGAAACAACAATAAAAAAAGGAGAAGAAGAAAATACAATTACATTATCTCCATCCATCTAATACATATCAACACTACTTCTCTTTGTATCTTATTGGTTGCCTCCTTTTGTATCTTGATGATTTTGAATTTATCAGCTCATCTTCCATCTGATCCCAGTGCTCCATCTCCTTTTCCATTTATATTCTATTGTCATTATGTATATACAAGGATGAGAGCCAGAAAAAACAACAACCAGAAGCTACATCTCTCAGACTATCATATCAATTACTCATGTATTGCTTTTAGTAGTCTTTTGAATATAGAGATATTTTGCAAATTAACTATATTTGGTGTTCGCTTAACCTAAGTTTATACCTGGTCCCGTATACTACTATATTTAATTCTTGTGAGGACCGCCTTCCCTCAGTAGGATGATAGATATAGATATAGGTATACTTTTTATCTAAAATATCTCATCTTATCTACTACTGGAACAGGAGGCTGAAAGACAGTGTTTACCCAGTTACAGCTGAGTTGTCAGATATGACTATTTCTGGATTTAGTTCTAGTGAGTGTTAATCATGCATTCATAACCTTTCTGGATTATTGGGACCGCCTCTGAATACGACTTGGAAACTACAATTTATTTATTTAAACAATTGATAAGACCACTTATCTTGCAAAACTGACAAGGATTCAGTGACAAGGATTAAACAAGGATTAAAAACAAGGCAATTTAACACCTTATATGCCCAAGGCCATAAACACAATCCAGTTTATAGAAAAACCCAGTATTAACCAACATTAACCAGCAGAGCTCACTTAACTATCTGGTGCAATAGCTGGGGGAGTTACAGAATGTTTTACAAAAGGGTAACAGAGTTGGGACTATGCTGATCTCAGATAAATTTTATTTTATAGGGGAAGTGCTGCCACAAAGAAGGCACGCTCTGGCTCCCCCAACATCATGTTGTTTAATGGAAGGGACTCAGAACATGCCTTCCCTGCTCTATCTGATGGGGTAGAGCAGAAACAAAAATAAGTGGGCAGTTCCTCAAATATGCTATGCAGGTTTTATAGGTGAAATCCTGAATCCAGAATTGTACCCAGAAGCCCACTGAGCATCAAAGTATTCATCAAGCAGTGCTGCTATATAGGACTGCTGGAAACATAACCACATATACAGTGTCTACAAACAATTTCTTAAAGCAGCTATATATTTTCCTTCAATCTTGCAGTCACCGTTTGTGGCTGCAACATAATTCCAAAAAGTTGTTGCTAACAAGTACTATGTGAGCCATTTTTCTATTCAAATTCAAAGGGATGTTCCAAACTATTATAAATCAAAAGAGCCACAAACCTACATGAAGCTAGCAGCAGAAATACAAAAACCAATCAAAGTGAAGTGAAATAAATGCCAATTTACTACAACTGCTATGTTGCAATGTTTAAATATTTTGTTGATTCTATTAGCAGATTTAAAAGTGAACAAACTATATTTGCTACATAAGGGCAATCTTTATCCATTTAATATCTTCTGTTTTGACTCGGCAGATTTGCCAGAATGTTAGTTAAAGATCCCTTCCACTTTCCTTAGATAATTTTAAAGCAAATATTTAGGAGTTAGGAGTTAGGATTTCAAATTAGAATGGATTTTTAATTACATCTTTGTTAAATGACAAATATAATGCAGTGCAATTAGAATTACCTTTCTTAACACTGAGATTCCACCATGCCCTCTAATAGCTGCCAAAAGAGCTGAATGCCCAGTCTCTGTTTCCATGAACTTTGACTCTTTCGGATTTCCACTTATAGTGGGGTGAAAAATCTGACATATGACAAAACACATAGATTTATTTTTTTAAACTTAAAATTTGGAAGCATGAGTAATATGAGCATTTGATTATTTTTTGAAAACTTGTCTAATTTTAGCCTTTATCTGACCTGAAAATACTGAGCTAAGTATAAAAGCAGCTTTGCAAAATTATATATATATACACACACACACACACACACACACACACACACACATATATATACACATATGTATACGTATATACATACATATACATACATATACATACATATATATATACATATATACATACATATATACACACACACACACACACACACACACACACACACATATATATATAAAATGAATTTTTGCATATGTTGCATGATAATTATTACCTCTTTAGGACAGGATTAGTCTGTTGCAGATTACAGATTAACAGAGTTAACTATCTATAATCATAGCAGCAAATGTTAAATATATGAAGCTGTTATGGCTGTTGCATAAAACCAAATAGCATATATAGAACTGATGGTAATGTAGTACTGCATCTTGGTAATATGCAAGTTTTATAGTGTTATAGTAGCTTAATAAGTTACTAGAAATAATGGTTGTTATAAAAGTTAGTTGTAACTTTGGTAAAAACAACAACAACAACAAACAAATCCACTCCTGATCTTACAGGAAATGGTGCTTCATCCAAAGCTGCTTTTACCCAACAAATATTTACCTTTTGAAGCTTGTCTTTTCCTCCTGTGTTTTGAATGGCTTCCATTAAAGCACTATGTTGTGATGTATTTTTTGGAAGTGGCTTCTGGATGACGGATCTAAATTTCTTCTTTGGCCCAAAAATATTGTAGATGTTGTCCTCTATTCTATTAGAACAGAGATTACTTTCTGCCTTGCCAAGATTCTCATCTGTTTCTAAAGTTGTTTGGTTAACCATTGCTGTTGATGGCCTATCGCTTGATTTCACATGGGAGCTAAATATTGTGGCAGACGAATCAGCATTAGGTTTGCTAAGAAAAAAGGGAGAGCTAACCTGATCAGATGGCTTTTTTATTACTGCAAAAGTTATTTCTCTATCTGTTACATCTTGTACTAATTCATGGATAAGTTCCTGTTCTGAGAGGTTGTTTTTGTTAGAAGTTATTATAGTAAATGTCCCACTAATGCTATTAGTAGATTGGTTTTGTTTTGGTGTCTTGATATTTGATATCCTAGGATCAGCACAAGATGGAGTAGTATTTGACACATTTTTACTACAACTGAAGGTAGTTGAATACAGTTCTTTTGTTTTTGCTGGCTCTGTTTCCACTGGGCAGTATTTGGCCGCAACAATACATTCTTTAGAAAATGGCTCCATTTCAGTTTTCATTCCTTCTGTTTTATTTAGTTCTTCATACTGCTTTCCTTGGCTGGTTTCAAACTGGGTTAGATCATTGGAATTGGCAACAGTTGTGGTTAAATAATCATTTGATGATTGTTTGGGGGGCATTTGAAGCATGATATTCTTCCTACTGATCATAGATAAGACAGTTTTCCCTGAAAACTGTGAGGTATTACTAGGGACTTTTGTTTCATCTGGTCCAACAATATTTTCAGCACTGGAACCAACTATTGGCCAAGATCCTGTTTTCAGACTCCTAATACGATCAGGTTCAGTTTTATTCGGTTGTTTGGAATTAATGGTGATCTCTGCTTCAACCGAATGGTCTAATGGTAATCCTTCAGTTTGCTTTTCCATAGAATTTGACCTGTTATATTCTTTTTCTCTGCCAAAAGCAGTTACTTTAGAGGTTGCATCTACTATAATTTTTCTAGCACGACCGTTATTTGGTTTCACTAGGTTACCTAACTCGTCTATTTTAATGGCACCAGTATAAAGAGACTGATTTCTATTAAAATCTCTTATTTTGGGTTTGGGAGGAACTACTGTAAAAGTTGTCGGCCTAGTTTTGGAACGATAGATTTTACATCTACTGTTAATAGAACGACGCCATGGAAATTGTGTTAGGTCAGATTCTTCTTCATCAGGGTTTTCTGCTGATGCACCTTTCAATTCTAGATGAGATTTATTAAGTTCATCACTGATGTTTTCATAAGTATTTTTGGTAGAAAATTTTTGTGACACATTCTTAGGTGAATAGGAAGATGTTCCTACACATCCCTTACTGACAGATTCAGTATTTTTATTTGTGTTAAAAAATTTAACTAGATCAGCCAATTTAACTGGAATATTTTCACTAGTTTCTGTCTTAGAAAACAATTCTTTTTCTTCTTTATTGGAGTGAGCAATGGTATAATTTTCTGGAACTTCATCAATAATTGTCACTGGCACGGGAAATGAAACATCAGAAGGATTCTCAGCTTTTTGTAGCAGTGGGCTGGATGCACCTTTCTTCTCAAAGACAACCGGCTGGCTTTTAGAATCATTATGTATACTTTCCGTCACTGCAAATATTGTCAACAAATTATTTCAAAAACTATTTACAATGAAACTGAAACATTTTGCAAAGTTTTATAATTAAAAGTATCTCAAGGAATATTTTCTCAGCAGCAGGCAGTTCCCATACTGCAAGCTTTCATTTTTTTACTACAAAAGTTGTTATATATATATATATATATATATATATATATATATATATATATATATATATATATATATATATATATATATATATATATATATATATATATATATATATATATATATATATATATGAACACAATTTTACAAACACAACATAACTAACACAACAAACACAATCTGAATTGTGCTAAAATATAAATAAATTCTGCATTCAGTCAACCATTTGAATGTAATAAAGGAAAGTGTTACCAACACAGCTTATTTCGAAAAGGTTATTTCTGAGCAAGACTCCAAAACCACAGAATATAGTTCTCAAGAAAGCAAAGTGTGTGTGTGTGTGTGTGTGTGTGTGTGTGTGTGTGTTTGTATCTATATATATTATATGTGTGTATGTATGTGTGTAGATACATATATGTGCATGTGTATCTATCATCTATCTATCTATCTATCTATCTATCTATCTATCTATCTATCTATCTATCATCTATCTATCTATTTATCTATCTATCTATCTATCTATCCTAATCTATCCTAATCTATCCTAATCTATCCATCTATCTATCTATCTATCTATCTATGGAAGAAGCCCTTCCTGGATCCAGCGGATTTGAAGAACTTTTGTCCAGTCTCCTACTTGCCTTTTATAGGTAAAGTTGTGGAGAAGGTGGTAGCTTTTCAGCTCCTTCAGTTATTGAAGGAAACTGATCATCTAGATTCCTATCAGTCGGGTTTCAGGCGCAGTTACAGCACAGAAACCGCCTTGGTCGCCCTGATGGATGATCTCTGGCGAGCCCGGGATGGGGGTAATTCCTCCATCCTGGTGCTACTTGACCTCTCAGCGGCTTTCAATACCATCGACCATGGTATCCTTCTGCATCGTCTCGGCGAGTTGGGAGTGGGAGGCACCGTTTTATGGTGGTTCTCCTCTTATCTCGCCGACAGGATGCAGTCGGTGTTAGCAGGTGGGCAGAGGTCATCTCCTAGGCCCCTGACTTGTGGGGTGCCTCAGGGTTCGGTCCTCTCTCCCATTCTGTTTAACATTTACATGAGACCGCTGGGGGAGATCATCCGTAGACATAGGGTGAATTTCCAACGGTACGCTGACACCCAGCTGTATATCACCACCCCATCTCAATTCAAGGAGGCGGTTGATGTGATGTGCCGGTGCCTGGACGATGTTAGGACCTGGATGGGGAGAAACAGACTCAAACTCAACCCTGACAAGACTGAGTGGCTCTGGATATTGCCTCCGAAGGACTATGTCGACTGTCCATCCTTGGTTCTTGAGGGAGAAAAATTAACTCCCTCAGAACGGGTTCGCAATTTGGGAGTCCTCCTAGATCCACAGCTAAAATTAGACCAACACCTTGCAGCTGTGGCTAGGGGGGCTTTGCACAGGTTCGCCTGGTGCACCAATTGCGACCATACTTAGAGAAGGAGGCTCACAGTCACCCATGCCCTTGTCACCTCTTGATTGGACTACTGCAATGCGCTCTACATGGGGCTGCCCTTGAAGAGTATTTGGAGACTCCAACTGGTGCAAAATGCAGCTGTGCGTGCTGTAGTGGGTGTTTCAAGGTACACCCATGTAACACCTATACTCCGCCAGCTGCATTGGCTGCCCATTGGTCTCCGGGTACAATTCAAGGTGCTGATCATCATCTTTAAAGCCCTACATGGCTTAGGACCAGGCTATCTCCGGGACCGCATTCTGCCTCACTCTTCCCTTCGACCGGTCAGGTCCCACAGAGTGGGTCTCCTCCAGGTCCCGTCAGCCAAACAGTGCCGACTGGCGGGGCCTAGGGGGAGGGCCTTCTCTGTAGGGGCCCCTGCTCTCTGGAACCAACTTCCCCCAGAGATCCGAATCATCCCCACCTTGCTGGCCTCCTGAAAAGCCATTAAGACATGGCTCTTCCTGCAGGCGAGGTGAGTTTGAGACGACTTATATCTGATGTCTCGCCCATGTATGTATGTGTTTATATGTTTTTTAAATTGTTTTTAAAACTGCCTTTTTAACGATTTGTTTGGAGTTTTCATAAAATGTTGTACGCCGCCCTGAGTCCTGAGGGAGTAGGGGGGCATAGAAAAACTGCCAAATAAATAAATAAAATAAATAAATAAATCTATCTATCTATCTATCTATCTATCTATCTATCTATCTATCTATCTATCTATCTATCTATCTATCTATCTATCCATCTATCTATCTATCTATTTTCTATCTATCTATCTATCTATCTATCTATCTATCTATCTATCTATCTATCTATCTATCTTCAATAATTTACCTTAGCTGAATATCACACAGACAATAGACTTTTCTATAATTTTTACTTGTACAGTAGCACAGTTTGATTTTTTAATGCTTTTGTGCTTCTTCTCTGATGTAATACTTAGTCTTCCAACAATGTATCTAAATAATACTTTTTAGAAATTCATTCTCTTGCTCTATGCCTACAAATATAATAATCAGTGGTATACTGCTTTTTTTGTAATAGTGGTATACTATTTTTAAGAACTGGCTGTGTTGGATCCATTGCTGGTACTGTGCCTAGCCCTTAGCCATGGAACAAAGGATCGGCATGTTAGGCATTAAGGCATTTGTTCTTAAAGTTCCCAGAAATGTAACTATAATTCTCAAAAGCTGGAGTGAGCCAGTTTCAACACATCATTGAATGTAACTATAGTAAAAGACTTACGTCTATAAAGAGAAAAATAAGGCTAATCATGGAAGTGGAACAGTTTCATTGGTATAGTATTCAATAAAGCTACTAGGTTATGATAGGCATTTATATTACCATTACTACTTTCTCCAATTTGGAGATTTACAGAAATCTTTTAAACCTTTCTAGTACATTCTCTGCTATTATTTCCTCCTCCTTTCTATTATGTTCTATTATGATCAATTTCCACCTACCTGCTAGGCTTTTGTCTTGTGCAAGTTGAACCTTTTGCACACCAGCAACCATAAACTTATCAGTATTCTCAATTTTGGCTTCCATTATTCTGCCATCAGCCCTGTATTATGAAGACAACTGGTTAATTGCTGATTTCTAGCGGGGCTAATCATATTAATATTATAATTTGGATGAATTGGGTGAAGCAGGCCATGAAACAAGTAAGTCAAAGTAGACCAAAATAAGTCATTATGCATTGTATTGATTATAGAAAGGCCTTCAACTATTTCAACCATGTCAAATTATGGAATGTTCTCAGGAAAATAAGAATCCAGAATATTTCACTGTCCTCATACAAATCCTATATATACAGAATAGGAAGCCAGAGTCTGGAGTGATTCCAGATTGGCAGGAGTGAAACAAGGTTGTGTAGTGTCTCCTAATTACTCAGACTATGCATTGAATATATATTAAGGGAGGCTGGATTGAAAGAAGCATGTGGTTTTAAAACTGGTGGAAGAAACATTGATGACCTGAGTTATAATTGTGACACTATTCTGACAGCTGAGAATGCAAATGATCTACAAACTCTTGTAAGGAAAGTCAAAGAACACAGTAAGAAAATTGAATTAAAGATCAAAACAGTAGTAGATATAGTAACCAGCCTTAAAACTGTCAATGAAAGTACTGAAATGTTGGATAGCTTCAGCCTTATAGGATCAACTTTCAACAGTAAAGGAATCAGCAATCAACTTGATAATGTAGCAATGAAAGCATTGGAAGACACGACATGTCTATACCTGTAAAGATCAGAATCATGTAGGCAATGATTTTCCCTGTAACACTTTTTGGAAGTGAAAACTGGACTCTGCAGAAGCAAAGAATAGGACAGAAAGAATAGTGATGCTTTCAGTGTTGGAGAAAACCCTTGAGAATACCATGGATACCCAAGAAAACAAACAGATCATCAAACAAATCAATTCAGAGTTTTCATAAAAGATACAAATGACTAGACTCAAATTAACATGTTACAATCACATGATGAGAGGACTTAGCTCTCTGATGTAGGTTACAATTCTAGGAAAAATGGAAGGAAAGAGAAGAAGAGGACAACAAGATGCAAGGTGGATGATCTCAATTACAGTATATACCATTGGGAGACCTGAAGGTTGGGGATACACCATGCTGGAGGAAGTCTATTTATGTGGTGGGTAAAATTCAACACTGACTTGATGGCCTATATTTTAATTAAATCCCACAGAACCAAATTGCTTTAAAATTACATGTAACAATAAAAAAACATTAAAACATTAAAAATTGTATTTCTCTTGATAATAGAAAATACAAGTGAATTAGAATTGTTTGCCCCAACTCAAGCAAGTAAAACAATGTGTCTTGAATTCCTCCAATTTGTATAGGGTTGGAGCATAGTCCAGACCCGTGATGGCAAACCTATGGCACGCGTGCCAAAGGTGGCACACGAAGCCATATCTGCTGGCACACGAGCCATTGCTCTAGCTCAGCTCCAGCGCGCATGTGCGCACGGCCAGCTGATTTTCGGCTCGCGTGGAGGCTCTGGGAGGGCCTTTTTGGCCTCCGGAGGGCCTCCGGGGGTAGCATGGGTGAGGGCGTTTTCACCCTCCCCAGACTCCAAGAAAGCCTCTGGAACCTGGATAGGGGGGAAAACGGGCTTACCGGGCCCACCGGAAGTCAGGAAACAGGGGCGGGGGAGTGTATGTGCAGGGGCGGGGCAGCACAGGGGGTTGCACGCGCATGTACAGGGTGGTGGGGCATGTGGGGGGCATTGAATTATGGTATGGGCATGCAAGCACACTATCACGCGCATGCATGCTTTCGGCACCCGAAGAAAAAAAGGTTTGCCATCACTGGTCTAGACTCTAGGAGCACAAAGAGCCATTATTAATTGCTATTAAGCAATTAATAGTCAGAGGATGAAACACAGAGCTTGGGTTTCTTATTTGGATCAGGAACTCAACAAAGGGAGTAGGACGCAAAGCAAAAATCTGCAAATTTTCTCTTTTAGACAGACCAAAAGCCAGCCAAAGGGCTGAGTATCTGGAAAAGTCAGTCATCAGCTCTTGCTTTATATCTTAGATTTTTCTCTGAGTTTATTGCCTGCTTCTCCTTTGGATTTGGTTCCATGATTAACTGTCCATAGTTCTCAATCCTTGATTTATTTATTTTTAAACCACAAATAGGGTCTATTTTCAAAAATAAAGCAAAAGAACTTTTGCAAAAGAACTAGCTGCAGTAAAGTCTGGATGTGGTTAATTGTATGTTTAGGCCCCTGACAAAATTTATAAACTTGTTTCCTTGCAGCCAGCTATGCCAAAATAATAAACTTGCATATCATCTCAAAAATGTAACTTACCTTTGTTTAATATTCTCTGATTTAACATTTTTAAAGGAAGCATTATGTACAGAACATTCTTTTGCAACCAACACGGAGTCTATTTCAGCCGAGATCTTCTTTATATCAATGGATTTGTCTCTTGAATTTATGCCATCATTTTGAAAAGCCAGTGGTACAATAACAGGGGGTAAATTAATAATTTTTGAATCATCTATATTGCATCCTGGCATAGAACTGCTAAACGGGTTGGTTTCTTCTACAGTGTCTTCTTTATAAGTATGTGAAAGTTGGACTTTTCCTAAAGAAAACAGGGAAAAAGTGAACAATGAAGCTTTCGTTGTTTGGCATCATATTGCCTAATTCATTGCTGTCTTCAAGTCCTGCCTTCACCATGAAAACCATTTGAGTGATCTTGGTCCATTCTCTCTTAGTCCAACTCAGCTCACAACAATCTCACCTGTTGTGGTGGAGAAAATAGGAGGAGGGAGATGTGTTGGATATGTTCACTGCCTTGAGTTATTTGTAAGTAGGTAGGTAGGTAGGTAGGTAAGTAAAAAAGAAAGAAAGGAGAGAAAGAAAAAGAAAGAAAAGAAAGATGATAGATGATATAGATAGATAGATAGATAGATAGATAGATAGATAGATAGATAGATAGATAGATAGATAGATAGATAGATTAGTATATAAATAAATAAAGAATAAATAAATTTCCATTTGTTATTTTTTGTCTTGCCCTCAAATGTTTTGGAGAATGTTTTGTCTTCTTTGTGACAGCTCCTCATATATTGGAAGCCTATTATGTCATCCCTAATCTTTCTCTTCATTAGACTAGGCATACCCAGTTCCTGCAACCGTTCATCATATGTTTTAGCCATTGGCCAGATTGGGCTTATTATCAGGGGATGTCTTATTTTGGGAAAAACAGGGTAGTATTTCTAGAGACTATACTATAGACTATACTATAGAAGATAGATGATAGATAGATGATAGATAGATGATAGATAGATAGATAGATAGATAGATAGATAGATAGATAGATAGATAGATAGATAGATAGATAGATAGATAGATAGATAGTACTTGTACTTAGCAGTACTCTTGCTATGAGCAAAAATCCAACTCCTTCTGCAATAATAGTCTGCATAGGCAAAACCTATATGTGGGATTAGAGACTACAAATAGTAATACTATTTCTTAAGAAAGAATATGAAATGTAAATAACATCCATTGACATACAAAGTCCAAAACCATTAACCACTATGTTAAATGCTTTTCCATACTAATTTATCATAACTGATCTCATGAATTCTATTATTGAAGATTTTTTATAAACATTCCTACATGCAATCTTTTAAAAAAATACATATGAAAGATACAGAATTATTAGTATTTTAGTATTTCATACTTCTGAAATATTTTATTAAAATTATTACTTCTAGTATGTTATTTGTTGGGAAATATACTGCATACATGGCCATTTTTGTTATATTCAGATGGGTGGGAAGAATGAATGAGACTTGAATATCATCATAATTTAGGTGGTATAGGCTGAGTTTTTTTACAATAAAATTAAGAAATTGTTTTAATATCATACTGCAATTCCCAAAGGAATAAAAATTAAAATTAAACGAATTAAATAGGAATTCAAAAGACATTCACATTTTGATGTTCTTCCTCTGTCAGTGGAGCAGTTGAAGAGAATCTTGTGCTAACATTATCTGGGCAAGTCCAGTTACATATGATTTTAACAACAGTCTTGTAGTATCCATAAATTTTTCCACATTTATTCTGCCAAAAATTTGTATCATCTACATAAACCAGGATTAGATAGTATAGTACCAATGGGCAACAATCCATTATCTCCAGAAACAATCCACTGGTTTTTAAAAATATTTTTAAATTTAAAAATAAACTGCAAAGCCATTTGGCAAAACAAAGAAAACTGATTTGCTTTCTTGAAAGGAAGAGCCAGATTTGCATGATTTGTTTTAGCTACTATTGTGAAAGAGATCTACTGTCTGAAGTTAAATTAATTGTTCAAATTAATTTATGTAAATTAATTATTGTTTTAGTTAATACTGCGAAAGAGGATCCCTTGTCTAAAGTTTAGTTGTTCTAATTGTCCAGGAAATTTCTCCAATCTAGAACTAAGGAGAAATTTCCTGACGAGAACAATTAATGAGTAGAACAGAAATTTAGCTGCTCCATCATTGGAGACTTTCAAGAAGAGATTGGACAACCATTTGTCTGGAATGGCATAAGGTCCTTGGGATTAGAAGACTTCCAAGGTCCCTTCCAACCCCATTATTCTATGTCTAAGAAGCTTCCAAAATGGGTAAGTTACTGATTGCCTGCAGCATTTGCTAAGCTACCTAGAGTGATAGATCCTGAAAACAATCTCCACAGCATTTGCCAAAATAGTCAGTAAACAAACTTTTGACCAGCACTGCAAAGGAAAGGAGCCTTTCTCAGCCTTCTCTTTTTTGCAAGATTTCCTGAAGATCTTTTTGACATTTAACACCATAGACTTCCTATAAAGAAGAGGTAAGCAATTTTAAAAGGTGACCTTTCCTAAGCCAAAGTCATGCCCCTGTACTCTCTCAACAATTCATTATCTGACAGTTCAGATTGTCAAGTAGCATGAAATGATCTTCTGCATGCTACAAGGTTCTCTCTATTTCTCTGTTACATTAATCAAAAGGCAAATGGAATGGAAAGACTGTCCTCCACTAATACTCCTGCCTTCTATTCTGGAAATCCCTAGCTATAGTAAATAATAGTACCTCCACTATGCACAGCATCATATCCATTAGCACATCACAATTTCATAACATAGGAAAGTCAGATCTGGTAGTTTTTAAGCAGATAGTCCCGAAGGAATTTCATAGTCCTTTTCAGAAGGAGATAGCAGCCTGAAGTCCTTGACCACTGAGTGTGCCAACTGATCTGTTAACATGCCTCTTCTGCATGCATTTTGGACAGCAAAGCACTCATTGAAATGTCTTAGGCATGCCCATCTCTTACATGAGCTATGGGATTTCCTATAACCTGCAATAAAGCCACCGAGTATAATTGCAAGTAATTATTTTCTCTCCCTCACCTGTAGCATTCTCCAAAGTAAGTACCTATCAGACTATTCCCATAATGAGTCTTTTATGCCTACCTGTGCCTGAGACAATAACCACATTGTGTGCAAAGCAAGTCATTTTCTAAGTGTATTCCTCACATTTTTTCATCTTACAAATGCCTATCCTCAACATAAAACTGATAACCATTTTCTGTGAAGAACAAGTAATTTTGTGAGTGTTCATCAATGCTTTTATCTTACAAATGCATCTTTAACAAGTTGCCTCAACATAAAATTTCTTGCAAGCCACAGATTAATTTCAAAGGGGAAAAATAATGCCCTACACAATTAGCATTTGTGTACCATTTTCTCTCAGCTATATTAAAAGATTTGCAATGGTATTTTTTGAACATTTAAAACATTTAAAATTCATATTTATTGGATTAGATAAAGAAAATATTGAGGATTATTATTCTGTTTAGAATACATTTATTTGATTATATATTAAGAAAAGTACATGGTCAGCTACAAATAAACAAAATTATAATATCCACATGCTTTCAAATCAACAAATAAAAACTCTTTTAAGATAATCTTCAGCTTTGGAGAAGTAAATTTTCCATCTATCCTTTTTATTGTTAGCATATATACCTCCTTCGCTCTCTTGAATTATTTTCTTTTTCTCATTAAAACAAAATTAAAAATAAAAACAAAAACAAATATTAGCGTCCTGGGTAAAAATGGCCTAACCTCAACTCTCCATCTAAAGGCTAATGATGAAATCAGGTAATAACTGATAATGTTGCTATTAAATCTTAAATACAATTTTTTTTGTATTTAACAGCACTTTTGCTATAATTCTTTTGCACAACTCTGACTAAATAAACATTTGATAATATAGGCAAAACTGGAAGTAGGTTACCCAAGTGGCTTTGTGTCTGTGGTGGTATTAGGGCTCACAAACTCCCAATTTTTAGCCTACTACCTTAACCAATTCATCAAACTGGCTCTCAATAAATAGGTATTCTATTCAAAAATTAATTAACCTATTTATCACAGCTATTTGAGTAAAATAATGGGATCAGACGTAAGAAAGTGATTGGGACCAAATCAAAAACTAAAATTTGTTAATTTTAATATACAAATGGTAATTAAATAATAAACAACAACTAGGACATAGGTTATTTTGGGGTTACCATAAGGCAGGGGTAGGCAAAGTTGGCTCTTCTATGACTCGTGGACTTCAACTCCCAGAATTCCTGAGCTAGCATGATTGGCTCAGAAATTCTGGGGTTGAAGTCCACGAGTCATAGAAGAGCCAACTTTGCCTACCCCTGCCATAAGGGGTTTGATTCTGAGTGCCCATCATATCTGGGCTGCAAAATCCAAAGCACAACATGGCATCACAGAGTTAATATTTTCTATGTCTCTTTGCTGCTATCTAGATTTTGCGGTTCAGAAATGTAAACTTAATGTCTACATACAGTACTGCAGATTGTTAATTTTCCTGGTGATAGAAAATTAGAGAACAAGAGGACAAAACTGTTGGCTTGTTCCTTTAATAAACAAAAATACTTTCACTTAAAGCATCTTGTTCTCTGACCCTGAGATTTGGTTAACTGCTAAATTTGCCTCTTGATAAGTGTTTACAAAGATCTGTCTTAAAAGATACGAGATAACATTGAGTTACAGTCTTAGGAAGAAAGGTCATAGTAAATTTAAATTCTTACCCAAATAAGAAAAACTTTTCTTCCTTCTTTGATACTTGTAAGGGCATTCAAACTGTATGTATTCTTAACTCAGAATTATCTCCTTTGCACAGCTCTGAGTAAATACCGTATTTTTCTGAGTATAAGACGCACCTTTTTACCCCCCAAAAGAGGGTGAAAACTTGGGTGCGTCTTATACACCGAATGTAGCCCCACCCACCCAGCCATCTCCACCCTTTGGCTTCTGTCTTCCAGCAATTTACCTGTTTGCAGCAAAGAGGGAAGAGCCTGTAAAGCCAAGCAAGTCATTAGCAGCTTTCCGACGTACAGCTGATTTGACACGTGGGAAAATGAAAGTGAAACTAGCTTGCAAAGAGGCAAATAGCTGGAAGAGACACGCAGATTTTTATTTTCTGCTGAACTGGATGCAAGGGGGTAAGTGAATAACTATAAATGTCTGTTCAAATTATTTGACTTATTTTTTAAAGACTGCTTTATTATTGTTCTAGAGCCAGGGGTCTCCAACTTTGGCAATTTAAAGACTTGTGGACTTCAACTCCCAGAATTCCACAGCCATAATGTACATTTCTCCAATTCTTTGCTATTTCTATGGGTCAAGCACACATGCACAGAAATACACAACGAACAATGTATATCATCTGTGCTGTTTGCTGTTTGGCAAATTGCTTGGAGGCAGAGGCCTTTTTTCCTTGTTTTCCTCCTCCAAAACTAAGGTGCGTCTTATACTTCGGTGCATCTTATACTCCGAAAAATACGGTACATATATGACAGAGTACAGAAGAAAATGAAGAAAAGGCAGGAGAAGTCTTACATTTATATTTCTCCATAGTTAACATGAGAATTGTCTTCCAGTAATCTGAAAATAGAGGCTTTCTCAATGTACTGATTTTAGTACAAGGTTTTGACTTGACACTACTCTGAAAACTGTTGATATATTTCTTTAACATATTGGGAAATAGTACATAAAATGCCAGTCGTAAAGATGTTTGTATTATAAATTAAAACTGCTATGGCTTTAATAATATCCCACCCGATATAGAGAGCAAATTTCCATTTGAACATTAATGGAAATTATGCTGCTTGCTAGATGTTTAGAAATTAACGAAGATACATGTAACTTTGAAAAAAGTAAGTTTTTCAAATCAATACAGCATATTAAGTAATATGAAAAAATCATATGTAACCTTTTGAATGGACAATATAGTTTTGTGTTTGAACTTAATTTCAAAACAAAATTATTTCTGTTCTTTTAGTATATTTAAAGTTCACCTTTATAGCTTTTTATATAAATATTGGTGCTTAAAATGAACAGTTCTACTAAATAAAAATTGCTTTCAGAAATATACACAAAAAGCAATGAACATTATTTTTCAAACTAATACAAAAAAGAACTCTATTGAATTACATTTGTCATCAAACAGTTGAGAAACTTTTTGATTCAGAAACACACTTAATTTATCATATGGTAATAGAAACGCAACAAGATACTTAAATGCAATAAGAATATGCAAAGTAGGAAAGGTAATGAATTAGTCTACATTTATTATATCTTCTGCATATTTTCCTATGTAGTGGTATATGGGTTTGATCTGAAGAGATGATGCCTAGGGAATGGTCAGATAAGAGGGAGCATAGCCTACAGCTGCCTAGTGGACAGAGCAACAGGCTCAAGAGGGACCCACCATAAGTTATTCTGCTTGTGAAGGTGATGATGGGAGAACTGTTAATTTCAGACTTGCAAGATTCTGTTAATGCACCTTTAAATAAAGTAGAATTAGTTTATCTGGCCGTATTTTCTGTCTGGTCTATCTGATAAGGCTAACATCAATCTTGCAAGTCGGAAAGTACTATTCTCCTGCCATCACCTTCACAGTCAAAACTTAGGACTGTTCCTGGGGCAGGATCACTTCACCCAATCTCCTACGGACATTCTCACATACCATTAAATCCTGTGACTTACTTTATACATCATAAGGCAACATTTTGAAGCATTTTTATGATTGAATTGTCTGTTAATGTACTATCTTTGACAGTTCCCATTTGAACTTACTTCAACATCTGTAGCTTTTAATCCTAATTCCTTATGAGGTTGATAGATCATCCTGAGCAAACTGCAGAAGTTGGTTCTGACTGGCAGAAGCCAAGCAAGTTGATCTTATTCATGTGACATGAAAACATACCTGCTATGTTCAACATAATATTAACTCTGCAACTCTATTCAGAAATAAATCTTGCTATTCTGAATGAAATTTATGTTGAGTATGTATGGGTTTAAAGCCTCTTAGTAAAATTCTGAGATAAATCCATTGGAATAAATGAGATTGATTCCTATATAAGCAGGCAGGAATGTAATCCTACACAAACAGATCTTGCTTGAACCAAGTGAGGGAGTAGTACAACCATTTATTTATATACTATTAAAACTCTTGTGTTTGTAAACTTTAACTGGGTGCAAGAGTTCACCATAAGGCAAAATCTTTCGAACCAGGGTGGCAAAACTTACAGAATGGATCCAAACTATCCCAGAGTCTCATGGAATTGAAATTTAGCAAATTTTATAAACCATTTTATGATATAAAAATGATCTTAAGAGCATAATATAAATACATAAAGAAAATATCAAACATTTCCTGTGGTCAACCCCCAATATTTGTCTGTGACATATAGTTCAATATGGACTACTTTCGAGACAGATACATGTCAGAGTATCTCACTGAATTTTTAAGAACTTTCCAGGTACATTAAAAGCTCTGCCACTGTTGATGGCATTGAGGAATCTGGTGAGGAATATTTCTTAAATGGTGACCCACGAGTTGTCTATTGTCTACTTAGAATTAATCCCCAAAAAGTTAAAAGCCTACATTACTTTATTTATATACTATTAAAACTTTGCTGAGCTCATTGGAAAACTAACACAAGGCCCCTTGTATCATTCATTACCTTGCTTCAATAAGGTGTGCCCAATTGCATAGAACAATATAAATAAAATGTATATGGATATAGCACAGGGGTGAGTTGCTCACTTACCCAGACCGGTGCGCTGCTCCGCGGTCCTTCATGCTTTGTGCACGTGCGCGCACGCTACACGCGCGTGCCCCTTCATGCAATTTTGCTTCTGCGCATGCGCGGAAGCAAAATTGCGCCCAATCTCGTGAGGGGACGCGTGCGCGAGATTTTGGCGTGATTTTACTTCTGTGCATGCGCAGAAGCAAAATCTCACCAAAATCTCACACACACACGCATCCCCTTGCAAAATTTTGGCACGATTTTGCTTCCGCGTATGCGCAGAAGCAAAATCGCCCAAAAATTCACAAAAAAGAGATGGCGATGCGCACGACTGCCCGGTGGAGACGGTACAGGAGCAGTCACGCGCAAATTGGGTTCTCTGCGGTCCCTACCAGAGCTACGCACTGGACCGCACCGGTAGGAACCCACCCGATATAGCAGTGTATAGTAGTGTATGTATACTTGAAAAGAAAAGGATAAGAAAAAAATAGCATAAACGTAGTTTTTCAACTTCAACAACAAAACTGAGAAATGTCCTCCATCTAAGTAGTTAAAAAAAATCATGCATGCACTAAATCCTGGAAGAATTTGTTTCATAAATATATATGCAGCTGAAAACATTTGTCACTGCAAAATAATAACATATATGAAAAAAGATATTTGAAAATGTCATTCATGTAAGAAGAACGGTTTTCCATATGAAGGGAAAAGGCAACATAAAGATAGGTAAGGCAGCAGAGGCAACAGTTTTCAGAAAGATGGAGACCATAGCAAGAGCCAAACTGTATCAGATGGGCTTGGAAGATGAAGGAAATGATGCACAACAATAAACTGTTGGAGAAAAACAAATAATGCATTAAAAATTGAAAATACTTTAAGGCACACTCCTAATTTACTAATCTAGGAATACATACTACTATAATCAAGTATATTTTTAGATGTTCAAGAGCTTCTAATGAAGCCAATAGTAAAAGTGGGAAAGCATCCTTGAAGAATAACTTATACTCTGTCCAAATAAACTTTTTAAAACTCACAGCTGTAATACGTTACATTTCAATATAACGCATATTCACAAAGAGGTGAAAGATATTTTTAGGATCTTTGTTCACAAAAGACTAGAAATTCTAAATGTAACATTCTTGGACAAAATCAATATACATAATTAGAGAATGCAGTTGTTATATAACTTACTGTGTGTACACACACACATGCACACACACACACATACATGTGCGTGCGCACACACACACGCACACACACACTCTAAACTACCCTGGGAACTCTAGAGAAGAGCAAAAATCAAATAACAACAGCGTAATTGACAGTGTAACCTCATTCGCCTAGGTTATTGCTGCCAGCAAAAACATAACTCAAGCACATGCAACCTGAGGTATATTTCTACAAATAGGGTTCTTGTGGCTAAATAGAATCATGTTTTCAAAAGATAGTGATTACTCACTATCTACAATCCTGTATCTATTTACTCCTGAGCAGACACAAATAGTGTTATGCTATATCTTAAATACATTTATCTTAAAATAAATTCTACTAAACTTAGTATGATATACTTCACAATTAGTAGGCCTTGATGGGACTGTTAATTAATTAAAACCTCGGCAACTATACATGCAATAAATGTATGAATCATAACAAATCTTCACAAAGTGAAAGTTTGATCAAAATCAGATATTAGGCTAGAATAATAGAAGAAACCATATTAGTAAACTAAAACATAAAAATCTACCCATGGATGGGTAATGTGGGATTTGTGTGCAAAACATTTAAAGGTCCAAATGTTAACAAGGCAGAATTGCACTTGAACAGAACATATTTATTTCCTTTTGATTTTTTGAAGTGGTGAAAAACATAGGCATAAACCTGAGGAAGGCAGGATAAAGTAGTTATGCACTGGCTAATAACAGAGCTCTGACTTGATGGCAGTTATCTACATGTTTCAGGTGCTGCTGCATTCAGGGAGACAACAGCAAACTGGTGGCAGATAAGGTTAACCATGAACTGAAGGTGACCAATAAGCCCTTCTCCAATCCCATCTTCCACTGGTCATGTGACTTCACTTACGACTTTGGTTGCAAATCATATCCGATTTAACATGAATTGTAGTTCCAGTTGGATACTACTTTAAGACTACAAACACCTGAAGCCTGTATTACTAATTGGCAGGGATAAGATGAGGGCAACTTCAGAAGTAAGGTAGCCATACATTTCAAATGATACACAGATTATTCACTTAATTGAATATAGCAATAGCACTTAGACTTATATACCGCTTCATAGTGCTTTACAGCCCTCTCTAAGCGGTTTACAGAGTTCAGCATATTGCCCCCAACAATCTGGGTCCTCATTTTACCCACCTCAGAAGGATGGAAGGCTGAGTCAACCTTGAGCCTGGTGAGATTTGAACAACTGAACTGCTGAACTAGCAGTCAGCTGGAGTAGCCTGCAGTAGCTGCATTTAACCACTGCGCCACCTCGGCTCCTATGCCACAGAATATGCCACAGAAGCCCTTGCAAAGTCTGATGCTGATGCTCAGTACTTGATAAATCACATATACAAACTTCAGCAGTAGACCAGCATGTAGAAATCATACATCATTTCATTTTAATTATATGAGAAATAGAAATTTGTGTAGTCAATAGTCAATGAATCAAGGGGCAGAATGAATGGGACAAACAGTGGCCACAACGGCCCGAACTCTATCTTCTGAGATAAATGGCTGGAATTGGGGTTCTCTTTTTATTTAATTTCTGTTTGAAGTATATATTAGGATTAACTAGGATAAATTAGGGCTTCTTGCCTACTCTTTGCCTATTGTTAAGATTTTCCAGGTAGCTCAAAATGAATTATTTACTATTGATAAAAATCTAATTGTCATTTACGTACCTGGAAATAGTTTTTTCCTGAATCTATAATTGGCAGCTGAGACAATGGATTGTCTTCTACAGCAAACAGAGTCTTCTCATGTTTTTCAAACTGTCATCAGTGATTCTAGGAAGAGGTCACTGATGCAGAAAGCTCACTAGTTCCCTTCAGTCAACCTCTCTTGGCCCAGGTCAATCCTTTTCAAACACAGGAACTTTAAGATGAATGAATTTTAATACCCAGAATTCCCCAGCCAGCATTGCTAGCTGGTGCATATTCTGGATTTGAAATTCACGCATCTTAAAAGTTGCTGATATTTGGGAAATGCTGGCCCTAGGTAGTTAGCAGTCTCTGGAAAAAATGGTCATTGTGGGTCACTGATCACATATTATAAAATTATCCAGAAGCTCCAAGAAACCCAGTAATAGCCCGTTTTTAAACTATTTCTTTCTCTTTCCTTTTTCCATTTATTATATTCCAAACTGCAAATGTAATTATGTTTTAACATTTCAATTACAAATAACTCAAATATACCGTATATTCCGGCGTATAAGACGACTGGGCATATAAGACGACCCCCAACTTTTCCAATGAAAATATAGAGTTTGGGATATACTCTCCGTATAAGACTACCCCTCCTACCATCTTTCTTTTTCTTTCTGTCTTTCCTCCTTCCTAAAATCTTTCTTTCTTTCTTTCCCTCTCACTTTTTTCTCTTCCTCCCACCCTTCCTCTTCTTCTTCCTCTTCTTTCTTTCCTTCCTTCCTTCCTTCCTTCCTTCCTTCCTTCCTTCCTTCCTTCCTTCCATCTCTGGTCTTCCTTCCTTCCTTCCATCTCTGGTCTTCCTTCCTTCCTTTCATCTCTGGTCTTCCTTCCTTCCTTCCTTCCTTCCTTCCTTCCTTCCTTTCATTCATCTCTGATCTTCCTTCCTTCCTTCCTTCCTTCCTTTCATCTCTGGTCTTCCTTCCTTCCCTTTTCTCTTCTTCCCTCTTTCCTAGCCCTC
This sequence comes from Diadophis punctatus similis, assembly GCA_023053685.1. Classification (NCBI taxonomy): domain Eukaryota; kingdom Metazoa; phylum Chordata; class Lepidosauria; order Squamata; family Dipsadidae; genus Diadophis; species Diadophis punctatus. Next base: position 5,469,091 of record JALIGW010000008.1, on the reverse strand, counting down.
AGCACCACAAGATCCTTTTTCCCAAATGAAGAAAAGAGTGCTGGTGGCGGCTGCGGTCGTGCCGAGGGAGCGCACCGCTGAGAGGCATCTCGCGCGGGGAGGAAACTTTGTCTGGCTTGGCTTCGAGAGCGAGCAAGCAAGCGAGAGCAACGCAGCCACAGCGGGAAGGGAAGCAAGCAGCCTGCTCTGCCACTCAAGCCAGCGGCCGCCGGAAGCAACAAGGGCGTTAGGAAAAGAGAAGGAGAAGATAGAAGTGAAGGAAAGAGTGCTAGCGGCGGTGGCGGCGCTCCTCCTTCTCGTTTCCTAACGCCCTTGTTGCTTCCAGCAGCCGCTGGCTTGAGTGGCAGAGCAGGCTGCTTGCTTCCCTTCCCGCTGTGGCTGCGCTGCTCTCGCTTGCTTGCTCGCTCTCAAAGCCAAGCCAGACAAAGTTTCCTCCCCGCGCGAGATGCCTCTCAGCCGCGCGCTCCCTCGACAGCCAGCTCCTGCCCGCGTCTCCCGCCTGCCTCTTGCCTTATGCCGCCAGCTGATGGTGGCTGCTGCAGCCTTCCCAGCAGGCGACTAGAGCAGGGCAGCATCGGAGCTCCAAGGCTCCTTCGGCCGCTTGGCTGGAGAACGGTGGGGATGCGGCTGCGGCTGTTTTTGAGCTCCCCCTGGCTCGGAAGTTTTAGTACCCGGCGTATAAGACGACCCCCAACTTTGGAGAAGATTTTCAAGGGGTAAAAAGTCGTCTTATACGCCAGCACATACGGTACATTTCTTACAAATATTTATTTTAGATTAATTGTTGCTTGGGAGAACCGCTCTTTTCTCTTATATGCTCCTTGCATTGATTCAACATTATTTTTAAAATAAAAATTGTTATACTATATGAAAAATCAGGATTTAGGGAAAAAATTTAGTGGTTTTGTAATTCAAGTTCTTAAGCTGCATCAGGGCCATTTAGCACCATAACACCGAACTATTATCATCATGAGAAATGGACTATAAAATTCCATAAAAGTAAGAAAAACGAATAGTTAAATAAAATGAAACATTGAACTCAGGTCTTGCCATCCAAATGCCAAAAATGTCATATCTGAAATCATCTTAAATGACTACTTCCAAAAAATGTTTCGCATGACTGACTCAATATATTAGTCAAGTTCATATCATACATTAAGAATGTTAAAAGGAAACAGATTGATAAGGAAAACACATATATGACTGGAAACAGAACAGAGGAAAGTCTGGAAAAGAAAGAGAAATAGACAATTTTTCAAACATACTTTTAGATACCAACTGGGTTGGGTCTGTAACATCTGCTTCATTGTACAATGCAGCTGAGTCCATAGTATCTTTGTCAGGAGGAGGGTATGATGGGGGTGGGGGAATCACTAATTGGGGTGGATCTCGTGTGTTGCCTCTAGGAGGCTTTTGAGGCACTTGCTGTTCATTACCTATAGGGGAATCAATTGGAATTCACTAGTTACTATTACCATCAAATCAGATGCCTATCACATTTGCTCTAATGTACACTGCTTTGCAGTAATTTACATCATAATAACCTTCTGATTAGTGTTTGGAAATTGCTACTCCAAAGTATTAGCTGTTTTTGTCAGTTTTAATGTACCGGTATTTTTCAAGGAAATCTGAAACTCCAAAGCAGGCATAACCGTATTACAACATAAAAAGTTAGTGTGCCATTTACCATTGCTTCCTTAAAATGAAATGTTTGGTTGTGAGCCATTTGAAATAATCAATCGTTAATCTCTTTTTAACATGTATTATTCTCTACCTGATCTTTGAAATTATCATACACACAAAAGACAGAAAGAGCCATTCATATATCTAGAACTGTCATATAATCTTAGGAATTATGTATAGTTCATATAATTTCATTAAAATATTACTGCCAACAAAACCAAAAAAATGTACAAACCAATAAATTACACTTGCATTTCTCTTTATTTGTTTATTTAATTGTGTGCCACCATGATCACAAAACTTGTTAGCTGCTAACAAGATATATAAAAAGTGAGACAAATAGTTAAAGCTGTCTCTGTCCCATATCTGGGCTTGAACTCCAACTGTTGGGATCCTAATACAACACCAAAGGTATCATAGAAGGCCTTAAATGCATGGCTGATCCCTAAAATATTTATCAACAATGCTTATTTCCTTGAAATATGAATGATTTATATCAAATATTAAGATTAATAATAATAATGAATAAATATAATAATATTAATATACTCAGTTTGTCAAGATGTGTCTATACAATATCTACAAAGATCAGAATCATGCATGCAATGGTTTTCTCTGTGACAATCTATGGAAGCAAAAGACGGTACTTTGGAGAAGCAAATTAAACATAACATTGATACTTTTGAACTCTAGTCTTGGGGAAGCCTCATAAAAACCCCATGGATAACCAATAAAACGCAATCACTGAATACATCACTGGGAGTTCTCACTCAAGATACAGATGAGTGTACAGTCTCAAATTATCCTACTTCACATACATTAAGAAAGACCTAGGCCTCTATGATAAGTCTGTAATGCTGGGAAATGTGGAAAAAGAGAGAAGAAGACAACTGCAGCAATTACAGCATCAACAGGTGCATTACTAGAAGCCCTGACCAGGTTGAAGACAGATCATCATGGAGAAAACTCTATGTGGAACCTGACATAAAATGGATAGCATATATCACATCAAATATTTCATTTGATATGTGGTATGACTGAGGCAAATATTAGTGATATGAGATTCAATTCTTTAAGGAATAGAAACTATAATGCAAACACAAGCAACAGAACATAATCCAGCCAGTGTCTTAAACTTCAAAAGAACTATTTTAACAAACTCAGAGAGAGATCCTAAGAAAAATTCCATGGATGAAAATCCTAAAGGAGAAAACAACTTAAGAAGCGTGGGAAACTGAAAAATATGATCATAAAAGCCCAGTCCAGCACAATACCATTGAAACAGAACAACAGGAATTCCAAGGAGAAACCAGCCTGGTTGCACAATGATCTCTCTAATAAACTGAAAGCAAAAAGGACAAGTATAAAAAATGGAAAGAGGAACACATAACTAAGGCGGAATATTAGCAGATAGCCCGAATTTGCAAAGATGAAGTCAGAAAAGCAAAGGCTCAGACTGAACAAAGACTTGCAATAAAAGTCAAAGATAATTTTTAAAAAAGTTTCTTTCAACATATAAATAACAAAAAAAGTCAAGAAAACAGTAGGTCCACTTAAAAGAGAAGATGGCAAGGAAGTAACAGACAGCAGAGAGAAAGCAGAACTGCTTAACTCATTCTTTGTATCAGTCTTCACGCAAAAAGAAACTCTAGCCCAATCTACTAAAAACATAACTAAAAGACAGACTAGAAATAAAAATTAAAATAAGCAAGAAAATGGTTAGAGAACCCCTATCTGGCCTTGAGGAATATAAATCACTTGGACCTGACAGATTACATCCCAGAGTTTTAAAGGAGGTGGCAGATGTTATCACAGAACCACTGTACCATATTTTTCAAAAATCACTACCAGAAGATTGGAAATGGGGTGGAGGGGAAAGGTAGGGGGGGAAGAGAGAAAAAACCAGACCCACAAAACTGCAGACCAATCAGCTTAACATCAATAACTGGGAAGATACTGGAAAAGATAATAAAAAAAAAAACAGACCTGTGAACATCTAGAAACAAATAAGTTAGAACTAAAAGCCAGCATGGATTTGTTAAAAACAGATCATGCCAAACCAATTTTATTTCATTCTTTTACAAAGTGACTAAATTAGTAGACTAGCGAAATGCTATGGTCATGGTATATTTAGATTTCAGCAAGGCATTCAACAAAGTAGACCACAAGTTCTTCTTGGTAAACTAGAAAAATGTGGGATAGACAACATCACCACTAGATGCATTTGTAACTGGCTGGCAAACCATACTCAATGAGTCGTCCTTATAGGTACTATATCTACACGAAGGGAAGTAAGCAGTGGGGTACCACAAGGTTCCGTTTTAGGCCCAGTACTCTTCAATATCTTCACAAATGACTTAGATGAGGGAATAGAGCAACTAAGATGATTAAAGGCCTGGAGACAAAAACATATGAAGAACAGTTGCAGGATTTGAGTTTGGCTAGTCTAGAGAAAAGAAGGACTTGGGGAACACAATAGCAGTATTCCAGTATTTGAGAGGTTGCCACAAAGAGGAAGGGGTGAACTTATTTTCCAAAGCACCAGAGGGCAGGACAAGAAACAAGGGATGGAAACTAATCAAGGAGAGAAGCAACCTAGAATTAAGGAGAAACTTCCTAACAGTGAGAACAATTAACCGGTGGAACAGCTTGCCCTCAGAGGTTGTGGTGTTTTTTTTTAATCACTGGAGGTTTTTAAGAAGAGACTAGACAGTCACTTGTCTGAAATGGTATAGGGTCTCCTGCTTGAGCAGGGGGTTGGACTAGAAGACTTCGACCTCCAGTTCTATTCTGATTGATTGACTGAAATCATATCTCAGATTTTAAAATCCATGAAAAAGATAGCAAGCTCATCAAACATGAATCTAAATAATCATAAGAAAATTTTCAGCTTCATTAAGCTTGTTAAATTTTTAGCCAATTGCAACATTTGTGCCAGAATTATTTATAAGTTATTTTTTTCTACCAGTTGCCTAACAATGGGAGTTTCAGATAGCTGCACAAATGTGCAGAATTTTTTGTTGTTGTTTCCCGTGTTTTGGTGCATGAGAAAAGATCACAAAATGTTAAAATCAGTTAACTTTATCCATATTCATGGATCTTAATATTTTAATATTAGTGTTAACTAAGAACTTTCCAATCAATAAATACTATTCAATAAATACTGTTCAAATACTATGGTTTTGTCTAGCTAAGTAAAGCATGCAGATTCCTACTTAATTATACAAAGAATGCAAAATCATTTGTCACCTTTGTTGAGAATAAGTCTTGTACTGAAATATTATATTAACAGATAATATATTTCAAAAATATATCCAAATGCGCAAAAAAGTGCTTAAGCACCTTAAGTATTAACATACATCATAAACATTTGCACATACTTATAAAGCTTTATACATTAAATCTATTCGCAAGATGTGTTAAAGTTTTGAAGAACTTGGTGAGGAAGGACAGACGAAAATTTTTTTAAAATCAAGTTCTAGGATATTATTGGAAGCACTAAAGATCAAGACTGTTAAAAGTAAATGGTGTTTCATCTGATCATTATCTATTCAGATAGATATATTGTTGTCTCTGGTAACCCTTGGTGGACTTTTGCTGATCAGGAGTGAAAGCTGAAAAGATTGTTTTATAGATAAGAAGTGGATTATGAGAAATGATGACTGGTTATATTTTAAGGAAAGGTGATAAGTTACTAAAATTGTTTATACTTGTGATGAAGGAAGGAAGGAAGGAAGACTGTATCCTTGTTTTCTTTCAATTTTTCTGCACTGTTTCTTGCTTTTATTTTTTTTTGAATTAAATATTCAAAAGTATTTTGAATTAAATGATTAATAACATTACTATTAAAAAAATAAAAAAATGATCAAATACTTCACTGTTTCCAGACTTTCATTCTGTTATGTTAATAGTAATATTTTGTAAACTGGGATATATTTTAGGATTACTGTTGATGCATCACACAACCTGCAAAGCAGCAAAGATCACATGCACTAGTGTCAAAACTAGTCGCTCTTACCAATTGCACTTTGCCTTTTATTTTCTATTTCTTCAAATCTGTTTGGCATTTTAGGAGTTGGTGGACGAGGAGCACGTCTCTTTTGCTTTTTTACTTCATATTGCAATGAGCTTTGAGACATCTATAAAGACAGAAAAAATTATGTGGACATATATTACATATTTTGTATATTTGAATAATAAATAAATAACCCAGCTGCTGTGGCCTAGAGGTGGAGCTATTGCCTCACAATCAGGAGGTTGTGAGTTCAATCCTAGGTAGAGGCAGACGTTAGGGTCTCCTGCTTGGGCAGGGAGTTGGACTAGATGACCTGCAAGACTCTGTTAATCTGTTTAAAAAATATTAATAGGCCAATATTTGAAGCCCTTGTTTTCAGTGCCATGTTCTACTAGAGACAAAGGCATTAAATAATCCTATACTCAAGCAGTTAGTACTTGAAAACATCCTTCTCTAAACTGGCAATAATATTACATTTCCAAGATTAACTACCCTCAGTAGAACTGTCTGCTGTGTATATCATCGTTCCCCATCTAAAGCCATTAACCTCATTTATTCTACAGTACAATATGTAAAAAAGAAATGTATTTTGTATATTCTAAACTTTAATAATCTTCCCTGGATTAACCACCCACATTTTCCATGTATACATGTTTTATAAACCTTGATCATATACTCCTTAGCCATTTTTAGTTGAAAACTCTCCATCAGCTTTTTCTCACATAGAAGGGATAATGATAATTCCACTATCATTTTATTTGCCTTCTTGCACATTTTTTGGTTTTACAATTGTGATCATCAGAAGTGTATCCAGTATTTCATGGGTAAATGTACCCATAGATATATGCATAATGGGATTTGCCATGTTGACCAATTTATTTTCAGTTATTTTCCAAACTAGTTTGGAATTGTCTTTTTTACAACATCTGCAGTGAGTCAAAATATTCATAAAATCATCAATTATAACACCAAGATTTGCCTTCTTGTTTAAACTGAATCACATTTAAAGGAAGTATTTGTAGTTCAGGGTTGAAATGAGGAGTCCTTGGTGCTCTCTGAGCTTACTTGTTTTCTTGCAAATGTTGCATTACCCTAACTAGGTAACATAATCAGTGCTTTGCATAATGTTATCCAGTTAGAGTAATGAAACGTTTGTAAGAAAACAAGCAAGCTCAGAGAGCACCAAGGATCCTCAATCATATTTGCCATATGGATGTGCATTCATTCAGTTTATAAACATCCTTCTGAAGTTTTACAATCTCTTTTCATTTTTACCAACTTTAATAGTTGGTATTCACTCAATTTATTGTTTAAGCTCAGATCATTTCCTAAGAAGTAAAAAAATATTGATAAGATTATATCTTATCCCTTCAGGAGCTCAGGGTGATGAACATGGCATTCCCTCTTCCAGTTTTATTTCCCAACCACCCTTTGAGATCCAGTGTGCTGAGATATCCAGTGAACGTCTATGGTTGAGGCTACAATTAAACAAAGTCCCTGATCCTAGTTTAACATCTGTTTCACTAATTCACACTGGGTTTTCTTGTTACCACTAGTTGCTCCAGTATCTTTCCTGAAAAAGTCAGTACAGGAACAGTTATCTTTTAGTAAAGACATATCAAAGAATGTGAAAGATATTTTGACAACTACTATTGTATCTTTATTTTGTAAATTTAATTTTTTTAGAAAAGATACAATAATACTTGTGAAAATATTTTAAAATATGTCATCGCCAACTGATGAACTAACTTTCTAACTTTATTTTGGACTGTTCCTAGTCCAAAACTTTAGCTATTACCCCACACTGACTTTCAATAAGATAAAATACCATTTAGTCAATACATAATTAGCTTCAGAATAATCAGAATAAGTTAGGATTAAAGAAGAATGTTGCAAGAATAGTGATTTCTTTCCTCCAAGTTAATATATAAGTTCTCTTTGGTACTCACAAACAGACTGGCATAATTCTCTAAAATATTTCAACTTCCCAGAGGCTGGTGGGAGGAGCTGCTGGTTGTGAATAGGGAAGACTGAGAGGGAGTGCAGAAGACAAAGGCAAGGTGAGCTGCCTCCATTGCATTTCAATTTCCCAGAGGCTGGTGGGAGGAGCTGCTGGTTGTGAGTAGGGAAGACTAAGAGGGAGTGCAGAGGACAAAGGTAGTGGTCTGCATGCCTAACGGCACACGAATTATGTAAAAATCCAAAACAGCCATAATACATTCAGGGTAAGTGCACCGGAGATTGTGAATGTATTTTATTTCAGGATGACTGGCTTAGTTCAGCAATACTTGTCTTGCAGCTGTCTTTCTGCTACTGCCAGCAGAGACAAGAGGCGTATCTTTAAGATAGTCAAGAATGCCAGTAAGAAATGTGATGTTGATGCTATTATACATCTTGGCACAAATGATCTGTCCCAAAAAGATGTACTTTCTGTGCAGAATGATTTCCAGAGCTTAGGGTACGAACTTAGTAGTATAGGCTGTAGGCTTACCTTTTCTGAATGTAAGGAACAAAAAGGAAAAGGCCAGCCAGGGGTGAAATGCTCCCGGTTGGGGCGTGCCTGTCAGTTGTCGGAGAGCCGGTTGCAAAGGCAGCACGAGGCTCTGCCCACCCACTCACCAGGATGCCGCCATTTGGTTCTTTTACCCTCTGCACATGAGCAAAGCATTCTGTGCATGCGCAGAGGGTAAAAGAACCCAAATGGCGGTGTCCGGGCAGGTGGGTGGAGCCTCCCATTGCCTTTGCGACAGGATCTCCGACAACCGACAGGCATGCCCAAACCGGGAGCATTTCACCCCTGAGGCCAGCGTATAGTGGAGTTTAATATGTGGCTAAAGGAATGGTGTAAAAGGGAAGGCTTTGATTATTAGACATGATATCTGCACCTGGTCCAATGAAAAACTGTACAAAAGAAATGGTTTGCATCCATCAAAGAAAGGGAGTGAGTTACTTGGCATTAAATTCACAGATTTTCTAGATAAACATTTAAACTGAACAGCTGGGACAGAGAATTAATTAATAAAGAACATTTCTGTCCCCAACAATCTAAAATTAATAGGTTTATCAGTGCATGTAACATAGATGTTAAGGCGGGTAAGAATATCAACCTTGTTGTCAAGCAAAAACAAGCATGTAATAGCGAGTGCCATACCATGTGCACTAATAAACAGGTGGTAAGGCAGTAGGGGACAACACAAGTTATGTAGAAAATAAACACAGGGTCAGTCAAAATGGACTCAAATGTCTATACACCAATGCATAGAGTATGAGGAATAAACAGAGTGAATTAGAAATTCAAGTAAATGAGGGCAGATATGATATTGTTGCCATTATGGAAACTTGGTGGGATGAAACCCACAAATGGAACGTACAGCTAGAGGGATTTAAATTAATTAAAAGAAATAGACCAAATAAAAAAAGAGGTGGAGTTGCACTATATATAAGAAATAACTACATCTCTACAGAAATAGAGCACAACAATGATGAAAACTGCCTAGAATGCATTTGGGTCAATGTAAAAGGGGGAGGATGACATTGCCCTAGGTGTATACTATAGGCCACCCAACCAAACAGAGGAAATAGATGAACTTTTTGTTAGTCAATTAACTAAGGTATGTAGGAAGCACACCTCAATAGTAATGGGGGATTTTAACTACCCTGACATCAACTGGGAGACAAACTCTGCACCAAGTGGAAGATCAAACAGATTCCTGACAAACCTAGCAGACAACTTTGTTTCCCAAAAAGTAGAGAAGGGAACATGGGGATCAGTCATATTGGACTTAATTCTCACTAACAGAAATGAAATGATAGAAGGTGTTGAAGCTACAGGAAACTTTTGGGGGAGAGATCATGCAATATTGGAATTCAACATTATGCAAGTACAAGCAAAAGAACAAAGTCAAACTAGAGTCTTGGACTTTAAGAGAGCTAATTTCAATAAAATTAGAGAGAGTTGGGAAGGATTCCATGGATGAGAATCCTCAAGGGAAAAACAACTCAAGAAGTTTGGGAAATTTTGAAAAGTGAGATTATAAAAGCCCAGTGTAGCACAATACCAATGAAGAAGAAAAATAACAGCTCTCAAAAGAAACCAGCATGGCTCCATAAAGAACTCTCTAAAAAATTGAATGACAAAAAGGACAAGTATAAAAAGTGGAAAGAGGGGCACATAACTAAGGTAGAATATCAGAAAATAGCCCGAGCCTGCAAAAATGAAGTGAGGAAAACTAAGGCTCACAATGAACAAAGGCTTGCGACAAAAGTAAAAAATAACAAAAAAAAAGCTTCTTCCAACATGTTAAAACAAGAAAAAAGTCAAGGAAACAATTGGTCCATTGCTGGGAGAAAGTGACAAGAAGGTGACAAGCAACAGGGAGAAAACAGAACTACTTAACTTATTTTTTCCATCTGTCTTTACACAAAGGGAAAAAACAGTCCAATCTATCAAAAATAGCACCACAAAAACAGATTAGGAACTCAAGTTAAAATAGGGAAGAAAATGGTAAGTAAGCACTTGTCTACCCTAGACGAGTTCAAATCACCAGGATTACACCCCAAAGTTCTGAAGGAACTGGTAGATGTGATCTCAGAACCACTGAATTATATCTTTCGAAGATCCTGGAGCACCAGGGAACTGCCAGAAGACTGGAAAAGAGCTGATGTAGTTCTCATCTTCAAAAAAGGGGGGGAAAAGATCCAGGAAACTACAGACCCATCAGCCTGACCTCAATACCAGGGAAAATTCTGGAAAAGATAATGAAGCAATGAATCAGCGAACACCTAGAAGCAAACAAAGTAATAACCAAAAGCCAACATGGGTTTGTCAAAAACAGATCATGTCAGACTAAACTTATTGCATTCTTTGACAAAGTGACAAAACTAGTGGACCGGAGGAATGCTATCGATATAATTTACTTGGACTTCAGTAAGGCATAACCTACTACTTGATAAAATAGAAAAATGTGGGTTAGATAGCATCATCACCAGATGGATTCATAACTAGCTGACCAACCGCACTCAATGTGTAATCCTCAATGGAACTGCATCTACATGGAGAGAGGTATGCTGTGGGGTTCCCCAGGGCTCCGTTTTAGGCCCAGTACTCTTCAATATATTCATCAATTATTTGGACGAGGGGATAGATGGGGAACTCATCAAATTTGCAGATGACACCAAGCTAGCAGGAATAGCCCGGAAAAGAGGCTTAAGATACAGAAGGATCTTGACAGATTTGAACATTGGGCGCTATCTAACAAAATGAAATTCAATGGGGAAAAAAGTAAGGTTCTACATTTAGGCAAGAAAAACAAAATGCACAGGTACAGTATATGTGGTATCTTGCTCAATAGTGGTGACTGTGAGAGGGATCTTGGAGTCCTAGTGGACAATTACTTAAATATGAGCAAGCAGAGTGCTGCAGCTGCCAAAAAAGCCAACACAGTTCTAGGCTACATAAACAGAGGGATAGAATCAAGATCACGTGAAGTGTTAATACCACTTTATAATGCCTTGGTAAGGCCACACTTGGAATACTGCATTCAGTTTTGGTCGCCACAATGTAAAAAGGATGTTGAGACTCTAGAAAGAATGCAGAGAAGAGCAATAAAGATGTGAAGATTAACACATGAAGAACAGTTGCAGGAACTGGGAATGTCTAGTTTAACAAAAAGAAGGACTAGGGGAGACATGATAGCAGTCTTCCAATATCTCAGGGGTTGCCACAAAGAAGAGGGAATCAAACTATTCTCCAAAGCACCTGAGGGTAGGACAAGAAGCAATGGGTGGAAACTAATCAAGGAGAGAAGCAACCTAGAACTAAGGAGAAATTTCCTGCCAGAACAATTATTTAGTGGAACAACTGGCCTCCAGAAGTTGTAAATGCTCCAACACCGGAAGTTTTAAAGAATGAGCGTTGACTTACCTGATACGCTCTTTCTCATCAGGAGGAGCCAGCAGTCAGGATGGGTTGTCTCCACCTACCAGCAGTAGAGGACGAGTCACTATTTTTTTCTTTAATTGCCTGGATCCGCCCCCTGGGGTCCCAGTTCTGACGAATCCGAGGAAAGCGACTCGATGTGGCGAAAACGGAAAGTTAAAGACTATCATCCCAACTGATATAACTGGTCCATAAACTCCCAGCAAGATGAAGGAAGCAATGAATTTTTTTTTTTTGTAAAAAAATAATGAACTAGAAAAATCCCTGAGGCCAGTATACGAGGGACTAACAACTGAGTGAGCCAACCGAAAATCTAACCCTCTACCCAGATGCTGCCCTGGAACAACGTAACTAAAACTAGGGAGGGAACTGACTGCTGGCTCCTCCTGATGAGAAAGAGCGTATCAGGTAAGTCAACGCTCATTCTCCATCCTCTGAGGAGCCAGCAGTCAGGATGGGACATACCAGAGCTGTAGTACCCATGGGAGGGACTGTAATCAAGCGTTGTGGTGCTGTATCACTCTCTGTAGCACCCTGCGTCCGAAGGCGGCATCGGCCGATGCGTACTTGTCAATTCTATAGTGCCTGATGAAAGGAGTGGGCGACGCCCAGGTAGCTGCCCTGCAGAGGTCTTCCAGGGAACATTGAGTGGCCCAGGCAGCGGAGGTGGCCGCACTCCGGGTAGAGTGAGCTGTGATGCCCGCTGGCCGCTGGAGAGAAGCCATGTCGTAGGCCTTGGCGATGGCCCCCCGTATCCATCGGCCTATGGTCGAGGGCGACGCCTTGAGCCCCATCGTCTGGGGTAAGAAAGTGACCATGAGTGCTTCTGTTCTACGAAAGGGCCGTGTGCGAGAGATGTAGACACGCAGAGCCCTGCGAACGTCTAGGGTGTGCCAAGTTCTTTCTGCAGGGTGGGACGGGGATGGACAAAAGGAGGGCAGGACGAGCTCCTGCGCACGGTGGAAGGAGGAATTAACTTTCGGGATAAACGCGGGATCCAGACGGAGTACGACCTTGTCGGGGTGGAAGATGCAGAGGTCTTCACGGACAGAGAGGGCCCCGAGTTCTGATATATGACGGGCTGAGGTGATGGCGAGGAGAAAGGCCACCTTGAGGGATAGATGTCGAAGCGAGGCTTCCCGTAGTGGTTCGTACGGGGGATGTGTCAGGGACTGCAGAACCCTGGACAGATCCCAGGAAGGGTACCGGTGAATAACCGGGGGGTGACAGTTTGTGACGCCCTTCAGAAAACGACGGACGGTCGGTATATGTGACAGGGAATCCCAATGGCCGCAGGAGAGGACGGAGGACAGCGCGGCGAGTTGACGGCGCAGGGTATTGGGGGAGAGACCCCTATCCAAACCCTGTTTGAGGAATCGAAGGACTAATGGAAGAGGAACATCGAGGGGAGAGATCTGTTGAGATGAACACCAAGAGCAGAAGGCCCGCCAAGTCGCAGAGTAGATACGGTCAGTGGATGGACGGCGGGAAGCTTGAATGTAGAAGATGACATCTGGGTCATAAAGTTGTCTGCTCAGGCTGCCCCGCTCAAGTGCCAAGCGGTCAATTTGCACCACCGGGGGTCTGGGTGGAGGAGCGCTCCCTGACTGAGGAGATGCGGGACGGGCGGTAGCATCCAGTGGTCCATCACGGAGAGGGCTACGAGCTCGGCAAACCAGGGTTGCCGGGGCCAAAACGGTGCAATTAGGACCAGCTCCGCTCTCTCCTGGATCAACTTCCTGAGCACTAGCGGTAAGATGGGAAGAGGCGGGAAGGCGTAGAGAAGGCCCGTGGGCCACCTGCAGATCAAGGCGTTGGTCCCCTCTGACCCTGGAGTCCGGTACCTGGTGTAAAAACGACTCAGCTGCGCATTTTCCGGGGTCGCAAACAGATCCGCCAGTGGGGTACCGAATTTCCTCACGACTGCCTGGAAGATCGTCGGATCCAGGCGCCATTCGGCTTGGTCCACCGTTGAGCGGCTCAGCCAGTCCGCCTGGACGTTGTCCACCCCGGAGATGTGTTCGGATACCAGGGACGAGAGGTGACGTTCTGCCCATAACCCGATCTTCCTTGCTTCGTCCATCAGTGTCCTGGAACGGGTGCCCCCTTGGCGGTTGATATGCGCCTTGGTGGTAATGTTGTCCGTGAGCAGACGTACATGAGATCCCCTCAGCAGGTGTTGAAAATGCTTCAATGCGAGGAATGCCGCGTGCAGCTCGAGCCAGTTGATGGAGCACCCGGCGAGCTGTGCCGACCACAAGCCTTGTGCCGTGGCGCCTTCGCAGTGAGCGCCCCATCCTGCAAGGCTGGCGTCTGTCGTAACGGTGATTGGTGACTGAGACAGGAACAGGGTCCCCTTGGTTAGGGCGGCGGATCGCCACCAGGTAAGGGAACGTCGGACCTGCGGGGGTAGTCTGACCTTGTGGAGAGATGATCCTCGTTTTTGCCTCTGAAAGGGAAGAAGGAACCACTGCAATTCCCGAGCATGTAACCTGGCCCAAGGCACAATGGAAATGCAGGAGACCATTTTGCCCAAAAGGGATGACAAGGTAAGAAGTGGGGAGGAACCCGCCCCCTGGACCTGAGAGGCCAACTCCCTAAGACTGTCCTGTCTTTCCTGTGATAGGAAGACCATGCCTGCTGAGGAGTCAATGACCGACCCCAAGTGGACGATGGCCGTCGACGGGGACAACTGACTTTTGGCGAGATTGATTGAGAACCCATGATCGGTGAGTACCTGGGTGACAGTCTGCAGGTGCTGTTGCGCCAAGGATCTGGTAGGGGCATGAACCAAAATGTCGTCTAAATAACATTGAACTCTGATAGGGAGAGCCCGAAGGTGTCCCGCTAGGACAGAGAGGACCTTCGTAAAAACCCTGGGAGCTGAGGAGAGACCAAAGGGAAGGGCTCTGTATTGGAAGTGCCTGTCTGCATAGCAGAACCTGAGGTAACAACGGTGATGGTGTGCTATGGGGACGTGAAGATAAGCTTCAGTTAGGTCTAGGGAAGCCATGAAGTCCCCGGAACGGATGCAGGCAAGGATGGTTTTAAGAGAATGCATCCGGAATTTCCTGTAAGATATAAAGTGATTCAACCGTTTAAGATCTAGAATTGCTCTCCAGCCCCCCGAAGCCTTGGGTACCACAAAGAGAATGGAATAAAACCCCTGGAAACGTTGTTCAGGGGGAACCGGCTGGATTGCTCTGATATCAAGGAGATGTTGTACAGCCTCAGCCATAAGGGCCCGTTTAGCGAGGTTCTTGGCCGTGGGGCACCGGATGAAGGCTCCGGGGGGAGGCGAGAGAAACTCTAGAGATAAACCATGTCTGATGGTGTCTAGTACCCATGCGTCATCTGTGGTGGCCTCCCATTGGTCAGCAAAGTATTTTAACCGACCCCCTATGGGAACCTCTGAGAGGGGTGAGGACCTATTGTTTGCCCCGTTTAGCGGAGCGTCCACCAGCCCCTCCGCGAGATTGCCTTCTAAACTGTCTCCCCCGCCCGGCTCTGTCCTGATTGGGACGAAACCTACCGGAATACTGACCTGGGGTTCGGGGGAAACTGGATCCCTGGTCAGATTGACGAAAGGGCCGCCTGGAGTACGGGGTTTGACGCGGGAGACCCCTGCGGGATAGGGAAGGCAAAATCTTTCTCTTGTCACGAGACTCAATGAGGAACGGGTCGAGGGAGTCTCCAAAAAGCTGTTTGCCCTTGAGGGGCTTAGAAGCCAAGCGGCACTTGTGGCGCGTCTCTACCGGCCACTGCTTGAGCCATAGCATACGTCGGGCCACGACGGCAGAAGCCATAGCCTTCGATGTGAATTTGGAGGCGTACAGGGTTGAATCAGCCAGGAACTGGCAGGTCGCAAAAATCTTATTCAGGTCCTGATGTGCCCGTAAATTGGTCTCAGGAATGTACTCCTGGAGTTGCTTCAGCCACAGGAGGGCTACCCTTGCGAAGAAAGAGGATGTGGAAGTCGCCCTGATGGCCCAGGCTGCTGCCTGGTGCGCGCGCACCAGTACCTGTTCTACCTTGCGCTCCTCAGGCTTGAGGTTTTCTTCCGATTCACTTGGGAGGTTGGTCTGGGCGTGGAGTGCCAGGACGGGTGAATCCACTGTTGGGACCTCAAGTAAATCGCTCAGATCAGACGCCACGTTGAAAAACTGGCGTTCGAGAGATGAAGGAGTTGGTCCAGATGCTGGAGCTGTCCACTGGTTCCTTACTGTGTCAAGAAAAAGCGAAGGAGCCGGAACTGACTCCGGCTCGGGAGTTACAGAAGAGAAGATAGGCCCCAGAGGAGTATTTAGAGATGGTGCTGGGGCGGTGGGTAAGGTTAACCCAGCGGCAGCCCTGGCCTTGCTAAGGAGGGACTTGTAAAGGGCCGGTGGGAATAAGGCCGCAGTAGGAGGCTTGCCTGGTGGGGGTTCCTCATCCTCGGAAAGGTCACCCATGGGCTGCATTAGCAAGTCAGGCAAATCATCAAGATTATCTTCCTCTGAAATATTTGAAAGCTGGTCCCCAGCTAGGAATCCCGCACTAGTGCCTGGTTGAGGATCCAATTGGGGAGAGGACACCCCCGAACCCACAGAGGGCAAGGTGGAAGCCAAGTTCTGGAGGTTGGCGGTAATGCTGCTCTGGACCGCCATCGCTATCCATTGTTGGATCAATGTTGGATCAAATGGCAATCCAGGTGGCAGTTGAGCTGGGTCCGAGGCAGGAGGAGGAGGCCTGACCTCCTGGTTAGAAGGAGGAGGAGGCTGGGGTTGGGCCTGTTCCGACCCAAGGCCTGGATCTGGTTGGAGACCTTGGGGAGTTCCCTGGCCAGTAGAGGCAGCCACGCCCAATCCCCCCGGGCCCCATAGATTAGGAGATATTTGGGGAGGAATTGAGGCCTCCAGCGGGAGAGCTCCTCCTGGCTGGCTGGAAGGGGCCTGGGAGACTGAACTAGCAGCTTTGTTGTGAATCTTCTGTAGGGCACGATCCCTACGCTGCTCCGCCCTAGTGGCCTCTGCCCTGGGTGGTTGAGAAGCAGAAGATGAGGCAGCAACCTCATCATCATTAGGCCTATTTGTCTTTTGTTTCCTTTTACCCCCCGGTTTGGAGGAAGTGGGGGGCATGCCTTTCGCCATTCCCCTGCTCTATAGATGTAATCAGGGGCTAAAGGAGGCTTGCCGGCTTGCCAGTCCATTCCCCCCCCCCACTCGCGTCTCCCCCCCCCTTGCGGGCAAGGTCTTCCTTTGGGAGCTTGCCCTGCTTGCGGTCGTGGCAGCTCCGGGAACCGCGATCTAGTACGATCCCGGCCACGGACTCCTGGCGCGATCCGCCCTCTCTAGCCCCGAGCCGCTGCAAGTTGGCGCCAAAATTTAAAGCAGGAGCCTGCCGCGAGCGAGGCTCCGGCAGCAGGTCCCCAGGCGGCAATCGGCTGGGCGAGGGATCAGTGCGGCTGGCGGTTTCGCTTTCCCTTTTGAAAGCAACCGCTTGCGGCAACAGCAAAACTCGCTCCTAAAAGCCTCCACGTGGTGGTGAGCGAGGGCGCGGCGACGGGAATCCCCTTCACGGCCAGAGCCGGAGCAGAGTCAAACGGCTATAGATTCTGGCCGCGGCCGCGGAGCGAGCGATCGGGGGGAGGGAGAGGCTGGGAGGGGGGGCGGGGGGTGCAGTGGGTTAGGCCGGAGCCCAAAGCCCTGGTGGCAGCTAAGGAGAGCCCTCCAGGTGCTGCCACGCTCCCTCGCTCACCAAGAGAAAGAATTAAACCCAAGGAAAAAAGAATAAAAGGGAAAAGGAATAAAAGACCCAGAAATAAAGTTTTCTTTTTGGAATACAACCTGACTCTAACAAAGGACCAGCAGTTGGGATGAGTTTTCGCCACGTCCTGTTCTGCTGAGGACGAGTCAGAAACTGGGACCCCAGGGGGCGGATCCAGGCAATTAAAGAAAAAAATAGTGACTCGTCCTCTACTGCTGGTAGGCGGAGACAACCCATCCTGACTGCTGGCTCCTCAGAGGATGGAGAAGAGATTAGATAACAATTTGTTTGAAGTGGTGTAGGGTTTCTTGCCTAAGCAGGGGGTTGGACTAGAAGACCTCCAAGATCCCTTCCAACTCTGTTATTCTATTCTACATCCCATGTCTATGATTACCAGAATACAATCTCCTGAAAAGTAGGTTTGTCTACACACACACACACACACACACACACTTATAATTTTATAAAATTATACCTAAAGTACAGCATGAATTGTATTTAGGTTTAAAAAGTCACTTTTATAGAAAGGTATAAAGCAGTTTGCCCCATTTTTTGCAATGGGGCAAACAGCTGATTTAGCAAACAGCTGTTCTGTAATGAAGTGAAGAGCTATGTAGTCATGATCATGTGAAACGAGTTAAAATGCTTCCTTTAAAGTTTTAAAATGTGTATATAGTAAAATTGGTGGAACACAATTTGCAAGACTTTATAGTTACAGAAGGCTTAATGGAAGTAGCAAAACACAAAGAACGTTGTGTTTCTTTTTCATATTGCTAGAAAGCAAAACAATAGAAGTTGAAAACAATTTGTTATGGTTGGCTGCTTCTTTTATAAAAAAATCAAGCCTTAACAACATCATCTGAAGCAATTGCCCACCCAACTTTGTTATAAACACCTCTTGCCAAATGCAACAAATTCCTCACTGTTCTCAACACTCTTTCACTTTTTTTGATAACTCATTAGCAGACTTCATTTTATTTAAACAGACATTGATCAGCAAAACAATGCAACTAGATGGAGAAAACAAAAACAAGAAACCCATAAAAATGAACTACAGAAAACGCCCATCCTCTCGCCCATCCTGCCCATCCTCATTTCAGGGTTCGGTCGTCTCGCCCATCCTGTTCAACATTTACATGAAACCACTGGGGGAGATCATCCATCGACACGGGGTGAGTTTTCAACAGTACGCTGATGAAACCCAGCTGTACATTTCCACCCCGTTTCAATTCAGGGAGGCAGTGGATGTAATGTGCCATTCCCTGGATGATGTCAGGATCTGGATGGAGAGGAACAGGCTCAGGAAGGCTCAGGAGAGGAACTTAACCCCGACAAGACTGAGTGGCTCTGGATATTGCCCCCTAAGGACTATGTCGACTGTCCCTCCTTGGTTCTTGGAGGAGAAAAACTAACTCCCTCGGAACGGGTTCGCAATTTGGGGGTTCTCCTAGATCCACAGCTAAAATTAGACTAACATCTTACAGCTGTGGCTAGGGGAGCCTTCGCACAGGTTCGCCTGGTGCACCAATTGCGACCATATTTGGAGAAGGAGGCTCTACTCACGGTCACTCATGCCCTTGTCACCTCTAGATTGGACTACTGTAATGCGCTCTACATGGGGCTACCCTTGAAGAATATCCTTCTCTGTGGGGGCTCCTGCTCTCTGGAACCAACTACCCCCAGAAATCTGAATTATCCCCACCTTGCTGGCCTTCCGAAAAGCCATTAGGACATGGCTCATCCTGCAGGTGGGGTTATGAGACAATTCTCATCTTAGGTTTCCCCACTTATGTATGGTTTTGCATGTTTTTTTAATAAATTCTTTTTAAATTGTTATTAAATTTTTTATATTGTTTAGTGGTTCTTGACATGTTGTACGCCGCCCCAGGGAGCAGGGCGGCATATAAGAACACTAAAATAAAATAAAATAATAATATAATCATCCATCTAATTTGGGGACTTAAAGCAAAAGATAAAACAATCTAATTGGTGACTTAAAGAGAATATCACAAATATTGTTTTGGTTAATTTCAGAGTACCCACTAGCAAAATGAAGCAATAAAACTCTGAGGCATTGTCATAAAACAAACAAAGTAGTTGTCCCAAAGGTGCTTTTTCAAGAGACAACTGGACTTTCTGGTTTTTCTTTGAAGACGTTTCGTTTGTCATGCAAGAAGCTGAAGAAGAGCTGAAGAAGCTTCTTGGATGAGAAGCAAAATGTCTTCAAAGAAAAACCAGAAAGTCCAGTTGCCTCTTGAAAAAACACCTTTGGGACAACCATGACCTAGATGACTGAGAATCTCCATAGACAGACAAAGCAGTTGCATCATCAGTATAATGAAGGGCACTGAGCAAGAGATACCGTATTTTTCGGAGTATAAGATGCACCAGAGTATAAGACGCACCTAGATTTTAGAGGAGGAAAACAAGGAAAAAAGTATTCTGAACCAAATGGTGTAGTAATATATTATTTAATAAAATACCAGTATAGCAGAATACTTTTCACAACTGTGTATACTTTTTACAACCATGTATACTTTTTACATTTTATTTATTTTATTTATTTATTGGTATTTCTTATATGCCGCCCAACTCCCGAAGGACTCCGGGCGGCGTACAACAGTAAAAATACAAGAAACCAATATAAGCATTTAAAACAAATATAAAAATTAAAAAACCATAATCTTAAAAACATTTAATCAATTCGACTTCATCCATGTACACTTTTTATAACCATGTACATTTTTTACACTTTTTGGCTTCGACATTTTTTTGCAAGAAAGAACAATGTTTCCTTTATAACAATGCAGAGCATTTTAGCTGAAACCATGTTCATACGCACACGCTCCAGCCCTAAACTTCAAACTTGACAGCTTTAAGACTTGTGGACTTCAACTCCCAGAATTCCTCCTCCAGTCATGCTAGCTCAGGAATGGGAGTTGGAAGTCCACAAGTCTTAAACTTGCCAAGTTTGAAGACCCTTGCACCTCTAACCTCTAATCCAGGGGTCTTCAAACTTGACAGCTTTAAGACTAGTGGACTTCAACTCCCAGAATTCCTCCTCCAGTCATGCTACATGGGGTAATTAGAAGGTAAAAACACCCCCGTTTTTGCAAAAAAAATGACCCGTTTTTCACCCTTTTGCAAAAATAGGGTGTGCAGAGGGTTTGGGAGGCCTGCAAAGTGCTCCTAGGGTCTGGGGGAAGGCAAAAACGCCATTTTTGTGGAAAACAGCCTGTTTTCACCAATTTTTTACGAAAAACAGGGCGCACAGAGGGTTTGGGAAACCTGCAGAGGGCTCCTGGGACTGGGGGAGGACAAAAATGCCCCCGTTTTTGCAAAAAATGGCCCATTGTTCACCCTTTATTGTGAGAAACAGGGTGCACAGAGGGTTTGGGAAGCCTGCAGATGCTGCTAGGAGCTGGGGGGAAGGCAAAAATGCCCGTTTGTGAAAAACGGCCTGTTTTTCACATTTTCTTTTTGCAAAAACGGGGGTGTTTTTGCCTTCCCCCAGCCCCCAGGACCACTCTGCATGGCCTCCCAAACTCTCTGCGCATCCCATTTTTGTGAAAAACGGGCCCATTTTTTACAAAAATGGGATGCGGGGCGGGGCTTTGGGAGGCCAAAAATGGCTGTATTCGGTGTATAAGACGCACCGACATTTTCACCCTCTTTTTGGGGTAAAAAGGTGCGTCTTATACTCCAAAAAATATGGTATATGATGGAATTCTGGCTCAGGAGAAACCTTAAAAATATCACTAACACAAAAAGTTAAATAACAATGGCACAGAGCTTTAGCTTTCTTTGATATATTTGCAAGGAGAGAAAGGTCAGTTAAATTTTATAAATTAATTATATAACTAGGTAGTTTAAGAAAATGTTGTCTGAAGTGACAACTAATTTACTTTAGAATCTTTCACAACTACTGTGAAACATGAAGGGTTCCTTAAGGCAAATTATAATATTTATCAGGAAGATTTATGTATTGCACCACATATACAACATCCATGGTAAGATATCCATGGATTATAATTATAGTTGACTGACTGATTATGGGACATCAAGTCATTTTTCACTCTAGTGAACACATATATTTTCTTCATGATGACCTATCCCAAACCTGTTCTTTCAGCAGTGCCCTCATCACCACTGTGAATCATCCACCCTGCTGATTGGCCTCTTCTTTTTCTTTCTATCTGTCTCTGCATTACAGTCTTGTGCCAACCATTGCCACTATGAGTGCAGTGTTTGAATTTTTAACTGTGGAAAGCACAAACAATATTCATTTCTAATAATTGTAAGTACTGCTGGATGAGATGGACTAAAATGACAATTCTTTATGTTCTAATTTACCAAGAGAGAAGGTGGTGGATGAGTGCCATTTAAGGAAAATATGATTCCTTTGCCCCTCCTGTGCCTATCCTTGACATTAGTGGGAAATTATAGGAATCCTGAATCCACATATTACATATTGGAGGTTTCTGAACATGTTTGGAGTGTTTTTTCTGTTTTTCTTACAGGAAGTTGGCAAAAAAGAAAATTGGATTCTATTTAGGGAAAAAGACGAAGATGGGGGATTTTTTTCCGCCAAAACAAACATCCTCAGACCAGTGAAGTCTCTACGTTTCAATGCCTGAGAAAATATTTGGTGATGCAAACTGACTTCCGTAAGTGGAAATAATCCTGAGATTTAATAATGAGATTGTACAGAGAAAATCTAAACAATTTCAGTAACTGAACTTGGGTATTTTTAATGGATATTATTTCCTGACACTTTTAGTCTGTTTAGCTAGTGGTAGAGGAGTATGGGTAAAATGAAACTAGGAAGCTATCCTATACTGTTATAAGCCATTTAATTTTTTTCAAACTATCTACAATGATGACCGTTGTAACACTTAAGGAGAACAAATTCCATATCTTGATTATGCATGTGTGCAGATATTTTGTTCTGAATCTGTTTAATTTCAATGGAAGAGAGGCAAAAAAATCTTAACTTCGCCATGCCATGCACATTTTATGTCTGTCTTTTTTGTTTTTACCATAACTAAATAATCTCATAGGGGATTTTTTTGGAATTTTTGGCACTGTGCATGCACGCGTGCAAAGTGCGCGCCCATGAGGCACAGCCACACAGAACGGGAGGAAGTGAACCGGCGGCGAGGTAAGTTAGAACCTACATTATATATTATAAATTAATAAAAGGCAGCAATGCCTGATTTTGTCAGATTGGAGAAACTTAACCTATCTCTACTGACCTACTTTATTAATATTCTTTAAAATAGTGAAACAACGTTGCTGCTTAACTACTTAATATAAATATAAATTTCAATCAAAGGGTCATTTTAAAATAGGAAGCATGTGTATCTAATAATAGTAGGTACTCCTCTTTCCCCTCATTCTTAAAAATAGAATTCTAATTGCATAAATAAATCCATGATTAAATGTTCTATACTTGAAAGTGGGAGGAGATTTCTGCTATCTTCCAGGACAAACAGATAGGCAGGCAGGCAAGCAGGCAGATACAACACATATAAGACATAGAGACACATATATCATCCAGTATGGTCATACCATACCACAAAAAAAATGTTGAAACTTTGGATAAAGTACAGAAAAGAGCAACTAAGATGATTAAAGGCCTAGAGCCTAAAACATATGAAGAACAATTGCAAGATTTGGGTTTGGCTAATCTACAGAAAATTACTAGGGGTGACATGATAGCAGTATTCCAATATTTGAGGGGCTGCCACAAATAATAGAGGGTCAACTTATTTTCCAAACCACCAGAGGGTAGAATAAGAAACAATGGATGGAAACTAATCAAGGAGAGAAACAATCTAAAATTAAGGAGAAACTTCCTAACAGTGAAGAACAATGAACAATGAGAACAATGAACCTGAACAAGTGGAACAGCTTGCCTTCAGACGTTGTGGGCATTTCATCACTGGAGGTTTTAAAGAAGAGACTGGACAGTCACTTGTCTGAAAGGGTCTCCTACTTGAGCAGCAGATTGGACTAGAAGACCTCCAAGGTCCATTCCAGCTATTCTGCTCTATTCTGTTCTCTTCTATTCTATCCCCAAATGATAATCAGCTGTTTTCTTCAATTTCTCCAAAATTCTACCCAGATTGCAGACTGTTCCCTCCACCTCTTCTTCAGGAAATACTTCTTCTAATTAAAAAAATAAACTTCAAAATTTAAAACAGTCAATGAATTTCAATTCCAGAATTAAATATCCCAATAATGTAAACTGTTGCCATTTTGGTGTTTCACCATTAGATTGATTAGCTACCAACTTAAGATATTACTGCCTGCATTTGATGAAAAAGAATTTAAATTAATGTCTTCTATGTGTATAGCTTTCATTTTTAAATATTTTTCTATAATAAATCAAAATAGATATCCACTCCTGAATCCTGACTCATATAATTACTTTTTGGAATGGTCTTAAACGTATAGGGTGCAGAAAGAAAAGCATTGTCTTTTAAATATTACTGGATCTATTAAAAGATAAATAAAAAAACAGCCTAAGGTCTAAAAAGAAAGCTTAATATCTGACACATTAGAAATATCAACAATTCCATTTCTGAGTCTCCAAAGATAGAACTAGACATTTTGTTTTATGTCTTCTTTGCTACACACCCATAAAATCAACTTGAAAAGAATATGCAATGTCCTGTATATTGTCAACAGGAAATTAAATGATGTCAGCCCAAAAACCCTATAGAGCAATGTTATTTTATATATTATCTTGAACAAGACATTTGATTGGGAAAACAAAAAGCAACATAACCTCTTATTTCTTGTGAATCCTTGATTTTTCCATTTTCTTTTCTTTTTAATGTGTATCACTACCAAAACTAGCCAGAAGTTCTGTTTCAATTTCCTTACAGGGTCATCAAAGTGATACGTGTCACCTCATTTCAGAAAATCCAGCTCACATAAGGAAAACCCCACAGTGAATTTCCTACTGGTATGAATGCTAATGTTACTTCAGTTCTCCAGAGAATCAATAAAATTACGCGAAGAAGCCTATTACAAAGCCTTCTCTCACACAGGGAACAATTCCTGAAACAATGTGATACCAATACCTATCATAAGGGGTTCATACAAAACAAAAATTCCAGGCACCGAACAATTTACTTAGGCCCTGAACCTGATACTTAACTTAGGCCTTCTGAGCAGGAATAAAACTTTTAAAAGCAGTTGCATCAGCTGAATACTGACCATGCTGAAGTAATTTCAGAATGTGACTACTTATTTTCTCTAAAATGTTTTTGTAGGGATCTAATCAGATATTAATCAATGCTACTATCTGCTTTTGTTCGTTATTTTCGGTCATTCTATCCAGCCCGCAATTGCAGATCAGGAAATTTTCTGTGTACTTATCATTCAATTTGTATTTCTAATGTATGTTTCTTACCAGACTTGGCATTTTTTCTTCTCTGTCGGCTTTCCCACCAGAAAAGGATGGAATTGCTGGTGGGGGAGGTAGGGGAGGTGCTCTCCGCTTCTTCATTTCAACACTTGCTGTTGCCCCTTGTATATTCCCAAGAGATAATGATGGTGGCACCATTACAGAACATACATTTTGTGAAGAATCCGCTATCAGTGTTTCCTGTAATCAGATGAACAAACCACAATCAAAATTTATTAATGTGACATTTCAAAGCAATTTATTATAAATTTACCTGAAACAATAACAAAATGCTGCCTGATATTCCACCCTATTTATTTTGGCCCTCCATAAGGCATTCAAACCATGTTTTTTGTCATCTGACGATGTTATGATATATTGCTCTGCTAGATGGTTACATGATGACTGATAAAATGCACTTTCTGTGTGCTTTTCCACCATTCTGTTTTCATCTTTTTAATGTATTTTGATTGCTTTTTAATTTGTTTTTATCAATATGGATTGCTTTATTTTATATACTATCCAGAGTTACAAGAGATGGGTGACTATATAAATTTGATCAATCAATCAATCAGTCAAATTACTTTCTCTGATTTCTAACTAATAATCACAATTATATTAATTTAAAAATAAAGCAAATACAAATAATCTAATGTTATTAAAATGAGAACATGTAAATGAAGAGGAAGGATGAACCTGAGTTAAGCTGCCAGATATGCCAGCAAGGTTGGTCAGGCAGCAACAGCAGCATTCAGTCGCAGAACTGCTGATACTTCCTTTCCAACAGCAGAATTAAGACCAGAACTATTCTTCACTAAGTCATATGCTATATGCATGCTTACCACCACTGGCATTCCATCAATGATATCCATGCATTACCCCATTTAGTAAAGCTTCATAATAACAGAGACTGGAGCAGTGTTTGTAATTGTACTAATTAGCATGAAAAAAATCAATATTTTTAAAGAAACAATAGCAAGTGTAAGACAAACACACACACAAAAATCTTTCAATTACACTTTAAGGAAGACCCTGAAAGTTTTAAATCACCACCATCATTAAACTATCTTAGAAAACCAAAGAAAACTGCTTGTTCTGTACCAGGAGTGAAGCATAGCATATACCGTTTTTTTGGAGTATAAGACGCACCTTTTTACCCCCCAAAAGAGGGTAAAAACTTGGGTGCGTCTTATACACCGAATGTAACCCTGTCATGTTAATATAATTAATATAGAATTCAATTCCACTGGCAAGAGTACAATCGTTTACCTCCAAAGGACTTTTCAACAAACAGACTATAATTAATCTTTTAATATCATAGTAGCAATCTATCTAATGGATAAATTAAGACTTACATCAAGGCTTTGTTTACGATACAACATAGATTTTAAATGTTCTCCACTACCCAGATCTAGGCTTCTTCTTGAGGATTTCTCTGCCTGAAACTTAAATAAAAATCGTACATTATATTTTTTAATAAATATATTACACACCTAACTATGAACAAACTCAGTAGAAAAGCCTGTAAAAGCAATGTATAATTAACCACAGATTCAACTGCTGCTTGGTCATTATTTGGCAAACTGATACATAAATCCTGATAAGGAGTTAGTCTGAGCATGGGATAGATAGAGGAATACAACAGATTCTGCATTCTTTGAATTATATTTTTTTCCTTAGTAGCAATTAGAAAATGGAACATTACACATTCATCAAAGTTGTAGCTTTGACTGGAGAAAATCTATAGTATTGTTACCATAGAAAATATATGTCAATTTTAATGCACAGAGAGATGAATACATTTGCCCTCTACAGAATACAGTGGGAAGCCTACTGGAAAAGATACACAGAATTCCCACCCCAAACAAGCATGTTTGTAGGAGTCAGAAGCCAGTCCTGGAATGATTCTTTGTCTCTGGTGAGGGACAGAGTCATCATCCTTGCCTCTCCTCTGTTTCAGTTAGAAAAGAACTGACAGATTTATATTAGGAAGTTTATCTCTAAGAGAAATAAACCTCAATCAGCAGTAATCCAGAGAACAAACAAAAATAGCAATAGCACTTAGACTTATATACTGCTTCACAGTGCTTTATAAGCACTCTCTAAGCGGTTTAGAGAGTCAGCATATTGCCCCCAACAATCTGGGTGCTCATTTTACCCACCTCGGAAGGATGGAAGGCTGAGTCAACCTTGAGCCAGTGAGATTTGAACCGCTGAATTGCAGCTAGCAGTCACCTGAAGTAGCTTGCAGTGCTGCACTCTAACCACTGCACCACCTCGGCTCGGCTCACCTATGCTCTCCTACTATGGTACTGCACCTCTCTGTACCTCTCAAAAGTTGTGGGTGCTCCACCACTGGAGGCTTTAAAAAAAAAGACTGGACAACCATCTGGAATGGTATAGGGCAGTGATGGCGAACCTATGGCACGGGTGCCACAGGTGGCACGTGGAGCCATATCTGCCGGCACACGAGCCACTGCCCTAGCCCAGCTCCAGCACGCATGTGCATGCACGCCAGCTGATTTTTGGCTCGCGCAGAGGCTCTGGGAGGACGATTTTGGCTCCGGAGGGCCTCTGGGATGGCGGGGGGAGCGTTTTCGCCCTCCCCAAGCTCCAAGAAAGCCTCTGGAGCCTGGGGAGGGCGAAAAACTGTCTACTGGGCCCACTGGAAGTCGGGAAATGGGGGAGTGGGGGGGTCACGCACGTATGCACAGGGGGGTGGGGCAAGAGGTGGGCTTTGAATTATGGGTGTGGGCACGCACGAGCGTGCGATAGCTTGTGCGCGCACTATTTTGGCACCCAAGGGAAAAAAGGTTCGCCATCACTGGTATAGGGTCTCTCTCCTGCTTGAGTAGGGGGTGGGACTAGAAGACCTCCAAGGTGCCTTCTAACTCTGTTATTCTGTTTTTCAAAGACATACTACAATTAAATATTTTATTCTATAAATATGAGTATACTTTACCCAACATAGTATTACAATTTTTATCTACAATTGTATATATCTTTTTGAAACACTGCTTTAACATTTAATTGCCTGAGCAGTCTTATCTCACAACATGTATCCATCCATATATATATGATTGATATAAGTGAAGTCATTAATGTGTGTAAATCATAGAAAATGCATATAGAAGAATTGTATATTTCTCAATTGATATGCAGGCAGTCTTCAACTTACTACGTAGAACAATTGAGCCCAACATTTCTGTTGCTAAGCAAGACAGTTGTTAAGTATGTTTGGTCCCATTTTATTACCTTTGTTGACACAATTATTTAAACGAATTACCTTAGTTGTTAAGTTAATAACATAATTTAACATTTAACATGGTTGTTAAATGAATCTGGCTTCCCTATTGACTTTGTCAGAAAATCACAAAAAGTGACCATATGACCCCAGGACACTGCCACTGTCGTAAGTGTGAGCCAGATGCCAAATGTCCAAATTTTGATCATGTGACACATGGGGATGCTGCAATAGTCATGTGAAAAATGGTCATAAATCACTTTTTCCCATTGCCTTTATAACTTTGAATGGTCATTAAATGAATGGTTGTAAATCAAGGACTAACTGTACTGTATATGACCTGCACATACATACCTGACCTGCATAATATACTTTATATGCACAATGCTTAGGAAAATAACTAATATTGTTCTTAAAATCACATCTACATTTCTCAAAATGAAAACATAGACTTTCATTTTATGTAGTTATTTGGCAGGGTAGCAGCTGATGCTCTGTTTTTTTCATTTGCCACTGAGACTTTATCTTTACAAGTTAGTTAAAAAGCCATGAAAAGAAGTAGATAAAAGATATATTAGTTTTAATGGAAAATATAAAGCAATATTAGGAATAATAAGATTGACTACCCTGTTTTTGCAAATCAGGAGATGTTATTTTACATAATGTGAGAATGTTCAGGAGGAGTTTAGATTATTTGCTGTTGAATATGTGGTTCAGGAGTTGAAACATGAACTTAGAATGTCCTATAGCTGCCATACTTTGATTTGATATTCACAGTATCATTTGCAAAAATACTTCAATTTTTTTTAATCTAATGTTTCAGTAAATGGAATTTATTAGGCACAGCAAAAACTACGGCTCTATCAAGCAATAGCAATAAAGTTTAGACTTATATACTCCACAGTGCTTTATAGTATTCTCTGGTTTACAACGGCAGCATATTGCCTCCAGCAATCCAGGCCTCATTTTACCAAAGATGGAAGGCTGAGTCAACCTTAAACTGCATCAGGATCAATCTCCAGGCTGCAGGCAATACTGCATTCCAATCACTGCACCATCATGGCATTAAGAATAGCTGAGAGATAGCTGAAAGAATGAGTATAAACCAATGAATCTATACCTATCTGCAGCATTGGATTGTGGGTTATTAATATATATACTTGGTCAATATTTAATTTAAATATTGACACAGATAAGTAGGAATCACTAGCCGAATAAACAAATATAGCATTTACCTTGTTTTTCTTACTTGTCCTAAAAAATCCAAGAAATCCTTTCTTTTCCTTTACTGATGTGTCACAACCAGTTGATATTTTTGTTTCTGTTAAATGCACAAGTCACAATGACTATTTCAATCCAGCTCAAATAACATTTTAATAGAATAGCTTATCTATTTAAAAATTTAAATCAGAAACCTCTACTGCATAGAGGACACATATATTAAAAAGAACGTTTATTATTCTTATGAGTTACTCATGAGAGAAAAAAGTCATATGGCATTCACTCAAGTCACTTATTTTAGATTTCAACTCAAGTTTTATTTATCTATATTAAAACTTTCTTTGTATCTGTCTGTGGGTATAGATTCTTAGATTTCTATCAGACTCTTTAAACATGAGATAACAAATACAATTTTATTTACAACAAAAAGCAAACACAAATGTTTAAAACACTGTTAAATTCTAATGAAAGCTCATCCTGTTCATTCTGTTTACATGATCTTTTTTTACATTGTCAATCAGTCACACAATGGTTGGCAACTCTGAGTATGATGGTTTGCATCTGAATGGAACACAATTGCGTGAAATTCATTTGATCTAACTGGATAATTATGCAGTGTACTGCTGATATTTTTTAAACACAAGCAATATAACAGATTTTAAGTTAGGAAATAGGACAACAGGACAATTTATCACTAAAGAGTACCACTTGGCAATTTTGTATAGACAATTGTTATAACTCCTTCTATTATTGCTTCTCTACTATCAATTGCCCGTTCTTCTTTTAGCTTGTCTAGTCATAACTTGTCTAATACATATTTCCCCATTTTGTATACAAATAATAATAATACAATTTTCTGGAATCTGCATCTTTTTACACAAAAAATATCACATTAAAATTTAGCTACTATCTGCAAACAGATAGCAATAGATAATTTATATTGTTTGTAGCTGACATATTCCATGAAAAATTCTCACATGGGGTGTTTTAGGCTAAAATACTATATTGGATGGATGGATGGATGGATGGATGGATGGATGGATGGATGGATGGAGATAGATAGATAGATAGATAAATAGATAGATAGATAGATAGATAGATAGATAGATAGACAGACAGACAGACAGACAGACAGACAGACAGACAGACAGACAGACAGACAGACAGACACTAGAATGTCAAAATATATTCAATATTATATGAAGGTGAGAAAAATCAAAGTGCTACAATTGACCAAAAAGCCTGATATCAGATTAATACATTGCCAAAACAAAAAATTGATTTCACAATAAATAAAAGTTGTGTTTAATAATACATATCAATTGCTCAGATTATCACTAATGGCTTTCCTGGGTTTTCTACAATAAGCCAACATATTTGAGAATTTGTTTCCCTGGAAGTCAATTCTTGCAGTTTCTTGCCTAACTAGTCAAGATAGGTCTGCTTTAATTTTTAAAGAAGTTAATGCACCTATTTCATTCCTTAAAGCTCCCCATAAAGGAGATTCCTAAAACTCCCATAAAGGCCAAAATATTTGTCTCCACTATTTCCACAAGTGACTTGGATCCAACAGAGTGCTAGGATGGAAAGGTAACACACAGCTGTGGATTGTCCATTTTATATAGTTAATGAAAGCTTTGGTCTTAAAGGCTTAAAAATAACTATGATGCAATAATTATGATGTATTAATTAATGTTACAATAGAGACATGTTGGTATGGTGGTTAAGGCATTAGGCTAAAACAATGGGAGACTGTAAGTTCTATTCCTGCCTTCAGGCACAAAGCCAGCTGGTGGCTTTGGGCCAGTCACTTTCTCCTAGCCCTAGGAAGGAAGCAAAGGAAAAGCTTCCTTTTCCTAGTCCAAACAGGGTCCAAGAATCAGACACAACTAAATGGAAGGAAACAAATGTTTACAAAAGTTGATAATAAAAGTAAAACAAATGCAAAGTATGCACAAACAGCAATAGTTGACAATTCATACAAAGAATTACAAATAATCCAAGACCTTATTTACAATCATTCAACTAGAGATAATTATGTTCTATGGTTATATGGTTATGAATACTATTAAATTTGCCATGCATGTTACAGATTAAACTGACACCCACAGTTTACTTTCATGCTAATAAAACTTTTTTTGTTTTATTAAAAACAAAAAGTTTTCTATTGTTTGCTAAAATGCATTATGATTCCAAAGATAACAGTCAACATAAAAATATATCAAAACATACAAAAACAAAACCTAAAAGGCAAATTTCTCTCCAAGTGCATTTTACAGTACCTCTATAATTCACAGTAGGATCAGAGTGAGTTTTTGATGGAAGAGCTGAAACAACAGGAAAGTAACACTATGAAACTATGCAATATATTGATTTATTTACTTATACTCTTTTTAAAAGTTTACTATAAAAATACCACCACTAGCAGCCAAAAAGGTAAAGACAGTCTTTCTATTCATCAATGCCTAAATATATTGAATAATAATAAGAGCTGAAGCATCTTAGACAAGACCAGATGGTTGGACTATCCCATATCTTAGGAGGCACCTATTCCAGAGTATGGGGGCAACTTTTAAGAAGATAGATTGTCAGACTCCTGCCTCTATGTGAGGTGAAAGTCTTAAGCATTCCCTCCTTCAAAGACAATACAGAGTAGGCCAGATCTTATTGGGAAAGTCTTATTTCATAAAATAAGAACAGGCACCTTTCTTGTAAATATGTCTTTACACCATTAATTAATACACATTTGAGTGGAGTTTTTAGGAGAAAAAAAAACTCCACTGAGTTTACTCAATTTTATTTTTTGGGTGGTCGAGTTCCAGCTTCCAGCTATTGGCCTTCTTACTCTATCTCCAACACTTCTGTACTTATAGAAGACGTAGGAACATTATCAATCATAGATCCAAATAACTACTTCAGAAGTTAAATACTTAAATGGCCAAATAAAGGGCAGAAAAGGGTTCAAAAGTTGTGTTAGGATTCCAACAAATTTCATATCAGTACCTGCCTCAACAATATATTGTTTTATATAGCACTATTGTTTTATATAAAGGGTTATATATAGTTTTCATTTATTTTAAATACTTTGTAGAATAAACCTGAAGACATTGGTATAGATAAATGCTTGTTGCTGCTCCTATTAATTCAGCAGATTCAATTTGTTCAGGGATTGAGCAATGTCATGTCAATTCAATTCAGTTCAAATGTTTACGAAGTAATTTCACCTTGAAATTAGTTAATAAGTTTTTGATGGTTGCTCTGTGTCTTGATGATGTAACTGTTATGTCACTGGAAGCAAGAAGTTTTTGTTTCTCACTATATTTTATGGCAGATTACTGAGGATTGTTAATTATCATAAAACAAAACTAGTTGAATTTTTTACCAGATCAGATATTCGTAAGTGAAAAATAGCTAAAATTAACAGTGAACAAGTTACAATTATGTAAATGACTTGGCATTTTTTCCAGACTTCTTGAATCTAAAAAAGTCAAATTCGATATTCTATGGAAAAGTTGAAAGAAATGCCAATGAGGTTAAACCCTGGCAGACCCTGGCAGATATTATGTTGCTGCAGCAATTAAAACTTTCAAGGCAAAACCACTGCTCATCTGGTATATGATTCTTAAGTTTGTATTTATTAGAATAGAATAGAATAGAATAGAATAGAATAGAATAGAATAGAATAGAATAGAATAGAATAGAATAGAATAGAATAGAATAGAATTCTTTATTGGCCAACTGTGATTGGACACACAAGGAATTTGTCTTTGGTGCATATGCTCTCAGTGTACATAAAAGAAAAGATACATTTGTCAAGAATGGTTGTCATAGGGTTCAAGTAAGCAATCAGGAAACAATCAATAATAATATGAATCATAAGGATACAAGCAACAAGTTACAGTCATACAGTCATAAGTGGGAGGAGATGGGTGATAGGAACGATGAGAAAAACTAACAGTAATAGTAATGCAGCCTAGTGAATAGTTTGACAGTGGTGAGGGAATTATTTGTTTAGCAGAGTGATGGCGTTCGGGAAAAAACTCTTCTTGTATCTTGTTGTCTTGGTGTGTGCAATGCTCTATAGCGACGTTTTGAGGGTAGGAGTTGAAACAGTTTATGTCCAGGATGCGAGGGGTCAATTATAATTTATTATAATTATATAATTATATAATTCAGGATAATTACTCTTTATAAACTATACAGAAATGATATTTAATATACATTTTAAGATTTCCTCTGCTTATTTTACATATAGCTTTAATATTAGAAACATGCCTGTTAGTGGAAATATAAAGTGAGACCTTGGCTCACTTCTTTTTTTTCTTTTTTATACTTAAATCAATTTATTTTTTCATCAGGATTAATTCTAATATTTTTGGATACCACTGGCTTAAATGGAATAAATATCTTATGTGAAACTTAAGAATAGTAGGATATACACTAGTCTGATTTCAATGGGATATGAAAAGTAAATTGTGTAACTGAAAAATATTTCTGAAATAGGTGATATGGACAGATGCCTGGTTTACAAACATCCAGATTTAAGAAGTCCTGGAATCAAAAAGCACCCAGATAATTATTTAACTAATATAGCAAAGTTAAAGCATTACAAGGCATTTATAATGGCTTGTATCAATGTGCTTTGCTCAACTGAGTTGATATAAAAAGGGCCCTTTCATTACAGAAGTGTAGCCTTCCTGTGTGCAGGAGGAAAAAAAGGCAGCTGATCACTTGGTTTTCTATTGCTTCTTTTATCATTTCTTTTAAGAGTTACCCAGGTAATTCCAATAAGGCTTTTTATGTATTTCCTTTATTCTTTACAAATATATGATTAAATATAATGAGAAACAAAACTGAGCAAGATTCACCATGGACTAGCAGCGACTCATATCTTGTTGAAATTTAATTTGATTTCATTCAAATCCACCAGGCCAGGACTTCAATAGCATCCCTATATTAACCCAGATTAGTCACTGACCATACTAAAAATTCTGATATATTATATACAATTGGATGTAATCAGCATACTGAGGATACTGCATCCTGAACCAAAAGATGATCTGCCCCAACAACTTTATGTTGTTTTTAAATAGCATGGAGAGGAGATCAAGAGTGTAACAGCATCATTCATTCATTCAGTTTGTATATTGCCCATCTCACTATCAAGCAACTCTAGGCAGCTTCCAATACCATACATATACAACAATTACAGGATTAAAACATAAAAACATAGGGAATTAAAAGTTTAAACTTTGAAATTAATATTAAAGTGGATAAAAAGAACCAATGTATAGAAAGACTGAAAGTGATCTACTAGCCACTGATCTACTAGCCACTGATCTACTTGCCACCTCCAAAATGGACGCCCTCATTTATAACCATTAATATATACAGTAGTTTCCTATGATAATTTAACATAGATTGTGATTTACCTTTTTTATTGTTCCAGGCATAAAGCTCCTTTATCCCTAGGTCATTCAATGACTTTGTCAATTCCAGTTTTTCTCCAGTGAAAGTATCTCTTAAGAGAACAATGCATTCCTGACTAACTTCACACTTTTCGCAAATGATTGGGATTATACTCTGAAGAGGAACTTCAGGATTCACTCGAACTACTGTCTTTTGTGTCTTCAGATAATTTACTACCAGTCTCACAGTTCTCTAGGGGAAAGCAATTCAAAAACAACCAAGATGTCCAAGCACAATACTTCGTCAATATAATTCAAATAGAATTAAAGTAGATCATTTAAACTGGATGAGAAAACTAAAATATAAATGTGCACTGTACCTTCATTTCAACACTATAACGTTCTGCATAGATATATGCATAAACAGAAATCATAAGTGCAATAATCATAAATAACAGTGAAAAAAATAATGAAGAAAAGGTAACTGAAGAGAAATCACATTTACTAAAAAACCAGATTTAGTTGTCTTAGAAAACAAGGATGCATTGCAGATTCCCTGAATCTTTCCTCATAAATTAGTTTCAATGCCTGCAAATGAGAACCATGGGGAATTTATTTGGCCGGAGAGGGTATACAAGTGGTCGAGAAGGGTATGTGAGTTACTAGAGAGGCATGGGGCAAGTGCATTGAGGCTTAGAGAGAATATGCATGGGATGTGAGACATGGCATAAGCACACTAAAGCTTGAGAACAGTGCACAGGTGGTCGGGAAGCACATAAAGAGTATAACAAGGTTTGAGGAGCTGCATGAGTGAGGTATGGTGTGAGCAGCAAAGCTCAGAGAGGGAGAGAATGCATGGGTGGTGGGAGAGGCATGGACAAGTGCAGTGAGGGTCAAAGGGCGTAACAAGGGTGTACAGGTGGCCAGTGAGGAGCAGCATAAGTGCAGAGGGCCTATGGGAGGGTGCAGAGAGGGTAATTGATTGATTTTGCTTGTGGAAAGCCAGCAGGGAAGGTTGCAAATCATTACCATGGGATATTGCAATTGTCCTAAATGTAAGCCAGTTGTCAAGCACCCAGATTATGATCATGTGTCTGTGGAGATGCTGAGGCAGCCAGAATTTCGAGGACTCATAACCACCACTCATTTAATGCCATCGTAACTTGAACAGTTATTGGACGGGTGATTGTTAACTGAGGACTACCTGTATGTCTGTTATACTACACATTTTGCATGATCCATTCCTCAGTTTCCCTCACTTTTAAGTCAGACCTAGATGCCAAAGCCACAAGCTTTTTGTATGCTTCAGTTAGTTAATTCATACATTCACTTTTTATTTTGATAAATATTCATATACTGCTTATTTAAAAACATCAAATTATTTAAGATGTCAACTTATTAAACTGAGTGCAATTCATAAAGCAACCACACATTTTTGTGTTTGACAAGTTGTCAAACAGTAGGTTTGACAGCCTACTCAAAAGGAGCTCCAACTGTAAATTCAATCGGAACAGTGGAATCACTAGATCCTTGTGATACTCGATGGATTAAAAGATTGTATCAGCAATACTAAGATAATCCAGCACAGTAAAATGACTGTCCCCTTCTCTATTCCTGGCCATAATGCAAGAAAATACATCATAAGAAAGTGCTTTTACCTCAGGAATCTTTGGTGGAGGCCGCTTGATTTTTTTTTCTTCAGGAACCTTCAATTTTAGAAGTACTTTCTGTACATCTAATGTCCCTATCAAAGTATTTGGCTTGTAACTCAGAGATTGTTGGGTCTCCCCAGACTTCAATTCAAAAGTATAATGGGCTGGGTTTAAGTGGTACTGGCTGCACAAGTCTACAAACAGATCCATCACAGGTGTGCTGGGGGGGGAAATGCTGAAGGTTATTCATGAAAAGCCAATTATAAACTAGGATTAACTATAGGCTTTTCTTGAAGATTTTACAATAAATACCTATACAACATACATCACAACAAAAAATATCAAGTCATTCTTTTGAAAACCCTTAAAAACACTTAAAAAAACATGGA
Organism: Diadophis punctatus similis; assembly: GCA_023053685.1. NCBI lineage: Eukaryota > Metazoa > Chordata > Lepidosauria > Squamata > Dipsadidae > Diadophis > Diadophis punctatus. Next base: position 5,432,379 of record JALIGW010000008.1, on the reverse strand, counting down.
AAATATAAATGTCCAAAATCTTTTATATATCTGCATTTTATAGAGTGGTGGGCAATTAATTTTCCCAAGAGCACATGAGAAATGGGGACTGTTGTGGAGGGCCTAATCAATAGGAAATATTTTTTATTAGTATAGTTAGTAATTGTCATTTTATTAACCAAGGAGATGGTTTATCAATTATCATTAAATAAATATTATTGCTTCTCTAAATAAAATCTTCAGTAAATATAATAGGGGATCAAATTAAATGTGTTTGATTTTAAAAATTTATTAAGGTTTATTATAGCATAAATTACATTAAAATAAAAAATTTTAAAGGGGGAGTGCAGGATGGTAGAAAAAAAGAATAGAAGAAAAATGTATTGACTTCCAACTCTTTCCAACACAGTAAAATACTACAGTAATACAATTACAACCTCAACTTTTTACATTACTTACTGCAAGTCAGTTCTATAATTTATTCTATGATTCTCTCATGGAATCATACAGCTTGAAAAGACCCTGGAGGTCTTCTAGTCCAACCCCATGCTCACTTGCCCAGGTAGTGTTCTTATTCCATAAGAATACGAATGTTATCCAATTACTTTTTGAAAAACTCCAGCAATGGAACACTCACAACTCTGTGAAACAAGCTTTTCCATTGAGTAATATCATTTTGTCAGAATATCAATTGTCAGAAAATGTATCCTTAATTCCAGATTGGATCTTTCTCTAACAAACTTCTATTCATTGTTTCTTATACTATCCACAGGTGCTCTGGAGAATAAATCAATCCCCTCTTCCCTGTGATAGCCCTTCAAGTATGGGAATGACAGCCGTTATGTCACCCCCACATTCTTCTCTTTGTTAGACTAATCATTACTAGCTCCCTAAATCATATGATTAAGCCTCCAATCTCTTTATCATATTTGTTGCTCTTCTCTAGACTCTTTCAAGACCCTCAACATCTTTGTACATTGTGATGACTAGTACTGGATATAATATTCAATGTGTGGCCTTACTAATGCAGTAGCTGTACTGTCACTTCTTGTGAACTGGATGCTAAACTCCTGAGTTTATGGAGCTCAGGACAGCACTGGCTGCTTCGGCTGCTACAACACACTGCTGACTCAAAGTTAACTGGAGGTCTATTAGGACACCTAGATCCTTCAACAGGACACCTAAACCCCTCAATGGGTTCTATTGTTGAGCCAGGTACTGACTATTATATATTTGCGCATTTGGTTTTTCCTGCCTAAATGCAGGACTTTACTTTTCTCACCATTGAATCTTGTTAGATAGGGCCCAATGCTTACAGCTGTCAAGGACCTTCTGAATCTTATCTAAAATGTTAGCTATTCTCCCAGCAAATTTACTCAGAACATAGAAAAATAGAGTTGGAAGGGACCTCAGAGGTTTTGTAGTACAACCACCAGCTCAAGCAGGACACCCTATATCCGTGGTGGCGAACCTATGGCACGCGTGCCACAGGTGGCACGCGGAGCCATAGCGGAGGGCACGCGAGCGTTGCCCACCGGCAAACCGGAAGTGCGGAAAAACGCACTTCCGGTTTGCCGGTGAGCTGTTTTTTGAACTCCGGAGGGTTCAGGGAAGCTCCCTGAAGCCCCGGAATGCAAAAAACGACGAAACGGACAAACCGGAAGTGTGGAAAAATGCACTTCCGGTTTGCCGGTGAGCTGTTTTTTGCACTCTGGAGGGTTCAGGGAAGCTCCCTGAAGCCCCGGAATGCAAAAAATGAAACGGACAAACCGGAAGTGCATTTTTCCGAACTTCCGGTTTGCCCGTTTCGTCGTTTTTTACCATCCCAGGCTCCGGTAAGGCCTTTGCGCGGGGGTGGGTGGGTGTGCGCATGCGCAGGGGGCAGCATGGGGGGGGGTGTTGTGCGCATGCGTGGGGGGAATGGAATGGGTGTGGGCACGCGTGTGCGCGCTAGCGCGCGCACCCCCCCTTTTTGGCACGCGAACCAAAAAAGGTTTGCCATCACTGCCCTATATCTTTTAAGACAAAGGATTGTCCAGTCTCTGTTTGAAAGTCTCTAGCTGGAACATGACCATTGAAGTAAAAACAAGGATAGAGAAAGGTCGGACAGCATTCTTCGAAATGAAAAAGATCTTCTGCAGTCACGACATAAGCCTAAGATTGAAAATCAAGCTTGTCAGATGCTACATCTTTTCTATCCTGCTCTACGAAGTGGAGAGTTGGTCTCTGACAGAAAGCCACTTAAAGAGACTAGAAGGATTTGAAATGTAGATTTACAGGTGGCTGTTATGTATAAGCTGGGTTAACAAAATCAGAAATGAGGAAGTGATAAGCCGCCTGGGAAAGCCAAGGGACATAATCAAAACCGTTAAAAAGCAAAAGTTAGAATATTTTGGACATGTGATGCGACACCCAGAAAAATGCGGCATACTTCATTTAATCCTCCAGGGAAAGATTGAAGGCAAATGAGATCCACACAGAACATCATCATCATGGCTTCAAAACCCAAGGGACTGGTTTGGAGAAAACTCAGCAGCACTTTTTTGTGCGGCTGTTGATAAAAATAGATCTCCAAAGTCCGATGATGGATATGACACAAGTAGTAGTAGTGATGGAGCACCCCCAACTTCTGAAAGCAAGCTATTTCATTGGTTTATTGCTCTGTTAGAAAATTTCTCCTTAATTATAGGTTGCTTCTCTCCTTGGTTAGTTTCCAAGACCATTGTTTCTTGTCTTCCTTTTCGGTGCTTTGAAAATAGTTTGACCCCTCATCTTTGTAGGAGCCCCTCAAATATTGGAACAGTGCTATGATGCCACCCATAGTTCTTCTTTTCATTAAACTAGACATACCCAATTCCTGTAACCATTCTTTGTATATTATAGACTTCAGTCTCAAATAATTTTTGTTGCTCCTCTCTGCACTCTTTCCGGAGCTTCAACATCTTTTTTTATATTGTGGTGACCAGAACTGGATGCAGTATTCCAAATGTGTATTAATATAAGACTTAGTAAAGGGCTACTAGAAATTCATGTGCTCTTGATTCTATTCCTGTAATAATGCAGCCTAAGATTATATTAGCTTTTTTGGCTGCTGCCACACATTGGCTCGTACATATCTGATTGCCTATTAGGACTCTAAGACCCCTCTTGCAGTTACTGGATTAAGCCAATTTTCACCTAGTCTATACCTATACATTTGGCTTTTCTTGCCTAAGTGTAAAATCTTACTTTTAACTATGGTGAATTTTATTTTGTTAGATAGGGCCTACTGTTTAATTATGTCAAGATCTTTTTGGATCTTGAGCTTATCTTCTGGGCTGTTGGCTATTCCTGCTAGCTTAGTATCATCTGCAAATGTTCACTTCAATTCTTTCATCTAGATTATTTATAAAGATATTGAAGAGTACTGGGCCTAAAATGGAACCTTGGTGTATCTCACTGCTTACTTCCATCCATGTGGATGTAGTTCCGTTGAAGACTACAATTTGAGTGCAGTTTGTCAGCCAATTACAAAACAACCTGATGGTAGTGCTCTCTATCCCACATTTTACTAGCTTGCCAAGACATAGGTTGAGGTCTACTTTATCAAATGCTTTACTAAAATCTGTGTGTTCTATGTCCACAGCATTTTGCTGATCTACTAATTTGGTCATTTTGTCAAAGAATGAAATAATGAAATTTGTTTGGAATGGTCTGTTTTTTGACAAACCCATGTTGGCTACTGGTTGTAATCTTGTTTGCTTTTAGGTGTTACATATGTGTGATTACAGATATCTTTATCATGGTATTTTTAAAAGTTGTGGACAGTATTATTTGTTTCAAATATTAAAAACCTTACCTCCCATGTACAGTATTTTTCTGTTCTTCTCCATTTGGAAAAACTATCAGAATATCCATTGTGGTTTTAATCATTTTTCCCTTCATAGTTAAGATATTCTGATTTGAATACATTCCTAGGGTTGGGATTACTTTATGTTCATTAGCGTCACGACCAATGGGAGGTTGTTTTGGTGGTTGGGGAGCACGACCCTTAATTTTTTGCCTGGAAAAACAAAAGAGAACAGTGACCAGATTTGCCTTATTTATGTTCCTAAGACATTGTTCCCTTTACACAAGTTACTAAACTTTGGTGGCCAGAACTATTATTAATGAGAAGTCTTTTTTATGTCTCAAGATCCTCACACCCTAGCTTCCAAAGATTTTAGTACTGGTTTGTAATATAATACCTATAAAAAGAATAGATATTAGATTGTGTGCATGTGTGTGCCTACATAGAAAATGTTTAGATAATTTTTTCAGCAATTTTAATAGTGTTAACTTTGGCAAAGAAAAAATTTGAGGACTTTGTTATGAAGCTCTTGTATGCTGTTTATGAAAACCATAGTTTGCATTTGGGAAGAAAGGCACTTACAGATGGTTGTTAAACCTGTTAAACCAATCGTTTAGCAACCATAATTCAAACTTACAAAGTGCTGAAGGAGTGGTAGTTATGACTAGTCCTTGTAGTTACAATATTATAGCATCCTACAATGATGTAATTACAATTCTCAATCATCTTTGCTGGATTCATACAAGCAAAGTCAATGGGGCTGCTGGTAGGAGGTTACAAATGGTGATTATATGATGTCCTGCTTAATGACCCATAGTAATTCCCTTAACAATGGCAACTGAAAATTCCAAAATTTCTATTGCTAAGCAGAATGGTCATATAATATACTTTATAACCATGTCACTTAGCAACAGAAATTCCAGTTCTAATTACCTTTGTTAAGTGAGGACTGCTAGTATTCATTTTTGGTAAAACAAAAGGGGAAAGCCCACAATATAATAATGCAAACAATAACTTCATAATCCTGCAGAGAATGAGGGACTCCTGAATACTTGCATTAACTTTGAAAATACAAGCCAGCCAATAGAATTTAACATGTAGGATAAGATGTCATTCTGGTTACCCTAGATCTATTTTCAAACTGGCTGGCTTTATTCATTGCTCAGTGCTATTATCAGCTTGTATAGAAATCCAAGTTTCTTAGACATGGGTTCCCTTATAAAAGTTGCCAAAATTCTTGCAATACTCTCCAAAATTTAAAGTAATTTCATACTCTCAATTTGCAACCTGCATCTGTCAGGCTTTTTTTTTTCCATGTTCCTCTTGTGATCTTACAACTATTCATTACATGTCACTCTCAACCTGCTGGTGAGGGTTTGTGATTCTGAAATTTGATTCTGAAATTGTATTTATAATAGTACATAAATTATTAACAAGATAAGCAATTTCCGCTTTTGTCACTTACAAAGTTCTCATACAAGTCTTTATATCTTTAAACTCACCAAACTCATTTTTTCCAGAGAGGATAAAAATTTCACCATGATTCCTTTTTTTCCACAACCATTTTCCTCCCATAATTATTTTCCTGCTAGACCTTGTAGCAGAGCATAATCTTCTGGAATTGCATTCCATTCAAGAAGTATTAGTGGACAGTGCAATAAGCCAAGCAAGCATGCAAGCAAGCTTCAGACTAAAAAAGTCCTTTAGAACGGTTATGCATTTGATTATCCAAGAAGCAGTCACTGGTGTAACAGCAAACAAAACATCTTGTTCACTGGACCCTCCTGCTTCTACAGATCTTTACCAGCTCCTGATATAATAGTACTTTCAACTCATGACAAACTCATTCAAAGAGCTCAAATTCTAATATTCTATTATAAGAGAACAATTGAATATTTAATAGATTAGGAGAAAGTTGACAGTTGCAAACACTTCAATCAGGCTCTTACAGTCCCCACTAGCCTACAAGAGTTGTATATCAGAAGAGGAGGTAGTATTTGTAAACATTGTAGAAATAAAATACTGTTATAGAATAACTCTACTTGACTGGAAATCAGCTCAGATTTGAAAATCGGCACTTGATTTAAAGATTGCAGTGTACAAATTTCCCTTTGTTATGTATATGTCATTCCTGGAAACAAAATCTACTACTTGTGAAATTGTGCAAGTATTTACCTTATGTCCTATCTGCTTAACAGATCTCCCTGATGATCACTTTTCATTGAACTTTGTTTTCTTATCTTCACACCCTGCTATCTTGATTACAACAGACTGCTTTGGCTTATACAATTATTCTTCTGAGTAATCTATTTTTAAGAAGGAAATTAAGTTGTACATCTATGCAGTATTTTGTTTTCCTAATTCCCAATCATGACAAGGAAAGATAGTGAAGCATACCTGCTTTATGCTGTTATTGCATTTACACAAGATAAATTAGAGTTGTATTTCACCACTGCAGGATACTTCCTTCATCAGAATATTGAAGAGGAGGAGCCAGTGGCTTGTTGAAGAATTTTTAATGCATCCTAGGATTGTATTGGCTTTTTTGGATGCTGCCACACACTGCTGGCTCATATTTAAGTGACTGTCCACTAGAACTCCAAGATTCCTCTCACATTACTGGTATTGACCCAAGTGTCACCTATTCTGTACCTATACATTTGGTTTTTCTTGCCTAACTATAGAATCTTAGTTTTCTCTCCTTTGAATTTCATTGTTAAATAGGGCACAGTATTTCAGTCAGCCGAGATACATCTGGATCTTAAGCTAACTTTTGGGATATTGGCTTGTCTTGCTAGCTTGATGTTATTTTCAAATTTGATGAGTTCTTCTACTTCGTCATCTAGATTGTTTATGAAGATCTTAAAGAGCCTTTCTAGGAGCCTGGGGAGGGCAAAAATGCCCTTCCCCGCGGAGGCCAGAAATGGCCTGTTTCAAGTTGGGAAATGGGCCATTTCTGTCCTCCGGAGGGCCTCCCCAGGCTCCTAGAAAGATTCTGAAGCCTGGGGAGAGCAAAAAAATGGAACTTCCGGTTCAACCGGAAGTCGGCAAATGGAACGTTTCCGATCTCCGGAGGGGTGGGGAAGGCCATTTTCGCCCTCCCCAGGCTCCTGGAAAGGGTCTGGACCTTGGGGAGAGCAAAAAATGGGCCTTCCCCACCCCAGCTGAAAACAGGCTGATTCCAGACTCCCAGTGGGCCCGAAAATCACGTGGCCAGCACGCGTATGCGCGCCGGATCTGACCTTGCATGCCTATTAATATGGCTCAGCGTGCCACTTGTGGCACATGTGCCATAGATTCGCCATCACGGCTATAGAATGTGGGAGAGCATGCAGGTGGCTACCATGGGGCAGCATGAGCATGGCTGAGTGGAAGATTGCTGCTAAAGAGTAAAGGAGGGTATGCAGATGGCTGTTACAGCATAAGCACAGCTGAATGGGCTGTGGTTACTACAGAGTGTGGGAGGATGCATAAGTGGCATAGCCAGATATGCACTACAGAGTAAAGAGAGATGGCGCTGTAAGAATGAAATACCCAAGATCTGGTATTTTATAGCTAAGATCCTCAGGAGAAAAAATGGAAACAAGAATGGCTTATAGGTGCAACCTGCAACCTGTAATTTAAACCCTCCCCAGAAGGAAAATTGAGCTGTTATGCCACCTGGGTAGGACATGCTAATTTGCAACTAAGAACAGGGATTTTGCGGCTAAAAGTGGATGTAGCTGTTTAAATATCATGGCCACCATAATTTTTGCCTGATATACTTGAACAGTTTCACAGCATTTGTGAAACTGTTCAAGTAAATTTGTAAATTTGTAAACTCCATTTTTTTGGAACATCCTTAAAACCCAAAGCATCACATATAGAGATGACAATAAATGCTATTAACAACAAACCATTATATCTTCTCCTTTTTCATACTATTTACCTTTAATAAATTTGTTGAGTTGGGTTCTTTCAAACTGTGCCCTCTCATAACCAAAGCATGCATTATTCCTAACCTCCCCACCCCTGTTAAATAAACACATAATTGAAAAATGCTGCCTTCTCAGTTTAGATGACTAGAGTAAACTGTACAACAGTCAAGTTAGTAGGCAATTTAATATTAACACATTTTCAAATACAATTTAATAATGTATTAAATAAAACAAAGATGAAAAATACATTATGTTTACAATAGTTTTACAATAATAAATTTCTCTGGTCAATGAATCACTAGTGGTATTCAGCACCTTGCTATTCAGGAGCTTCTTTGGTTTCTTTTATAAAAAATAACTAGACTTAGATAACTGTTAATATAAAAGAGGAAACTAATTCAGCTGTGAGGGACTTTGAAAAGGGAGGAAAGTTTTTTCATTAAAAGAAGCCAAAACCTAATACAAAACAGGCAAAGTAATTTAATTAGACATCTTACTGTAAGCATTTTTTAAAAAAGATGGAAAAGGGAAGAAGCTAAAAACACAAGTGTAACTCTCATATAAAAAGGTGAAATTTAGAACTACACTCAGTAAACAGATGGCAAAGTTGAAATTAGTAAAGAAGAAAATGCAGATTAACTGTATGGCTTAAGAAACTGAAGCTAGAGAACACTTTGTTAGTTTCTATATCAACATTTTACTGTTTATTGTTATTTGCACACTATATAAAGCGGTATATATACCGTGTTATTATGTCCCCATAATAAGGCCAATCAGGCTTTTCATTGCATGCGCTGAAATAAGCGCCCTCTCCAAATAAGCCCAACTACTTTCCGGGGAAAAGGGGGGACATGCCGGGAGCCGCTCTTTTTGCTGTGGGCACTCTTTTGGCAGAGAGAGAGAGTGTGAGAGAGGGTGAGAGAGAGGGAGGGAGGGAGATTGAGATTTGTGCCCCACCGCGAGATGCGCATCCTATCTGACACTTGTAGCTCCGTCACGTTCCTCAGCATTGTGTCCAGGGAAGGAAGCCCATTGTAAAAGAAAACTTATGAGTTTGAGAAGTTTGATTGAACTCGCGAGAAGGTTTTTTTTACAATGGGCTTCCTTCCCTGGATATAATGCCGAGGAACGTGACGGAGTTACAAGTGTCAGGTAGGATGCGCCCACCCTACCCGGCCCACCCTACCCCGCCCCACCTGCCACCGACAAATTGTGTCCCGCCATGAGACGCATATCCTATCTGTCATGTCATTAAAGCTCTGTCATGTTCCTGGGTGTTGTGTCCACTGACCCTCCCCTGCCTCCGGCTCTCGAGCGAAGCGGGAGGGGGAAGAAACTCTCGAAGGCTGCCTGAGGCAGAGCACCTGCCTTTCCTCCTTCCTTCCCTCCCTCCCCCCTCTCTCTCGGCGAGGGGGGGGGAAGAATGCACGTAAGACACAGCACCAGGACAAGGAACCTTTTGGCTGCATGCTGCATGCAAGAAATCTTTCTCTCTTCCAAACTCCGCCAGAAATGAGTCTTCATGAGACTCATCGCGCCTGCGCAGCCTCTTGGGGTGAAAGGGGAGAAAGATTTCTTGCATGCAGCATGCAGCCAAAAGATTCCTTGTCCTAGTGCTGTGTCTTACGTGCACTCTTCCCCCTCCGCCACCCGAAAGTTTTGCTCGCCGGCTGCTTCTGCTGCTGTGTCCAGCTAGAAGTTTGGCTGTCAGCTCGGGTTTGGTCGCCGGCTGCTTCTGCTTGGTGGTGATGGCTGAGGCACTGCGGGTGTCGCTGCTGCCCTCGCTGCCACCGCCTACAGAGGCCCCAGCCGGCCCCCTGCAGGCCAAGCTCAGCTGCGGGCAGGGAGCACTGACTGTGGCCGGGCTGACTGAGCTGTGTCTGTCGGGGCTGCCCTCAGCGTGGCTGCCTGGTGTCTTGCTGCTGGGCACCTGGGAAGAATAAGCAGGGCCTGCGGGAGGAAGGGAGTGCAGGCAAGGGTCCTGCGATGGTCCCCTCCCCAGGAAGAGTCCGGCTCAGTTGCCGTCCCATCTGGTGACTCCCAAGGTGGAAGGGCTTCCCAGGCATGCCAGCTCCAGTCAGTCAGCGCTCAGGTGGGGGGACCGCGGGGAGATTGGAGCAGAGAGGAGCAGGGGGAAAGGGAAGGCCTCCAATGACCCTCACCATAGAGCAGGAAGCGCACTCGCAGAGCAGCTGCTGCCCTGGCTGGGGTTTGGAAGCCGCATAGCCGGAGTTTGGGGGAGAGAAAGAAAGACTTCTGCTGCTTTCCTTGCATGCTGCCAAAAGCAGAAGGAGCAGAAATCTTTCTTTCTTTCTCTCCCCCCAACTCGGGCTCTGCGGCTTCTAAACCCCAGCCAGGGCAGCCGCCGCTCTGAGAGTGCGCTTCCCGCTCTATGGTGACAGCTGGAACTGGAACTGAACAGACCGGCCGAGAGACGCCATGGAGCTGCCAGACTCCAGTAAGACACGAGTCTTGCGGCCCAGCCCGCCTCCTGCACCCCAAAAAATAAGACACCCCTCCGATAAGGCCAAGGCCATATTTTGGGGGTAAAAAAAATATAACACAGGGGAAACACGGTATATGTATGAAAAGTGAGTAATTTCCTTCCAAATGTTCCCTCTAAGTCTTGTTATTAATAATCTAAAGACAATTTAATATCTGCTTTTATATTTATTGTATCAACAGAGACCCAGATCTGAAAAGATAAGCATTTGGATACATAGATTAACAGAGTTGGAAGGGACTTTGTAGGTCATCTAGTCCAACCCCCCACCCAAGCAGGAGACCCTACAACAGTGGTTCCCAACCTGTGGTACGTGTACCACTAGTGGTACGCGAGGGCCTTCCAGGTGGTACGCGAACACTTTCGGGGTCATGAACGATTTTTAGTTAGTCATTTTTTACTTCACAAAAATGTTTACTGCCTAACACAAGATAATCTGGCAATGATTTGAAACTGTTGCCACACGCTACCCACCTGGTCCCAGCGGCCCGAGAATCCAGTTGCTGGATGTGCGGGGCCAAAAAAGGAACAGTACAATTATGGAAATAAAATGATATCTGATCGAATTTAGTTTCTCTGGAACCAGGTGGTACGCGGCGACTGTACGGGACCTCCAAGTGGTACTCGATCACAAAAAGGTTGGGAACCACTGCCCTACAACATTCCCATTTACAACATTTACTTTTTTACATTGTAGTTTATACTATATTTAACATATAATTTAATATATTCACTTAATATTCAGGAGAAAAAAGTTGCTCTGTCAAAAGCAACAGGCATAATGTATCAACATTTTGCCTATTATCCAATTACTATCAATTAATTCTTTGAAAATGACCTATTCGGTGTAAAAGAGAATTAGCTAATTCATGAGTTAATGAATTTCCAAATAGCCATAATTTAGAATTTCTTAAGGGTGTTTTAATTAGATATTTTGTAATGAATTTATATTTTTAAACAGTGCAAATACTATACAAATCATACTTATACTTAAAGATAGGAGAAAGTAATTAAAAAGAACAATGTAAATAAACATCAGACACTTCATAAAAACCTTTTCATTCATTCTTTCTCACACAAATGATTCTCCCTAATTGAGTTACATTGTTAAATAATTAAAGAAAGTAATTTAACCAGGCTGTTTTCAGCTGATGAGTAAAGTAACAATTTGTTTAAACTTGAATAATATAAAAATAATTTAGCATATACAGGCAATCTTCTATTTACAACTCTTCATTTAGTGACGGTTCAAAGTTATAATGGAAGTGACTTATGACTGGTCCTCCTACTTATGAGTGCTGCACATCCTATGGTCACAGGATCAAAATTCAAGCACTTGGCAACCAGCATATATTTACAATGGTTGCAATGGCTCATGTGATTGTCACTTGTGACCTTCCAAGAGAACTTTTAACAAGCAAACTCAATGATGGAAACTGGACTTGCTTAATGACCATGTGATTCACTTAACTACAGTGAATTTATTTATTTATTTATTTGTGAGATTTATATACCGCCTCACAGTGCAAGCACTCTCTAAGCAGTTTACACCAGTAAGCAATGTATATTTATATTGCCCCCAACAATCTGGGTCCTCATTTTACCTACCTCGGAAGGATGGAAGGCTGAGTCAACCTTGAGCCGGTGACATTTGAACCGCTGACCTGCGGATCACAGTCAGCTAAAGTGGCCTGCAGTACTGCACTCTACCTGCTGCACCACCTCGGCTCATTTCTTAACAATGGCAAAAAAAGGTAATAAATTCAGGCACAACTCACTTAACTGCCTTGCCTAGCAACAGAAATTCTGGTCCCAATTGTGATTATAAGTTGAGGACTATCTTTATTTAGCTAGGTTCTAACATAGGAAAAGGGCCCGTTATGCAGATAGTTCTTGATTTATGAACACATCAGAATGGAATTTCTATTTTCCACAATGGAAAATTCATCAATAAGCATGCAGTCATTAAGTGAGGCATTATGTGATCACACCCAATTTTATAACATTTTTGCTACCGGTTCTGTGGGCGTGGTTTGGTGGGCTTGGTGTGGCTTGGTGGGCATGGCAGGGGAAGGATACTGCAAAATCTCCATTCCCTCCCCACTCCTGGAGGAAGGACATTGCAAAATCTCCATTTCCACCCCACTCTGGGGCCAACCAGAGGTGGTATTTTCCGGTTCTCCAAACTATTCAAAATGTCCGCTACCGGTTTTCCGAACTACTCAAAATGTCCGCTACCGATTCTCCAGAACCTGTCAGAACCTGCTTGATTTCACCCCTGCTGCAAACTCAATCTTAATACAGGTAATCCTCGATTTGAGCCCAAAATGTCTGGTGCGAAATATTAGTTATGTGAGTTTTGATCCACTTTACGACCTTTCTTGTCACAGTTGTTAAGTGAATCACTGCAGTTGATAAGTTATTAACCTGGTTGTTAAGTGAATCTGTCTACCCCACTGACTTTGCTTATCAGAAGGTCGCAAAAAGTGATCACATGATTCTGGGACACTGCAATGTTTATAAATATGAGTCAGTTGCCAAGCATCCGAATTTTGATCACATGATCGTGGTGATGCTGCAAAAGTCGTATCTCTGAAAAACGGTCATAAGTCACTTTTTTCAGTGCAGTTGTAATTTGAACTAAATGAATTGTTAGGATTCAGTGTTTTCTTTGTTTAAACAATCTCTTTGTTAAAAGACACACTCTTTGTTTAAAAATACATTTGCAGTGATTTAAAAATGCCCTCTTAAGATTTCAATAAGGTGAGGGTATTTGTGCATACAACAGAATAATCAAGTAAAAATTTCTAAGAATGACTGATTCCTGTTGGCACAAACTGTTAACAACTTTTCTTCTTTCAAGACTTTTGTTTTCTGCTTTCTTATAAGCTGTCTGTTTGTCTACCTGGTGGTTATGTGTAAATTTTAGACTTTTTGTCCACACATTCTCCCATTGTTACAGCATTACACTGTATCCAAAGTTAGAATAGAATAGAATAGAATTCTTTATTGGCCAAGTGTGATTGGACACACAAGGAATTTGTCTTTGGTTCTTGCCCACTGAATCATACAATGCTTTACCTATTCATTCTCCAAATTCAAATTCAATAACAATCTATAAACCTTAGCAATATGTTCATCACTACCATGCAGTAGAATTTCCAATTCATTTTTCACAAAGTTAAACCCATAACTCTTTTGAACCTTTCTTTCAATTGTAAATATGTAAACCAATGGCAGATGCGTCCTTCTGATTCTAATTTCTCTTTGGGTTGGAGGATAGGATTACCAAAATTAAAAAATATTATTTGATCATAATATTTGATCATAAGTCCACCAGTCTGGCTTTGCCACCATTTTCTTTCTTTAAAAAAGCTTCCTGGTGGGACACCCAGAGAGGCATCTTTTAAAAAATCCATGTTTTATATTTATTCTAGACTCAGGATGGCACATCTAACAAAATGGTTATTAAAATCAACAGTTACTTTAACCTTGTAATACCATAAATAGTCATGCCATCCAAATCTTAATTTGTGGCCCTTGAAATTGAGTAACAATTTATTATTCTAAAGATTAATCCACTCTTTTAGCCAACCAAATAGCAAGCATCAAAATACAATTTCAAGTCTGGTAAACCCAAACCTCCTCTTTCCTTAGCATCTTGAAGTAACTTGTATCTAACTCTTGGGTTTTTTCCCTTGCCATATACTAAATGAACTGTTGTTACTTCGAGGACTGTAGTAGCTATCTGTGTGCATGCATAGCTGGTTTTCTGCTGATACTGGCAGAAATGTTGCATGAGCTGTGGTGGTGCAGTGGTTAGAGTGCAGTACTGCAGGTTACTTCTGCTGACTGCTGATTGCCAGCAGTTTGGCAGTTCAAGTCCCACCGGCTCAAGGTTCACTCAGCCTTCCATCCTTCCGAGGTGGGTAAAATGAGGACCTAGATTGTTGGGGACAATATGCTGACTCTGTAAACCACTTAGAGAGGGCTGGAAAGTACTGTGAAGTGGTATATACTGTAAGTCTAAATGCTATTGCTATGAACTGGAACAGCCATCTGAACTTTGCAAAAGATGCAATTGCTTGAAAAATTCAGCTGCTTTTGTTTACAAAAATACACTTTATAAAACATCTAAAAATTTCAAGAGCCCTAGTAATCAACCATTCTAACCTGACAAATGCCACAAGAAAAACAGTATAAAAAAAGCTTAAAAAGTTATATGCAATTATATAAACAACTTTCTAAAATGATATATCTTCTTTTAACACCAATGGCACACATAACTTCTGTTTCTAAAAATGCATCTTCTGGTCACTAGAGGGTAAGGAGTGCAACTATTTTCAAATTGCACATCTAATTTCAGAACATTTTATAATGCAGAGACAAAACTGGATGGTATTATTTATCATCAGGAAAGAAAAATAGTAACATTGCTCATAGATAGCTTTAAAACTATTTAGCTCATAGTTTTAGCTATCATAAATCTCTAACATATCCATAAAACAAATGTTTTTCTGTATGAACATTCATAAACAACTATATTTAATTTAAATACAATTTAACTTCCATAATCCACAACTCTGTTACAGATTTCACAATGAGTATTGGATAAAAATCAGGTCCTGGGTCTGAAAGTATTGCAAATGTCTTGTTGAGTGACACTCTATGCAGGCCAGAGGTTTAAATCACAAAAACAAACCCTCAGGCTCTACTGATTTCCAATAAAAAACCTTTAAGGGTTTAGCCCCGCAGTGCAGATCTTGGCTAACCGCTACAGATTATCTTATTCCATTTAAATTTTCAACTTTTTAAAAACTATCTTTTTTCCCCATTCTGGATTAACTTTTTGTTCTGCTGTTGTGTACACATAGATCTTGATATACCATTATAAATTTACAAGTGTATTTAAAGATCTATGTGTACACAACAACAGAACAAAAAGTTAATTTATTGATATAAATTGAGCTAGAACATTCATTCAACTATAGCAATAGAAAAAGCAGCTTAGGACATGACACAGTAGGCAATAATGTGGTTTGTAAACCTTGTCAAAATATTTTGCAAATTGTGGCTCATAGCCTAATATTGTGTGTGAATTGAGGCACTATGATTATTTCAGAAACGCAATTAAGCAAGCTAATTTAGAAAATGTCTCATAATCATCTCCAAAATCTTTAAAATTCACATACATTGTAATAAATTAGTGTTTCTTCTTGAGTTTCCTTTACAGTACGTAAACCAGACTGAGATGAGGAAATAATGTATTTCATTATGAATTAGAAACTGTGAATTAAAATTTGTAATTCTAATTAGAAATAATGTATTAATAATTAGAAACTAGTATTCACGTACCACATTAATGTTTAATTAACTAAACCATAATTGTATAAATGAGATTTCTGCTTAGAAAAGTAAAAAGACTACTATGAGTTATTAAAGCTTTTTGAAATAAAATCAAGGTCACTTTTTCAAAATTACTACCTCAGGCAATATTTGAAAAACTAAAGCTTATTGTAGAATTTTATACTAAAAATATTTAGTTCACAGTCAAATCAGAGAGATTGGAAGCCTACACGTTGTTGGAAAAATGGGTGTTATTCTAACTACTTTGGTCTATGGTTTTAAAAATAAATAAGTACTGTAGTCATTCCAAAGCTGTTCTCACATTGTTGCATATTTGTATGCTTTTACACGGAAGGCAATAAATACTTTTAACATTAAAACACCTGGTTATTAAAAAACATGTTTTCTTTAAACCTTGAATACTTATGATTTGGAACAGTAGATGGGTGATACCCTTTCAATTACTAAACTAATTACTAAACTAATCAATTACTAAACAAGGAAAAGAGCTTTCAGCTTGGCTAAATTTTTTCTGTTTATTAAAAATATTTAGTGCATACTTTTTAAAATTTTCTATTACAAGTTTATGCTCCCATCTAACAATTTAAACAATATAGTTAACAATATCAAATAATGTATTTTTATTCTATTGTCATAAAACAATATATGAATCAATTGTTCTCCCATAGTTGTATGACTTAAATATCAGAGTTCCTTTCAAGAGAACTAAACCAAATATATGGAGCATGTCTATTTTTATAGTTAAACAGAGTTAACAGTTTTAGGAATGTTTCCAACTATAAAACACCAGAGGAACATAATTACTACACTCTTCTCCAGTTGCCCATATCAGCCCCATCCAGCACTACTACTCTACGGTATTTTTTATGTAGCTTGGCATGGAAATCTCTAACATGTAATCCCAACCAAAACAACCCTGTAAAGTTAATTAGGCAAAGTAAGTGACTAATCCATAATCACCTAGTGAGTTTCCATGGTTAAGAATGAACTTAAACATGAGTCTCCCTTCATCCCAGCCCACCAATAACCAATATGCTACATTGCACTGCAGCTCCTGGAATCTTTTAAACTATGGTGTCATGGTAACACTAAACTTGGAATAATTTCCCAATCACTGGTTAGTCTGTGCGACACAGGAGCGAGGCTAGACAGCTTCAGGGCCAAAAAGCTCCTTCTGCTCCCCCTGACATGCGAAGCCCGCCGCTTGCCGGGGCCCAGCCGTCGCCCCAAAGGACCTACCCTTCACTATCTCCTACTTAACTAAGTAGGCAAAAGACTCGCCTCCCACTTGCTCCCTTCCAGTTGCCGGCCAGGCTCCAACTCCACCCTCAACTATCAACAGCTGAAGAGGCGGGGTGAAGGAACGCAGAAGAGAAGCGGGGAGAGACCCTCCCGAGTCCAGATTTGACTGTGCTGAGTGCTGGCGTCTTCGTTTTGGAAAACCTATTGCTAGTTTTTGTTAACCATGTAGTTAGCTTAGGTAATAAAAACCCAGAACGGGTTGGAAGTACTGTGGTCAGGAAAGGACTCGCGTGCCTACGCGCGGGGTTTTTGCAAGGATAATTAAGAACAGAGTAACTACGAACCTAAATCTGCTAACCCTTAAAATAATACTGTCTGTTGAAAATGCAAGACCCGAAGGCGGCTTTTCTCCGTCAAAACGCCTTCTGCGAAATGTCCCTGATATACACGGCTTGTTCTACCCCGCCTTGCAGCCGAAAGGAATAAAAACCAGGACAAGCCTTTCCCCGTTGCTCTTTCTCATATCTCTAGCTCTTCTCCTATTTAAAAGAAAGTCTAAAATGCTCCCCCTCGAGTAGCCTTACCCGCTGGTGGGTTTGTAGTCGCCGGACTGAGTAGCCCCGGTCTCCATAGTTAGTTTGAAAACAGGCTCTTGCGCTGCCTTGAATGAAACTGCTCAACTCAATTAAATTGCAGCTGGTGGTGGGGCAGCTGGCGGGCGTCTGCTGGGCCAATTGGTTGGGCGTGCGGCGTTTCATTCACGCCGGACTCCCACTCTAGCTGAGTCCCGAGCTGCCTGCGTGAGAGCTCGGGGCGTCTAAAAAGAGGGTAAGCGCGGAGGGGAAAGTTATTGCTGGCTCTCGCCTGGCATCCAGGGAGCAACTAGAAAGGCAACTTCCGTCCCCGAGGCCAAGAGAGAGAGAGGCACAGACAAGGGCAACCTCTTCGTTTGCCGTCCCGTTGGAGAGCTGAATGTCTTGCAGGATAACAACGAGTTTTGTTGTTGCGTTTGCCAGACAGGGAAGCTATGCAATATTTATAGGCAGGTGTTTTCTTTCGGAGGCCCAACGAACCGGATGTGTTGCCTAAACAAATTAGCGTATCAGGAGCAACTGCTGATTATTAAAGCACCAGAACATACATATATATAAATAAGCACAAGGTTGGGTGCGTGATATTAAAACGTTCACAAATGGTTTGTATAATAGCCCTTAGGCTGCAGTAGTGTAACATACCCTCCCATTCCACTGGGTAGGGATTCTTTTCTAAAGACAGAGCTGTTAAATAATGCCGAACCGGCATTCATAATCTTGGATCTGAAATGGAGAACTGATCTGTAGCACCTGTTAGAGTAGCTAAGCTTTGGGAATAATACAAGCTGTAGTAAAATGGTTACAGTTACTCTCCGACAACACTGTAGTCCAAAATTCGCTTCAAGCGCCAATACTGCTTTAGCTCGTGCAAAGGGCATGTTCCTCACCGTGCTATAATATAGAAAATGTAGACGAAGGCTGGAGCGAGCAGTGTATTATGTGACTGCCCGGAGCGAATACAGCAACCAAAGAATGACTACAAGGTCGAGTGAGAAAGGCAAGCGGCGGCGTACCACATTTTTGTCAGTGGTTACGGGCAAAAGCGAGCTTGCGAACAAACGCAGATTGCATACCTGCCACCGTCAGAGAAAGGATTTTGCTTACATAATCAAAAATCCGAAAAGTCGATTCCTTCCTCGAGTGTGTTTCTGAAAAGAAGCCCCATTCCCTTCGTAAATGCTGAATCTCTTAAAATAGTTGGGCAGTTTTAAATTTCCCGGGACTGTAGTGAAGTACTGCAATGAAAGCTTGAGGGAGAGAAGTTTTCTTTTCTTGAGGGATGAATATATAAATGGAGAGTCCTCCTCTAATGTAAACAAGATCAAAGCTTGTCAGCCACAGTGTTTGTTTCAAAATAATTTTACAAACAAAGGTGATGGTGTTTGGGGGTTATTACACTGCCATAAAAGACCCTCAGAGGCAGTAGCCCCATTAAAATTGCTTATACTCTCATACTGGTCATCTTTTGCAAATCTCTCAATCAGTTTATTATTTAATTCTGTGTAAAGTTAAATGCACATATTTAACTCTTGAGCCTATAGCTTTTAAGAATGGATATCTATCGATAAAGTTAAACTAATATTTTAAAAAAATAAGGCTATCTTTCAATATAAAGGAATGTCCGGTTTGTAGTGATGCATTTGATATTGCCTCCATACTGTCTTTTGTGTACAAATGACAATCACTGCAGCAGAATGAAGAGCTGGCAAGTAGACCAGCTCTTTGTATTTCCTCTCCAGACAAGGAGAGGAATTATGATTGCCCTCAAGTAGTCCAAAAGTTGTTTCTTGTGAGCAGACTGTAAGACAGCATGTCATCTGGATTAGAGCTGTAGAAGAGGAGAGAGAGCCATCTTGTTCAAACTTTTAAAAGGGCACTATGTTTGTATATTGCTTTTTCCAATAATTTTTGGAATTGTTAACTGCTTTTCAGCTATTAGGAACCTTTGGGGTTCCTAATTCCCTAAGTTTTGGGGTACCAAGAAAGTTTCCTTTAATCCTTAGCAAAATAAGTTTTAAATACAAGTTTAAAGACTTTAAAATATGGGAGGGGGCAGGAATAAACAGCAAAAGAATGATTAGATCATTTACTTTGGAAAATTACAAAACTGACTAAGGGTTCAGATGTATTTGAAATAAGATTTTGGTATTAATTATAAGAATTCTTCCTATGGGAACATACTTTTGTTTTAAATTCTTAAAAAAAGATACGATTTTGAAGACTGGACACAGAGAAACAGAAAGAACTGAATTACAAGGAAAAGAACACTTAAACTGAACTACTAATACAGAATGGAGCAAAATTATTATATATATTATTAAAGAGAAACAAATATTACAGGACAAGACCTAGACTGATCTGGAATTAGATTTTAAAATAACTGGTAAAAGGATCATAAGAAAAAGTGCTTCACTGAATATTCAATGAAACTGGCTAATATCTTAATAATTAAAAGGGGTATACAAATAATAAAGAAATGGCCCGGGTGTGCAAGAGGTATTGCTTGGGTCTGGAAGGGTGCATGATAGAAATAAGAGTGTGTTTATTCTATTAGATGGAAGTGAGAACTGAGTACATCAGGAAAAACACAAAAATAATTTGAATGCAGTTGCTTTAGTGCAGGGGTGTCAAACTCGATTTCATTGAGGGCCACAGCAGGGTTGTGGTTAACCTCGGAGGGGGTGGGGGGCAGAGGGGGCACAGCCAGCTGGACATCACTTGTTGAGACTCCATTTTCGCTTTGTGTGTATAAACTAAAGAGTGTTAAAAAAATAAATGGTTACTGAATTAAAATGGATTAAATACCAGTTAGTGGTTACTATAAAGAAGTACATTGGGATGATTTGGTCAAAGAGAATAAGTGAGGAATTAACCTATAAAACAGATACAGTATATTACAGAAGAATGATCTTGGAAGAGAAGGCCAAGGATGTTGTGGTTGGATGGAGTGGATGAGATCCTCAGGATGAGAAATCCACATAAGAAAAGCAAAGGACACTATATATATGGTATGCATGGCCTGCCGGGAGAATGGGGGACCAGCGGGGGAGGGGAGGGGATCTCTCGGGGGGCGGGGAGTAGGAATATTATGGTCATAACGGGGAGAGGCAGGTATGGCGGGAGCAGAGGGGTAGGCCGCTCTCAGGGAACGAGAATTCGCTGTTTACAAGCGATTCCTTGTTCTGGCCCCTCTGGTTTGGTTCCATCTAGCTCAACCCGAGTACCTGGTAACCAGGGATGTCAGGGCCCTGGGCTCAAGCTGCTGCTGTTAAACGCCAGGTCGATTACCAACAAGGCCCCCCTTATCCGGGATTTAATCCTAGAAGAGGGGGCTGACCTGGCATGTATTACCGAGACCTGGCTGGGCCAGGAGGGGGGGTGCCCCTTTCGGAAATATGCCCGGATGGGTTCTCGGTTCAGCATCAGCCGCGACCCCAGGGAAGGGGTGGAGGAGTGGTTATCATAGCTCGCCAGAATCTGTGTCCTCGAAGGAGCCCTGCCCCGGAGATTGTTGGGTGTGAGACGCTCCTTCTGAAGTTGGATTTAGGGGTTCAGGTGGGCCTTTTGCTAACGTACCTGCCTCCTGGCTGCGTTGCAAAGGCCCTGCCTGTTCTGCTCGAGGCGGTTGCAGGGCTGGCGATTGAGTTCCCCAGGTTGATGGTGCTGGGGGACTTTAATCTGCCATCGCCCGGCGAAGCCTCGGGGGCAGTCCAGGAGTTCATGGCTTCCATGACAACCATGGACCTGACCCAAGTAGTTCAGGGTCCGACTCATGAGGGTGGTCACACACTTGACCTTGTGTTTCTCTCGGGGCAGTGGAAAGATGATCTGAGGCTGAGGGGTTTAGTCACAGTACCCTTGTCGTGGTCAGATCATTTCCTTCTGAGGTTGGATTTCATGGCACCACTCCTCCACCGCAAGGAGGCGGGACCGATTAAGTGGTTCCGCCCCAAGCGCCTAATGGAACCTGACGGATTCCAGAGGGAACTTGGGGAAATACCTGAATCCCTGGTACACAGTTCATCCGAGTCTCTGGTCGCGGCCTGGAATCAGGCAGCAACGGGGGCTCTGGATCGGATTGCGCTTTTGCGACCTCTCCGTGGAAGTGGATCCAGGAGGGCTCCTTGGTTTACCGAGGAACTCCGGGAGATGAAGCGCCACAAGAGACGCCTAGAGCGACGATGGAGATCTAGTAAAGCTGAGTCTGACCGGACACTTTTAAGAACTTTCATTAAGTCTTACTTAGTGGCGATACGGGCGGCAAAATGTTCGCATTTTTCCGCTCTTATTGCATCCGCTGACTCCCGCCCAGCCGCCCTGTTTAGGGTGACCCGCACCCTTCTTGCTAAGGAGGAAGGTGGAGATCCCTTGCAGGGTAGAGCTGAGGAATTTTCTCAGTTTCTGGCGGATAAAGTCATTCAGATTCGGACAGACCTGGACTCTGATTGGGCAGTACAGGCCGAGATGACTGGGGCAGGTCTTAGTCCGGTTATATGGGATAGATTTGAACCGGTGACTCCTGAGGATGTAGACAAGGCCATAGGAGCGATGAGCTCCGCCACTTGTTTATTGGACCAGTGCCCTTCCTGGCTGGTTTCGGCCACCAGGGAGGTTTCACGTGGCTGGCTCCACTCGTTGGTCAACGCTTCTTTGAGAGAGGGGTCTGTCCCGCAGCCCTTAAAAGCTGCGGTGGTGAGACCCCTCCTCAAGAAGCCTTCCCTGGACCCGGCAGATTTAAAGAACTTCCGTCCAGTCTCCAACCTTCCCTTCGCGGGGAAGGTTTTGAGAAAGTGGTGGCGCTCCAGCTCCTATGGCTGTTGGATGACACTGATTTTCTGGATCCCTTTCAATCAGGTTTCAGGCGCGGCTACAGTACGGAAACGGCTTTGGTCACCCTGATGGATGACCTCTGGCGAGCCCGGGATGAGGGTTACTCCTCTATCCTGGTGCTACTTGACCTCACAGCGGCCTTCGATACCATTGACCATGGTATCCTTCTGCGTCGTCTCGGAGAGGTGGGGGTGGGCGGCACTGTTTTACAGTGGTTCTCCTCCTTCCTCTCTGACAGGACGCAGTCGGTGTTGACAGGGGGCAGAGGTCGAGCCCTAGGCCCCTACTATGTGGAGTGCCGCAGGGCTCGGTCCTCTCGCCCATCCTGTTTAACATCTACATGAAGCCACTGGGTGAGATCATCCGACGACACGGGGTGAGGTATCAGCAATATGCTGATAATACCCAGTTGTACATCTCCACCCCGTCTCAATTTGGGGAAGCTGTAGACGTAATGGGCCGCTGCCTGGACGATGTTAGGGTCTGGATGGGGAAGAACCGGCTAAAACTTAACCCTGACAAGACTGAGTGGCTGTGGATATTGCCTCCTAAGGACTTGACCAATTATCCCTCCTTGGTTCTTGGGGGGGAGAAATTAGCTCCCTCAGAACGGGTTCGCAATTTGGGTGTCCTCCTAGACCCACACCTAAAATTGGAACAACATCTTTCAGCTGTGGCTAGGGGGACCTTTGCACAAGTACGTCTTGTGCACCAATTGCGACCCTACTTGGAGAAGGAGGCACTTCTCACGGTCACTCATGCCCTTATCACCTCACGGCTGGATTACTGCAATGCGCTCTACATGGGGCTACCCTTGAAGAGTGTCCGGCGACTGCAATTGGTGCAAAATGCAGCTGCATGAGCTGTGGTGGGTGTACCCAGATGCACCCACATAACACCGATCCTCCGCCAGCTGCATTGGCTGCCCATTAGTCTCCGGATCCAATTTAAGGTGTTGGTCATTACCTTTAAAGCCCTACATGGCTCAGGGCCAGGTTATCTTCGGGACCGCATCCTGCCGCATACCTCCCTACGACCGGTTAGGTCCCACAGAGTTGGTCTCCTCCAGGTCCCATCAACCAAGCAATGCCGGTTGGCGGGGCCGAGGGGGAGAGCCTTCTCTGTGGGAGCCCCCTCCCTTTGGAACCAACTCCCTCCAGAGATCAGGACTATCCCCACCCTGCTGGCCTTCCGTAAAGCAATAAAAACTTGGCTCTTCAGGCAGGCGGGGTATGAGTGAAAGTTCTTTTAAAAGATTGATAGTATTTTAATATGTTTTTAAAATTGTTTTTTGTTGATTATATTTCTATACCTGTTGTTAGCTGCCCAGAGTCCCCCGGGAGTTGGGCGGCATAGAAATTTTAATAAATAAATAAAATAAATATTATGAACATCCTAGAAGTCAGGATAGTTTCAAGGGCAAACACTGAATGGAAAATATGGAAAAAACTGAATAGTATGGAGGTAAGTTCTTTTACCTACCGTATTTTTCAGAGTATAGGACGCACCGGAATATAGGACGCACCTAGATTTTAGAGGAGGAACGCAAGGAAAAAAGTATTCTGAACCAAATGGTGTAGTAATATATTATTTAATAAAATACCAGTGTAGCAGAATAATGTTTACAACCATGTATACTTTTTACAACCATGTATACTTTTTACAACTATGTACACTTTCTACAAACTTCAAACTTGACAGCTTTAAGACTTATGGACTTCAACTCCCAGAATTCCTCCTCCAGTCATGCTAGCTCAGGAATGGGAGTTGACGTCCACAAGTCTTAAAGTTGCCAAGTTTGAAGAGCCCTGGGTTAGGGGTGGCAAGGGTCTTCTAACTTGTCAAGTTTAAGACTTGTGGACTTCAACTCCCAGAATTCCTCCTCCAGTCATTCCTGAGCTAGCATGACTGGAGGAGAAATTCTGGGAGTTGAAGTCCACTAGTCTTAAACTTGGCAAGTTTGAAGACCCTTGTACCCCTAACACAAGGCTCTTCAAACTTGGAAGTTGGTCAGGCTGCTCGCTTCAGGCAGCAGCAGCGGTGGCTCCGGCGGTGGCATCAGCGGTGGTGAGTATCAGTGGCGTCGGGGGCGGCGTCGGCGAGTCCTGCAGTGGGCAGCAGTAGCGGTGGCTCCGGCAGCGGCGAGTATCAGCGGTGGCGAGTATCAGCGGCGTCGGGGGCTGCGGTGGCATTGGCGACAGGTCCTGTGGCAGGTGCTGCAACGGGGGCGGGGGCTGCAGCGAAGGCAGCGGCAGGTCCTGGTGTGGAGGCTGCAACGGCGGCTGGGGCGGTGGCGGCGGCTCCCAGCAACAGCAGCTGCAGCAACGGCGGCAGTGGCCAGCAATGGCTGGAACCGGCCGAAAATGCCTGAAACGCGATGTTCTTTTTTTTTTATCTCCGCACGCTCCGTTTTTGGAATCGAGGAGGGGATCGCAGCGCTGCCGCTTGAAAACGCTTTCCTCCCCAGGCTAAGTGGCGGCTGGCAGGTTCATGGGGGCTACATTCGGAGTATAAGACGCACCCACTTTTTGACCCTTTTTTGGGAGCGTTTTATACTCCGAAAAGTGCGTCTTATACTCAAAAAAATACGGTACATCTTATACTCCGAAAAATACGGTACATTGCTTTTCCTTTTTATTATTTCACGCCTTTAATTTATTTTAGTATTTCTGCACCCAGCATAATGTTGCTTACTCAAAAAGGAATAGTATAGTCATTTGTGCATACATTGAATAATCGGTTTAAGATAATAATTTTTATTTAAATTGATATTTTTAATTTTAAATCTGATTTTTTTTGTTTAAATCTTTTGTAAAACATGAAAATAATTCAAAAACATTATGTTCTATGTTTGACTTGTGTTTTTTATTCTATATGCTGATGTAAAGATGATAAATATTATACTTGGCAAAATATTGTACCTCCCTTTAAAAGTACAACAGAATTCCATCTACCGAGAATTTGACATAATAGGTGAGATCTGGGCAAACATTTAAATTTTGTTTGTATCCAACCTTTATTGTTTTTTCAAATAACTCAAGGTAGCAAACATTTATTTTTTAATAATTTATTAAATGTTTATGCCACCCATCTTCTTTATAAGATAACTCTGGGTGGAACACCCCTTCCTCTTATTTTCCCCACAACAGCGACCTGTGAGGTGAGTTGGACTGAAAGAGACTGACTGGTACAAGGTCACTCAGCTGGCTTTCATGGCTAAGGTGGGATTAGAATTCACGGTCTCCTGATTTCTAGCCAGTGACTAGAACATAAACCAAATTACCGTATTTTTGGAATATAAGATGCACTTCCCCCCTTCTAAAAGAGGGTGAAATTTTGGGTGCGTCTTATATACCAAAAATGGGGCGTGCGGAGGCAGCAATTGCCTGTGGCATTCCTTGCAGCCTGAAACAGCTGATCATCGGATTAGGACAATTATTGTATTTTTCGGAGTATAAGACGCACCTTTTTCCTCCCTAAAAGTGGCTGAAAATTTGGGTGCGTCTTATACTCCGAATGTAGCTTTTCCGAAGCTTTTTTCCCCAGCCCTAACTAGGTGCTAACGATCTTCCCAGCTCTTACCTTGCAGGCTTTTTCATTGTTACTCTCTCCGAAGAATGTTTTTCCAGCCCTAAGTCTTTGCAGGGTTTTTTTCCATTGCTCTACTTGCTCCAAAGTAGTTTTTTCCCAGCCCTAACCAGGTGCTAACGATCTTCCCAGCTCTTACCAGCTTGCAGGCTCTTTCATTGTTACTCTCTCAGAAGAATGTTTTTCCAGCCCTAAGTCTTTGCAGGATTTTTTTCATTGCTCTACTTGCTCCAAAGAAGTTTTTTTCCAGCCCTAACCAGGTGCTAACGATCTTCCCAACTCTTACTGGTTTGCAGGCTCTTTCATTGTTACTCTCTCAGAAGAAGGTTTTTTAAAGTCCTAACCAGGGGATAAAATAATGTGCTGAAGCTGACCAGACTAAGGATGCTAGCCAGATGAATACCTGGTAGGCAGATTTTTTCTCCCTATTTTCCTCCCCAAAAACTAAGGTGCGTCTTATACTCCGGTGCGTCGTATACTCCGAAAAATACGGTAGGTTCTTGTGCTAATCAGGCTGTGCTGAAGCTGAAACTGTCTGTTTTCTGTTTACTGCAAGGAGGCAAATTGCTGGGAGGCAGAGGCAGATTTCTTTTTCTTGTTTTCCCTCCCCAAAAAAGGTAGGTGCGTCTTATAGTTCTGAGCGTCTTATACTCTGAAAATTATGGTATGTTTTTGAAATAAACCTTTTACATATCAAAACAGGTGAAAAGAAACTTAATTGCAAATGTTCTAAAGAAGTTTTTGAATTTCCCAGTCAGACAGGCCAGGCCACAAAATTATGCAAGGAAAAAAATTGTTGCTTATGAGAACAGCATCTTCAAAGGAAAAATAGAAGGGAACATTGCCTCAACATGCAGGATATTCAGGTTAGTAAACATACATTCTTTCTTCTTGGCCTAATATTAATTAAAGCCGCCTCTTTTTTAAATTTTCTGCATGATCCTGAAAATACAGACAAATGTTTGGAGAAGTCAACTAATGAAAATCAATATACAGTAACTCTTAAAGTAGCTGTATTTTTTTCCAGCCTGTGGATTTATTTAAAAACCAGCATGTTCAGACTTTAAAGTTTGGCATGCAGTTAATAAAATACAGTTTTTGATAGATTCTTTGATTTGCCTTTTAGAAAACTTTTTTAAATTAGTGACATGTTTAATTTCAGTGAGATCCATCCATGATACATAAAATACTATAAGATTTTTTTTGTAAAAAATATAAGTGAGTTCTATATATTTTCCTGTATAATGTACTGAAATTGTGTAGAATAACTTCTCTTTAAAAACTCTGAGTCCTTCAAGGCTGAGCTGATTAGGAAGCAGACTACCAGGATTCCGGGAATGCTGCTTTATTGTTACACAGTATAACAACAAGAATCTTGAAAGTATATCAGAATATCTCTCTTAAATCCAAGGCAGGATTTTTTTGAGCTTTTCTCTCAAGCTTTCCACAGTCCCAGGACTCATTTGATGAGATATATCCTTGTCCATTAAAAATGAAATTATAGATAGATGATAGATAGATAGATGATAGACAGACAGACAGACAGACAGACAGACAGACAAGATGAATAGATAGATTAGATGAATGGATGGATGATATATTCCCTTAGCAAATGTTCGAAGTTATGTGATAAGCGTCCCCTAGCGTTTACAAACAAGTCCTAAAATTATGAGTATTGCAGCACCACAGCAGTTATTCGCTCTTATGAACAACCGCAGAGGCAATGCAACATTCATCCCGCCTATCCCCTCCCCCCCGGTTGGGTCTTCACAGGCACTTCACTTAGTTTGCGAAGATCTCCTCTCTGTCGTGCATTCTTTGCCTGCCTCAGGCTTTCAGTGCATTCGCAGAGAACAGAGGCCTAACATACCGCGAGATCAGTTGTGCAAAATCTTGTGCTACTGATCACGTGTGATCTCGCACTTTAGGTGTTTTTTCTCTGTGAGGTGAAGTCTGGACGTTTGCAAAGACCGTTTGCCGTTTTCTTGCCGAAGCCTGCAGGGAGATTGCGTTCCTGTAGGGTTTGGCAGCCCTTTGCAAAAAGCCTTTGTCAGCACCAGCGAAGCTTGGGAGGAGCATCCCTCCGAAGCTCTGTTCCTACCGGCAAAGGCTTTTTGAAAAGGGCTTCCTAAGCCTAAAGGGACGCAATCTTCAAGCATTTTGCCAACGAGAAAGGAAGCCCAGTGGACCATATGCGGCCTTCTGGGTCTCCTTTCTCACTGGAGATCTGCTTTACGAGGCCTACGGTGACGAAAAAGGAAGGCCAGAAGGTTGGAAGCCTCGTCAAGCGGATCTCCGGTGAGAAAGGAGGCATGGACTTTTGGGCCTCCTTTTTCGTTGCCAGGGTCCTTGTCAAATAGATTTCCGGTGAAAAAGGAAGCTTGGAAGGCCGTGCGTGACCCTCTAGGCTTCCTTTTTCATCACTGGAGGCCTCATCAAAACTTTTGCTGATGAGAAAGGAAGAAACAGGCAAAGAAACAGGCTGGAGAGGAGACATCTTCATAAGGTAAGTTGCCCAGCACGGCAGGATGGGGGTGGAAGCAATAGTGGGGACCCCAGGGGAGGGAGAATGAGGTATCTGTGGGTCAGGTGAGGCCTTGGATAGTCTGAAGTAGGTGGCCTGTTCCATCACGAGCCCCCCCCAATAGCTTTCTTCACCCCAAGATACCTCATGTGCACTTAACGAGCCGTGCATTCGATTATCGAATGCTTGGCCAAAAGCAGGGAGCAATCTCGTTCAAGGTACGAGATTCACTCCCACAAATCCTCAGGTTATGACTGGAATGGGCAGGCTCCATTCGTAACTCAAGGACTACCTGTACCAGCAACTTAATCATAACTAAAGCAAATCCTCTTGAGACCTGGAAATCTCAGTCACATAATACAATTCCCCAACACAAACCCCTCATCAGAGGTGGGTTCCTCCCAGTTTGGACTGGATCACCCGACCCGGTAGCAGCCCGCTGGTGATGTCACAACGACATCACGGATCCGATTTGGTCTGTGCTGGTCCGTGGGCACCGCCATCTTTTTGGCGGGATTTTTTTCCGAATTTTTTACTGTTTGGACGTTGTTTCCTCTTCTGCTGCTTGAAAAAAGGCTCCTCCCGCCCGCCCCCGGGTTTAAACTTACCTTTATTCCTTCGCCCAAAGCACAGTTACTCAGCTCCTCAGCTGTGTTTCGGGCTGATTCTAGCTTCTGAGCATGCGTGGAAGGAAAATGTGCATGAAGGCGCAAGTGGAGTGAGCGTGCGCACACAAAATGTTGCGATGCGAACTGGTGGGGAAGGTAAGTAGAACCCACCCCTGCCCCTCATCCAAAATTCACCTAGATGCACAAAGAGGACAAAAATCGCCACATTCAGCAAGGTGAGAAAACGACATTTCCTTCTTAATGGATTTTGCACGTTCCCCAATGCAAACACACTAGCTGACGCTTTCATATATTTCACTAAACAACCAATTTACCTATAAATATTACTGTCTTTGGCATTTCAAATTGTAATTATCTTTGATTACTGTATGTCAATGTTATTCTGTCGAATAAACTTACCCTTCACTTAATGTAGTTGTCCTATGTGCCCATTCATGAACAGCTTGGAATGAACCAAAAATTTTCTTCTTACAATTTGGAGACCACGAAGGGATTCCGACACTAACCTGGCAAGCAGACCTAGCACAGGTAAACATCACTTAGGTGACACCAGACTGTTTGTCTGGAAAGTCCTACCCAGGGCTTTACCTGCCCCCAGTATAGGTAGTAAAGGGAGTTTTAGCTTTGAACCAAACAGCTGCTTGAACCAGAGACTCCTAAGTTGGCAAATACCTCAGAAAATTCATTACTTGTGCTTAATGATTGTGTGTGCACATATCTCCCTGTTATGTTTTTCCCACTGCTGCCCAGAACTTGTACCCCAGCTCATTCTCAGTTGCACATGAAGTCTTGCACACTTGTGTCAGGCCATGACCCAGAGATGTTGAAAAACAAAGGAGTTTTACAGATATTTGTAGGCTCCAGCAGATTGAGAAAGGAATTGTGTTATCTGGGCAGTTGCCAGCCTAGTTTCTGACTGTTAGAGACTCCTCCCAAGTACCTGACACTCAAAACCTGGTAAGTGGAAAGGAACGGGATGCCCATACTCTACTGAGAGAGTTCCTTCCCACCTCGAGGACTCAATTTTGAAAATTGTAGGTAGGCTAAATATAAATTCCTCTGCTAGGGAATCTTTCCAGGTATGCATGATGCCCCAAACAGTTGGGATAGGCATGTAAGGTAGAGTCAATGGGAAATTCCTTGTTTTTCCATTTCCCCCTTTGCCTGGGACAGTGGAAAATTGCTGCCAAAGCAGAAATGAAGAAAAGCATGATGGTTGTGGAGGGAATGAACAAAACTGAAGACAGCTAGTAATACAATTTGACTAAAAGTACTTTCAAATATAGTGCATTAAAAATAGGGCAAAACTCAAACCATCTCACCTTCCATATTGGGGTTGCGGAGTGAACTCTCCAATCCAGTCACCACAGTTCTCAAACCAGACACTCACATTACCACAGGCCCATGCCTGGACTGCACAGCCAACTCAGCGCCCCTCCCACTTGCCCAGAATCAAGTGGTTAGAATAGATAGAAGAATCATGGGAAAATAATGGCACCTCTCCTTCAGAAACCTAGGTTTGTCTGGGCCTGAGGATGGATGAAATCCATCCTCACCCACACACCCTTCTCACTGTCCAATTCAGTAATTTGAAAAAAGGACAACCCTGCCTTCCAGTCAGATCCCTAGACAATTATAAGAACCTGACAAACCATAATAGAGCGCCTTATCCTTTGTGAGGAGATATGATGTAGCTTTTGAATGTTGTCAGGTATAAATAACCAGACCTACACGCATAAAGTTCAAGCTCCCTATTTTATTTTATTCTGCCTACTATATAGGATTTTTTTCCCCAGACTCTCAACCTTAGCCAGGGAACAGGTAGATAAGATTCTATGGAGCTTAAGGGGGAGGTCAGTTCTGGACTTGTTGGCTGCACAATAACTCAGAGCTAATTCCACACTTGAGGCCTCCCTCCTGCCTGGTTGTGTGTTTCCCAACTTCACTCCTTCCCCACAACAATCTCCGCCTCCTTTCATGTCATCTTCATTAGCTACATTCTCATAGGAACTTGGGAGGGAGTGATGCCAGTTCAAAGGAATCCTTCTGCCCTCGTGATTGAAGAATCTGCCATGCCGGGTGGTGCATCCTGCAAAACATCTAGATGATTACAAATTCCTCCCCACTTTCCTTCGTTGAGCCCCATCTCATTTCCCGCTGGGGGGGGGGTCTCTTTTGCCTGGCTAAATCCTTCACACACTGGGTCTTTCTCGGGCTCTGGGATGGAGCTGGGTGTTAGGAATTTAGACGGCTGCAGTTTGTCTGGGAATCACTAGTGGAACTGCTGCATCAATTCAGGTATATCAGTTGTTTCTTTTTAATAAATTTACAGACATTTCTAAAATTCTGTTTTTACGTCATTATGGGGTACTGAGTGTAGATTAATGAGAGAAAAATGAATTTCAACAACTGTAGAATCAGGCTGCAGCATAACAAAATTGACATGTTGGAAGAAATGTCCATCTGGGTTCTGTTCCAAGTGGGAAGAAAGACACTGGAAACATGGAGACTGCTTAGTCAGATGGTTTATTGATGAACAGGATCACATGGCTTGAGATCCTGGGCAAAAAAAGGGCAGAGATGCTGAGAGTATCTGGGTTTTATGCCCTCTGTTGGGCTTTGAATTTGAGCTTGTGTTCTGATTTGTCAGACTCCCATGGGTCCATGCAAGGGTAACTTGTAGGTTGTCCTTTGAGTCCCAGGCTTGGTTGACTCTTGCTGGGTGATGATGTAATGAAAGGGCTTTGGGCAATTCCTACTATTGCTCTGCCTGAAGGAGGTAGATCTTTGTTATGTAGAATAGACTGGTCCAGGCCTTAATGGCCCATTGACAAAGGTGGGGGGCTGAGTTTCTGCCTCCCTTTTAGAGGAAATACTCTGCCCTTTTAATATTTCCTAAAATATCTCATTTTCCTAGGAGAGAGGTGGGTGCTAACTTCCTACATACAGAAGTGAAGGGGGTCTGAATACTTTCTGAATGCACTGTATATGTCATTCCCAGAATCCTGATCATGCCATATCCAGCCACCATTATCATTGTGATTCCTGCCTTTGCCACTTACCATCCTTGAGCTATGTACCATCTTCAGTATTCCAGTGGACCCCACTTTGCAACATTTCTTTGCCTTCACATCGGAGGACTAACAACACACAGCTCCCACAGGGGTACACAAATCACCTACTCTCTTCTCCCAGATCCTGAAAGCTTGGGAAATGCAGTGTCTTTCATCTCTCTGCTTTGTGATTCTGCCTTCAATATGTTGTATACGGTGCAGAGAAATAAGTTTGATTTCTGACACAATTGCTGTTTGGTACAGTGTGGAATTATTAAAAGAAATAGGTGAAGACCATATTAAACTATGGACACAAAAAACAAAGGAATAACCAGTATCTCTTGATCATTTTCTTGTCAATATTCACATTACTCAGTCTCAACCTTTAGCTGCTGAATGTTGGCTGTGGAATTATATTCTAGCAATCATTCTAAAATATCATCAATAATAAATTTCAAAGTAAAGCACAATGCATTGAGACATAATATCTATTTGCTGATTATGGAGTTCATTTGCTTTTTGAAGGTGAGCTGGGGAATCCCACTTACAGTAAATATTTGGAGAGAGATCAATTTGATCAACAGCCTTGTTAGCAGAATTCAGACTTGAGTGATTTTAAACCAGCTTAACTTTTTCAGTCTCTGTTCAAAGTAACTGGAATGCATGTATGCAGATCACTAATAATAAATATTTTAAGTCTTTATAATCCATATTTACTCATTCTTATCACTTAACTCTTGTGTGCAGATTAAAAAAAATATTCTTAGAAAGGCAGCAAAGATAATGAATGAATGGTGAATAAAGTTCAAAAGTTAATTATTATTAATATAAGGAACTCTGAGGTGTTTGATGGTACAGGGAAGATGAAAGAGGATCAAATCACAAAAGTATATGAAGATGAGAAGTGGGATGTTTAAAAACATCAAACATTTAAAAGGAAATGAAGGAATCTGCATTAACTTATATATGAGATAAAATCTTTTGAAAAGATAGAAAATTATAAACAAGTAAAACTGGCCTTTTCTTATTTCATGCCTTGTAATTTGTGTTGGCATTTGTTATTGTTTTTGCGATTTGCTTACACCCCCATCCCGAAAACAAAATAGCACCCAGGCTATGCACTATATGTCAGTGCTTAGTAAAAGAGGGAGGTTATATATCTTCCAGGTAAGGATATAGAACATAAGCACTCATTGTCTACAAATACCACTCCCCATTTTGTGTTTTATTTTTCTTGAATCATAGTTGGAGATCTCTTGCCATTCAAGAGACATTTGCTAAAAAAATTTCAAGAGGAAGTCACCCCCGCAGCGTCTGCTCCCACCATCCTTAAACGCTTTGCACCTTTGGAAACTTTCAGCAGCGACCACTAAAGTCGACCTTAACGCGCTCCCAACTCATTCACTGCTTCCATTCATGTAATGTCCGCTCTGCAGATTGCCACTCCGATACCAAGAATTACAACATTTTGACAACCGCCTGAAACACACTGCGCAGACGTATTTAAGTACTGAACTTGCCTATTTGCCTACGCATGCGTATGAGTCTCTGGTTGGTGAAGGTTTTTTTATTTTTTTAGTATTTTGAAGGACTGAGGCGCAAGCGCACTTCAATTGTCTTTCAGAGGGTTCCGGGAGTTAATAGTGATCCGGGTGAGCCAAAGACGACCTTTCGGGGGTTGCTTTCATTTGATTCTCGCTGTCTTTATTTGACAGGGTAAGTGCATTTACGATTTGATCTCGTAATACCGAGAAGGAGATGGGGCTTGGCCTTTGAAAGTTCAGGACCTAGATTGCTTGGAGTCTTGATAGAGAAATGTTCTCAAGGTTATATCAAAATGCAATGATCAGAGCCGAAGCCAATTTTTGCATACAAAATAGATTTCTTTAGCAGATAAAGCGGGGGAGAAAAGGGGAGAAAACGATTATTCTATTTATGATAGCTCTTTCTTTGTTGCTTTAATAGTTATAAGTCAATGCGTGGGATGTGGCCCGATTTTTTTTTGTTTTTGGCTCAGTGGCTAGAAGATGGGTGATGAGAATCCATCAGCAGCGAAAATAATAATTACTGGCATGCATATTCCACGTATAGTTGACATGGGATTTTTTATTTTATTTGTTTATTTTTGTGGTCTTAGGATGCTGCTATGTTCATGGAATTATAAACAAGCCAACCATCCTTTAGCTTAGCATGCTATGGCAGTTTTGCCGGTATGGTGAGTTTATCATTCAGTATGTGCAAACCCAAAAAATTAGATTGAGTAACAGCATTTATGCAAACCATGAGATAATAGGTTGTGCAATATTTGAAAAAAATTAATAAAAGCTATCCAAGTATAGTCCGACAAACTTACAGCATCAGGTTCTTCTTTAATTTTTCTGGATCTCTCAACAGGTTTTGATATTTAGAATTACCAGATTTAGATCATTTGGAAGACCCAATTAACATTGAATAAACATTTAAGGAAATATATGGTTGTATACAAATATATGGTTGTATACACAATAAGTACAGTAATTTAAAAGGCATTACATTTCCTTTTCTGAGCTCCTGTACAACTTATCAAACAATTGAAATTTGGTCCTCAGTGCTTTTTCCTGCACATGCTCTATTTTATGCTTGTTCCATTCACATTTATTATAATTCATTTTGTAATGTATGATTTCCAAATAAGGGAAAATATTGAAAAATGATTGCAGAAGGAAGAGGATTTGACCTGTTAATAAAGCACACTTTATAATACATGTTACTACAGTTTACAAATTAATATATTTTAAAACTGATACTTTATATATTGTACAGTCCGATGTATCAAATTGGTAAGATGTCTAAAGGGCGTTACTTTATGTTTTTTGTTTGGTAAATTTATTTGCTGTCCATCTTGCTGTGGGGATACTCTGGGCAGCTTACAACAATAAAATGGGCAAAAAAAGATATAAAATTTAAAAAAGTAAAGAAATAAAACCATATGAATAAACAGTGGAAGTGCAATAATATGAAATTAAAAAGATGATCAGAGAGGGAGCAGAAAGCGCAGGGGGAGAGATGGTGTCAGCTAATTAGTCAGCCACCTCTAGTGATGTACTCCCCCATTGGCTCCCCCTGTCCAGATGGCAGAGCCAGGTCTTCATGCCCTCATGAAAAGATAGGAAGGTGGGGGCAAACCTCGCCCCAGGGAGCAGGATATTGCAGAGGGTTGATACTACAATAGAGAAGGCTCAATAAGAATTCCTTGACCAATTGGATCCTCAGCAGGCTTCTTTGCTGGCATGAGTAGGGCAGACTTATCTTAAGCGTGATGAGATGGTTCATCAAGTAGTTTGAACCTTTGCCATGGAGGACTTTAAAGGTCATAACCAATAGCTTGAACTGCATCAGTAGCCAATGCAGCTCACAAAGCAATGGTGTAACATGTGCCATGCTATAGGCCCCCAATACTGCTCATGCTGCTTGTGCCAGTTAAAGCTTCTAAATGCACTTCAAGGGTAATCCCACATAAAGCACATTGCAGTAATCCAAATGAGTGATAACTAGGGTATGAGTGACCAAGTGCAGGGGTCCCGATCCAAGAAAAGCCACAGTTGGTGCATAACCGAAGCTATGCAAAGACTCTCCAAGACATGACTCTGATCTGATTTTCAAGCAGAAATCGTAAGTCCAGGAGAACCCCCCAAGTTGCAAACAGGTTCTGAATGGGGTAGTGCAATAGAACTAAAGATGTCAAAGACCCACATTTTGAAGCTCCATGAACCCAATGCCACTTGGTCTTACCAGGGTTTAGTCATAGCCCATTGTCCCACATCCAAGCCTCTACAACCTCCAGGCACTGTGAGAGGGTAGCAACACTATCACTCAGGTCACTCAAATGTCGATATATAAAGTTGAGTTTCAGCAGCATTTTGATGATATTTCAACCTGTGATCTCATTCAGCAGCTTCATTAGATGTTAAATGAGAGTGGAGAGAACCCTGCAATATGCCATAAAAGAGTGGGCGGAGGCTGGTATCTTACTTCCTATCAACACCAATTGATTGAAGAAAAGAGCTAAACCAGCATAGAACTGTGCTGTTCAATTCTAAACTCTGTAGCCAAAAGGATACCATGGTCGATGTTATTGAAAGTTGCTGAGAGGTCAAGGAGAGCCAAGTTGGTTACACTGTTTTCATCCCACTCTACTAGAGATCATCCATTAGTGTGTGGTCTCTGTCTCATAGCCTGCCTGAAATCTCACTGAAAGAGGTCTAAGAAATTAGTTACATCCTCTGAAGTTGCCAAATAACCACCTTATCTGTCACTTCCCCTAAAATGTGGAGAAGGGAAACTGAATGAAAATTGTCAAGGCAGTTGGTATTGAGTGAAGGTTTTTTTAGGGGTGCAAATCAGGGCCTCCTTGAAAAGTTATGGTAAGGTCTTTTGCAGTTAGGAATTTATCACTGCCTGAACCCACCTGCTGGTCATTGTTCTGAATGCTTTTATGAGCTAGAGGGACAAGGGTCTAATTGACAGGTGGTTGCATTGATAGCACTGAGGACTCTGTTCATTTACTTAAATAGAAGAAATAATGCCATTTTGCTGCTCTTATCACCATGAGTTAGGCCTTAATAGCGGCTCTAAGTTTTGTCCAGCAGTGCTCTAGGTATCTCTTAATCCTTTTCAAACCTGACAGTTCCTCAGTGAAGCATGGGGAGCATTGGGATTGATGGATCAAGCTAGGCCATATAGGCACAACCTGTCCAGAGCCTTGGCCACCCTTTGATTCCAGGCCATTACCAAGGCATCAGTAGAACAGCAAATCTTTTGTGACATCCCCCAGTTCCCTCTGGAATCCATTTGGGTTCATCAGTCTTCATTATGAGAATACTGGAGTAATTTTCTCTTGTTACCCTGTTTTTCCCATATGTTTCTTTCAAAACTGTATAGTTGTCTATTTGTTCTGGTGTGTAAAGGTTGAATGAATCATGGCAACTGGTCCAAACTTTGTTAATCTGAGTCTTTCGTTGCTCATCTAAGCAATTTCATCAGTCAGAGCAAAATTAGTTAGGCAAAGAGTCAGAGAATGAATGTACCAACTCTTGCTATACCAAGTCAGCTCTCTGATTCTGTCTGAAGCTTAGTCCTTCTTGCTATACCAAGTCAGCTCTCTGATTCTGTCTGAAGCTTGGTCCTATTGCCACAATTCATCTTTTAGACACCTTTGGACTGGATGATTGAGTCTTCATTGACATATTTGTTATGGTGCTTTTCTAGCAGTACCATGCATGCTAATGCCTCTATTTAGAATGCCACAGTAGCACATTTATGACTGTTTTGCTTGAGAATATTACAAATATAGCAAATTACAGAGTCATTCAGTTGGAACCCCTGTATGGTACAGGTCCATGTGGTACACATGGGGAAAGGTCTTTCTCAGTTATCTGGGAATAATCTGGTTCTTTTGGTCCAAGGAAGTAGACAGGGTCTTCACTACTGTCAGTGCAGCCACCAGTCAATTAGATCCTTGTTCCTCCTGGTTGTGAAAGCCTCCTGAATGGTGACTGTCAGATGGATTCAGGCAGTGATAAATTCTTCACTGTAGGAGGGGATGCTCCTGGGGCTTTAAAAAAAACATTTTTATTAAGTTATAGAGTATTATAAAATACAAAATACAAAAGTAAATAGAAGTACAGTGAGGGGGGAGGGGGGAAGGGAAAAGAGAAGTGAGAAAAGATAGGGGGAAAAGAAAGAAAAAGAAGCATTGACTTCCGACTCTCTCTGTTACAATAAAATAAGACATTAACATCAAATCACAGCTTTTTGCTTTTCCATAATAGTTTGAGCAAGTCATTTCTATAAAAATCTATCAGTCTCATCTGTAAAACCCAAAGTCAGAGTTTCATTCTTTTCCACACCAAGCACAAAGTTCAGAAGCAGTTTCCATGTGGAAACAAAAGTACTTATGTTCTTTTATTTAATCAAAGTAGTCAGTTTTGCCATTTCAGCCAACTTTTGCAACCATTCTTCCATAGTAGGAATCAAAGTGTCCTTCCATTTTTGTACATACAATAGTCTTGCTGCTGTCAACATATATAGTATCAAAGTTCCAATTTTTTTCTCCAGTTCTCTTTCCATTAGACCCAAAAGGAAAAATTCTGGTTTCATTTTTATCTCCATTGTCAGAATATTCTGTATTAAAATATGAATCATACTCCTTTTTTTTTTTTTGCTTTATCACATGTCCACCATAGACAGTAGCGGGTTCTAAAACCTCTTGCTACCGGTTCGTGTGCACGCTCGCGCAGAAGTGTCCCAGGCAGGTGGGTGGAGCCTCCTGCCGCTGGCGCTACCAGTTCTAAGAACCGGGCCAAACTGGGAGCAACCCACCGCTGACCATAGATGATAAAAAGTCCCTTTTTTATTTTTACACTTCCAACATTCATTTGACATCCATTCTTGGGGCCTTTTAAGGAGGTCCTGGTTTTCCCACTCCTTGAAAAAAACATCATTTGATCCCACCTGCCTGGCCATTTTTTGTCCAGTATCTCATCTTCCATTTAGGGAAAAAGCAGTTGCTTGGCAACTTCAGAGGGTGAAACGGATTATCTGGACCCCTTCCAGTCAGGATTCAGGCCTGGTTATTGATCGTACTTGTTGATGATCTCTGGAGAGACCAGAATGGAGATAGTGCAAGATAAAAGTCAGATACTATACATGTGAAAATTTATCATATACACCAGATTATAATTTATTGCTATTGAAGTAAATCATAACATCCAGACAAGTTTGATAAAATTATGCTTCCTGCTTCTGAAATCTCATTATTTACTGACTTTTTTTGTTATGTTGCACAGTAATTGTTTCTGCTGCTATAATTAAATAGATAATCTATTTTTTATCTTTAAAATTGAGGCTTGGTCCTGTAAATAAATGCAATAATCCTAACTCTGAAGAGCTGTAATATTTCTATGGCCCAGGAGAGATTTATGTTGACACCAAAAAGCCGTGGTATCCTATCACATATCTGTTCTTCTATTTGATGTTTATTAAGAGGTTCACTATTGCTATAAAAATATTTTAGTCTATAAAGATTATATGCACTCAGCATTTTAGCCAAAGCATTATAATTATCCTGATCAAAACATGTTAGCAAAGGAGTTAAAGGGGAATTATTCCTTACTAGAATTGTGATTTTTTTTTTCAAATTTGAAGCATTGCTTTTGTAAAAATATTTTCAGTCTGTTTTATTCTAGAAAAATATTTTGGATGTAAAAACCACTAATTTATATCTTTATTCGACTCTGACATAGGTTTAGTTTGAATCCATTGTTTTAGAAGAGTCTTCATAATAAATGAAATCATATGCCCTAATTGTGCTGCTTGATTATATTGATAAATTGGGCATCCCCAACCTCTCTGTTTCTGAGGTCTGTATATATATAAAAGTTATTTTGTTCATTCTCTGTTCTTTTACTTGAAAGAAGGGGCTTTCTTTTTCTTTTCTTTTTTTCTTTTTCTTTTTTGACAATGTCTTAGAACAGTGTTTCTCAACCTTCCTAATGCCACGACCCTTTAATACAGTTCCTCATGTTGTGGTGACCTCCAACCATAAAATAATAAAATTATTAGGAAATTCAGGGGTAGGTTCTAACTTACCTCGCTGCCGGTTCACTTCCTCATGTGCTGCGTGGCAGTGCCTCGTGGGTGCGCGTGCGCTTTGCATTTTTAAAAATTGCAAAAAAAAAAGCACCAAAACCAAGATGGTGATGCATGCGCAGTGCCAGTAATTCGGCTTCTGCGCATGCTCAGAAGTTCCCATGGTACAGATTTTATTTTGCAGTATATTTGCATGTGGGTGGATCCGCCTGGAGATGGATAGAGAAGCGGTGTCTCGGTTCCTAAGACCATCAAAAATATGTGTTTTCCGATGATCTTAGGCGATCCCTGTGAAAGGGTTGTTCCACCCCCAAAGGGTCGCGACCCACAGGTTGAGAGCCGTTGTTTTGGATTTGTCACTGGTTGGCATTGAAATAAAATACTCCTGCAATTCACCTTAAATATCAAAATGTTTTGAAGCCCATATTTTAATTTAATTATTTCATTTCCTGTATATTGGTATATTGTAAGGATTTTATGAATCCATTGTCCATTATTTTTAAGTTATGTATGCATCTGCATTTTCAGGCTTTGCTGTAAGATGGAGGAGACTGACAGGGAAGCAGTTGCAACAGCTGTACAAAGGGTAGCTGGGATGCTCCAACGACCAGACCAGTTAGATAAAGTAGAACAATATCGCAGAAGAGAAGGCCGTAAGAAAGCTTCAGTAGAAGCGCGACTGAAGGTATAGAATCATATTATTGTAGTCTTGAATTTCTATGTATATAGTGCTGTAGATGTTGTCTAACCGAGTTTCAAAAAAGAGGAAATAATCATATCAAACGGCCTTCACATACCTGGTTAAATGTTATGTTATGTATCAGAATAAATTTAGAAAGGCACAATTAGAATTACAAAAGTTATGACAGAAATTATTATAATTAAAATTAAATAATTTAAAATAAAAGAAATACCGTATTTTTCGGAGTATAAGACGTACCGAAGTATAAGACGTACCGGAGGAGCTGAGGTGGTGCAGTGGTTAAAAGCAGCACTGCGACCTTCAGCTGATTGCTAGTTCAGCAGTTCAGCTGTTCAAATCTCACCAGGCTCAAGGTTGACTCAGCCTTCCATCCTTCCGAGGTGGGTAAAATGAGGACCCAGATTGTTGGGGGCAATATGCTGAACTCTGTAAACCGCTTAGAGACTTATATACCGCTATGAAGCGGTATATAAGTCTAAGTGCTAAGTGCTATTGCTATAAGACGCACCTTAGTTTTGGGGGAGGAAAAGGAGGGGAAATCTACCTACCACGTATTCATCTGGCTAGCTTATACTCAGCTTCAGTCTTATGTTCAGCTTCAGCACATTATTTTATCCCCTGGTTAGGGCTGAAAAAAATATTCTTTGAAGGGAGTAGGAATGAAAACAAGCCTACAAAGACTTAAGGCTGGAAAAAAACTTCTTTGGAGGGAGTAGCAATGAAAACAAGCCTGCAATCCAGGAAGAGCCAAGGAAGATCATTAGCACCTCGTTAGGGCTGAAAAAAAAAACTTCAAAAAAGCTACATTCCGAGTATAAGACGCACTCAAATTTTCAGCCTTTTTTTTAATTGAAAAAGTTTTATTAGTACAAAGTACAAATTTTTTTTTAAATTCCCCCCCCAACCCCCTCCCTCCCCTACCCCGACTTCCCAGAAAGAACACAGGATATAATCTTCAAATAACCATAAACTAAAATATGCTAACAAAACATAAATTCTATTATAAAAACCATTCTAAATTTCTAACCATATATCATTATTAAACTATATATATCTTCTTAATCTGATACTTTTTTTGAATATAATCAGTCCATCTACTCCATTCCAATATATATCTTTCGTTTGAATGATCTTTTAAGTATGATGAAATTCTTGCCATTTCTGCCAGGTGTGTAACTTTCATTGTCCATTCCTGAATAGTAGGTATATCTTCTTTCTTCCAGTATTGTGCTACCAACAATCTGGCAGCCATTATCAAGTTCAAAATTAGTTTAGTCTCTATTACAGTACAGTCCATAATTATTCCCAGCAAGAAAAACTGTGGTGTGAACTTAATTTTTTTCTTCAAAATATTCTGAATAATCCACCATATTTTAATCCAAAAAGCGTTAATTTTCCTACAAGACCACCAAACATGAAAATAAGTTGCATCTTCACATTCACATCTCCAACATTTAGGTTGTAAATTTGGATACATACAAGCTAGTTTCTTTGGATCAAAATGCCATCTATAAAACATTTTATAAAAATTCTCTCTTAAATTTTGAGCTTGCGTAAATTTCACATTTCTAACCCATATATTCTCCCATGTTTCCATCATTATAGGTTCACCAATATTTTGAGCCCATTTAATCATACAATCCTTAACTAGCTCTGTTTCAGAATCTAATTCCTCTAATACATTATATAATCTCTTTATATGCATTGGTCCTTTATTCTTTATTTGATTTATCAAGTTATCATCTTGCTGCGAAATACCTGCTTTTGAATCCTCTTTCCATCTGGCCTGCAATTGCCCATATTGAAACCAAGACTTAATTATTCCTTCTTCTTTTAATTGCTGCATTGATTTTAATTGTAACCTCATACCCTCTATATAAAGAAACTCTTTATATGTAGTCTTATCTAGTTTTTGCTCTGTATTTATATTCTCTATCGCATGCCTCGGCACTGTCCATATAGGTAATTTATCATTTAATTTACATTGATATTTCTTCCAGACACGTAATAGAGCATTTCTTAATATATGACTCTTAAAGGTTTTATCTACTTTTTTATTATACACTAAATAAGCATGCCATCCATAAAACAAGCCATACCCTTCTATATTTAATGACCTCTCTTCCGTCAGGTTAATCCAATCCGCAATTGCTGAGAGGGTAGCTGCTTCATAATACAATCTTAAGTTAGGCATTTTTAATCCTCCCCTTTCACGTGAGTCTTGCATTATTTTCTGATTTACTCTCGGGTTTTTCCCTGCCCAAATAAATTTATTAATACCCTTTTGCCACTCTTTCAAATTATCATCCTTTTTAAGTATGGGAATTGTTTGAAAAATAAAATAAAAACCTAGGTAAGACATTCATTTTTACTACAGCTATCCTGCCCAGCAAGGACAACTGTAGCTTTTTCCAATTTTCCAAATCTTTCTGTATTTTTTGCCATAATATTTCATAATTATGTTGATAAAGTTTCGTGTTTATTGACATAATGTTAACCCCCAAGTATTTGACCTTTTTAACTATTTCATATCCCGTAACCCTTTCTACTTTTTCCTCTTGATTTCTGGTCATGTTTTTAGCTATTATTTTGGTTTTATCTACATTTATTTTAAGACCAGCTACTTGTCCATAAGAATCGATAATATCCATCAAGCCTGTAATTAATTGATATGGCTGGGTTACAGTAACTACTAAATCATCCGCAAACGCTCGTAGTTTATATTCTTCTCCTCTTATTTTAATACCTTTAACTATCTCAGATTCCCTTATTTTACTAAGTAAAATCTCTATAGACAAAATAAACAAAAGAGGTGATAGGGGACATCCTTGTCTGGTTCCTTTCTCTATATTAAAATTATTTGTTAGTTCACCATTAATTATTATTTGAGCAGTCTGTTTTTGATATATTGCCTTAATAGATTGTGTAAAGTATTCTCCAAGCTGCATCTTTTCTATTAATTTTAATAAAAATTTCCAATTCAATCTATCAAAAGCTTTTTCAGCATCCAGGAATACCAGTGCAGCGGGTATCTGGTTATTCCTCCCCAAATACTCTAATAAATTAATTATGTGTCGTACATTACTCTTCATTTGTCTGCCTTCTATAAAACCAGTTTGATCTTGATGGATCAATTGTTGCATAAGTATCATTAATCTGTTAGCTAATATTTTGGTAAAAATTTTATAATCCCTATTTAACAATGAAATTGGTCTATAATTTTTAGGGTCTGTGTGGTCTTGATTCTCTTTCGGGATCAAAGAGATAAAAGCAGTTTTCCAAGTTGGGGGTACTTCTCCTCCTTGTTGTATAGTATTAAATAACACCTTCAGAGGCTCCACCATTTCATTCTGTAAGTTTTTATAATAAACAGCTGTTAAACCATCTGTACCTGGAGACTTTCCCAATTTTAGCTGTTTAATAACTGCCAATATTTCCTCTGAGGTTATGAGTTGATTTAAAGTTTCAGTCTGCTCCGTAGAAGCTATATGTATATGACCATTTCGTAAATATCCATCTATATCTTCCTTTTTAATCTTCTCCCCCTTATACAACCCTGAATAGAATTCTAAGAAAGACTTTTTAATCATTTCACAATCAAAAACTTCTTTCCCTTTATACTTAACTTTTTCTACTACTCTTGATTTCTGTTTTTTCCTTAACATGTAAGCCAACCACCTGCCTGGCTTATTTGCATTACAAAAAGTGTTATGTTTGGCATATTGTAAATTAGTTGCTGCTTGGTCTGCCATTAACATATTAAATTGAGCTTTTAATAAATTAACTGTTTCTTTAATTTTCTTGTCTGTTGGTTTAGAAATCAAAGCCCTCTCTTGTTTCTTAATTTCTTCCTCCAGTCCTTTTCTTTTAAATTCCTTCTTTCTTCTATATTTATTATTCAAATATATTAAAACACCTCTCATATAAGCCTTACTTGCATCCCATACCATCTGAATTGATGTACCTTTCTGCATATTCATAACAAAAAATTCATTCATAAATTTTTTACATTCCCTTACATTATCTTCATATCTAAACAAGTTATCATTTAACCTCCAAGATTTTCTTAGTCCATAACCAAATTCCATTTCCAACCAGACAGGGCTATGGTCGGACAATACCCTCGTGTAGATTTTTGTTCTCTTCACCCTGGAAAAAAGATCGTTAGTAATTAAAATAAAATCAATCCTGGAAAAAGATTGATGTCTATCTGAATAGAAAGTAAAATCCTTTTCTGTAGGGTTTCTTTCACGCCATATATCTCTCAGATCCCAGTCTTCCATCATCTCAAAAAAAGATTTAGGCAATTTTGCTCTTGCAAAGATGTTTTGCTTAGGACCCTTCTTGTCTTTCTTAACATCCAAAACGCCGTTCCAGTCCCCTAAGAGAATACACGTTTTGTAATCCCAATATATGAGCTTTGAATGTAAAAGGTCGTAGAATTTTTCTTGTTGTTGATTCGGAGCGTATAATCCAATCACTAATATTTTCTGTCCCTTTACTAAAAGTTCAATTGCTAAAAATCTTCCTCTATCATCTGCTTCTATTAACTTTG
The DNA here is from genome assembly GCA_023053685.1 of Diadophis punctatus similis. NCBI lineage: Eukaryota > Metazoa > Chordata > Lepidosauria > Squamata > Dipsadidae > Diadophis > Diadophis punctatus. Next base: position 5,387,438 of record JALIGW010000008.1, on the reverse strand, counting down.
CAATCAAGTCTTTTTTCACATATATAACAATACCGTTTTTCTTTTCTGGAGCTGTAGCAACAAAATGTGTACCTAGTCTTGTATTCATTTTTGATCTTGAGTCCTTATATGAGTCTCCTGTAAACATATCAAGTCATTATTAAATTGTTTTAAGTAGTGAAATATTTTCCTCCTTTTCTGTGGAGAATTCAAACCATTGACATTCCAGGTAAGAAATTTATTTCCCATCTCTGGGCTTCCGAAGCGTATGGAGCACCCCTTGAAGATCTACCTTAGATTTTTCTTTTGGTCTCGCTCCTCCCACCGCTTCCGATTTAGGAGTATCTTGAGTTGCCACCTGTTGTCTTTGTTGTCTCATTTCTTGTCTCCGTTTGGCAGCTCTGGTCTGTCTTTGTTCTTTAATCATTTCCTGTCTGTTAAGTTCTAGGTTTTGTTCCATTTCAATAGCCAATGACGTAGCTCCTTCTTGTACTACTTTCAGCAATTCTTCTCTTTCTTGTTGTTGTTTCCCTTCTGGGGGTTTAGATGAACCAGGCAGTAAAACATCTTCATAAAAATCTCTGGCTTTCTGGACTGTATTAAGTCGATATCTCACTCCCATAAACGTAACCACCAATCCACTTGGTATTTCCCACCTGTATTGGACTTGTTGTCTTCTCAGTTCTTCCACCAGGAAGGTGTATTCCTTCCTGGCTTTCAGCATCTTGGGAGGAATTTCCTTCATTGTCATCACTTCTTGTCCTTCAACTTGGAGTTTATTTACAAAAGTCGCTTGTAAAATATCATTACGTAGTGTTCTAGTAGTGAAATAAATGACAATATCTCTTGGTAAATTTCTATTTCTCGCCACCCATGAGTTGACGCGATAAATTTTGTCTATTTGCCATGCCAGCTCCTCCTTCTTCACTCCAAGTGCTAACTCAAATGCTTCCAACATAATTTCCTTCAAATTCTCCTGCTTGTTTTCCTTACGAACCCTTACGAACCCTTATTGCAAATTCCATACATCTGTATTGCATAATTATCATTTCTGCCTCCTCCTTCTCAATTTTGTTTTCTGCTTCACCAACCCTGGCTCCCAACACTGTTGTAGTTTGCTTAATTTCTTGCATTTCTTCTTCCATAATTTCATAATTGGTGGCCAGACCAGAAAAGGCATTAATTATATCTTCTCTAATCTCTTTATTACGAATTGCAATATCATCAGAAACTTCCTGTATTTTCTCATTGGTCTCATTAATTCTTTCATTAATTGCAGAAATCTTCTCATTAGTTTCATTAATTTTAAAATTAAATCCAGCTGCTAATTCTGTTTGCATTGATTTGAGTGCGTCTTGTAGCATTGGGAGTGTTAATGGCTGAGGGGAGGGGGCTGGTATTTTAGAAGTATGGATAGGAGAGCTGTCTGCACTCGCTGGTGCTCTAACAGAGGTGGTTTTTTTTGAAGCCATTGCAAGTCACTTCACTCTTTATACTTAAAAAAAAAAAAGCCAGAAACGAATAGCCAAATAGCCAGGAAAAATTTTATCAAGCCCTTTTTCTTTCTTCCCCAAAAAGAAATCAACAGGCAATTTAAAGTCCAAAGTTTTCAAAGGAGGGGCTGGTAATAAAAACAGCACTCAACTTTTAACTTTCGTTTCCACGCCCAGAAGCCTCCAGCGCCATTTCTTTTGTCCCTTTGTTAATTAATTGCTTCCTTCTTCACTTCCAATCCACAAAAAAAAACTTTTTTACTTGCCATTTATCATCTCTGCCTCCTGGGTCTTTCCGCCTGCTACAGTATCTCCTTTTGATCAAGTATGTTGATTGCAGGGATTGGATGCAGCTTCTTGCTCCGCGAATAGCGGAGACTTCCCAATTCCGGAGCAATGGCAAGGTTCCTAGGGGGCCCTCACCCTTCGTGCCCTAGGATCTCACCAAGGGCACTAGGGGGGCTCTACCTCACCCTGCCGGCTGTCCTCACTCCCCTTCGCCCGGGGAGGAGACGATCGAGCCGCCAGACAGCTGTTTGGCTGCCGATCTGGCGGCGAATGAAAATCGGGAATAAGCGCTCTGCGGAGAGCGCTCTCGAAGCGGCAGCGCCAAACCGGAAGTCTCAAATTTCCAGCCTTTTTAAGGGGGGGGAAAGGTGTGTCTTATACTCCAAAAAATACAGTAATCATCCTTCCTCCTCCTATTTTCCCTCAAGAGCATCCCTGTGAGGTGAGTTGGGCTGAGAGAGAGGGACTGGCTCAAAATCACCCAGCTAGGTTTCATGAAGCGGCGAAATGAGTGATTCCACAGGAAACGGGAATCTACCGTATTTTTCGGAGCATAAGACGCACCAAAATATAAGATGCACCTTAGTTTTGGGGGAGGAAAACAAGGAAAAAAGGCCTCTGCCTCCCAGCAATTTGCCAAACAGCAAACAGCACAGATGATATACACTGTTTGCTGTGTATTTCTGTGCATGTGTGCCTGACCCATAGAAATAGCAAAGAATTGGAGATATGTACATTATGGCAGTATATTAATCCCAGAAAGTTTTCTTAAATGTAATCACACTAAGTCCTCCCAATTATTTAAATAGATCTACTCCAAACATGACTAAGTCAGGGTTTAATTCAGCTGCCTTATTTTAATACTAATACTTAATACTAAAACAGGAAATTTCAGATTATACTTTTACAGATCTTCAAAATTGATGTGGCTTTCTGGAAGGCTTTCTGCTATTTAAAAGAAGATACAATAGCACTGGGCCTCTTCAGAGCAAGAATTTATTTTAAAAAGCTTCTTCATTTTGTTAAGTTGTCTAGAACAATAATAAAGCAGTCTTTAAAAAAATAAGTCTTATAATTTGAACACTCTACAAACATTTAACAAAATAACATATTAACAGAATCTGCCTCTACCTAGAATAGAACTCACAACCTCCTGACTGTGAGGCAAGAGCTCTACCTCTAGGCTACAGTAGCTGTAGCTTACTTTCTTGCAATTTCAGCAGTGTAATATTGCCAGCAGTTTATCTCCAGCATTTTGTCTCATTACACAAAATTTTTAATGCTAAGTGAGAAATTTATTAAGTGAATTTTGCCCCATTTCACGACCTTTTTTGCCACATTTCGTAAGTGAATCATTACAGGTGTTAAGTTAGTAACACGGCTATTAAGTGAATCTGGCCTCCCCATTGACTTTGCTTGTCAGAAGGTTGCAAAAGGGGATCACATGATCCTGGGAGACTACATACGTCATAAATGTGTAACAGTTGTCAACTATCAGAATTTTTATCACATGATCATGGGAATGTCATAAGTGTGAAAAACAGTCATAACTCACTTTTTTCAGTGCCATTGTAACTTTGAATGGTCACTAAATGAACTGTTGTAAGTCAAGGATTATTACCTGTACAAAAATACAAATAGCTTCTTTGCTTGCAAAAAGTTGCCCTCAATTAGATTAGAAATGGGGGAATGTATACTGAAGATCAATGAGTCACAGCCATCATGGAAACCTAAACCATTCTGTCCAAATACTTACCTTTTCATCAGCAATACCTACAGGTGCAACCCCGAGTTACAAATCAGGCAGGGTGCCAGAGCACCTTGAGGAATTAAAATAGTTAAAATGCAATAATAACTATCAGCAGCCAACTCTTGCTCATAAAGTGAAACCCTTTAGCAGAGAGATCATTTAAGCTCTCTAGAAAGTGGGTGGGCATATTTGGGCTACAAAATGCTGAGCTAAAGAGACAAATTAACGAAGTATATAGGGCAGTGATGGCGAACCTTTTTTGGTTCGCGTGCCAAAAGGGGAGAGTGTGGGGGGTCACACGTGTGCCTGCCCACACCCATTATTCCATGCGGGGGGTCCCGCACATGCGCGTGATACCCCGTTCCTGGCACGCAATGGCATGCCTGTTTTTCGCTCCCCCCAGGCTTCAGAGCCTTTCTAGGAGCCCGGGGAGGGCAAAAATGGCCTACCCCACTCCCCGGAGGCCCTCCAGAGGTCAGAAATGGCCCGTTTCAAGTTGGGAAATGGGCCATTTCTGGCCTCCAGAAGGCAAAGTTTTTGCCTTCCCCAGGCTCCTAGAAAGGCTCTGAAGCCTGGGGAGAGCAAAAAAAAAAAAAAAGGAACTTCCGATTCAACCAAAGTCAGCAAACTGAACGTTTCCAGCCTCTGGAGGACCTCCGGGGGGGGGTGGGAAAGGCCTTTTTCGCCCTCCCCAGGGTCCTAGAAAGGGTCTGGGGCTTGGGGAGAGCAAAAAACGGGCCTTCCCCACCTCCTCTGGAGCCTGGAAACTGCCTGTTTTCCAACTCCAAGTGGGCCCAGAGGGCCTGAAAATCAGCTCACTGGTGCGCGCATGTGCTTGGTGCGCGCATGAGCTTGCGTGCCTACCGATATGGCTCCGCGTGCCACTTGTGGCACATGTGTCATAGGTTTGCCATCACGGATATAGGGGAACCAGGTTCAAGTCTCTGCCCTCACAAGCTTGTCAGGATCACAATAAATTAGTACATGCCACAGATATCTAAATAAACTTCAAGCTTGGTTTCATGTTACTAAGCCTTATTATCAGGAGAGAAAACTAAAATCAATTGGAGGGAGGATCCATACCTCTACCTCCTTTTTAAAAAAAATCTTACTATCGGTGAGCAATCATGTGCCTTGGCCACTCGGAAGCAATGCAAGATACTCCTACCCCAAAGGTGCTTTTTCAAGAGGCAACTGGACTTTCTGGAAACCAAGAAAATCCAGTTGCTTCTTGAAAAAAGTATCTTTGGGACAACCATGACCTGGATGACTGGAGAATCCCCATAGACAAGAGACTCCTGTTCTCAGTGAATTGACAAAGCACCCTTTTCCATCCAGGAGAAGCAATCCTTAGATCGATTTGCACCACTTAAAGATACCACTCACCTCATAAGATATCCTAAGAAAATCATCCTGATTTAAAGAAAGATTGTGTTGGAGGGAAGAGGGAAAGCCGCAGCTTGAAAAATATTTTTTTTCTAGGCAGCATTGCTTAACTCTATCAGGCGGGCAACAGCAGTCCGAAAATATTATCTCATTGCTTTTCCATCAGTGGGGGGAAGACCTCCTGAAGCCCCCCCTTTTTTGTAACAACAAACAAAGGAGCCAAAGACTAGCCATACCCCTCCATCTGAGGACCCAGTTTGTTGGGGGAAATATGCTGACTCTGTAAACCGCTTAGAGAGGGCTGTAAAGCACCGTGAAGCGGTATAGAAGTCTAAGTGCTATTGCTATTTAGATAAGAGTAAGGATCCAGGGAAGAAAGAGGCCCACGATCCCCCTTCCCACCCTTAATTGGGGACGGAGAAGGCAAGGAGTGGCTAGGAGGAGATTCAGCCATGTTGTAAGTACACCCCAAAAGGACAGTGCCAGGAACCACTAAAGCAGTGTAAAAAGCTTAAAACAACACTTCCCCTTTAAAAAAGTCAAGCCCTGGAATAAAGGTACCAGCAAAAGAGAGAGAAAAACCTCCAGAGAAGCAGCTCAGGCTATAGAAAGTCTGGGTGTACTGCCAAGACCATTAACAGCTGTTACAATGTAAGAAGGCTTAACTGAAAAGGCAGTTTCTGAAAACACTTAAGCAGGGCAATTAAGGTAAGCAGGATTAGGCTAGAAACAACACACAGAGGCACACTAGAAGGTCTCCTTCCTGCCTACCTGAAAGGTTAACCCCTTAAGGTGGGTTCGTCAAACTGTTCAGAAAGTTAACAACTGGTTCTCCCAAACCGGTACGAACCGGATGAATACCACCACTGCCTAGTTCCAAGCCATGTAGGGCTTTAAAGGTGAAGCAAATCAGTAGTCAATGTAGCTCTAGCATGTGTACATCTAGGCCTGCACAAACCACAAAGGCCACTTCATTTTGAACCAATTGAAGCTTCTAAATACTTTTCAAGGGCAGTCTCATGTAAAATGCATTGAATTAGTTAAGAGGGGAGGTGACTAGGGCATGAATGACTGTGAACAGGGATTGTTGATCCAAGAAAGGGCATAACTGGTGCACAACCCGCTCTTGCGCAAAGGCTTTGAGCAGAAGTCTTGAATCCAGGAGAACTCCCAATTTATACATTGGGTCTGTCTGGGGCAGTGCCAGTGTATAAACCATTCAACACCAGAGATGGCAATTCTCCAAGGACCAAAAAACCCAAAGCCATTGAGCCTTGCCAGGATTCAGTTTCAGCCTGATGCTCCCCATCCAGCCCTTAACTGCCTCCAAGCACTGCAAGAGGCAGGTCACAGTGTCACTTAACTCCCATGGGTCAAGACATATAGCTGGGTGTCATCAGTATATTGATGATATCTCAGCCCATGGTGGTAGATGATTTCACCCAGCAGCTTCATGTAGCTGTTAAACAGAAGTGGAGAAAGTACTGAGCCGTGCAGGACACCACAAAGCAGAGGATGAAAGCCAGACCTCTTGCTTCCTATCAACACCAACTGAGAGCGACTACAGATGAAGGGAGTGACCCATTTCCAGCCCCCAAAGTGGTTCCAGAAGGATGCCATGATCAATGACATTGAAGGTTGCTGAGAGGTCAAGTAGAGTGAAGGTGCATGCACTAACCCACTCCTGCCAGAGATCATCAAAAAAAAACCACCACTAATGCTGTTTCTGTCCCTTAACCAGGCCTGAATTCTGCCTGGAAAGATAATCTATTTCTTTCAGGAACTTCTGGGGCTGCTTCACAACCAACTTTTCAACAACTTTCCCCAGAAAGAAAAATTCAAATAATCTTTTATAACAACTTCTCCTTTAATATTATTCCATTAAAATGGTAATGGTATTTGTGTTGGAGATTGAGACATTTTATATTTCAGTAGAAAAAAAAATACATAGCTCAGGTTGAACTGTGGAATCCTTGGTGCTCTCTGGGCTTGGTTGCTTTTTTGCAGACATTTCATTACACAACTTCAACTGCACTGATGATACTAGCTAGTTGGGTAATGAAATGTCTGCAAGCAAAAAACCAAGTTCATAGAGTACCAAGGACTCCATGTTTCTATATTTAAATAGAACCTGCCTCAATTTTATTAAACAGTGTTTTATTAATAAAATTGTATTTTATGTAAAAACAAATATTTTTAAAGATAAAGATCATGTTAGATGTTTATTGCTATTATGGAGTAAATTAACTATCAAGCTTGGTTTTTTTAGGCTGCAATTCAGTCACAACTTGATGGAGTTCGAACTGGTTTAAGCCAGCTGCACACTGCATTGCATGATGTCAAGGACATACAGCACTCTTTAGTTGATGTCAATAAAGATTGGCGGCAGAGTATCAACACCATAGAAAATCTCAAAGATGTTAAAGATGCTGTAGTTCAACATAGTCAACTGGCAGCTGCTGTAGAAAACCTCAAAAATATATTCTCAGGTATGACTTGTAAAATGTCTAATATTCTGACAGTACAAAGGAGTTGTGCAGTATTAGTATGAATTTATATAAATAATGTTAGGTTTTAATGTACAGTAATAATGCAGCTGTTGTCATGCAGCTACAATTCTGAAGTTTGTGGGATATAATGTAACTTAAATCTATGGTTTCTCTTTTTCTTTTTAGTCCCAGAGATAGTCCAGGAGACTCAAGACTTGATTGAGCAAGGACAATTATTGCAAGGCCATCGAAAGTTGATGGATTTGGAGTGCTCCCGAGATGATCTTATGTATGAACAATACCGCATGGATAGCAAGAATACCCATGATATGAACCTAATTGATAGTTATTTTGGAGATATGCAGAAACTTTCTGAAGAACTGGCCAAGCAACTCTGGATGGTCATTCAAAGGTCTCTAGTCACTGTCCGTAGAGATCCAACCTTGCTTGTTTCAGTTGTGAGAATAATTGAGAGAGAAGAAAAGATAGATCGGCGTATGTTAGATCGGAAGAAGCAAACTGGATTCATCCCCCCTGGGAGACCTAAAAAGTGGAAAGAAAAAATGTTTAAAGTCCTGGATCGAACTGTTATTACCAGGATTGAAGGCACTCAAGCAGATACTCGAGAGTCTGACAAAATGTGGCTTGTTCGCCATCTGGAAATAATTCGTAAATACGTTCTTGATGATCTGTTGGTGGCTAAAAATCTTATGGATCAGTGTTTCCCCCCACATTACGAAATTTTCAAGAAATTGCTATGGATGTATCACCAGGCATTGTCTTTACGCATGCAGGACCTGGCTTCAGAAGATTTAGAGGCAAACGAAATTGTCAGCCTATTGACTTGGGTTTTAAATACATATAAAAGGTAAGGATGTTATTATTTAAGTGAGTACTAGTAGGGACTACGTGATTTTAATAAATTTTGTCAAACCTCATATATCCTTCCAAAGTCTTGGAAGACAAGACTTCCAAAAAGCTATCTTTAATGATAGGTTGAGGTCAGTACCAAATCTTTTAAAAAGTAGAGTTCTTTCTTCAGTTACACTGAGTTTATTAAACGAGAATTATTTTATTTATTTATTTTATTTATTTATTTAAATAGATTTGTATGCAGCCCAACTCCCAGGGGACTCTGGGCGGCTAACAACATGTCAAATCCATTATTGAAATATAAAATCACATAGCAGTTAAAATTATAAAAGTTAAAACTTTGAAGCACTTTTGTTCCCCATCAGGATAGAGATGCCTCTTCTGAAATAAATAGTCAAACACCAATCTGCCACACTTTCCCATAGTTTCTTACAAATGCTTAAAGATTAATTCAGTTTCAGTTTCTAACAGCTAACTGTACACTTTTACATCATTTTCTTGATATTACATGAAAATGCTTTATCACGGCCTTCCACCAGGTTAGGATTAGCATTAGGACTAGTTATTTTTAATTTTGCGATCTAACCTCTACCTTAGGATTCTCTGTTGTTCTTTTATCTGAATACTAACCAAGTCTGATCCTCCTCATTTTTTTTCAAACCAGAATCATCTGCCATCTGCTAAAGACAGATAAACATATCGATATAAAATAGCAGACAGATATGGATACAATTGAGTAACATTAAAATGTAGAAGAGTTATACCAGGCAGCATTCATGAAAAAAAATTGTTTTATCTGAGAGACTAAGATGTTTTGTAGTGACTAAATTGGGGCTACCTTTGAAGAGCATTCAGAAGCTACAGCTGATGCAAAGTGCAGCAGTGCAGGCAGTTCTGGAGGACCCTAGGATGGCCCATGTTACACCACTGCTCTGCGAGTTGCAATGGCTGCCAGTTTGCTTCTGGGTGCAATTCAAGATGTTGGCTATTATCTTTAAAGCCCTATATGTTATGAGTCCAAATCTCATCCCAATGGGACTGGCCTAGCCCAACTACACCGGTAGAGGGGACATGCAATGGGCCCTGTTGGTAAGCAAATTTTGGCTGGTGGGTTCCAGGAAAAGAACCTTCTCTGCCATGACTCCTGCCCTTTGGAACATCTTATCCAGGTAAGATTGGTTCTCCATAAGGGTCTGAAAACATGGCTCTGCCAGATGGCTTGGGGCCCCAATGGAGGGGTACCATACTGATGAATTAAGAGAAAATCCTACCTTCCCCTCACCCCACATCCTGATCATTCCCTCCCCATCTTTTAACTGTAAATTAATTTTGGATTGTAATTTTACTATTATTTTAGACACATTCCTTTTATGGTTCTATTGCTTTTAATGTTGTAAGCTGCCCAGGGTTGCTTCGAAGCTAGATGGGTGGCAAACAAATTTAATAAATAAATAAATAATTCTTTAGTTAAAGATGTTAAGAACTGAAGAAGTGATCTTTGGCATGCAAAGCAATTACTATACCATAGGAAGGTACTCTTTGTAAATTACAAATCTTCTTGCCTATCTTAGATGAGCATAAAATGAAAATAATAATTGTTTTTTTACCCATTTTGAGAGAATAAAGATAATTCTTGTAAATAGATTTGTTTAAGTTCAGTCATAAAGTCATGCAATCATTTGGCTATGCTTCCCTGTTTATGGAACATTAAGAGTAATGATACATTATATCTTATGCAACCACAATTGAGCCCAAAATTTCCATTGCTAAGCATGACAGTTAAGTGAATTTTACCCCATTTTACGACCTTGCTTGCCACAGTTGTTAAGTGAATCACTGCCATTATTAAGTTAGTAACATGGTTGTTAATGAATCTGGCTTCCCCATTGACTTTGCTTGTCAGAAGGTCACAAAAGATGATCACGTGACCCAAGGACACTGCAACTGTCGAAAATATGATCCAGTTGCCAAGCAATAAAATTTCAATCATGTGACCATGGGGATGCTGCAACGATCATGTGAAAAATGGTAGAAAGTCACATTTTTCAGCCCAATTGTAATTTTGAACGGTCACTAAATGAACTTTGCAAGTTGAGAACTATCTGTACTTACTTTATTTTGTTTCTAAGAAATTTATACTTTTGGTAAGAAGAAAAAAATGAGTTTTCTTTTTTTAGATATTCAGGTGTTAAAAAGCAGTATGTTGGAGAATGTGCAATAATGCAGAATAAGATCTTGAAAATTGGATGCTCTTTACTTTTTCTTTCCATTGGATAGAATATTACAAGCATTCAAAGAACTGGTAATTCAATCTGTTAAATAAAAAAAGGAATTCTAGTATTTTTTCTATGGTTCAAAATGGTTCAAAATCTAAAACTAAAACATCCAAACAAAAACAAATATAACCATTCTGAGTCTCTTCTATTCCTGCTTTTTTCTCCTAAACCACCTCCTAATTCCTTGTAAACCCCCCTCATCTCCTATTTCTTCCTTCATTTCCTAAATATGCAAATTATTTGCAATCCACATCTGGAATATTCTAATATATCTTCCAAATTTAACTTACATCTTATTGTTAATATGCACACAGCTGGACTTCGAATTCTTAAATCTAGGACTATAGTTGAGATCTTAACTGTGAATTTCCATTTATGTAATTAGGTATCCCCCAAGTACCTGTATAAAACACATACACAAATAATTGTTCAGGAAAGCCCACTTTTACTTTGCAGAATTAAAAATGCAAATACTAAAAATAAGCATCCATTGTCTATTTAACTCTTCCGCTAAAAAAACTATTATTAAATTGCTTTGTTAGACTATCTGTATTTAAGGTTTGCTATTTTTTATATTTTTAAAAGTATTTCAGTGTGTTTGTGTGGCATTTTTTGCAACTAAAGAAAAATTGATCCTAGAATTTTACTTGTCATTTATCTGTTCTCTTTACTTTAGTGAAGAAATGATGGGAAATTTGGAACTGGCACCAGAACTGGAGGTGAATTTACTGCAACCTCTTCTTTCTCAGGATGTCGTGAATGAACTTCTCAGCACATATATGTCAACTCTTACGGTAATTTATTCATCTAATTTCAATGCCATCATCCAGCTTGACATTTCGGCAACTTACAGACAAAAAGAGAAAAGTGCATTTGGCTTGCATTGCAATGTTGCATAGTAGTCATAAGGGGAAAAGCTCTGGCTTTGGTAAGTGATAATATATTTCCAGTCACTTGCCAGTTATACTTGGATTCCTCAAAATATATTAAGCATTTTGGTCTGCTACTAGTCCATTATTTTGTCTTATCAGATTTAATGGTGGTTCTGCAAGTATTGATGGAGGCTTCTTTTGAGTCAGCTTGACAGATCATCAGAATTTAGACAAAGAAAAAGGTTTTTCGGGTGACTCTGACGTCCTTCCTAATCATGAGTGATCGTTGTTTTGTGTTGGTGAGCTCTAGAGCACTTGCTCATGATCTGTCCAATGAAATTGGCTCATACTGCAGATGATCAGGAGCAGGATTTCTTTGGCAGTGTCCTACCGTGTTTCCCCGAAAATAAGACATGTCCCGAAAATAAGCCCCACAGGGCTTTTTCGGGACATGCCTTGAAATAAGCCCCCCCTGAAAATAAGCCCCCCCACTACTTCCGGGGGAAAGAGGGGGGACATGCCGGGAGCCGCTCTTTTTGCGGCGGCACTCTTTTGGCCCGGAAAGAGAGAGAGAGAGATCTCTCAAGAAGTTTCCCTGCAAAGACATGCTGAAAAGAGAAGCCACGAACTTCCAGACGCTGGTAAAGTGAGCGCCTCGCAGCCCGGCCCTCCCCTGCATTCCCCGCTACCCCCAAATTGTGCCTGATTATCTTACCAGCGTTTGGAAGTTTGCGGCTTCTCTTTTCAGCAGGTCTTTGCAGGGAAACTCCTTCAATGTAAAGGAGAAGTTATCGCGAGTGCGACCAATTAACAACTTTTCGCACTCGCGATAACTTCTCCTTTACATTGAAGGAGTTTCCCTCAAAGACCTGCTGAAAAGAGAAGCGGCGAACTTCCAGACGCTGGTAAGATAATCAATTTGGGGGGGAATGCAGGGGAGGGCCGGGCTGCGAGGCGCTCACTTTACCAGCATCTGGAAGTTCGCCGCTTCTCTTTTCAGCAGGTCTTTGAGGGAAACTCCTTCAATGTAAAGGAGAAGTTATCGCGAGTGCGACCAATTAACAACTTTTCGCACTCGCGATAACTTCTCCTTTACATTGAAGGAGTTTCCCTCAAAGACCTGCTGAAAAGAGAAGCGGCGAACTTCCAGATGCTGGTAAGATAATCAGGCACAATTTGGGGGGGGGGGAATGCAGGGGAGGGCCAGGCTGCGAGGCGCTCACTTTACCAGCATCTGGAAGTTCGCCGCTTCCCTGTCACCGCCTTCCTCACTCACGTCGCGCCCCGCCCCATCCCCCGCCCAGTGGTCAAAGTCCTTCAAAGCATTTTAAAGGGATCCGTTTTGCCTGCCATGAAGGGAACCAATGTTCCCCGAAGAAAAGGAGGCAAGCATTGGTTCCCTTCATGGCAGGCAAAACGGATCCCTTTAAAATGCTTCGATGGACTTTGAAGCATTTTTAAGGGACGCCCTCCTACCTCGATCGCATTCTTCGATCTTCTCTCCACGGCAGCCCATTCTGAAAGAGAATGGGCTGCTGTGGAGAGAAGACCGCCGCTGTCACCGCTGCTTCCTCTCTGCAGGCAGCCGGCAAGCACAGCTCACGCACCAGCTTTTTCCTCCCCGCCCTGCTGCCTCCTGCTCTCTCTTATTGAAGCGGCTGCTGCGGCTGCTGCTCTTGCTCCCGCCGCCGCTACTGCTGGGAGCCGATGAATTATTGATGGCAGCAAGTTCGAGGCAAAAGAGGGGCTTAGCTTAGTCGGGAGGATCTCTGTGCTTCTTTGTAATAATGGGTGTTGACTCCTGCGTTTTAAAGCCACCTCTTGCCAGTCGCCCTTTGGCACGGCTGGCGCACAGAGATCCTCCCGACTAAGCTAAGCCCCTCTTTTGCCTCGAACTTGCTGCCATCAATAATTCATCGGCTCCCAGCAGTAGCGGCGGCGGCGAGCAAGAGAGCAGCAGCCGCAGCAGCCGCTTCAATAAGAGAGAGCAGGAGGAAGCAGGGCAGGGAGGAAAAAGCTGGTGCGTGAGCCGTACTTGCCGGCTGCCTGCAGAGAGGAAGCAGCAGTGACAGCGGCGGCCGCTGTGCCGGTAGCCGCCAGAGCAACGGCGGCACCGGTGGCGGCGCGTTCGGAACTCTCCCTTCTCGCCACTGCCATCCCCAGCATTATGTTCCCGCAACATGTGGCGGCCGCCTCCCCGGCAAGGGCCGATGACGCCGAGGAGGACACGGGAGGAGGAGGACAGAAGGGAGGCGGAGGAGGCGAGGCAGGGAGGAGGAGGCGCAGGCAGCGGAGGAGACGCGGAGGATGAAGTGGAGTGTCCGGGGAGCCTGCGCCGCGCTCTCCAGCTACCTCCTGCTCGCCTGCGCACTGAGCGCCGCCGCGGTGGGTCTCAAGTGCTTTTCGCTGGGCTCCGAACTCAAGGGGGAGCCGTTCCGCCTGGGCACAGCGGCCGGCGCTTTCTATTCGGGGCTCCTGCTGACCCCTGGGATCTTGCTCTTGGGCTCCGCGCTCTTCTGCTGCCCCTTCTGCCGCCACTTTGGTCGCTCGCTCGCCGCCCCGCCCCATCCTTCGCCCCAAAGCTCCAAACTCCGCAGAACCGCGAAACGCACCACTTACTGGAGTTTGACAGCTCTGGGGTTTCCCTCGGCTAGGGGAAAAAATCTTGCATAGTGCAGAAACTCTTCTCGCTTCGAGAACTTGCTAATTCTCGCGAGAAGAGTTTCTGCACTATGCAAGAATTTTTTCCCCCTAAACAGATTAGCCGAGAGACCACGGAGCTGCCGAACTTCAGTAAGTGGTGCGTCGCGGCCTGCCTGCACCCCAAAAATAATAAGCCATTCCCCGAAAATAAGGCCAGGGGCATTTTTGGGGGGTCAAAAAAATATAAGCCCCTGTCTTATTTTCGGGGAAACACGGTAGTTAGAAACTCTGCTCAGGAAATATAGCTTCCTATCCTGTTGCTTTGCCTTTTAGATAAACCTGTTTTTCTTCAGACCCATTAGAATTTGTCTTCTATTTCTCTAAAAATGGACAGAAAGAGGCTAAATTTGATTTGGAATAAGCCAACAAGTCAAATACACAATTGAAAAGAGGACTGGCTTTGGGGAAAAAAATCTCAGAAAAATGGGCTTGATTGGGGCTTTCAAACAGAATAACCTTCAATAGCAGATTAAAAACTATTTAAAAGTAAAAATGGCGACAAGATAAATGAAGATATGGAAAATTAGAATTGTGCTCCATATGGACTGGGGAACTTCCAGATGGACCATTTCTTCCATCAATTCAGTACTAACAAAATTTTATTTTCTCTTGATTTAACATTCTTTTGATTCTCTAGTCCAACATTATAGGCTGGCTAAGAAAAGCACTGGAGACAGATAAAAAAGACTGGCTAAAAGAAAATGAACCAGAAGCAGACCAGGATGGATATTATCAAACAACACTCCCAGCTATTGTATTTCAGGTATTATAATATTTTCATATAAATAATTTAAGTCATGCGAGTTATACTCTTCTGATATAAAATATCATAAAATAGATTGGAACTTTTGAATTTGTTTTACTAAAGATTCTTGGAGAGATTCTTACAGAGAGCTATAAAGCCCTATGAAGCAGTATATAAGTCTAAATGCTATTGCTATTTCATTGTTCATATCCCAGCATATTCAACTAACAAATGAAGATAATGTGTTCGTGTAGCACAAACAAAATTTTGTAACTCAAATTATAGTGGCAGGAGGAAAATGTATTGTTCATCTGAATGTCCAGAAAACATGCTTAATTCTGATTGAAATGTTAGCTAATTGTTTTCTGATTTTAGATGTTTGAACAGAATCTTCAGGTGGCTACTCAGATAAGTGAAGATTTGAAAATAAAAGTCCTGCATTTGTGCCTTCAACAAATGAGTTCCTTTCTTAACAGGTAAAATTATTATTACCAGAAGTTTTTGCAGAACCATTGTAAAAACATAGTGACGTGACCATAGACACTGCAAACAGCTGTATATAGGGATTGGTTGCTGAGCATCTGACATGCAGTCATATAACAATGGGGACAGGGGTGGCCATTGGAACTTCAGAACCGAGTTGTAAGTAACCCTGGGGTAGTCCATCATAACTCTAAACAGTCACTAAGACAAGTCAAAAGTCAAGGACTACCTGTATAGATTTTTCTGCAAATGGTAATGCAGCCTTACAGTTTTCCAGCTCATTGTGAATTATGACTGAACCCACTGAATTTGTTTACTTTTAATCTTTTAAATAATTTTACGGAAACTATACACTAGAAATGTATCCCTCTGGAGATCTCTACCTGTTCTGGTTAATGGCTGTTCCTACAAGAGCAGTTTGAAGATTTCACTTTCTTTTCTCACTGAGTTTGCTCCCCTTCCCTTATTCAGGTATAAAGAGGAAGCACATTTATATAAAGAAGAACATTTAAGAAATCGTCAGTATCATCCATGCTATGTTCAGTACATGGTTGCCATCATCAACAACTGTCAGACTTTTAAGTAAGTTTTGCTAACTGAATTTTTTTAAATGAAAAAAATCCACATTTAATAAAATAAAATAAAATAGTAGACAAATATACGTAGTAGACAAATATATTTTGATAAAACTAGATAATTTCTCTGCTGTGCTAATAACACACTAAATATGTCCAGAAATAATCTAATATATATCTCAGTCGCTCTGAGAGTGAGATGAGATACCTACATTTGACAAAAGCAAACAAATAAATGGACTACACAAAAGGAAAAACAAATTGGGGGAAGGATGAAAGCAAGTAAATGCAAGTAGCAGATCTTGAATTTCCCAAATGCAAAATTTATTTAAACAAGTGGTTTTCAAACTTTCAAAGTGTATGTAGTTAATTTTTATAATACGTATTGGAATATTTATTAAATATTGAACAACACATTAAGTTATGCCTATATCTTCTCCATGGTGGTTGGAGCTAGCATTCAGAATGGGTTGTCCTCGTCCAATCAGAGTGAGGACTGAGTCTGTCAATCATTTGTGAAGCTCCGTCCGCCATCTTGGCCCCATCTTAGACTCAGTCCTCAGAGAGGACAGACGTGGTTTTTTCATTCTCCCATCTGACTTGCTAGCTCTAACTCTTGGACTTGGTTTTCTTCTCCAGTTTTGACATCAACTGTGAGTGCATACCTCCGCTGCCTTCTATACCATCTTAGCTTTGGCCCTCGCCGTGGTGGTAGCTGTCTACCTCGTGTGCCTCTGATCGCTCCAGCACTTGCGCTTAATCTGCCATGAGAACAGAGACTGTTATTGCCTGTTGGAGGCTACAACCAGCATAGTATTGTTCGCAGTGCTGCCCTTTGGAGCCCCTTATATCGAGATGTTGGCTTGAGCCATTTGTCTACCCTTTGGCTGCCGTGGCTGTTAAGAGCCTTGCAAGACATCGGCAGGGTTTCTGACCGCCCGATTCAGCCTTAAGGCCTTCCAGGGCTGACGGGTGGGAAGTGTCATTCCCCACCCTCCTTCTTTGGCTGCAAGAGGAGCCTCGATTGGATATTCGAGCTTGCTCGCTATTGGCTCACCCTTTTTTTTGCTGTTTTCGCTTTATTGCCGCAGCCTGCAATTTACTGCTTGTGCCTTGACCGCACTAGAGCTTGCTCTAGGTCGGCACCATCAAATTGTTTTCTCCCGCCAATCACTGAGACAAATTGAGTGGGGCGCTCATTTTAATTCACCGAGGGAGCAAAATCTAAGATGCGGATGCCATTCCTTCAACTTTGGCCGATAAACCATCAAGCAAGCGGCAGAAGAAGTCTGCCAGGGAGTACCCCATCCAGGATCACCATCCTTCTCCCTCCCGTTCCAGGGGCCACCGTGGACAATCCCATTCTTCTCGGGCGGTGGAGAAGGATGAACAGCGGAGGGACCGCACCCTTCAAAAGCTTTGTTCCCAGGTGGACTGGAGTGCCTCCCTCCTCCCATCTGGGTCTACCACTGCTTCAGCAGGGGACCAAGGAGATCAGTTGGCCCTTGACAATCCCAGGTTGGCTGTCATAGACCCTAATATTTGGGAGTCAGCTGGGTTTGTTAACCCTGCTCCCTTGGCAACCTGTGAGCCATCCGTGGCAGCTGCTCCCTCCACCAATGCCCTGACCTCTGGCGCTGTTATGGTTTCTGCACCTGCAACTCAAATTGACCCGGCCAATCTACAAATGATTATAGCGGCTGCGGTGCAGCAGGGTCTTGTTGGTTTTCAACACTTGGCCAGACCACTGCTGGCCTTCCCTGACCACTTTTCCTGGTCTTTGCCGGCCATTGACGGGGCGATAGCCTACCACAGATCGCACAGTCCGGATAGATATTCCGATGTTTCTAGCGATGGCAGCCAGGCTCCTCTTCTGCAAGAGGAGGAGGAACTTGCATTATCTGAGGACGAGGGTCTGTTGCCAGAACAACCGGCCTCTTCAGGTCTCTTCTCCCTGGCCTTATTTAAGTCATTACTTTTCAAGGCTCATAACGCAGCTGGGCTCCCAAACCCAGCTCCTGTTTCTACGGGGGGTTCATCCTCTATGCAGGATCCCTTATTTGTAGAACCTACGCCTGAACTTGATGTCATTCCGGCACCTCAGTTGTTCCTAGATAACGTTCGGTGTCAGTGGTCAGCTCCGGCTTCGGGGCCTATGCCTTCCTCCATGGATCAAAAATATTTTAATGTTGCCCCTGAATTAGCTTCTCTTTTGACTACTCCATCAGTCGACGGGCCGGTAGCAGCCCTGCAATCCCCTAATACAATACCCGGGGAGGTTGAAGAGCTCTTGAAGCCAGAGGAGCGCCGCATGGAACAAGCCCTTCTGAAGGCACACCAGGCAGCTGCCTGGGCAGTCTGGGCTTCTTCTTCAGCCTCATTCTTCACCCGGACATCGCAATTTGGCTGCGGCAGATCCAAGAACACGTGGCCATTTCGGACCTGAGGGCCCATCAGGACCTCAACAAGGTCATCGCAGCTACTCAGTTCTCGGTGGATGCTACTCTGCGAACTTTGGAAGATCCTCATATATGCTGCTGAATTGAACAATCATGTTTTATCTATTGTAACATCAGCTTGATCCTTGAGAAACTATTATTAATAGTTTAGTGAAGCTTTGTCATGAGGATGACAATAATACTTTAATGAGGCTATCATTGGACAGTATCACAGAATACTTTGATTTAACTTTTATATACATTTAACAAGATTCTGAAATATTTTTTTCTTGCTTATCCAAGGGAGTCGATCATCAGTTTGAAGAAGAAATATTTGCCCCCTATGATGGAAGAGATGCTGATAAGCAGTCATGCATGCATCGATGCTGTTTTAGATGATATTGCAAAAGAAGGATGCTCAAGCCTGCTAGATGAAGTCTTCATTGATTTAGAGGTTATTTTTTCCTTCTCCACTCCTTCCTTTCCTTTTTAATTTTTTTATTGAAGATGTTTTTACAAGTTAAAAGATAATTATGAAAAGATACTGAAAAAGTAAAAAAGATAAAGATATAAAAATGAAAAACAATAGAAAAAAAGAAAAAAATATTTAAAGAAGCAAATTCCAATTTTCACAGCACTTATAGACATCTTAAAACTATTTTCTCCTTCTAAATCACATAACATGCTTTCTTTCCCTCCTCCTGCTTTTCAGATTAAAGCTTTGGGTAGGGGGGGCTGTCTATAATGGGATAGAGATAAATGTCTTGATTTAACAGAGATCATCCCGGTGTCCATCTAATCATATGTGAGATTGGATATATCTGATTTATATGAATTACAGCATACTCAGAATAGATAATGTTCTATAGAAATTGCATCCCTTTGAACAAAAACCTTATCTGGCAATACAATAATTTTGAGTGTATATTGTTTCAGTACCCAGGAGAACATAGGGATGTTTTAATATACCATTCATCCTGACAACAGTTTTCTTACCCATGCAGTATGTTCTTCCTCAGAGAACTGGGAGGCTGGAGGTTTGTGTTGAATAATTTCCCTTGCAATTTGTAGATGACAGCATTAGATTTACCTTACCATGGACTCAGTGTTCAAAACTAGTCCTAGGGAGGTAGGCAGAATAATAAAGACCATTACTAGTTTGCTTCATTCTTGGTCTTCAAAGCTGATTAAATCACCTAAGTTGTGATAGGCAGCATGGTTATATAAGGTGCTTAATGTCTCTTTAAGTAAGAAATGTGTTCCCACTTAGTTAAAGAAGAAACTAGAGGACCTTTATGAAAAGTACTCATGAATGAAGGCAATATGTGTCCCAGGATAATGTTGCAGGATCCAATCTGAGTCAGCCGTTGGGACTAGAAGTTTAGTCTTTCAAGTTTTCGGAGTCGTGCTGGAGTCCATCTCTGAACCCATTCTCAGGGAACTGGAGAGAAAGAAGTTTCCTGAGAATGGGCTCCAACATGAGTCTGAAAACTTGGAAGACTAAATATCTGGTCCCTGTGACTGACTCAGATTGGATCCTGAAAAAGTACTCTGCATGGATTCTGAAGATATTTAAAATTATATGCCATTCTTACTCTTCAGTTAGGTGAAGAAGAATGTAGTGACTTTGTAACTCCAGTTTCTGGTTATCTGGACTTATTTTAGTTGGGTTTTGTGCAAGCTACAGTACTGAAACTGCTTTGATGGATGACTTGTGCCGAAAACTAAATATGGGGAGTGCAATTATACTAGAGAGTAAAACTTTGTGGAATAATTTGTACAGAATTACAAGATGAGATGGAGACTCTATGTTTTTATATTAAATACTAAATCATCAGCTCATGTTGGCTGTGAACATTTACTGATCTTCCTCCATAATTTTGGTACATTCCTTTACAAGTGTACCAAGTGTAAATATAAAGACTTTTGTATTTCAGGTTTTTTTTAAATTAAAGTATACAATTTCAGCTTTGTTGAGATGGTATAAAATGACATGATGCTGAATAATACTGTTAAAAATTATTCTGATTGACATTTATGTTTTCTTATTTTTTTTTAAGCCCCATCTTAGTGAATTGATGACAAAAAAATGGCTCGGTGCATCCAATGCTGTGGATACAATCTGTGTAACTGTTGAAGATTATTTTAATGATTTTGCAAGAATAAAGAAGCCCTGTAAGAAGGTATTTATTAAGTCTAATGTAGAATATTTAAATATTGCAGCATAATGTGTAAACATTATTATTGCTTTGATTTTCAGTTCAAGTAAAATAATAAAACTGTGTAATTTCTATCTTGTAATAAAGAGTCCCTAAAATTAGCAAAATAATAACCAGAAGTAAACCTTCTGTTAAGGAGAATAAATCTCCATAGAGGCGATGTTGATCTTTCTCTCGGAACTCAGACATTTAGAAATAAAGCCAAAATTAAAAGTCTAATAGAAAATATTTATTTCGGTACAAAAACAATAAATTCTGAATAATTACATTCTTGCTAATTAAATGTGACCGCTCCCGGTCAGAATCAAACCACAAGAGAAAGAATGGAGAATCAGGAATGCATACATGAGATCACATCACGTGTCCTGCTTGTAATAGAATGTAGCATAATATTAGGATAGGGGTGCATCACCTTGCATAGACATACAACTGATAATACTCACTACGTGACACCTTCATTACATAATTTTCCTAAAATGCACTGCAAACCATCCCCCTGCCTTACATCCTTTGGCAGCAATTGGCGGTGGGGATGGCAGCAATCGGCAGCAATCCCCGCCGTCTAGAACAGCTAATTGGAGGTATTCCGGGAGGCTGATCCAACCGCAGATTAGCTGCTGAGCAGCAAAGGACCCAGCATTCCCCGCTGCCGGCAAACGGCAGCGGCAGGCAGCAGCAGCGAACGCTGCCACCGCACCAACCTCCCTCCCTCTGCCACAATATTTGCTCTATAAGACGCACAGAAATTTCCACCCACTTTTGGGGGGGGTGCATCTTATAGTGCAAAAAATATGGTACTATCTGCTCAATGAAAATATCAGAATGTGTATATGCAGTAGAGAAAAGTCAGAACTACTCAGCTCCTATTTTAGCTCAGTCTTCCCTGAGAAAGGCCTATGTTCATAGAAAAGCAGGTGGAAGAAACAGAACTGAAGCTTGACATTGTTTGTCAGATACCTGTTTATTTTGAAAGAATTGAACTGTGTATCCCACTAAGTCTATTGATTCTAGGATAGTGAAGGAACTTCCTGATAGTCTAACCAACATATGTGATATTTGAGAAAGCTTGACTGATATTAAAACAATCCAAATTTGTCCCTATCTTCAAAAAGGGGGAGAAAGGGGATCGATAGAATCCTGTCACCTGGAGGAGTCTAGAACAGAACATAAAGAATGTTTGTTTGTTTGTTTGTTTATTTGTTTGTTTAACAAATTTATATAGCTGCCCAACTCACACACATACAGCATTAAAAATCCACAATGTATACCCATCCTACATCCTTATCTGTGGAAGTGACAACAGAATCAGACAAGCCACTTTGTCAACTCTGAGTAAGCTCCCCAAACACGCTGACAAAACGATGATTTCAAAACCTTGTGGAAAAAGAACACGATGGGGACTAGTCTTTTCTCTAATGGAATGATGCTCCAAAGGAATGGAGCCATGACAGAGAAGGCCCTTTTTCTAGGTCCCACCAGAGGTACTTCTTGGCACCTATAACATGCCCTGTCTTCCTGTTTAGTGGGCAGGTTAATCTACAGGTTAAATATAAGCACCTTCAAAACAATGCTTTAATTACTGGAAGCATAATTTTGTCAGAGACCATTCTTGCCAAATTCACTTTATCTCATTTTTCATGAGCAATTACCTTAGCTGATTGTAGGAATACTATTTTTATAATGAATCAATTTCAGTAAAGCATTTGACAGAACATCCATCAAAACTTGATTAATGAACAAGATGGCATTAGTTTTACATGGCTACAAAGCAGAATCAAAACAATCAAAGAATGCTCATTAATCATTTTAGAATAGAATAGAATAAACAGAGTTGGAAGGGGCCTTGGACGTCTTCTAGCCCAACCCCCTGCTTAGGCAGGAAACCCTACACCACTTCAGACAAATGATTATCTTCTTAAAAACTTCCAGTGTTGAAGCATTCACAACTTCGGAGGCAAGCTGTTCCACTGATTAATTGTTCTAACTGTCAGGAAATTTCTCCTTAATTCTAAGTTGCTTCTCTCCTTATTTAGTTTCCACCCATTGCTTCTTGTCCTACCCTCAGATGCTTTGGAGAATAGTTTGACTCCCTCTTCTTTGTGGCAATCCCTGAGATATTGGAACACTGCTATCATGTCTCCCCTAGTCCTTATTTTCGTTAAACTAGACATACCCAGTTCCTGCAACCGTTCTTCATGATTTAACCTCCAGTCCCCTAATCATCTTTGTTGCTCTTCTCTGCACTCTTTCTAGAGTCTCAACATCCTTTTTACATCGTGGTGACCAAAACTGAATGCAGTATTCCAAGTGTGGCCTTACCAAGGCATTTTAAAGTAGTATTAACACTTCACGTGATCTTGATTCTATCCCTCTGTTAATGCAGCCTAGAACTGTGTTGCCTTTTTTGGCAGCTGCTGCACATTACTGGTTCATATTTAAATGGTTGTCCACTAGGAATCCAAGATCCCTCTCACCGTTACTACTATTGAGCAAGAAACCACATATACTGTACCTGTGCATTTTGTTTTTCTTGCCTAAATGTAGAACCTTACTTTTTTCACCATTGAATTTCATTTTGTTAGATAGCGCCCAATGTTCAAGTCTGTCAAGATCCTTCTGTATCTTGAGCCTATCTTCTGGAGTATTGGCTATTCCTGCCAGTTTGGTGTCATCAGCAAATTTGATGAGTTCCCCATCTATCCCCTCGTCCAAGTCATTGATGAAGATGTTGAAGAGTACTGGGCCTTGGGGTACTCCACTGCATACTTCCCTCCATGTAGATGCAGTTCCATTGAGCACTACACATTGAGTGCGGTTGGTCAGCCAGTTTCGAATCCATCTAGTGGTGCTGTCTAACCCACATTCTTCTACTTTATCTAGTAATAGGTTATGGTCTACTTTATCAAATGCCTTACTGAAGTCCAAGTAAATTATATCGACAGCATTCCTCTCGTCCACTAATTTTGTCACTTTGTCAAAGAATGCAATAAGATTAGTCTGGCATGATCTGTTTTTGACAAACCCATGTTGGCTTTTGGTTATTACTTTGCTTCTAGATGTTCGCTGATTCATTGCTTGATTATCTTTTCCAGAATCTTCCCTAGTATTGAGGTCAGGCTGATAGTCTGTAATTTCCTGGATCTATTTTTTTTCCTTTTTTGAAGATGGGGACTACATCAGCTCTTTTCCAGTCCTCTGGCAGTTTCCCAGTGCTCCAGGACCTTTGAAAGATATAGTTCAGTGGTTCTGAGATCTCGTGTGCCCGTTCCTTCAGAACCTTGGGGTGTAATCCATCTGGTCCTGGTGATTTGAACTAGTCTAGGGTAGACAGGTGTTCACTTACCATTTTCTTCCCTATTTTAACTTGTGTTCCTAATATATTTTTTGTGGTGCTGTTTTTGATAGGTTGAACTGTTTTTTCCCTTTGTGTAAAGACAGATGCTTTCTCTCTTGCTTGTCACCTTGCCACTTTCTCAATGGACCAACTGTTTCCTTGATGGACCAACTGCAATGGACCAACTGTTTCCTTGACTTTTTTCTTGTTTTTAATATATTGGAAGAAGCTTTTTTGTTATTTTTTACTTTTGTTGCAAGCCTTTGTTCATTGTGAGCCCTAGCTTTCCTCACTTCGTCTTTGCAGGCTCGGGCTATTTTCTGATATTCTGCCTTAGTTATCCCCCCCCCCTTTCCACTTTTTATACTTGTCCTTTTTGTCTTTCAATTTGTCAGAGAGTTCTTTATGCAGCCATTATGGTTTCTTTTGAGAACTATTATTTTTCTTCTTCATTAGTATTGTGCTAAATCTCACTTTTCAAAATTTCCCAAGCTTCTTGAGTTGTTTTCCCCTTGAGGATTCTCCTCCATGGAATCCTTCCCAAGCTCTCTCTAAGTTTATTGAAATTAGCTTTCTTAAAGTCCAAGACTCTAGTTTGACTATGTTCTACTGCTTGTGTTTGCATAATGTTGAATTCCAATTTTCATCACATTGAAGTGATAAATGCCACAAGGAGATGCCACAAGAACCATTCCTGATTCCTAGACATTTTTAATGACTTGTATAAAGCGGTAGAAAGAATGCTTATTAGATGTGCAAATGACACAAATATTAATGAGATAGACATTTAATTGCTATAGAACATAGAATCATAGAGCAGGAAGGGACCTCAGAAGTCTTCTATCAAACTTCTTGCTGAAGGCAGATGAGCATCCCAGTCAAGTGGTTGTCCGGTTTATACTTGAAAACCTCCAGGATGGAGTACCCACAATTCCAAGAGGCAATTAATTCCATTAATTGTTCTCACTGTCATAAATTTTCTCCTTACTTCTAGTTAGGTTTCTCTTTAACAAACTTCCACCCATTATTTTTTGTCCTACCTATTGGTACTTTGGAGAATAAGTTGATCCCCTCTTCTCTGTGCCATCCCCTCAAGTACCAGAAGACAGATATCATATCACCCCAATCCTTCTCTTTGATAGGCTAGATATAGCTAGCTTCCTCAACACTTCATCATATGATATAGCGTCCAGACCTCTTATCATCTTTGTTGCTCTTCTCTGCACACTTTCTAGGATCTCAGCATTTTTTGTTTTGTGATGGCCAGAACTAGACCTAGTATTCCCAATATGGCCTCACTTATCACTTCTTGTGATCTTGAGACTAACCTTTATGATATTAACTTCTTGATAGTAACCTTCTGTTGATGCAGCCAAAGACTGCATCAACTTTTTTGGTATCCACTGAACACTGTTGACTCATACTTAAGTGGTAGTCTACTAGGATACCCAGATACCTCTCATAGTTACTACTGCTGTGCCAGGTACCACCTGTATCTATACATTTGGTTTTTCCTGCCTAAGTGCTGGACTTTACTTTTCTTACATTAAACTGCTTCTTCTTTTGCTATCTTCCGCAATATTAGCAATTCGCCCAGTTTGATGTCATCTGAAAATTTAATGAGTTGCTCCTTCAGTCCCTTCATCTTGATCATTGAGAGTACTGGACTTAAGACAGAATCTTGAGGTGGCCCACTGCATGTTTCCCACCAGGTTGATTTAGTATCATTGAGGACTATGTGCTGGGTGTGGTTGGTCAGCAACTGCGAATCTCATCTGGTTGTGATATGTCTATCCCATATTGCTCTATCTTATCAAGATATAGACTATGCTCTATTTTGTCAAATGCCTTACTGAAGTCCAAGTATACTATGTCCACAGCATTTTTCCGATCCAATAATTTAGTCACTTTATTAAAGAAGGTAATAATATTTGTCTGGAGTGAATCTGTTTTTGACAAACCCATGCTGGCTGCTAGTAATTGCCTAATTTGTTTCTAGGTGCTCACAAACCTTCTGTTTGATTACTTTTTCCAGGATTTTTTTCAGGTGTTGCTATCAAGCTAGTTGGCCTATAATTTCCTGGATCCATGTTTTCCCTTTTTGTAGATTGAAACCATCTCTGCTCTTTTCTAGTCTTCTGAATTCCTCTGTGGTAAATTAAATGAAATAATGGCAATGGTACCTAAAATGTTGGCCCATCAATATTTAGTTAGTTAAATTTCATCCCTTCAAATGACTCTAAGTGATTTTATCTGGTCTATCTATAAAGGGGCCCACATGTCTGCAAGCTTCATCTCTCTAATTTATGTCATTAAATTAATATTTATTTTTCTCTCCCAAATGTGTCTAATGTCTCTCCCAAATGTGTCTAATGTGGATGTTTTGGTAATTTTTTATTGTTTCTGTTACTTTTGTTATTTAATACGAAGATCCTGTCTAGATAACTAGATGTCTTTTGAATTTTTTTTTCAGAAAATGACTGTTGAGTGCCATCGTAGAGTTGTTATGGAATATATCAAGGCTATAATGTTAAAGCGTATTACTTTTAAAAATGCAGAAGAAAGAAAAGAAGGCGCTGAAAGGATGAACAGGGAAGCCAAACAGTTCAGGTTTCTATTTAAAAAACTTGCAGCAGTAAGTATTATCAGTAGAATGCTGAAAAAGGAAATGTATATAATTGGCATTTCAAAATATTATTCACCAGCACAAATATAGTAATACATAATGTCAATATTTTTTTTTTAATTAGTTGACAAATAGTGTGATTTCTATAGATAAATTCATTATAGGTACAACCAAAATTTAGCCTGGAATCTTCAGCTGCTGAGTGAAATCGTTATTAAGTGAGACATTATATGACCACTTTGTTTAACAACTGCAATCCCAGCTCTCCCAGTAGCTGTGTTAAGCAATTGTGCAGCTTGTTAAGGGGAGCATAAGGAGTGCCTCAGGGGTTTATGGAGGTCTGGTGCAAGTTACAGGGCCCTCTGGTGGGCAAAAGCCTATTACAGGCCAGAGGGCCAGGACATTCTTCCCACTCCACCATTCCCAGAACGCCTCAGCTGATTATAGATCCAGCAGTGCACATAAATTGTTCCACTTACTTTCATATTTTCTGCACTGCTAACAGATGCACTCATCTGATGCAAAGCACGGCTTTCCTACAACGTCTGCTTTGCATCATTTTTGGGATTGTTTGGAAGGCTCCTTTCAAACCATTGCATGATTTGGAAAAGCAGCTTTCCAAATGATAATTAGAAGGGCTCCAGCTTGCAGAATGGAGAGAGGTGGCCTTTATATGAAGGCTGTGCCTTGCGTTCCTTCCAAGAAATCTCAAGAATGGGGGCAACTCTTGTGATCATTTAGAAGGCTAGAAAGAGCCTCTTTATATCCTCCCAAACAATCATCTTTATTAGTTCTTTAGTCTAGTAGTTTTTTTTCTAGTCTAGAAAACATAGAAAGCTAGCAAATGCAATTTTCTGGGAGGCTACTTTCTAGCCTTCTGAATTATTGCAAGAGCTGCTGACTGCAGTACTATTCATGTACTACAGATTATAATGTACCAATTTCTGTTTTTTTCAATGTAATTCAATTTCATGTGATTAAAAAACTAATAGGGCTATGCAGAATTCAAATATGATTTGAAGAAAGTGCTTTGGATTTTATGTAAGTAAAGCATGTGTTATTCTCTGAAGTTTATACAGTATGTCTTTGTACATGAATCTGAAAAACATTGCAACTGCCTTAAAAATAAGAAATTTTTGAAAACATTTTCAAAGCATGTTAAGCCCTAGAATTCAGTATTTCACAATGGTTCACAATAACATTTAATCATTTGTTTCTCTAGATAAACACCTTGTTCTAAAAAGATGATAAAATAATTATATTTAATCATATATTAAATACAGTTTCTCAAGTCTGAAATGTAACTTTGCCAAATAATGAATCGCAAAATATGTTGTTATAGTAGGGTAATTTTAAGCTTTTTAGCTTAAAAGTTGTGTCACTGCATTCAGATATATCTTATACCCCTTAATAAAAGTGCATAATATGAATTGAAATAAATGAAAAGGCCTTCGTTCCTTCCTTCCTTCCTTCCAAACCAGAATGAATACTGATATTTAATTGTTCATTTAATATAAACATAATATTTTCTTAGAAATATTTATTGTCATTCATTGTCATTAAGATAGCCATATAGTAATTTATTAGTGTGCTGGAATAAAATCATTGTAGCTTTGATGAAAACAATTGGAAACAATAATTTGCTTGATTAATAGGGATCTGGAGAAGACACAGAGGGGCTTTGTGATGTCATTGAAGCTATTGCAGAAGTTTTCAAGCTAACTGATCCTTCACTGCTTTATTTAGAAATCTCAACTTTAGTTAGTAAACATCCTGATATCAGGTAATATTATACATTTCTGGAATTGAAATTTCTGCATTATTTCACAGTCGTAAGAACACTTTACAAAAACTTGAACAAAATCTTTAGCTTTTTTCTTCTTCTTACATATGAAAGTTTTTAACTAAAAAAGTCCCAAACTAAAAGAGGTTTTATACAGTTCTTTATTATTTCAATTTCTGGATAACATCGTATGTAACCACATGTAAATGATATTTGTTTTAAAAATATTTTTAGTTTAATCCAAACAACTGATTATTTTTTTATAAAGTAAGCATAGAATATATATATATATATATATATATATATATATATATATATATATATATATATATATATATATATATATATATATATATAGGCTTTTAGTATTTAAATATAAAAAGATGTATGAATGGTTTATTATTTCCCTATAAACAATATTGATTTCTTCTCTGTGGAATGTGATTCACTGCCATTTAAATGTCTATGGAGATTCTTAGTCATCCAGGTCATAGTTGTCCCATAGTTGTCTCTTGCTTTTCAAGAGGCAACTAGACTGTCTGGTTTTTCTTTCGCTTCTCATCCAAGAAGTTTCTTCAGCTATGATTGAATGTTGGGGAATAGAAGGATTTATACTTCTTGCAGACAGCTGATCATTCATAAATGCAGGGTACAACAAGAGAACAAATCCATCAGGACAAGATTCAGCAGTCCACCTGCATTTAAAAGAGGAAGGTCACTCTTTTGAAGACAGCAAAGTCCATATTTTGGACAGAGAGGACCACTGGTTTGAAAGAGGAGTCAAAGAGGCCATCTATGTCAAAATTTAACAGACCTCTCTCAACAGAGGGGGAGGGATATTACACCATCTATCTCCAGTCTATCACACAGTCCCTTCAACAGTTCCAAGAAGGCTCCACACCCGTTTGCACTACTCAGGTGACTCTGAGGACACAGACAAACCTCCAAATGGACTCAATGACTATCTAAAAAGAATGCAAATGACCAGCTGTCTGCAAGGAATATAAATCCTTCTATTCCGCACCATCCAGTCAGAGCTGAAGCTTTTTGGATGAGAAGTGAAATGTATTCAAAGAAAAACAAGAAAGTCCAGTTGCCTCTTGAAAAAGCACTTTGGCACACTGCCATTTAATCTTCCATTGCTGAAAATGGGCACATAAAAGCAAAGCTAATTGGGTCAAGAAAGATTGGGCCAGAGGAGGTTGATTGGAGGGCAAAACAGCAATGACATGATTGTGCAACTCCTTAACATACTTTAACTCCTTAAAGTACGAACCCTTTGCCAAATGCCCAGCTCACAATCTGATGACAGCAGGAGGGCTTTGATATTCGAAACGACCGGTTGTAGCCATCATTCGTTCATCACTGTTATAACTTTAAGTTGTCATTGAATGAATGGTCATAGGTTGAGGAGTAACTGTAAAGATTTAATAAATATTAAGTGGCTGTGATTGAAATTCTTCCTTATCCCAATAGGCCTAAAGTACAAGATAAGCATAGAAATAAACAGATTAACTGTTGGGTAATTAATAAAAGTCTAATCATTGTATCTGTCTCAATGAAGGCTTTCTTAAATACAAGTGATTTAAACAATTGACCGGTGAGTTCATTTTATGAGATGACAAGAATTCTTTAATGCAGCATGTGTGGTATGAAAAGATGCCAATTGCTGATTTCCATAAGTAGGATTTTTACTAACGCTACTTTATTCTGATTGGCAGAGATGACCATATTGCGGCTTTATTAACAATGAGAGGAGATGCCAGCAGAGAGATGAAGCAGACGATCATTGAAACTTTGGACAAAGGCCCAAGCCAGCCAAATCCAAACTACGTGCCACTTTTTAAAGAAATTATAGTTCCAACACTAACTGTGCCAAAGCTTCTTAAGTAATAACAATAGTTCTGTTACACTTTTCATGTCAAAATTTGCAATGTTTTAGCTTATAATGCATATAGAGAAAATATGAATTTCTTGCAAAGCTTTTTCTCTCTCCTATGTTAACACTTGTAACAAGATATAAGAATACCTAATTAAGTCACTGAAAAAAAATATAATATGCGTGTTTTGGAATTGCATCTTTACCATTATTAGTGGATCCCCCCTCACTTGCATTTGTGTGTGTATTTCAGGAAAAATAAAAAGAGTTGACATGTCTGATCTGGATAAAAAATTGAAAGCAGCAATATT
Organism: Diadophis punctatus similis; assembly: GCA_023053685.1. NCBI lineage: Eukaryota > Metazoa > Chordata > Lepidosauria > Squamata > Dipsadidae > Diadophis > Diadophis punctatus. Next base: position 5,356,936 of record JALIGW010000008.1, on the reverse strand, counting down.
TTGGGGGTACATAAATTATCCCTAGATTTGAAAAGAGACTTTTGTTAGGTGTTTGCTTAATAAATGAATAGCACTGGTGTTGCATTTTTAAATTGTGTGCAGATTATTTGGCTGTCCTTTTGTGAAACATTTATTTAAATACTTATTACAAAAATTTCTGTAAAGAAAGGAGAAATGAACAGAAAAGTGCAAAACTGTATTACAGGTAATTTATTATTTTATTATTTATTTATTAGTGAGATTTATATACTGCCTCAAGTGCAAGCACTCTCTAAGCCAGTGATGGCGAACCTATGGCACGCGTGCCACAGGTGGCACGCGGAGCCATATCTGCCGGCACGCGAGCCGTTGCCCCAGCTCAGCTCCAGCGTGGATGTGCGCGCCAGCCAGCTGATTTTCGGCTCACGCGGAGGCTCTGGGAGGGCATTTTAGGTTTCCGGAGAGTCTCCAGGGAGGCAGGGATCCATTTTCGCCCTCCCCAGGCTCCAGGGAAGCCTCTGGAGCCTGGGGAGGGCGAAAAACGGGCCTACTGGGCCCACCGGAAGTCAGGAAATGGGCTGTTTCTGGCCTCCAGAGGGCCTCTGCGGGGGAGGCTGTTTTCGCCCTCCCCAGGCATTGAATTATGGGTGTGGGCACTTGCACGTGCGTGATAGCATGTGTGCACGCGCTTTTGGCACCCGAGGGAAAAAAGGTTCTCCATCACTGCTCTAAGCGGTTTACACCATTAAGCAATGTATATATTTACATTTCCCCCAACAATCTGGGTCCCCATTTTACCTACCTCTGAAGGATGGGAGGCTGAGTCACTGTCACCTGAGCCGGTGAGATTTGAACAGCTAAACTCAAATGATCACAGTCAGCTAAAGTAGCCTGTAATACTGCTCTCTAACCGCTGCGCCACCTCGGCTCATTTTCTTGTTTCTTGCTCATAAATCCTTGTTTAGCAATCACAATTTGGTCTAGAAATTCAGTGATTAGGCATAACAGTTGCTAAGTGAAAATTACATGACCATGACTGTACTTACTATTTTACTTCAGTTTTATACCCTCTATTTTATACCCCTATTTGCTTGCTAGTTCCTTCAGTTGAACAGAGGTACTTTCTATTTGAGATTATAGGAAGTTATTTATTTATTTTTGGAATTCTTATATGCCGCCCAACTCCCTAAGGACTCAGGGCGGTTAGCACCCATCCCTCTCCTAGAAGAATGAAATATTCTAGGAAATATTAAAAAGCCAGAATATTATATTTCCCTAGATGAGAAATGGAGAAACATGTTTTTTAGGCAGGAACCAGGCTCACTCTTAATAGCCCTCACCCTTCTCAATAGCCCACAGCAGATGTCAGCACTTAAGAGATGAAGAGATAGCTAGGTCTATTCATAAGCAAATGCCCTCACCCAAGATCCAACAAAGATAGGATTTACCTTTATACATCTAGCAACAGAACTCACCACATGGCATCTGGGGTGACTGCATCACCCAGCAAGCCTCAACCAAGCCTGGGACTCAAAAGATAACCTACAAAGTTACCCCTGCATGGCCCCATGGGAGTCTGACAAACAATCAGAATACAAGCTCAAATTCAAAGCCGAACACAGGGTATAAATCTCTCTCCCTCTCTCTTAACCATGTGTTTTTTGCCCAGGACCTCAAACCATGTGGTCCTGTCCACCATTAAAAACTATCTTTCCAATCAGTCTCCATGTTTCCAGTGTCTTGCTTCCCACTTGGAACTGAACCCAGATGGACATTTCTTCCAACAAAATCTTGGTATGAGGTAAATAAGCAAGTAAAAGTAAGGGGAGAGAGATAACTGCAAAAGGCTGTAAATGCATCTGTTGGTCCCCAAATTGCCTTTTTACTATTGTAACTTCAAATACTAAATGAAGCAAATCACTAAGTGAAGACTACCTATAATTATAGTGTGCTATCGTTTAGAATTAGAGGGGACAATTTATGATATCAATCCAAAATCTTGCTCAATTTATTTCCCCAATAAATTTCCACTCAGTTTCTGCTTCAACATACCCAGCAAAGGGAAGCATACTATCTGTCTAGATCAGGGGTCGGCAATCCGTGGCTCTGGAGCCGCATGCGGCTCTTTGGGCCCTCTGCCGCGGGTTGGCCTCGCCCTTCATTTCTTTTTTGGACTCCAGCCCGAAGTGGCAGGAAGTGAAGGCTGCCTTACGCGCAAATGTAGCACAAAGGCAGGTACAGAGCCGCTTTGCTCCTGCACTCTCCTCCCCCCTCCTCTCGTGACTGGCTGGCTGGCTGTGGCTGAGCCGGGAGCGTGCGCACGCGCAGGGAGACCGTCAAACAAGCACCAAAGCTCAGGAAAGGCGCATGTGGGGTGAGCAGCGGCTCGCTTAAGGAGGGTCTCCCTGTGTGTGTGTACACTCCCGCTCAGCCACAGCCAGCCAGGGCAGGGGGGGAGGGGGAGGGTCGCCGGAGAGTGCAGGAGTGAAGCGCCCCTGTACCTGCCTTCGCTGCATGTAAGGAAGCCTTTGCTTCCTTCCGCTTCGGGCTGGAGTTCGCGCCCTCCGCGCTCAGCCGAAGAGCTGTTGGGGGTGGGCAAGGCGATGGCAGGAACATTAGTGCAAGAGAGAAGTCTTGTTAAGTGCAGTGCCTTGAGCGCATTTCCCCGCAAGGGGATCTCCTCAGCCTGGCTTAACAGACATCGAGAGACTAGGAAGAGGAGTGGGAGGGAAGCTGGATTCTCAGTCCCCTTTCCTGCTTTTTCTCTAGGCGCAAAAGCTCTGCATTTAACCCCTTCACTAAAGTGCTGCACTTTGCTGTGCTTTGGCGCTCGTTTTAGGAGGGTCTCCATGCGCGTGCCTGGCTCAGCCGCAGCTGATCAGGAGGTCACGAGAGGAGGAGGGAGGAGGAGGACGATCGCCCAAAGGGAGGGGGGAGAGACACAGAGAGAGAGAGAGAGAGGGCGGGGGAGAGAGAGACATAGACACACACATACAGAGTGATACATAGAGAAGGGGTGAGAGGGAGAGACACGGGGGAGAAGGGAATGGTTTTGTGGCTGGGTAGGCGTGGCTAGGTGGGTCATGTGACTGGGTGGGAGTGAGTGACATCGAGTTGGCCACGCTCACCCAGGTTTTGTGGCTCCCGGTATGTGTTTTTTCTGTGGGAAACGGGACCAAGTGGCTCTTTGAGTGTTTAAGGTTGCTGATCCCTGGTCTAGATAGTTTGTAATGGACAAACTGCTCTTACCAAAATGACAGTCATTGTGGGATAGCCAGTCCCCAAATTCCAGATTACATATAAAATATGGAAACTTGGATACTATAACTTGTGTAATAAAATTGAGCAGCAATCTGGACAATCAGTATGTAATTTCTCTCTCTTCACCCTCATTTTTACCAAGAAATGAAATTAATAGTTGAATTAATGTACAATGTAAAACTAATTTAAAATACTTCAGAGTGCCCCTAAAAACACAAACATTCTCATGAGATCAATGCTTTATCAATAGTGATTAAGAATTTTAAAAAATTAAAGGTGCAGTCTTCAGCTGTTGAAAGTTTGTCGTTACACAAAAATGCATTAATGAGTCTTAACCCACAATTTTCTGATTCAACAGAATAGGGCTCAGGGTTATGTTTATATGATACACATAATGGTTATGCAACACAATTTTTTTGAAGTCTCACAAAATTTTCTTTTCGGTGAAAGTAAACAGAATTTAGCGTATTAAATCATAATATGGTTTATTATTTTTGGCTTAGCAAGAGCATAGTCAATTAGTTTTCAAGAAACAAAAAAGCAATATTTAGCCTGATGTAGGAGCTCATTAATTCAAATGAAGAATGCCCACATTACTAATACAATATTAATTATATTAATATTGTATCATTAATATTGTATCATATTAATATAATTATATACTATTATATATTAATATAATAGTATTAACATTACTAATACAACAACATTAAAACATTCATTTTCTACTAGACATATTGTGTTAGTTTCAGTGAGGAGAATCAAACGTTTCTAAAGAAATAAACATTAACTGGAGTCAGAAAAGCATTTGAAACTGGTTTGCTTATTGATAAGTTATGATTAGGAAGTTGTATAAACACTCATTGGATGAATATTTCATCTTTTGTATGTGGTAAGGAAAAAAACATGAAAAGATGGAAAACGGATTACCCTGCCTTGAATGAAGAACAATTTCAGGGAGAATGTAGGAAGAGACAGATGCAGAAACAAGGAAAAGAAATTAGATCTCTCTGCGTTCCCACATGCTAAATTAAAATGCATTTGACTTTTTTGTGGCTTATTGTTAGTGCAAAACAAGCCAGAGAATACATGTATGATTGTGTTTCATGCAAAACATGCAGGTGGTTTGTTAAGTGAACTGTGGGCTAGTGTGTGAATTTAAACTTGGAGTGCATGAGTGTAGGTGTTTCAATCAGTTCACATGGCAAGGGTTCCTATCAAGATGTTAATACTGATGGCTAAATGTACATAACATGCTGAGGCATGGTTTGCTGAATAGTTAAGTGAATAAAATGTACTCTCTAAATCAGCCATGTCCAATCCAAGGCCACATGTGGCCCTGGGCAGCTAGTAATATGGCCCCACAAAACTCTAATAAAAAATATTTTAAAAAATAATTTGTTATTTGTATACATTATGTATTTTATATGCAACCCAAAACAATTCCTCTTCACTCAGTGTGGCCCAGGCAAGCAAAAAGGTTGCATACACCTGAGCTAGATCATACAAAAATCATATACGTTTAGTGTGTTGTGTCTTCATATGTGCTTTGTAGGATTCCTTCATTCCTCGAATCAATGGTTAGATTTGCAGATATCATTGGCTACATTCATGGAAATAGCGAATTTTCCAACTATATTTTAATCTTGAGTGTCATGCAAACACAGCCAGTGAAAATGAATTTGATTCATCAAAACTATTTGCATAGCTTATTAAGACAAATGAAATCATATTATTTAATTAATCAAAGGCAACAGTGAATCTTTGCTTGGGCCCCCAAATTTGGGCTGCAATCCAGGTAACACTACTTGGCAGCAAAGCAAAGCAGAAAAATCCCTTTGTTGCCTTCTGATCCTGGTTATCTATAAACCAGCTCTAATACCTCCGATGACTTCCATAACCCTGTGTCTCAAGCACTGTGTCTCAAGCGTGGCAAAATTAAGCTGGTTGGCTGGGAAAATCTAGGAGTTGGAAGTCCACACATCTTAAAGCTGTCAAGTTTGAGTCACTGCCCGAAACGATGAAGTAATCGCACAAATATTCCATAGTGTGTATAGTTAGATTTAATTAGGTAGTAACTATATCTAAGGGGAATTGGCTCACACAAACATACTTAGGCCAAGCCCATGTTTTCTCCAACCACGCTTGGATGCATTTAGACAACACCTTCAAGCACAAAAAACGCAGTAGAAATCGGCTTCAAAACCTTCTTTTAGTCCAGCCCCTTCTCAGAATTCCGCCTGCCGAATTGGGTGCGTCATGATTTGTGTCAGAGAAGCAGAGGTGGCTGGTTCCTCTTTTCTCACCGAAGCTCGGACTGAAACCCGGAACTGGTTCTGAGAAGGCCTCTTCCTTAACGAGTAGGGGTGGGGTTGGTTTTCTTCTTTCCTCAGCTAGTCTGAATGCGGCATGGCGTCTGTAGGCATGCCTGACCCGAGCTTCTTGTGGGGAGTCTTCCAAAGGTGAGTCGTGTGAAGTTTCTCTTTTTCTCCTAGGGAGAGGAGCGATAAAGCTGAATCGGGGAAGGCGCCCTCGCCTCCCTCCTTTTGCGCCGGGGATTCTTGATTTGAGTATTCTTTGCTCCTGTTCTTGGCCCGCGTCGTAATTGGAATATTTTCTTGTGCTTGATTTCAGGGTTGATAAAGACCGTAGCGGTATCATCTCCGACACCGAGCTCCAACAAGCACTTTCAAACGGTAGGATGTCCTCTTTACTCCCTAGAAGTGCTGCTCTGGTGACAAGAACGCCGGTTGCGTTCACACAACTCCGTTTTTTAATGTTTCACTGAATCATATTGCGTTTGGTTAACCCAGTTCGTTGAGTTCGTGTATCTTGCTAGGTTCAAACGTAGTTTATTACTCGGTGCTTTAATGTTTCTGGAGAGCACATTATCTCTCCCTCTCCCCTGTGATGTGTATTGTTGTATAACAGGAATGTTTTCTTATTGTAATATGAATAATCAAAAGCCAGAAAGATAAAAATAATTAAATTCAGTGATAGCAACTGGAACCTGATTAATCAATTCCTAGAAAAATACCCTTTATGTAATGACACTGGGATTCTAAAACTAAAATTCAGTGTAGCTCATTTATAAATTAATTACACCCTTTTGGTTTTCTACTTACAATTATAAATTTTTATTAGAATGATCTCAAGCTAAATTATTTTTCTAGGAAAATATGGAGGCAAAATTCAATGTTTTATTACTTCTATTGTGAACTGTCTAGAGATTTTTGAGATGAAAGAGCACAAGTTGCTGCTGTCAAATAGCTAAAGTGAGCAGGTCTGGTTATTTCTTAAAGGAGCCACCAGAAATTTCAAAGATTAAATAAAGACATCAAAAGAATATTCCATAGGAAGGCAATGGCAAATTCCTTGCTGCTATGAAAAGTTTATGAGCATGTCCAAGTAGTCACCAGAAGTGATTCAGCTTCTGGGAGAGTTTACTTTTAAAAATGAAAAGACATTTTTGCCTGTGGTAGCCTTCAAATGGAGATATGTGTGAAAACTAAGACAACTCAGAATATTTCATTGAAAAAAAACAGTTAATAGTTAATCACAAAAATGGTGAAAGTCCTAGTGATTGATTAATTTTAAAGAACAGTGAAGCAATTGAGTATAAAGAAATATACAAACTTGTGAAAGCTAGTTTCAAAGCTGGTGCCACTAAATATAATAAAGTTTTATAGGAGGGTTCTTAAAATTTGTTTTAACAGTTGAAGGATTTTACTATTGTAGAAAGTTAGCACCTACCCCCCTCCTAGAGGAATAAAATATTTTAGGAAATATTAAAAAGGCAGAATATTATATAGAATATGTTTCCCTGGATGAGAAAAAACATGTTTTAAAGACAAAGCAGCTTCCTGCAGCTCCCTGCCCTCCCCCTTCAGCTCCAGGGTGATGAGATTAAGACCTTCACCCTTAGGACATGATAGGATTAGCCCTCTACCCATCTCACCACATGGCACCTGGGAAGATTGCATCAGCCAGCAAGGCTCAAGCAAACTTGGACTCAGGACAGCCTACAGCAGTGATGGCGAGACTTTTTTTCCTTGCGTGCCGAAATAGTGCGCGCATGTGCTATCACATGCTCATGCGTGCCCACACCCATAATTCAAAGCCCCCCACTTGCCCCACCCCCCTGCGCATGCGTGCGTGACCCCCCCACTCCCCCGTTTCCCGACTTCCAGTGGGCCCAGTAGGCCCGTTTTGTGCCCTCCTCAGGCTCCAGAGGCTTTCTTGGAGCTTGGGGAGGGCGAAAACGCTCCCCCCGCCACCTGGAGGCCCTCCGGAAGCCAAAATCGCCCTCACAGAGCCTCCGCGCGAGCCAAAAATCAGCTGGCATGCACGCACATGCGCGCTGGAGCTGAGCTAGGGCAACGGCTCGCGTGCCGGTAGATATGGCTCCGCGTGCCACCTGTGGCACCCGTGCCATAGGTTCGCCATCACTGGCCTACAGAGTTGCCCCTGCATGGCCCCATGGGAGTCTGACAGCCAATCTTGCACAGGAGCAGGAGGCCCCGGGGCGGAGCCCAAGAGAGGGCATAAAATCAAGGGACTCTCAGCATCTCACCCCTTCTCTTCTTCTTCAACATCTTCAAGGCATGTGATCCCCCTTTTCCCCAGGACTTCAGACCATGTGGTCTTGCTGTCCACCATTCAAAACCATCTTTCCAAGCAGTCACCATGCTTCCAGTGTCTTTTTTGCCACTTGGAACCGAACCCAGAAGGATATTCCTTACAACACTATGACATTCTTCGATAATTTGATTAAAGAAGAGATTTATTATAAAAAATACCTGAATATTGTTTTCCAGTTATATATAACAAATAATTCAGAAACATTTTCTTTGTTGTATTCCATTAATATGGTGAAGACAATTTTGAAATAATGTAGTTTTTAGTTTGTGATGAATCATGTAAAGAAAAGATTTTGTAACATCTGTAAACAAAAGATTACAGGAAGTTTGTGATAATGAACTGAAACAAATGGAAGAAACAGCTTTTCTTTGTGTTTGCTCAAATCATGTTGTTTCACAATATAAGAATTTTAAGAACTAGTTTAGTATCTTGAAAGTTATAACAGTATTTATTATGACTGACATCAGAAAGTACTATAGAAAAAGTCATGGACTTAGGCAATGAGATTCTTCTGCCGGATCACATTTTAAGTTTATTAATCCTTTTTTTTGTTTAGTTCCCAGTGTTTTAAGAGGATTGTTTTAATTGTCCAGGTTTGTGTTTCCATACAATCAACAAACTTGAGATATAATTGCAATACATTTATCTACACTGTGGTATAGGAAAAGTATATACTTGTTTATACTATTATATCTGAAAATTGCAATTCTTTTTAATTTTGTGGCAGAAATGGAAACTATCATTCAACGTCCTTTTATATATGGGATGAAGCTTGTACTGCAATTTTCTGTCCAACCTATTGCCAATTTTGGATATTCATACCTTCAATAAATGCTGATTAAATCACTTGTCATGCTCATACGTAATGTCTCATGATTAATGGAAATAGCATTATTCATCTCCATTTAGAATACTGTAGACCCGTGATGGCGAACCTATGGCACGCGTGCCAGAGTTGGCACGCGGAGCCATAGAAGCCGGCACGCGAGGGTTCCCACCGGCAAACCGGAAGTGCGAAAAAACGCACTTCCGGTTTGCCGGTGTGCTGTTTTTTGCACTCCGGAGGGTTCAGGGAAGCTCCCTGAAGCTCCGGAATGCAAAAAACTACAAAACGGACAAACCGGAAGTGCACTTTTCCGCACTTCCGGTTTGTCCATTTTGTAGTTTTTTGCATTCCGGAGCTTCAGGGAGCTTCCCTGAACCCTCCGGAGTGCAAAAAACAGCATACCGGCAAACCGGAAGTGCGTTTTTTCGCACTTCCGGTTTGCCGGTTTCATCGTTCCAGGCTCCGTTTCGTCGTTCCAGGCTCCGGTAAGTGGGCCTGTGCGGGGGTGGGGGTGTGTGCGCATGCGCAGGAGGCAGCATGGGGGGTGTTGTGCGCATGCATGGGGGGGAGGGAATGGGTGTGGGCATGCGCGTGCGAGCGCGCCCCCCCTTTTTCGGCACGCGAGCCGAAAAAGGTTCGCCACCACTGCTGTAGACTAATTAATATTCAGTGTGTAACATGACTACAAAAAAAGCAACAGTTTTAATTTCTTTTTTGTTGGTCAACCTTATTTTCAGTGTTGTATTTAACATACTAAGCATATGTGAACAATAATTAGGGCAATCTGGAACAAACCAGTGCAGAAAAATTAAAAGTGATTGATTGATTGATGACTAGAAATTATAAAGGAAGATGGAAGTAATCGGGAATATTTAGTTTTGAGAAGACAGAACCACGCATGGGCAGAATGGGTAGCATTCTGCAGTAACATGAAAGGAAACTACATTATTCCATGACCAGACCTTTGTCATTACAAAGGGCAGATCATGGAATACAGGCTTAAGTAACAGAAAGGCAGAGTCCAGTTGATTATTAAAAATATTGGGGTTCATTTTGCTGATCTCCATTGAATTTTTTTACAACAGTTTGTTTATATTTTCTTTTTGTTTGCTAGTGTTTGTGATTGCATCTTGGGCATATGTTTGTTGTTGGAATTATTTGTGTAGAACTATGTTAGAACCAAAGAAAATGTCATTTTTAGACTGTCTCTTGTCCAACCCCCTTTTCAGTGCTGAATGCAAATTGGATCATTCAATCAGAGAGCTCTGTAGTCTTCTCTTGAACATATACAATAAAGGGAGTTCACCATCTTTCTAAATAAATGCTTCGATTGTCAAACTATGTTTAGTTAAACTATGGTTAGCTATATTTACCATATGGATATAAACACTAATACTTTTTTAATGAAATACATGATAAGGATTTTGCTAAGACATCTGTTGGGCATGAAATACGAGAGGATATTAATAAAACACATGAACTTGAAATTGCATTGTTTCCCCTTGCATAGTTTTACACAATTGTTCTTTAGGAGTTGAGAAAGAACCAATTCTAAAGTTGAGCATTCTATGAAAAATTTAGGAAAAGATGGATTCCATCTTTGATAAGCGTTCATTGGAAAGTACACTTATAATTATGTTGTTTTCTATTGATGCATATGTATCTTAGAGTTATAGATGTAGATCAACATCTATAATTTAAAGGATATTATAGAGCAACAATTAAACTATATTCCAAAAAACTACAGGTTTATAAGGAAGAATTTTTTATTTTTTTATTTATTATTTGCATTTCTATGCCACCCAACTCCACAGGGACTCTTGGGAATTGAATAATAGAAATATTAAGATTCAAAAGGAATGATTTTATTTATGAACTTGGATAAATACTTGGAAAATAAGTGTATATTTTTTAAAAAAATCAGATTTAGGGGATTTCTTACATGTGATTTACTCAATTGAAGTACCATATTTTTTGGAATATAAGACGCACCTTTTTCCTCCCTAAAAGTGGCTGAAAATTTGGGTGCGCCTTACACTTCGAATGTAGCTTTTTTCCCAGCCCTAACTAGGTGCTAACAGATCTTCCCAGCTCTTACCTTGCAGGCTTTTTCATTGTTACTCTCTCCAAAGAATGTTTTTCCAGCCCTAAGTTTTGCAGGGTTTTTTTCCATTGCTCTACTGGCTCCAAAGAAGGTTTTTTCTAGCCCTAACCAGGTGCTAACGATCTTCCCAGCTCTTACCAGCTTGCAGGCTCTTTCATTGTTAGTCTCTCAGAAGAAGGTTTTTTTAAGTCCTAACCAGAAGATAAAATAATGTGCTGAAGCTGACCAGACTAAGGATGCTAGCCAGATGAATACCTGGTAGGCAGATTGTTTTCCCCTATTTTCCTCCCCAAAAACTAAGGTGCGTCTTATACTCCGAAAAATACGGTATGTAAAACCAAAAGAAAAAGAATTCCCCATCTAGTGGGAGTGGGGGGAGGTAGTGAATACTACATCATCATGTTATACCATCATTTGCATGATTGGGAGGAAACCATTCCTGGAAAGTTGAAGTGTGGACAGTTGGCTGTAAGGAAAATGAAGACTGTGCTTTCCGTTAAGATATTTTTTCTTAATATAGTTTTGCTCCTGTTACCTCAGGATACATATTGTGGAGTGTAACTTGAACAGGTACTGATGAGACAGGTTACCAGTAAGTAGTTTGGCTACTCAGTTCCATGTAAAATATCTTCAAAGTAATTGCATCTGATTTATCTGCTTCTACAGCCTAGGACAGTGATGGCGAACCTTTTTTGGTTCGCGTGCCAAAAGGGGGGGAGCGCAGGGGGTCACGCGCGTGCGTGCCCACACTCATAATTCCATGCGGGGGGGCCTCTGCTCATGCGCATGTGACACCCCCCCACTCCCGGCATACAATGGCACACCCGTTTTTCACTCCTCTCAGGATTCAGAGCCTTTCTAGGAGCCTGGGGAGGCGAAAACAGCCTCCCCCCCCCCGGAGGTCCTCCGGAGGCCAGAAATGGCCCATTTCAAGTTGGGAAACGGGCCATTTCTGTCCTCTGGAGGGCCTCCAGGGGGGTGGGGAAGGCCATTTTCGCCCTCCCTGGGCTCCTAGAAAGGCTCTGGACCTTCCCCACCCCCTCCGGAGGCTGGAAACAGCCTGTTTCCTGACTCCCAGTGGACCCAGAAAGCCCAAAAATCAGCTGGCTGGCGCGCACATGCACGCCGGACCTCAGCTCACATGCCCACCGATATGGCTCGGCACACGTGCCATAGGTTCGCCATCACAGGCCTAGGAGATACACAAATCCTCACTGCTACTGCTTTTTGCATAGCTGGAACCACCTCTGGATCCCATTGCACACACAGCAAACAAACAAAACACACCCACATATGGTTTAGAATCACAGCAAATGTGAAGTCACTGGATTCAGATACGCCCAATTGAGTCTAAAGAATAGGAAAGGAAGATCTCTGTGTTAAAAAAAATATTTGGAATGTTGAATATACATGATTTCTTAATTTATTTCTTGTTTGACAATATTAAATAATATTTACATATTGAAGTTGTGCTAAAAGGAAAAGAGGAATTGCTAAGTAGAAGCCAAATTAAAAATCACAGACCCAGTTTTTCCTGATGTTCAGAAGTAAATAATACTGAATTTGTATTCAGTATTAGGAATACTGAATACAGTAATATATTAGGAATCTAATATATTAGAATTTCAGGATCTGAAAAATAATTTTTATTTCCACAATAATAATATACCTTTTGATAAAAAGGAGAATATTTTTAAATTGACCAGAGTGGTGAAATTTAAAAAAATACTTATGGTAGTTCCGTGACATACCCAATTCTGACATACCCAATCTGAGTACCCAGATTGTTGGGGGCAATATGCTGACTCTGTAAATCGCCTAGGGAGGGCTGTAAAGCACTATGAAGCGGTATATAAGTCTAAGTGCTATTGCTATTGCTAATTTCTGCAACCTTTCTTCATATGTTTTAGTATCTGGCTCCTGAATCTTTGTTGCTCTTCTCTGTACTCTTTCCAGAGTCTCAACATCTTTTTTGTATTGTGGTGATCAAAATCAGATGCAATTTTCCAAGTATGATAGTAAATCAATACTAATATTTCACGTGATCTTGATTCTATCCCTCTATGAATGCAGCCTAGGATTGCATTGGCTTTTTTGGCTGCTGCTGCAAATGGTTGGCTCATATTTAAGTGATTGTCCACTTGGATTCCGAGATCCCTCTCACAATTACTGGCATTGACCCAAGTTTGACCTAATCTGTTACTTGTACAGTTGGTTTTTCTTGCTTAAGTGTAGAACCTTACTTTTACCGACATTGAATTTCATTTTATTAGATAGAGCTCAATGTTCAAGTCTGTTAAGATCCTCCTGTATATTTTGGGTGTTGGCTAGTCCTACTAGGTTAGTGTCACCTGCAAATTTGATGAGTTTCCCTTCTATTTCCTCATCTAAATCATTTATTGAAGAGTATTGGGTCTAAAACAGAACCTTGGGGTACCTCACTACCTACTTCCCTCCATGTGGATGTAGTTCTGTTGAGGGCTATATGCTGACTATGGTTTGTCAGCCACTTACAAATCCCATCGGGTAGTGATGTTGTCTATCCTACATTTTTCTAGCTTACCAAGAAATAGATTATGGTCAACTTTGTCAAATGCCTTACTGAAATCTAAGTATACTATATCTACAGCATTTCACAGATCCACTAATTTAGTCACTTTATCAAAGAATGAAATAAGATTGGTTTGGCATGATCTGTTTTTGATAAACCCAAGTTGGCTTCTGATTACGTAGCCAAGTTGGCTTCTGGTCTGCTTTTTGGGCATATAATGAAGAGTTAATTGTTTGTAGAACATAATGTACGTGTTCATCCGGATGTGTTTACATGCATTAAAATGTTCTGAAATATGTATATACTGGGTTTGTACATCGGAGAGCACTGGTGAGCTACTTTAGAGTACTATGTGTTGTATGAACTAAGCCTTAGAAAATAAGTTACAGCTAGAAAGGCTAGGATTTACTATAGATCCTTGTGAATTGCAAAGCAATTATGCAAAGCAGTTTTCTGTGCTACTTTTTGTTATTTCTGCAAATAGTGTAGCTAAAGAACAGAATGAAGGATACTAGACTTTTAAGTTTTCAAGTCCTCCTAAAACAGGGATCTTTTAATACAAATTGTGGCATGGAAATTATGTATATTTTATCCAGGTCTATAGAGCACACTTTGTTTTAATGGTCCTTCCTGAAAAATGAAGCCAAATTGTGGGTTTTTCTGCCACAAAGAGTAAACATTAAATCACAGGGAAAGCATATGAAAAACACATCTGTTTCTTTTCCTCTTTCTCATTTTGTGAATTTGGTTTGAAATTGTGAACTAAGAAATAATATTGATTTACAGATGCACAGTTTGAAGCTCCGAGGCTGTATGCAGTCCCTCAAGTCCTCTACTATAAAGTTTTACCAAAATATAATTTAGAATGTAACAGAAAAGAGAAATTATTCAATATATCACAAGAATATAATTGTATTAATTATATTTAGTTTGAATTATTTTAATATTGAATTATTTATTTAAAAACAAATGAAATGAAATGATTATTTCTTAGGATCCATCTACACATTTTTGGAGTTTGGCCATCAGCATTCCACTCAAGTCTGATCTTTGACTTGGGAAAACTATATGCTTGTAATCTAAATTCCAGCTGCACAACCTTTTTGAGGCTGAAACTATTTTTGCCTTTGAATGGGGGTCTGAGGGCTATGCTCAGAAGGACAAAATTGATATAATTACAGTATTTTTCAGAGTATAAGACGCACCGGAGTATAAGACGCACCTTAGTTTTGGGGGAGGAAAACAAGGAAAAAGGGCCTCTGCCTCCAAGCAATTTGGTAAACAGCAAACAGCACAGATGATATACACTGTTTGCTGTGTATTTCTGTGCATGTGTGCCTGACCCATAGAAATAGCAAAGAATTGGAGAAATGTACATTATGCCAGAAAGTTTTCTTAAATGTAGTCACACTAACTCCTTCCAATTATTTAAATAGATCTACTCCAAGGTAAGTCAGGATTTAACTCTAATACTAAACAGAACACTGTTACATTTCAGACTATACTTGTACAGAGCTGTTAAAATTAATTAAAATTTCTGGAAGTATACATTATTCTCTATTATTTAAAAGAAGATACAATAGCACTGGACCTCTTCAGAGCAAGCATTTATTTTAAAAAGCTTCTTTATTTTGTTAAGTTGTCTAGAGGTCTCCAACCTTGGCAACTTTAAGACTTGTGGACTTTAACTCTCAGAATTCCACAGCCAGCAAAGCTTTGCTGGCTGTGAAATTCTGAGAGTTGAAGTCCACAAGTCTTAAAGTTGCCAAGGTTGGAGACCCCTGGTCTAGAACAATAATAAAGCAGTCTTTAAAAAATAAGTCTAATAATTTGAACATTCTACAGACATTTATAGTTATTCACTTACCCCCTTGCATCCAGTTCAGCAGAAAATAAAAATCTGTGTGTCTCTCCCTGCTATATGCCTCTTTGCAAGCTAATTTCACGTGCCAAATCAGCTGTAGGTAGGGAAACTGCTAATGACTTGCTTGGCTTTACAGGCTCTTCCCTGTTTGCTGCAAGCAGGTAAATTGCTGGAAGACAGAGGCCAAAGGGTGGGGGTGGGTGGGTGGATGGGGCTACATTCGATGTATAAGACACACCCAAGTTTTCACCCTCTTTTTGTGGGTAAAAAGGTGCGTCTTATACTCCGAAAATATTACTAATACTAATAAAAATGTAATGCAGAGTTCTTCCTCCTTCTCAACACTTGAATTTAATTTCCCTTTTTAAGTCACTTATCTCACCCCACAATGAGGATTGAGACAATAAATAATGTTCTCGTAATGTAAATCATATGATTTATTTTCCACCTCTAAAACAATGTATATAAGAAATTTCACAGACATGACTTACTGATCTGATGATGTACTCTTGAAAAAAAAAATCTTCTCCACTACCATTGCCTGAATAACTTGATTCTTGAAGCCAGATCAGGTAATAAAGTCAAACTGCTAAAAGGCATACAGCAACAAGCAGGAGGGAGATTCATGTACCGTATGTGCCGGCGTATAAGACGACTTTTTACCCCTTGAAAATCTTCTCAAAAGTCGGGGGTCGTCTTATACGCCCGGTACTGAAAATTCCGAGCCGGGGGGAGCTGAAAAACGGCCGTGGCCACATCCCCGCCGTTCTCCAGCCAAGCGGTGGGTGGGTTGCTCCCCTCCCCTCGGAGGAAGAAGGAGCCTCTGTCATTGTCTCTCGCGGGGCTCCAGCCACCCTACTGAGTCCCCGACCGTGGCGCTGGCAGGGTTAAAGCGCATGGGAGGGAAGGAGAGCGCGCGCTACCGCCGCCGCTGCTGCTTTCGCTGCTCCGATATTTCTTCGGTGGGCGCGCGCGGGAGGGACCGCGGAGCAAAGGCGCCCGGCAGCTTAAGGGAAGAGGCGGGCGGGAGACGCGGGCAGGAACCTGCCCCGATGCCACCACTTCTGGCATCCCCGTGCCTCTCACCCCGCTCACCGGGTGCCTCTGCTCAGCGGTTCCTCCCGCGCGCGCCCACCGAAGAAATATCGGAGCAGCGAAAGCAGCAGCGGCGGCGGTAGCGCGCTCTCTCCTTCCCTCCCATGCGCTTTAACCCTGCCAGCGCCGCGGTCGGGGACTCAGTCGGGTGGCTGGAGCCCCGCGAGAGACAGTGACAGAGGCTCCTTCTTCCTCCGAGGGGAGGGGAGGGGAGCAACCCACCCACCTACCTCGCTTGGTGCGGTTCCCCACACTTGGCGTCCTGGAAGAGAAAGAAAGAAAGGAAGGAAGGAAGGAAGGAAGGAAGGAAGGAAGGAAGGAAGGAAGGAAGGAAGGAAAGAAAAAGAAAGAAAGAAAGAAAAAGAAAGAAAGAAAGAAAGAAAGAAAGAAAGAAAGAAAGAAAGAAAGATTACCAATGCTATGATGGAAATCACCAACTCAAAGACAAATATCACTTTGGAGCAAGGAAGCTGCTACAGCAGCAACAAATTAAACAGCACAAACACAGGGATTCTCTCAATATCCCATTGTCCCTATTGGACAATATTGGAGGGTTGCCAGAAAGTTTCTTCATTTGTTCTACAGAGAGCAAAGTAGTTTTCACAGTACAAGGCATATGTTGCCTAATTGTCTATCACAAAGCTTGCAATTGTGAAGAAATTAAAAAATCCAAGGTAGAAGAAAAGGGTTCCTGTTATTGGTTCTTTGTCATAAAATGCATAGAAAAGGCATCAGAGGGATTCTTACTTGTAGGAAAGTATGCAATAAAGTGTGAAAAGGAAGGAAGGAAGGAAGGAAGAAGAAGGAAGAAAGAAGAAAAAGAAAGAAAGAAAGAAAGAAAGAAAGAAAGAAAGAAAGAAAGAAAGAAAGAAAGAAAGATGGTAGGAAGGAAGGAAGACAGACAGAAAGAAAGAAAGAAAGAAAGAAAGAAAGAAAGAAAGAAAGAAAGAAAGAAAGAAAGAAAGAAAGATGTTAGGAAGGAAGAAAGACAGAAAGAAAAAGAAAGATAGTAGGAAGGGTAGTCTTATACGGCGAGTATATCCCAAACTCTATATTTGAACTGGAAAAGTTGTGGGTCGTCTTATACGCCCAGTCGTCTTATACGCTGGAACATACGGTATATTACAAGGCAAAGGAAAAATAAATAGTGGGAAGATCAAAATTGTAGTGGAAGTGTCAAAGGAATCACTACAAAATATAAAATCTTATGTATCTGCATTCAAGAAAATAAATACTTTTCTAGTGTTAGTTTTTTTTTCCTGATAGTAGAGTGAGGTCTAAAACAAGATCTCAAAGGCTACATCAGTTCTTTCTGTTCCAGCTCTTAACATAATTATATTTATAGAAAATAGTATTGGAATAATTTACCTCTATGAGGTTACTCATAGAAGAAAACAACAGCCAAGAGCATTGCCCTGGTACCTAGTGCTGCCAGTCCAGCCCACTGGAGCTGAGCAATTGGTTTCATATCCTTCCCCTTGAAGAAAGCATGCAGACACTGGAGAAGGAACATGTTCAAATGTTCCTGTGACAGGATGGAAATTAGCCCAGACCTTCCCAAGGGAAAAAAGAGAGAATATTGGTGATAGAAGACTCACTTCTCAGGGGAATGAAATCAGCAGGCTGTAGACTGAACAATCAATCTAGGGAGGCATTTTTTCTCCCTGGGCAAAAAACAAAGATGAGACTGAAAGACTTACAAAAATAACAAAGCCCAAGTATAACTATCTCTTTCTTCTCATTCATGTGGGGACAAATGATACAACTATGAACCTGAAAACAATATTAAAAGACTGTAAGCAGCTTGGCACAAACGTTAAGGAGTTAGGAGCACAGGTAGTGTTTTCGTCTGTTCTTCCAGAGGTCAATATCCAGCAAGGGAACAAAGGATTATAGAAATAAACCACTGGATTAAGGGATAGTGCCATCCAGAGAACTTTGGATTCCTAGACCACAGTCTGCATTATGGACCACTGTCTGCAATAACAACATGAAGGGCTTCTAGCAAGAAATCAGCTGCACCTCACAGGAACCAGGAAGAATGTACCGTATTTTTCGGAGTATAAGACGCACCTTTTAACCCCAAAAAGAGGGTGAAAACTTGGGTGCGTCTTATACACCGAATGCAGCCCCAGCCACCCCTACCCTTTGGCCTCTGTCTTTCAGCAATTTACCTGTTTGCAGCAAAGAGGGAAGAGCCTATAAAGCCAAGCAAGTCACTAGCACTTCCCGATCTACAGCTGATTTGCCACGTGGGGAAAGTGAAAGTGAAACTGAAACTGCAAAGGCAAATAGCTGGGAGAGACAACCAGATTTTTATTTTTTGCTGAACTGGATGGAAGGGGGTAAGTGAATAACTATAAATGTCTGTAGAATGTTCAAATTATTAGACTTATTTTTTAAAGACTGCTTTATTATTGTTCTAGAGCCAGGGGCAATTTTAAGACTTGTGGACTTCAACTCCCAGAATTCCACAGCTAGCTTTGTTAGCTTTGCTGGCTGTGGAATTCTGGGAGTTGAAGTCCACAAGTCTTAAAGTTGCCAAGGTTGGAGATCCCTGTAAATCTAGACAACTTAACAAAATATAGAAGCTTTTTAAAATAAATGCTTGCTCTGAAGAGGCCCAGTGCTATTGTATCTTCTTTTAAATAATAGAGAATAATGTATACTTCCAGAAATTTTAATTAATTTTAACAGCTCTGTACAAGTATAGTCTGAAATGTAACAGTGTCCTGTTTAGTATTAGAGTTTAGTTACCTTGGAGTAGATCTATTTAAATAATTGGGAGGAGTTAGTGTGACTACATTTAAGAAAACTTTCTGTCATAATGTACATTTCTCCAATTCTTTGCTATTTCTATAGGTCAAGCACACATGCACAGAAATACACAGCAAACAGTGTATATCATCTGTGCTGTTTGCTGTTTGGCAAATTGCTTGGAGGCAGAGGCCTTTTTTCCTTGTTTTCCTCCCCCAAAACTAAGGTGCGTCTTATACTTTGGTGCATCTTATACTCCAAAAAATACGGTATTTGGAAAACAATTGGCTTAGTTTATCCAAAGAACTTTAAATTAAAAATAAGGGTAAAGGGCTACCAATCTTTAGGAGCTTTAGGACCTATCCCCAAGCATAAACTCCAGATAATAAATAAAACAAGAAGGTAGAGAATGGTAGAAAGGAAGAAAAACTCAGATATAAAGAACACAGATTGGCTGATAATGGACTCAGATACATAAACACTAACGCTTAAAGCTTGGGGAATAAACAGGGTGAACTTCAAGCACTAGTATATGAGGGCAGGTACGATATAGTTGCCATTACCGAAACTTGATGGGATGAAACTCATGATGGGAATGTACTGCTGGAAGGATATAAACTCTTCAAAAGAAACAGATCTAGAAAAAGAGCAGGTGTAGTTACATTATATGTAAAAAATAACTACACCTCTACAGAAATGCATAAAAACCAGGATGAAATCCTCCTTGAATGCATGGGTTAAAATAAAAGGAAAAAAGGATGACATTGGCCATAGGCCACACAACCAAGCAGAAGAAATAAATGAAGTTTTTGTTAATCAGTTGACTATGTTTCTTTCAATGTATAAAAACAAGAAAAAGTCAAGGAAACAATCGGAGCACTAATGGGAGAAGATGGCAAGGAAGTGACGGGCAGCAGGGAGAAAGCATCTTGTTTTGCATCTGTCTTCACACAAAAAGAAAAAACAGTCCAACCTATCAAAAACAGAACCATAAAAACCAGACTAGGAATATAAATTAAAATAGCAAGAGAATGGTAAGAGAATGCTTGTGCACTTTAGATGAGTTCAAATCACTAGGCATGATGGATTACATCCCAAAGTTCTGAAAGACTGGTAAATGTGATCTTGAACCATTGAACCATATCTTCCAAAGATGCTAGAGCACCAGGGAACTACCAGAGGACTGGATGTGGTTCTCACTTTCACAACAGGGGAAAAACAGATCCAGGAAACTACAGACCAGTCAGACTGACATCAGTATCTGGGAAGATCCTGGAAAAGATAATCAAGCGACAGATCTGTGAATACCTAGAGGCAAGCACGATTATAAGCAAAAGTCA
This sequence comes from Diadophis punctatus similis, assembly GCA_023053685.1. Classification (NCBI taxonomy): domain Eukaryota; kingdom Metazoa; phylum Chordata; class Lepidosauria; order Squamata; family Dipsadidae; genus Diadophis; species Diadophis punctatus. The sequence goes on along the minus strand of JALIGW010000008.1, from coordinate 5,336,518 downwards.
ACACAGATTATGCCAAGCAAGTCTTATTTCATTCTTCGACAAAGTGACCAAATTAGTAGACCAGCAAAATGCTATGGATATAGTATACTTGGATTTCAGTAAGGCATTTGAACAAAGTAGATCACAATCTACTTGGTAAGCTGGAAAAATGTGGAATAAACAGCACCACCACCAGATGTGTAGTCCTTAATGGAACTACATCTACATGGAAGGAAGTAACCAGTGGGGTTATTGTTTTAGGCCAGTATTCTTCAGTATCTTCATAAATGATTTAGGTGAGGGAATAGAAGGGGAACTCATCAAATTTGCAGACGACACCAAGCTGGCAGAAATTGCCAACTCCCCAGAAAATAGGCTCAAGATCCAGATGGATCTCAACAGACTTGAATACTGGGCCCTATCTAACAAAATGAAATTCAATGTAGAGAACAGTATGGTTTTACACTTAGGCAAGAAAAATGTATAGGTACAGATTAAGTGAAACCTGACTCAATAGCAGTAACTGCTAGAGGGATCTTGGCGTACTAGTGGACAATCACTTAAATATGAGCCAGCAGTGTGCTGCAGCAACCAAAAAAGTCAATGCAATCCTAGGCTGCATTAACAGAGGGATAGTCAAGAACACGTGAAGTGTTAGTACGGTTTATAAGGCCTCGGGAGGACCATACTTGGATTACTGCATCCAGTTTTGATCACCACAATATGAAAAAGATGTTGAGACTTTGGAAAGAGTGCAGAGAAGAGCAAGAAAAATGATTATGGGGAGGGAGACTGAAACATATGAAGAACAGTTGCAGAAATTGGGTTTGCCTAGTCTAGTGGAAAGAAAGACTAGCGGTGTCATGATAGCAGTATTCCAATATAGTTGAGGGGCTGCCACAAAGAAAGGAGGGTCAATCTATTTTCTAAAGCACAAGAAGCAATGGATTGAAAGTAATCAATGAAAGAACCAACCTAGAAATAAGGAGAAATTTTCTAAGAGTTAGAACAATTCACCAGGGGAATTGTGTGCCTTCAGAAGTTGTGGGTCCTACACATTGGAGGCTTTCAAGAAGAGACTGGACAGCCATTTTATCTATGGTGTGTGTGTGTGTGTGTGTGTGCGCGCGCGCGCGCGCGCGCAAGAAAAACACATGGAGTTGGCAGACTGCCTTCTCTCCATAGATCTTAAGATCTTCATTGATTGGAGGTTTACTCCTAGTGTCTGTGACTGTGACTACATGCTTCCGTCTTAATAATAAATTAGCAAATGAAGCTTTGAAGGTTTACTTAAACAACAACTTACTCCCTCATGTGAAGTATCTTGAAGTAATTTTGGCTCGTACTCTCTTTCAAAACATCATGGTGGCAAAAATCAAAACTAGGAAGAACATACTCCAGAAATTAAGTGAAATGAAATGGGAAGCTTCAGTGCCAGCATCATAACATTAGCACTAAGGCTGGACAACTCCGCAGCAGAATATTGTGCCCCTCTATGGCTTAACAGCTGCCATAATAGTAAGCTAGACAGCAGACTCAACAACACCATGACAGTTATAAACGGAAGTATTAACACCATTCCTACTTGCTAGCTTTCTGTTCTGAGCCAGTTTTACAAGATGTTCTAGTGAGAGAATACAGAAAAATTATGAACAACTCACTGCTACCGGTGCTACCTTCCCAATTTATCAATTAAAAGGCTCAAATCTAGGAAGCCCCCACTGGCACTTGTACAGTATATCATCTGCTCAACAAAATTCCCAGTGGAAATCCAGATGGGTTGCCGAACGCCCAGACACAGGAAGATAGATAGATGATCCTATGCAAAAGGTGCCAGGCTCTGAGCTACCTCCACAGCAATTGATAATTCTGAATAGGATTCACACTTCACACGGTGTATGTTGAGATTCATTGTATAAATGGGGTATAGCATTCTCCCCTCAGTGTGACTGCGGGGTATCACATTAAACTCTAGATCACAGGATGATCGGCTATAAGCTGAGGGAATATACCCGTCCATTTTCTGATTTCTTTCAGATAAACGATGCTGCACTTCAGTGGTTAGATGGCCTAGACATTGATATCTGAATACAGATCTTTTTAACATTCATATTTTATTTGTTTTTAATTTAGGTGAAATATTAACATACAGTGCAAGTCCATTGTTAGAGTGAGAATTAATCTCATAGAGGCGATGATTGATCTTTCTCTCGGAGCTCAGACATTTAGAAATGAAACCGAAGTTAAAAGGTCTAATAAAATATTTATTTCAGTACAAAAACAATAAATTCTGAATAATTACATTCTTGCTTATTAAATGCGACCGGTCCCGGTCATAGCCAAAACCATAAGAAGAATAATGGAGAATAGGAATGCACACATGCGTACAAGATCACATCACGTGTCCTGCTTGTCATGGAATGTACCATAATATTAGGATAGGGGTGCATCACCCTGCATATACATACAACTGACAATATTCACTACGTGACATCCATGAGAAAGAAGGAAAGAGGAGGGAGGGAGGAAGGATGGGCAAGGTGCAAAGGAGTGCATAGGGAGAGTGTGCAAGATAGTGAGGGGGGTGTCCTGTGGAGCGAGTGCAAGAATCTTGGTTGGATTTGTGAGGCAATGCACCAAGTGGTGCCACACAGGTCAAGAAGAGCGCAAGGGATGTGCATAAGCCGCCCAGTGTCCCTCGGGAGTTGGGCGGCATACAAATCAAATCAAATCAAATCAAATTAAATTAAATTAAATAAGAGATGCCCAAGTGCTCAGGAAGGATATACAAAGGATATGCAAGTGTGTGTGTGGGAAGCACAGAATAGGGAGGATGCATGCAACAGGCACCATGCAGGAGGGTGCTAGGGGGTTGCAAGAGGTGCCATGATAGAATTTTGATGAAGCCATGTTGACTACAGATTATAACCTTGTTTGCTTCTCGGTGTTCGCAGATTATCTTTTCCAAGATGTTCCTAGGTATTGATGTCAGGCTGATTGGCCTGTAATTTCCCGAATCTGTTTTTTTTTTCTGCTTTTTTGAAGATGGGCACCACATCAACTCTTTTTCAGGCCTCAGCTAGTTCCCAGGTGATCGAAGAACTTCCAGGTGACTCAAGAAGTTTGAAAGATATGTTTCAATGATTATGAAATCGTATCTGTCAATTTCTTCAGAACTCTGGGATGTAGTCCATCAGGACCTGGTGATCTGAATCCATCTGTTACTGACAGGTGTTCTCTTACCTTATATTTCATATTTTAATTTGCATTCCTAGCCTGTCATTTATGGTTCTGTTTTTGATGAGTAGTGTTTTCTTTTTGCATGAAGACAGATGCAAAGAAAGAATTAAGCAGTTCTGCTTTTTCTCTACTGCCCGTTACTTCTTTGCCATCTTCTCCCATTAGTGGATTTATTGTTTCTTTGACTTTTTTCTTTTTTATGTGTTGAAAGAAACTTTTTTAAAATTGCTTTAGACATTTTGACAAGTCTTACTTTGTTCAAAGCCTTAGCTTTCCTAACTTCATCTTTACAGGTTCGAGCTATTTGTTGATATTCTGCTTTAAATTATGTGTCCTTTCCATTTTTTGTACTTGTCCTTTTTTTCTCTCAGTTGATCTGAGAGTTCTTTGTGCAATCATGTTGTTGTTGTTTTCATATTTTTCTTTTTTAGTGATATTGAAGTAGACTGGGCTTTAATAATCGTATTTTCCAGTTTCCCAAGCTTCTTGAGTTGATATGCCCTTTTAAATTTTCATCCATGGGATACTTCCTAAAAGCTTTCTCTTGAGTTTGTTAAAGACTCTTTAAAGTCTAAAACACTGGTTTGTTCAGTTGCTAGTGTCTATTTTATATTGAATTCTAATATAAAATGGTGACTCTCCCCTATAGTTGCTGCAACTTCAATCCCCTCTATCACTTCTTCATTGGTAAGAATAAGCTGTCCCTCTAGTTGTCCACCTCTGCCTTTTGGGTGATGAAGTTGTTCAGGTTGTTCAGGAATCTATATTATCCCAGAGTTTCTCTCCCAATTGCTGTCAGAGTAGTTAAAGTCTCTCATTACTACTATGGTGTGTTTCCTGGTTAGCAAAAATGCATCTATTTCTTCTGCTTGGTTGGGTAGTCTGTAGCAGGGGTGGGTTCTAACTTACCTCGTTGCCTGTTCGCTTCCTCCCGCACTGCATGGGCGCGCCGCTTGGGCGCATGCGCGCTGCTTGGGCATGTGCATGCGCAGTGCTGAAAAATCTGAAAAAAATAAAAAAAGCCAAAAACAAGATGGCAACCGCATGCACAGTGCCGGAAACTCGGCTTCTGCACATGCTCAGGAGAAAAAAATTCAAAAAAAGATGGCGCCCATTGTTCATGGCACTTCCTTTTACCAAATAATTCTATATGCCCTAAGTCTCTTGTTGGGCAATTTAAATAATCCATAGCACTTAAACTTTGTAGTTTAATGGGAATTTAAACTCACCCAAGCATGCCCTACATCAGTGATGGCTAACTTTTTTTCCTCGGGTGCCGAAAGCATGCACGCTGGGATTGCGCACCCACACGTGCCCACACTTATAATGCAATACCCCCACGCATGCACATGCAACCCTCCAAGCCCCATTTTGGGCCTAGCAGAGCTCCCTGAAGTCTCCGGAGGCCGGAAATGGACCGTTTATGGGCTTCCAGTACGCCTGTCTTTTGCCCTCCCCAGGCTCCAGAGGCTTTCTTGGAGTCTCCAGGAGGGCGAAAACTGCCTCCCCTGACCCTCTGGAGGCCGGAAACGAGCTGTTTCCAGACTTCTTCCAGCAGGCTCGGTAGGCCCAGTTTTCGTCCTCCCCAGTCTTCGGAGGCTTTCCTGGAGCCTCCAGGAGGGCAAAACGGCCTCCCCTGGCCCTCTGGAGGCCAGAAACGGCCGGTTTCCAGACTTCCGGGAAGTCCATTTTTTGCCCTCCCAGAGCTTCCGTGCGAGCCCTGCACTTACCTTGCATCCAAAACGGGCTGTGTGGAGACTCCTAGGAGGGGAGGGGTGACGTGGACGTGGCCAGCAGAAAATCAGCTGGCCGGTGCATGTGTATGCACGGTGAAGTTGACCTAGGACAACGGCCTGTGTACCCACAGAGATGGCTCCGCGTGCCACCTGTGGCACGAGTGCCATAGGTTCGCCATCACGGCCCTACATTGTCAATTCTATACAGCTCACTTAGTTGCTCACAATGGCAACTAACATGAATAGTAAATCAAGCATTGGATGCTATCAGATCTTTAACTGAATTATGTTCACAATTTTAATCTGAAACTCGATAAAGACAACCAGAAAGAATAGTAGCTTCAGCTAAAAAAATTGTACTTACTGTGAAAAGGGTCAGAACAGGCTCCTACAAGCATATGGAGAGAAGACATAGAAAATGATTTCTTTTTATAGGCTATGGAATGTCCGTGGAAGCCTATAAGGAAGTATTGAAGACAAAAGGAGAAGAGGACAAAATGGTGTCATCAACACAGTGGGCATGGGTTCAGGGGCATCCAGGAGATAATGGAGGATGAGGCCGCCTGGCATGCTGTGGTCAATGGGGTCGCAAGGGCTCACACATGGCTTAGCAAGCAATAAATTATAAGGAAGTAGAAGATGGCTTTGTGTTAAATTAGGAGAAACATATACTTTAGGTGTCGTGAAATCTATTATCTTTAATGTTCTGTGGTGTTTGTAATCTTGACAAGGCCTATATACAGTATATTCACCTATTATTGCTTTTTTTCTGTCTGAGAATAGACAGGGAGTTGTTTGTTTATTTGTTGTTTTCTACAGAGAAAAGAGCGACTAAAATGAGCAAAGAAATGTTGGAAAACAGCTTATTAAAATGGCTTTTAATAAGAGAGAAGGATTTATAAAGATATTAATTATACCTACTGTGCATACATACATACATACATACATACATACATACATACATACATATCTCCACCCAACTTATACACAATCAATATATAGTAGGGAAAAATATATATTTTATATATAAATATATATCATTATTACAAGGAAAAATTATTACATATTTATATATTTAATTTCATATTTACTTTATTGGTGACAGAACTATAATAAAATATTGAACAGTAGGTAAAACAGCCAGTTTTCTTAGTAAGTGAAGATAATTTATGTAAAAGTAAATTATTGCCTAACTTATGAACATAATTGAGAGGTAGGATTTATTAGTACTACTATTTTAATAAGCTTTAATTGTTCAATTGCTACTCATCACTTTGAGATGTTCTTGTTTCTATGTGTAGCATGTAATGTTTTCTCTATCTTTTAGGAACATGGACTCCATTTAATCCAGCAACTGTAAGATCTATTTTATGTAAGTAATATTTAAATTCCATTTGTTTTATACTTAGGTTGCACTTGGCTGAAGTGGAAACCAAAATACTAGCCTTTTCAGCTTTATTAATTTAAATAAATACAGGTAGTCTTAAACTTACAACTGGATGTTTAATGGTTGATCAAAGTTATGACAGACTTGAAAAAAACTACTTAACCCTGTCCTCAAAGTTATAATTGGCATTTTGGGCACTTGACAACCAGCTTGTATGCCAGTTTCTAGCAAAAAACAAAACAAAAACCCCACACCCATTCAAGATAATGGATTTGCTTAATGACAATGTGGTTCAGTTAATGATCATGTTATTTACATTATGACCACAGTGATTTGTTTTTACAATCATAAAAATGTGTAACATTGAGTTTGGTCACGTGATGCCTCAACTTACAATTGCATTGGCTTGCAATCAAAATTTCAGGTTCCATTGTGGCTGTAAATTGAGGACTATCTGTAAGTGTATTGTTGTAACCACAAGTCATAACAATTTTATTAATTGCTATTGGGATCCTTCAGGTAGTCACTTGTGCAATCACGTTTTTCTGCTTCTCAGAAAGCCATTTTTGAAACACTGATTTATTCATCTTTTTCCAATTTATGATTCTGAATGTTTGAAATATTGAGTATTAATTGATACAAAGGAGCCTCTGCAGGATCCAGTCCTTTCATCAAAATGAAAGCAGCATTATACAATCACAATAGAAGCTCTTCCCCTTTTATGTGTGTGTACAACAACTGCTTTTCTCTTTTCTCTTCTGTTATTGTTTCATATATATTTTCTTGGTTCTGTTTTATAAAGACAAAAAAGGTGATGGAGCTTGTTTCGCATACTGTTGCTTTCATCATTTGTCCCCTTGAGTATCTTTTAAAGGGAGCATATATAGAAAACTTGATTTCCCCCTGCATTAAAATTAGTAAAACTTTTCCATCCTTCCATATTAAGGTTCTGCATAATTATCAAATAGGCTGGACTATAGTTTGGCTGAAGTAAGATATTGCTGCTTATATCACTATCGAATTAGTAGTATTGCCAATGGCATCTGTAGGGTATATCTGTCAAAATCAACATGATGGTACAGTTTATGGAGGGTGACAATGCAAGTGTTAATTTTTTTTCAACCTGTGTTGCCAATGTCACATAAAAAATGGGGCAGGATTTGTATCCTTGCAAATTTTGACACACATACCCTGAAGATTCTGCTAAATTACAGCATTTCGTAAAATATATAACCAATGCTTACAATTTCAGGAAAAGATGTAACATTCAAAACATTTCATAGTTTACTGTGTATTTCTCCTATACTCATCTGTTCTTAAACTATGGTAACTAATGGATGTCCTTATAATGAAAGACTTCCGTTAGTTTGAATTGCTCTTTAAAACGGTTGAAACTAAAAGTTCTAGGGAATCTATATTTTGACCTGCATAGGAGCTGTTTTTGGAGTTTTGTTTTGACATTAAAATGGGAAATAATTTCAGCAAAATTGGCTTTTTCTTTGAAATACTTTATTTACTTTTACTTTCTCCTAATTTAAATGTAATTTAAACTTAATAAATTAAGAAATGGTAAGTTACAAATACATTAATATTTAGATTAATCTAATATTTAGATTAATTAAGATTGATTATTTTTTCAGCTATGTTTGACAGAGAAAACAAAGGTGGTGTAAACTTCAATGAATTCACAGGAGTCTGGAAATACATCTCTGACTGGCAGAATGTTTTTCGCAGATATGATAGAGACAACTCTGGAATGATTGACAAACATGAATTAAAGCAAGCCCTAACAGGTTTTGGTAATTCATTGTAATTATTACAGCATGTAATTTTAGCAAATAGCTTTATGTAGCCTTTCCAGATGTATAGACTTCAACTTTCAGAATTTTCAGTAATTGTCAATCAGACCGAAGAATTCTAGGAGTTGAATGCCACACACCTGGAGTATACCCAGCTTGGAATAGGTTGCCATTAGGCATTTAAATTAATTAATACTTTTCATCAATATATTTCATAGTACATTAATCACAAGTTATTTAGAACTTATTTCACACAAAAATTGTGATTGTGGAATCATAGTTGCAATATGGGGTCCATATGATGCTGCCCTTGAAGAGTATCCAGAAACTCAGTTGGGGGCAAAAGGCAACAGCATGAGCAATTTTAAGTGTTTCTAGTAGAATACGCATTACACTTCTGCTCTGCCAGCTGTATTTGTCACTGTCTGTGTCCTGGTGCAATTTAAGGTGCCAATTTTGTCTATTATAGACCTCTGTGACATGAGACTGAGTTTTTTGGGGGGACCATCTGTCCCTAATTACAAACCAAGCTGAAGGCATTAAAATGTAAGATGATTAAAAGTATGGGAAAGTGATTTAGTTTATTCAATCAAGTTTATAAAATAGTTTGGCAGTTATTTCTGGTAGCCCTTAACTTTTGCTGATTAGGAATTAATGAAGAGAGGATTTAATATTTAGTCAGTACTGAAGTTAAGAGAGAGTTGTTATGGGAAAAAGAGTGCATCTCTCTGAGTACTGGAAAGAGAATCACGTAATATATCCCCAAGGAGAATCAATAGGCGAATGTCAAGTAGAGCTTGATAACTTGAATGTATGTCATCAGTGTGTCAAAGGACTGAGAAGATGATACATTTCTTTAGTTTTCTCTATGCTGTAATTTATAAGATATTACATATTAAATTAACTGACTACAAGTCAGTTTATTCAAGATTTGAGGGGGGATGTTTTAAAATGAACCATCTTTTGAACATTGTTATTTAAAGCCTGCTGTACCATTCATTTTGGATTTAGAATTGGATCCAAAATCCATTTTAAAAGTATTACTATAAATGTGAATGATACTTGGTAGAAAATGTTAAGGATATGGATGCTTGTCCACTAATTTTACAAAACATTCGAAGATTTTACATACACACAGAAAGATACACAGACATAGAGAGAGAGGGGAGAGAGAAAAAGAGAAATGTGAAACAGCTTGTAAAGGTGTCTTTGTAATTTCAAAAGCATGACATATAATAAAAAGTAGGGAAGAGGAAAAAGCAGATCCATTTTTAAAGGTACATTTTATGCCCAAATATTTAGATTTAAAAAAGCACTGGTTTTAATCCAGTAGAATAGTATGACTGGGTACATGGAATCTTTTCTGAAGTATAGCCCCTCACACTTCAGAACCAAGTTTTCTGGTGAGATGTCTGGGCTTGATGTTTGCTTCTCATATGAATGAAACTGTCTTGACTATAAACATTTTCCAGTCACTCATTGTGAAGAGCTTACATTTCTCTGAGGGATAAAAGGAATAAATTTGAGTATAATTTTCAGTAAAGTATATTACATAAGGGTCCCAAATGTGTTTTTTCAAGAGGCAACTGGACTTTCTGGTTTTTCTTTGAAGACGTTTTGTTCTCATCCAAGAAGCTTCTTCAGCCTGGCCTGGAGAGAAACCAGAAAGACCAGTTGCCTCTTGAAAAAGCACCTTTGGGACAACCATGGCCTAGATGACTGAGAATCTCCATAGAGATTTAGCAATATATTATATAAGCTTACAGAAACCTGTAAACTCCCCACAGCATGTGTGATGAGGTTGTTGAATGCATTTCCCCTTAGGTGCAAACATTATTCCATTTAAATGCATTTCATGATACAGTAGAATGGCTTCCTGAGTACATACTATTTGATGCTCAGGGTTATTATTTCTTCCTATTTAAATAAATCATTATTTTCATTCTTGCACATTCTTATGAGTAATTATTTAAAAAACTGATTGGATATTCGAACAACACAGCACTATTTAAAAACACATAGTATACCAAGATTTAAATTTAGTTAATTTATCAATCCAGTAAACAATATTGTTTATGTTTTCAGCCATAACTTTTGTTACAATAGTAATAGCACTTAGCAATAGCACTTAGACTTATACGTATACTGCTTCATAGTGCTTTACAGCCCCCTCTAAGCATATTTCCCCCAACAATCATTTTACTGACCTCGGAAGTACTGCATTCTAACCACTGGGCCAGCACGGCTCTTATCTGTAACAAATCACAGTATGCTTTATAGGATAGACTGATTTTTTCATAAAATAAAAAGGTGTCAGCTAGCTCTAAATGATCTGATTAAACCACTTTGGTTCCATTCTTCTCCCATACATGAAACTTCCTGGGTTTTTTAATTTGCTTATGTGAATATCATTTATGTAGGTGGCTGCAATTATAGAATGTAATTATTTAAAATTTTGCTCATTAATATTTCCAATTCTATTAAGGATACCGGCTGACTGACCAGTTCTACGATCTCTTGATTCAAAAATTTGATAGGCAAAGAAGAGGGCAAGTGGCTTTTGATGACTTCATTCAGTGCTGTGTTGTGCTGCAGGTAATCATAGGCGGGGGGATATAGAGAGGCCAGATGAAGACAGATGATCAAATTGTTTCAAGTATGCAACATGAAAACAAGGATATAAAAGTTTGAATTCGAACACAGCTTTATGTTATAGACCACTGACTTTTTGGTTTTGTCCAGCCAGCTCTTTATCTGGATCCTGACTGGTACTTTCATTGTCAAAAACTATAGAAAAAATATTTCCCTCTCCAATTTAAATTTCAGTACGTGCATCATATCTGTCTCATGGTTGTTGTATGCATTTTATATAATGGAACACAGGTATTTTATCTGCAGACAATTTGACAATAACCTTTTTCTTCCAGAAATGGACAGATGTCTTCAGACGCTATGATACTGATCAGGATGGCTGGATACAAGTGTCTTATGAACAATATCTTTCTATGGTTTTCACTGTTGTATGACAGTAAATATTGTGTGTGATTGAGGAATAGAACTTGCATACAGGTAGTCTCGACTTACAACCAGAATTGAGCCAAAATTTCTGTTGCTAGGCAAGGCAGTTATTAAGTGAATTGTTCCCCATTTTTGATTTTTTTGCAATCACCGCGGTTAATCTGCCCCCTCATTGACTTTTCTTGTCGGAAGCCAACTGGGAAGATTGCAAATAGTCATCACATAACCTCAAAAAATGCAACTGTCTTAAATACATGCCAAGTGACCATGGAGATGCTGCAAAAGTTGTAAGTTTGAAAAATGGACATGTCACTTTTTTCTGTGCAGCTGTAACTAAGAATAGTCACTAAACAAATGGTTGTAGGTCAAGGACCACCTGTACAAGAAAAATAGATTACTTTCCTCCATACAACACAATAAGTTCAGAAACACATTGCTTAAAGATTCTGTTTCTCATTGCAAAAGGTGCTATAGCTACCAGATTCTGCATTGTATCATGTATATTTTATTGCTGGAAGTTATCTTTAAATGCCAAACAGTAGAATTCTTATTCAGATTTGCACACTATTGCATGTATCTTTTTAACATATAAAACAGAAAATAAAAGAAACATTTATCCTGTGTCTTCACAGAAGTAATGACCTTAAATATGCCAGGTGTCAAGATAATTAATTTGTATTCCCCCCCCCCTTTAGATTAGGTTTTATCTGCTTATATCATTTATCATTTTTTTAAAAAAGAAATTAGTGTTACTCTTCTTCCTGGGATTTTTTTAATTCTGGGTAAGCAAAGAGATTTATTACTAAAGCTTTTTCTTTATCTTTTGATGTAATAAAAAGATTTTCTCCTTTGCTCTCTTGCTTGGAGATATAGCTGGATATAAATATATCACTGCAGTCATTCTATGTATGAAATGTTTTATAACTAAGCATGTTGCAATTTTGAGTGGAGTTTTACCTTCAGTAGTTACTGTGCTTAGGATGTGGTACTAGCCTAAATAATACCATTCTACATGCACTAAGATCTACTCTACTCTGGGATGGTACATAGCCACATAAAGACAGCATTTCAACCATGTCTGGTTTACTAACTGCATGGAGCTTCTGCATCAGGAACCTATCATTTGTATGGCAAGCAACTATTTACTTCCTCTATCTTAGACCACAAAACAGAAAACTTACTGAAACAAATTTTATTCTTCGAAATTTCATGGAAGAGTATTAGTCTTGATTTACATGGCAAATTAAAACCCTAAATAGAACTGATAGCCTCATTTAGGATATACTGATATATATATATTTCCAATGGTGTTGACTTAATGCCATCAAATCAAAATTACAAGTAAAAATAGTAACTAGAACAGAGTTAAAAATGTGTCTCCTCCCCCTCCCAATTATCATGTTAATGGTGAATTTCAGAAATCCTTAGTACTGTAATATATTACTTTAAATTGGTTTCAAATGCTGAACAAACTAAATAGTCCTTGTTTAAGAATTCTAATTGGGGCTGGATTAATCAGCTCGATTGAAAAACCATTTGATTACACCAGCTAATGATAGTGACAAGAGTCACTATCATTAAGTGAAGACTACATGGATCATAAAAGGAGGACCTCATGACTGCACTTGATGCCAGTTCCCCACTGACATTGCTTGTTAGAACCTGACAGGAAAGGTCACAAATCACAATCATGATTGCAGAGATACTTTGATGGCTGTAAATAGGTTCAATCGTAATTACCACTTGTTCAGCGCTGTTGTAAATTTGAATGGTTGCCGAATGAGTGATTGTTAAATGAAGACCACCTATACAGGAAAAAAAATAGTCCACCAATCTGCTTCCATTATGTCTTAATTGATTTCACTTAGAATTTGGGTGGATCCAATAATGACTGGATATTAATTTCTGGGGGGGGGGGGGAAACCCCACCATCAATCTTAATGCAATAAAATACACTGAGAATAGCTTTTATCATCTTACATTAAGAAGTTTCAGGCAGTACTAGCAGTGTCAATTCCTAAACAGTTTCTTCTTTCTGCGTTGTACTTGTTAATTAGGAAATCAATTCTGTTCCCAATTTTTTCTCTTTGAATCGCCTCTTTAAGTGGCATTCTTTACTTCCATATGAATTCTATTTTATTTTCTCTTTGAGTATGAGAATAGCCTAATCCTGCAAACTGAAGGACATTTAAGAGCAGAAGGTTAATTCAGTTTAGTGGTTTTCTAGTAAAATTCCCTGTTTGAGTCTATTTTTGAAAACCTTCAGTGATGGAACACCCACAACTTCTGGAGGCAAGGTATTCCATTAATTGTTCTCATTGTCAGAAAATTTCTAATTCTTAATTCTAGATTACATCTTTCTTTAATAATCTTCCATCTGGCATTTCTTGTCCTACCTCAGATGCTTTGGAGATTATGTCAATTCCCTCCTTTCTGTGACATCTCAAATATTAGAAGTCTGATATCATGTTATCCCTAGTCCTTCTTTTTGTTAGGCTAGACATACCTAGTTCCCATAACTGTTCATTATACAGTTTATCCTTCAGACCCTTTATCATCTTTGTTGCTGTTTGCACTGTCTCGAGTCTCAATATCTTTTTATATCATGGTGACCAGAACTGGACGCTGTATTCCAAGTGTGCCTTACCAGTGCAGTATAACGCTACTATCATTTCACGTGATCTTGAGACAGTTGTTGTCTCAAGATCACGTGAAGACTGTTGATGCAGTCTTAGATTGCATTGGGGTTTTTTTTGGCAACTGCAGCATACTACTACATTAGTATGCTACAGTACTCTGCTGGTTCATACTTGTGGTTATTTTGTTCTCTAGGGCAGGGGTCACCAACCTTTCGGACCTTAGGGATCACTAAATTAATAATTTTAAATCCCGCGGACCACTAATATGAATCCAGCGCACCACTCGCTGAAGCTCCTAGGCTCCCAGTGACGGGATGGGGTCCTTCAGGCACTTAGCTTGGCCGCCTGTTTCTGCAACCTTAAACACTCAAAGAGCCATTTGGACTTGTTTCCCACAGAAAACAAAACACCCGGATCTCTCATCTCTCTCTTTCTCACAGTATTTCTCTCTCTCTCTCTCTCTCTCTCTCTCTCTCTCTCTCTCTCTCTCTCTCTCTCTCTCTCTCTCTCTCTCTCTCTCTCTCTCTCTCTCTCTCTCTCTCTCTCTGTATCTCTGTATCTCTGTATCTCTCTCTCTTTCTCAGTATCTCTTACTCTCATCTCTGTCTCTTAGTATCTCTCAGTCTCTCTCTCTCTCTCCACCTCTCCGTCTGTCTGTCTCTCTGTCTTGTCTGTCTGTCTGTCTGTCTCCCCGCCCCCTCTCATTCTGATTCTCCGGCACGACCGAAGTGAGCACAACACCAACAAGGGCTGGAAAAAAACGCCTGAGAGGCCCAGCAAGAGATGAAGCTTTGCTTCTGCTCTGGAATATGGACCAAATCTCCATCCCCCACTCTTTCCTTCTCAGGCCAGGCGAGGAGTGACTGGGAGGGCGAGGGGTGGGGAGAGCCAGTGGTGGGATCATCCAACAGAAAGCCACAGCAGCGGGATGAAAGAGTCATGGGTTGCCGACACCCGTTGCTTTGGCGCCACCACACACCCCCCTTTGCTGCAACAGCACCATTACCTCATTCTGGCCGGCAAGGACTACCCTACTCTCTGCACGTTCACCACTTGCAAAGTTGCAAGTTGCACATACCTCCCTCTACTGTGGAGATTTCCAGCCCCATTACAAGCTGCCTGGCCGGTCCCATATTCCAGAGCTCTAGTCATAGGACTGGCCCATTGATCATCCCGGAGCAGCTCCTCCACCCGGGTGCACTGCAGACCACCAAAATTTTCTCATGGACCACCAGTGGTCCATGGAGCACCGGTTGGTGACCTCTGTTCTAGGGCACCCTAGACTCTTCTCACAGTTACTGCTATTGAGCCAGGTACAACCTATTCTATACCTGTGCATTTATTTTTTCTTGTCTAAGTGTAAGATCTTATTTTTCTCCCCACTGAATTGCATTTTGTTAAATAAGACCCAGCATTCAAGTCTGTCAAAATCCTTCTGTCCCTGGGGTCTGTCTTGCAAAGCATTGGCTATTCCCTCCCTGCTTGATATTGTCTGCAAATTTGATGAATTCCCTTCTATCCATTTATCTAAATAGTTTATGAAGATGTTGAAGAGTATTCAGCCTAAGACAGAATTTGTGCATTGACTGATGGATGCATTCTAATGTATCTAGGATAGTATATATAATTTAAAGCCCAGAATGATTTGGTGTTCAGAATCTTATTCTATTTCAGATTCTTGTTTCAACTCAAGATCACAGGGTTTGAAAGGAAAGCATCATTTGTTTTTCACACGAGAAAGATGAAGAGTTTGTTAAGCATTCTTTCTGTTTCAGGATACAAATCTCTTTGGCAAAATATTAGCATGAAGTACTTGGTAGATAAATAGTCAATCATTCCTTGTGAGAAAAAAATTGTTCACCTTATATTTTTTTAAAAAATGTAGACAAATGCAACAACTATACAGGTAGTCCTCAACTTATGACCACAATTGAGCCCAAAATTTCTGTTTTTAAGTGAGACATTTGTTGAGTTTCCCCCCATTTTATTACCTTTCTTGCCACAGTTGTTAGGTGAATCACTGCAAATGATAAGTTAGTTACCCAGTTAAGTGAATCATATTACCTTGAGACACAGCAATAGTCATAAGTCTGAACCAGTTGCCAAACATCTGAATTTTGATCACATGATCATCAGGAATGGCTACAAAGGTCGTAACTGAAAAATTGTCATGTCACTTTTTTCAGTGCCTGTCAGATCTCTCCCTAGGAAAGAAAGATCCCCAACTCCATTTGGTTGAAGTGATAGGTTTTTTTTACTAAGTTAGTGGTTTCAGCAAAAGCAAGGCTAGAAATGAAATTCTCATGCAAAGCATTTCCCCTTCTCACTGGCCCTCCCCACTTGACCGATCTGTCTTTGTCAAATGGCGTGCTCAGATGCTTGGTGCCACATGATGCAGTTTGCATTCTTTTCTCAGGCTCCACAACCTTGAAGACTGGAATAGGCCAGTTCTCACACCTCTAGCTTCCATCAAGCCTGTCACTCCTCCTTCCCCTTTGCTCATCTCTATCCTCTACAACATGCTAATTGCCTACTTCCTTCTCTCCCCCCCCCTTACAATTTATGACAGGTTGCCAGCAAAGTGCTAAACTGGATCTGACAGTGCCATTGTAACTTTGAGCAGTCATTAAATGAACTGTTGAAAGTCGAGGACTACCTGTATATGGATTTTTAAAAATAGTGATTACAGGTTTCTCACCAGCAGACAACTGAAGAGGGCACCTTGAATGAACAACACTACAAATTGTATATATTTGGTTTGTTATACCAAAAAGAATGGATAAAAGGGACATTGTAAATAAAAAACAACCCTTATTCTAGAACACTTTTGACAGATAAACTATTGGGATGATGTCCATGTTATTCTTCACATTACCAAAATCTAAACCTTGTAGATGTACAGCATGTACAATAATAAAAGAGACAATTTAAACATTTCCAAGAATTATAGTGTTATGAATTTCAAATGTTATTTGTCCAGAATTGCTGGGTAATACAGATCAAAAGTGGCAAGGAATCATCACCACTATTAGAATTTATATTCTGCGATTCTCCAGAAACTCAAGGTGGTATATGTAGCACTTCATCCTCCAATTTTTCCCCAATCAACAAACTTCTGAGATAGATTGAGCTAAGAGATTAACACAAAGTCATCTACTGAGTTTTCATGACTGAGAGTGGTGCCAAGACTGACTCGAAATTTCACCTATTTTCCACTTTGCTTGCAGCTTGTGAAAGAATAGGGTGGTGGTAGATTGGAATGCAAGGGTGGGGGCAATGGCATCCAAGCATCCTCGGTTCCCATGAGACATTGCTCCCTCCCCCCAAGGTCACCCAGAGCAGATGTCACAGCGTGGCCGGTGGTTCTTATAACAAAATGAACAGTAGTGATTGGTGGATGTAATGGTGCCCCGTGGGGAAAAAGGGAATGAACTAGGTGTGTTTTTGCGCGGGAAGCCAGAGCTGGTTTCACTTGTTCTGTGCCAATGTGGATTTATTCAGTAAGGTTTATATTCTTGGCAAAATAATGTCTCAGGAGTTTCTTTTTCTGGATTCACCAACTGGACAGTTGACAGACTGGTCCCTAACTCCCCCCAGTCTTTGTCCATCACCTTAATTACTGCCTCCATTTGACTGATGATGATAAGGTACAGAAATGAGATGTTCTACATCATGCGCAGCCCAAAGGATTTCTATCAGCCCAGACATGAAATGTATGGCAAGTCTGTAATGATCTCAAGAGGTTAACCTATCCTGGCAAAAATGCCTATCAAGGCCTGACTTAGGGTTTTAGCATTGATATAGATCTATTGCTTCTGCCCCCCTAGTGGCATTGTACCTGGAATTCCAGGCTTCATTATTAGCTCCTTAATAAATAAATATGGCAAATATTAACAAACTCAGAGGGAGATTTTAACAAATTCAAAGAGCCTAAGAAAAATTCCATGGATAAAAATTCTAAAGCAGAAAACAAGAAACACGAGAAACTCTGAAAAATATGATAATAAAAACCGAGTCCAACACAATACCACTGAAAAACCAGCATGGTTGCACAAAGATATCTCTGATAAACTGAAAGACAAAAAGGATAAGTACAAAAAATGGAAAGAGGGACACATAACTAAGGCAGAATATCAGCAGATAGCCTGAATCTGCAAAGACGAAGTCAGGAAAGCAAAGGCGCAGAATGAACAAAGACTTGCAACAAAAGTCAAAGATAATAAAGTTTCTTTCAACATATAAATAACAAGAAAAAGGTCAAGGAAACAGCCAGTCCACTAAAGAGAAGAGGACAAAGAAGTAACAGGCAGTAGAGAGAAAGCAGAGCTGCTTAACTCATTCTTTGCATCAGTCTTCATGCAATAAGAAACTATGGACGTTGCAACCTACCAAAAGCAACTGTAAAGACAGACTAGAAATAAAAATTGAAATAAGCAAATTAATGATAAGAGAACACCTGTCTGATCTTGAAAAACATAATCCTGGTGGATTACATCCCAGAATTCTGAAGTGCTGACAGATGTTATCTCAGAACCATTGTATCATGTCTTTAAAAAATCCTGGAGCACTGGGGAACTGCTAGATGATTGGAAAAAAGCTGATGTGGTTCCCGTCTTCAAAAAAAGGTGTGTGTGTGGAACAGACCCAGGAAACTAGAGACCAATCTGCCTAACATCAATACCTGGGAAGATGCTGGAAAAAATAATCAAAAAACAGATCAGTGAACATCTAGAAACAAATGAAGTTATAATTAGTAGCCAGCACAGGTTTGTTAAAAACAAATGCCCAACCAATCTTATTTCATTCTTTGACAAAGTGACTAAATTAGTAGACCAGCAAAATGCTGTGGACATAGTATACTTAGACTTCAGTAAGGCATTCAACAAAGTAGACCACTAGAAAAATGTGGGATAGATAGCATCACCACCAGATGAATTTCTAACTGGCTAACAAACCATACTCCATGAGTAGTCCTTAATGGTACTACATCTACATGGAGGGAAATAAGCAGGGGGTACCACAAGGTTCCGTTTTAGGCCCAGTACTCTTCAATATCTTCATAAATGACTTGGATGAGGAATAGAACAGGAATTCATCAAATTTACAGATGACAGGTAGCAGGGATAGCCAATACGCCAGAAGACAAGCTCAGGATCCAAAAAGATCTTAACAGACTTGAACAATGGACCCTATCCAACAACATGAAATTTAATGTGGAGAAAAGCAAAATTTTACACCTAGGCAGGGAAAACCAAAGGTACAAATACAGATTAGGTGAAACCTGGCTCAAAAACAGTAACTGAGAGGGACCTTGGAGTCTTAGTGGACAATCACTTAAACATGAGTCAGCAGTGTGCGGCGGCAGCCATAAAAGCTAATACAATCATTGGTTGTATAAACAAAAGCATAGGATCAAAATCATGTGAAATATTAGTACCACTTTATGAATCCTTAGTAAGACCATACCTGGAATACTGCATCCAGATTTGGTCATCACATTACAAAAAAGTTGTTGAGATTTTGGAAAAAGTGCAAAGAAGAGTAAATAAGATGATTAAGGGCATTGGAACAAAAACACATAAAGAATGAAGGAATTGGGTATGGCCAGTGTAGAGTAAAGGGCTAGGGGTGACCTGATAGCTTGATTATAAATAATAGCAGTACTCCAGTATTTGAGGGGGTGCAACAAAGAAGAGGGGATCAACTTATTTTTCAAAACACCAGAAGGCAAGACAAGAAACAATGGATACAAACTACTCAAGGAGAAAGGCAAATTGGAATTAAAGAGCAACTTCCTAATAGTGAGGACAATTAGCCATTAGAACAGCTTGCCTTGAGAAACTCTTGGTGCTCCATCATAGGAGGTTTTTAAGAAGAGACTGGACAGCCACTTGTCTCAAATTGTATAGGGTCTCCTGCTTGAGCAGGGGATTGGATTAGAAGACCTCTTAGGTCCCTTCTAGCTCTATTCTGATTGAATTTGGTATGGTATCCATGCCTCCTTTTGAAATTTAGGGTAATCATGCTTGCTTTGTCTTTAGAAAATGCCATTTTAAAACATTTTTAACATGCAAAAACTAGCCTCTTCAGAAACTGAATACTGGGGAAGTCTGGAAGTCTGAATACACTTGCAAGTATTAAGTAAGAAACTCAATTGAGAAAGATCAATCAATGTCTTTATTTGTTTTAATGAATCCCAAGTATACCAATGTATCATTTGTTTCTGTACCCTACATAAAGACTTGACCCTTCCCTTAATAAATAACTTTCACTTCACCTAAAGTACTTGTGATTCATGTTGTATGTGGTTGTGTGAAAAAGCTATTTTTCAGAGTTAATGTGTCTCTCCCAAATTGAGGGATCAATTTATTATCTAAAAGTTATCCTATCTAGTACACTGTCTAGAGTGTACTCATAATATTGGGTGAATATATTTGAAGGTGCTCAAAAATTATTTTAATGTACTTTTTAGTTTTAACCAATAAAGCAATACAAGTGGCTGATTTTGGTGGCCATGTGGAAACAGAGGTATTGGTTCTGCAGGCAACCATCTATGCTCTCCTCATCCATCACTTATCATAAACTATGAGGTTATTGGAAATATATGAGTTCCACTTCTGGTTCCCTTAGACACGACATTGGCAGTTTTTATTTACATTTTTGGTTTTCCACTGTGTTTCCATCTCAAAGGATGAGATGCAGATGATGTACTTATCAAAAGACATTCTAATAAACCTCATTTTTGTATCTAGTTTTGGTTTGATGAAGATAGAACTTGGTTGGTACTTTGTGTAAGGTGGCTTTTAATTTTTAGTTGGGTGATCTAAGAGTCACACCTGTTCAGGTAATGTGTTCATGTATGGAATGGACCATCAGAACACTAGTAGGCAGTATTTCTCCTCTCCAGGTTGTAAATTCACAGTAAAGAGCCTTTGCAGACATGTGAAGCTTAACAATGATGAGCCACTCCGTGCTGTGGATGTGCTATGGTCTCCACCCAGATAATGTCATCTAGTCAGATTCAATTTCACCAAGAGGCCTTTAACCACATGATCTTCCATTTGATATATTAGCCAGCCCTTGTTTATCATAACAGTCATTTTGTAGGAGATACCTACTGCACACTCTCAAAGTGATGTAATGTGTTGTTTGGCCACACTCCCTCTATAATATAGCTTAATGGGATTGTTCAATGATACAGATGTTTGACTTTCATCGGTCCACACAGAATCAATTAGAACACCTGTAGTTTCTTTTCCTAGCCTTCGCACAAGTAAGATTTAAATGGCAGGTTAAAGAGTTGATGTCCAAATGAGCCTTTAGCATCCCATTTTTATGTACAAGTTGCTGATATTTAGAAGTAAATAAAGCATACATAACATTTGGGGGCAATTGCTCCAGTCCACACCCAAAGAAGAGACACATCCTTTGTTCAGGATTTAGAAACGATCTAATTTTCATTTACATCATTCAAGTTAATGTAAATATAATGACGAGATATTTACTATTTTAATTTTCATGCTGATTTTTCCCATTTATTAGACATTAAATTCAGTGGGCAAAAGACAATGAGGAAAATGTCAGCATCCTAGGATGTGATGAGTGATGTCCATTGGCTCTTTTAAATCTTAAACCTGCAGATTTTCCACTGTAAGAAAGTTACGTTTCTAGCTTTGTAGCCACACAAACAATAGTGATCAAAGTTAAAGATTAGAAATCAAGGGCAAAAGGAAATGAGCCAAATAAGAGCATGAAAAATATTTGTGTTTGTCTGCATACATACCTCTCCCATCTCCACATTCTTTTTGCTGGCCTTGTGCTTGATTGGTGCTTCTCACAATCAGGGGTGGCTCTGCTTCAAATCCACCCCCCCTAGCAGCAGAGTGACAGCTATGTCATGCTGCCATCCAGAAAAAAGGCTTTGCCTATACAAGAAAAAATAGAAAACATAGTAGTTACAATATAGACTACAAGGTTTCATTTAGGCTTATTTATTTATTTGACATGAAACTGGCGGGTTAAACGGGGGGGAGTGAACATGGCTAGCCTAAAGCCACTCAACCTCTGAGGGAGGGAAGTCTTTCCACAGAATAAGGTACTGCAATCTCCCCTTATGGATTCTAGACTCTAAAATTTCTTTAATCTCAAACTGTTGTTCCCTTTCTATCATAATTGGGGGAGGAGGTGGTTTTGAGTTGGGCTGCAAAGATGATCCAGAGACGGGCTTCAATAGACTACAGTGAAACACAGGATGGACTTGCTGTTTTTGGCAGTTTTAACTCAACCGTCACTGGGTTTATGACCTTGATGATGGGAAAGGGCCCTATGTGTTTTGGATCTAGTTTTCTGCAGGTTTGTCATGGCTGCAGGAACCTAGTGGAGAGGTAAACTTTATCTCCTATTCTAAACTTCTGAGGTATCCTCTTGTCAGCTTGTTTTTTATATGTTTCCCTCATTTCGTCTAGAGCATTGCAGACCACAGTCCAAATATTCTGCAGGGTCTATGTCACTCAGCTAATGACATGTGCAGGGCTGTGCTGGGGCAGTTCTAGCATGGGGACAAAGTCCAGGCCTGTGGCCACCTGGAAAGTGGGGAAACCAGTACTACTATGTACTGAACTATTGTAGGCAACTTCGGCAAAGGGCAGGAGTTTGGCCCAATTGTTGTTGCTGGTAATTAATCAAATAATGGAGGCACTGCTCTAACATGCTATTTAGTCTTCTCACAGCCTGCATTGGTCTGAGGGTAGTGGGAGGAGTTTAACCCCTGAGCAGTACCAAAACTTTCAGAAACTCCTTCCAATAATAAAAGTAAATTGGACGCCATGGTCTGAGATAATGCACTCAGGTGCTCCATGCAGATGGTTGATGTGTTGAATGAACATCTTCACCAGGGTTCAAGCCAGAGACGGGTTCCTAATTTTTTTACTACCACTCTGTGGGTGTGGCTTATTTTGTGGGTGTGGCTTGCCAGCCATGTGACCGGGTGGGCTTGGGCCTCGGGAGCTTGGCAGCGGCCGGAGAAGCAAGGGGGTATTGCCCACCCGCAACGCAGCCCCCTGCAGCGGGAGCAGCAAGACCGCGGCAGAGGTTCTTCTAGGAGGTTCCGTCCAGCCTGAATGCTTCTCCCCATTCGATCATCCTAGGCTCCTGCCGCCCATTCCCCCTCCCCTCAGCAGCTCAAGAAGCCTCGAATGTGTGAAAATGCCTGGGATCATCACCGCGCGTTCGTGGCTTCTCGGACTGCTGAAGGGAGGGGAACTGAGATAGATCCTGCCGCCCGTTCTTTCAGCATATCACGCGCTCCCTCAGCCATCCTCCCCTGCTTGGACTCACTGTGGGGTAGGAAGGCAGCGCATGCGCAGTGCCGGAAGCTCGGCTTCTGGGCATGCGCAGAAGAAAATTTAAAAAAAAATTAAATTTTTTTTTAAATGGCGGCGCCCAGGCACCAGCAACTGACCGCACCGGTACTGTGACATCACCAGTGGGCCGCTACCGGTGCTATAGAGTGGACCGCACTGGTAGGAACCCACCACTGGTTCAAGCCAACAGAATTTTGGAACAGGTCACAAAGTGGGCTTGTTTAGAGAAAATGTCCATAACCACCCAAATCACTGTATTTTTTCAGCACTGTCAGGTAACACCACAATAAAGTCCATAGAAATCTTCCAAGGAGCATTTGGGCTAGCTACAGGTTGCAACAGACTTGGGGTTTTCCCCAGGTGCTTTTGGCTGAGATGCATACTGGGCAACTAGCCACATAATATTCAATGTTGTTTTTCATGGGTGGCCATCAGAATTGCCACTTCACCAGATAGAGCATCTTCACAAAACCCACAATGCCCTGCAGTTTTAGTGTCGGGACTTCGCTGAAGAACCAGCTCCCCATCCAAGCCAACCCATCTCAGGATGACAGGTCCTCCTTGTGTTGTTGGAACCAGTCATATTCGCTAAGTCAGTTTTTAACACCTGGGTTAAATCATCTGCCATTTTCTCTTTTGGGGCTTTCTGATGCTGTGTGAGAGCTGGGGCCACTATGCAATATTGCTTGGATGCAATAATGGAGGTGACTGCTTCTTCCTTTGCACAGTTGTACTGGGGCATTCTGGATAGGGCGCCTGCCAGGATGTTTTTTCTTCTGGGCAGGTAGCAAAGCATGAAATTGGTTGAAATATTGAGACTTGTTTGCTTTCAGTGCTTCTAGGTTCTTTTGATCAGTCCATACCTCAAAAGGGATTTTGCTGCTTTCAAGGAATTGCCTCCAGGTGAAGAGCACCCACTGAACCGCGAATGCCTCCTTCTCCCATATTGCCTAATGTCTCTCTGCCTTGGATAGCTTCCTTGAGGTGTAGGCACATAGTTGTATGTCCCCCTTTGAGTTCTTCTGTAGGAGTACCTACCTCACCGTCATATCACTGGCATCAACCTGAATTATGAAAGGTTTATCCAGGTTGGGGATTTTTAACATTGGCTCTGCTGCAAATAAGTGTTTTAGCTTTTTGAAAGCAGCTTAGCACTCCATGGTGCACTTAGGAGGTTGACTGAGTTTGGGCTTGGAGTCCCCTTTTGTTTTTAATATGTTCATAATCAGCAATGCTATCTGGGTAAAACCAGGGATGATTTGCCTATAGCAAATCCAAGGAAGCATTGCAATTGCTTCCTTGTGCAGGGAGCCTGTGACTCCTGGTCTATGCATACTTTTCTGGGTCCATTTCTGTGCTGTCCTGGGAGATCCAATATCCCAAATAATCCAGTTTAGTTTTGTGGAACTTGCACTTGGACAGTTTGATGTATAGCTGGGACTCTTGGAGTTTCTTGAGCACTGCTTGCACTAACTTCACATGTTCCTCCATAGTTTCAGTGTAAATCAAAATGTCATCTAAGTATCTTTATAGAGATGCTCATGCAGCATTTCATTTATTAATTGCATGAATACTGCAAGGGCTCCTTGAAGGCCAAAAGGGAGCAGCCAAAATTGGAAGCAGCCCAGTGAACAATTAAATGCTTCCACTCATCTCCCATTCCAATTCACACTCTGTAGTAGGTTTCCCTTAAGTCCAATTTTGTGAAAATGTTCTCTTTTGCCAAGTGGCCCAACATATCCTTCATTAGTGGAAGGAAGTGCACATTCTGCACTCAAATTGCATTGAGTCCCCCCTGTAGTCCATGCATAATTTGAGTGAGCCATCTTTTTTCTCTCGGAATAACACAGGGCAGCCATTCACGACTTGACTGGTTGGATGAAGCTCCTGGCCATATTTTTGTCCACAAATGCTCTGAGTTCCTCTGGCACCTGGGATGTCACCGAGTACAGTTTGGGCTTCGGTAGTTGCACAAATGAAAGCTTTTTTCTACTTATATGCAAGTAAAGATTGAATAATAGGGAAGGTGAGTGGTCAAGAGAACAACTAGATGTTTTCTTTCCTTCTAAGCTTAGTTCTTGATAGCCATCAAGTTCTACCATCATTGAGTTCTGTTCCTTCAAAGACGGTGACAGTAGTGGAGGCAGAATTGAATCAAAGGGGGAAAAGGATATCCAAGAAGGAATAGAAGGACTGGAAGAGAATAAACGAAAGCAGAAGGAGAGGGAGAGGAAAAATGAGAAAATTGAGAAGGATGGGAAAAAAGGCAAGTAATGAGAGGGACAAGTGGTGGCAAGTCAAATGCCCCACAAACATGGACAAAGGATAGAGATGAGTGGCTAGAATCTGCGATCTGGAGAGACTGAGTGGGTCAGTGAAAGAATCTGAACCAGCGGCAGAGCAAGGGCAGCACAAAGCAACCCAAACGTTGGGGTGAGCGCCTGGAACGAGAACACCTGGAGCAGCCCAATTGGAAATGAGCAACTGGAGGTAAGCACCTGAAGGTGCAGCAGAGCACAGAAAAACCAGAGAGTTGAGTGCTCAGAGAATACCCAACACCCAGGGTGGTGCAGAGCAGAGCAGTTCTCCAGAGAGCATGTGAGAACTCAGGTGACCGAAAGGCAGGCAGAGCAACTGAATAGGCAGAGTAAGGGCAGAAGCAGACAGTGGCAGATCCAGGCTAAACACAATCTGGCAGACCTAGGTGACCCAGGCAGCTCCATAATCAGGCAGCAACACACCCAGCCAGACCCAGGCAATGGCAGGCCCAGGTGGCCAGGCAGTGGTGAAGGCAAACAGGCTGAGTGCAACCTGGCAGACCCAGGTGATGGGCAGCAGCAGACTCAAGCAGCAGCAGACCCAGGCAACTAGGTAGCAGTGGAAGGCAGACAGGCAAACCAGGCGACCAGGCAGCAGCGGAGGGCAAGCAGATGTACATAGCAATAGCAACAACTAAGTATAGCAACAGTGTGGAAGAAGCCATGTTTCTTTGGAAACCGAGCAGCTTGCCTTATCTGTAGAGTTTTAAATTAAAACTGGAGGAAGACAAATTTTTAGAAGCTAATTCCAAACACAAAGATTAGGGGCAATCAACCAAAAGGTAAAAAGGAAGGGGAACTCAGCACAAAGCAAAAGAAGTAGAAACCAAACACAGAGTTAGTAAAAAAAAAAGACTTAGATGAAATCTAAATACACCAGGGCAGATATGATATTGTTGTCATTACTGAAACTTCATCCCATTCATGAGATGAAACCCATGAATGGAATATGCAGCTAGAGGGATTTGAACTGTTCAAAAGAAACAAACCTAATAAAAGAGAAGATAGAGTTGCCCTATATGTAAGAAAATCTACACTTCTACAGAAATACAACAGAACAATGATGAAAACCATCTCAAATATATTTGAGTTAATATAAAAGAGGAAATTATTTATTTATTTATTTAGCAGATAGCACATCATACATGGACTAGCAATATAAATTAACATTTCAACTAGTTTATATAACATAAATGTCAAAAAGATATATGGTCAAATATCAATATCTATGCCATCTAACCATTGAAACGCAGCATTGCTTACATTTAAAAAAAATCAGATACTAGATCAGAATATGTCCTCAGCTTACAGCTGGTCATGACATGATCTACAGTTTGACATGGGATCTTGCAGTCAAGCTGAGGGGAGGATACTATGCCCCATTTATAACAGAGAGTCCTGGCAGATGCTATGCAAGGTGCAAATCCTATTTAGATTTCTTCATTGCTGACATGGTAGTTCAAAGCCTGGCATCTTTTTTGTGGGGGTCATTTATATGTCTTCCTATAATTGGACCTATTTGGCTGTCCATTAGAAATCAGTGTTAAAGTTATTGGACAGATGTTGTACAAGTGTCAGTGGGGGCTTCCTGGATTTGAATCTTCCTGCTGATAAACGGGGAAGGTCTGCACGCAGCAGTAGAAGTGAGCTGTTCATATTTTTTCTGTATTCTCTGAGTAGTGCATCTTGCCTTCATAAAGCTGATGGTGCTAAAAAAAGAGGCTCTGAATAGGAAGCTAGCAAATAAGCAGATGCATTAAAACCAATAGAAGTGGTTTTAATACATCCGCTTATAATCCTCATGATGATGTTGAATCTGGTGTTTAACTTACTAGTATGGCAACTGTTAAACCATACAGGGGCACAGTATTCTGCTTTGGAGTAGACCAACTCTAGTGCTGATGAACTGAGGTTGGCAGCTGAAGCTTCCCATTTAGTTGCACATAACTATGGAGTGGAGTATGTTATTCCTAGTATTGATTTTTGCCGCTGTATTCTCTAGGTCAGTGATGGCGAACCTTTTTTTTCTCAGGTGCCGAAAGCACGTGCACGCACTCTATCACGCATGTGTGAGTGCCCTCACCCATAATTCAATGCCTGGGGAGGGTGAAAATGCCCCCCCAGAGGCCCTCTGGAGGACGGAAATGGCCCATTCCCAACTTCTGGTAGGCCCGGTAGGCCCATTTTTCGTGCTCCCCAGGCTCAAGAGGTTTCCCTGGAGTTTGGGGAGAGCGAAAAACACCCTCCCCTGTCCCCCCAGAGGCCCTCCAGAAGCTGAAAACACCCTCCCAGAGTCTCCATGCGAGCCGAAAATCAGCTGGCCAGCGCGCTGGAGCTGAGATAGGGCAACGGCTCGCGTGCCTGCAGATATGGCTCCGGGTGCCACTTGTGGCACGCGTGCCATAGGTTCGCCATCACTGCTCTAGGTGTTTCTTGTAAGAGACAATGTTACTCTAAGGTATTTTGGAGGGGGATCATAAGGGAGTAAATTGTTTAAATAGACTTTTAGGGCTTCATATGCTAGTTTGTTCCCCATTATTATCTGAAAGGACCTATCACTAAGCATGTTATTAATTAGTTGATATAGATTTTTTCAGGGGATAACATGAATAGGTAAAAGGAAGGAAATTATCATAGGTGTATACTACAGATTACTCAACAAACGCAAAATAGCTGAACTATTGCTACTTAGTTGCTGGTTTTGTTGTCTGGCTGGAGGATGATCAGGCTGTCAGGTGAACTGACTCTGGAGCATGCCACACAGAACTGGCATGGTAAAAACAGACAGCTTCCCTTACTTGTGTTTTCCTAATCACTTCTGTAAATCTTTTCCTGCATTTTTTGCCTCTTTTCCCTTTAACTGGTCTTACAGTAGAAGGAACAGATTTGTCTGAATTGAGGAGAAAAATAAGGGGGGGGATCTGTCTCTGCCTAACCAGCATCCATTGGTATTCATCTGATTAGCGTCCTGTTAGTGTGTGAGAGAATTGAGGAGTGTTTGGAAACTCAAACAGTATTTGCTGTGTGAGCAAGAAGGAGATAGGAAGGAGTCTGTGCGTGGCTTAGCTCAACTGTTCTGTAGTAAAGCTGCTTGCTGCTGTGAAAGCAAAAGAGAAACTGAAATTATTCTGCTTGTGTTTTGCATTTGGATCAGATTTCTTTTCAGGTTGGGAGGGGGGAGTAGAACTCCTTAGCATCAGAGCTTGTTATTAATAATATAAGAAATACTCATGTTACGATGGTCATTTTGAAAAAGCCTTTCTTAGTGAGCACCTATAAGCCAAGAGGAACATATGTGGCAAATTTCAAGTTTGTAGTCTTTACAGTTCTGGAGATTTCGTGATTAATGTGTGAGTGGTTTTCAGTTTTATATATATATAGATATGTTAAGAGGGGGAAATGGATAGGTTTATTATATTCAATATTGCTAGTGTAAGATTAGAGAATCAATATCAATGTAATGAATACTGTTGTAAATTTTGATTGTTATTGCACAGAGATACTTGTACCTAGACGACACACTGTTTAATGGAAGATGGAATGTTTAAATTAAAAAAAACTTTATAAAAAAATAAAATAAAAAAATCCCAAAAGGAATGGCTGCACAAAGAAGTCTCTTCTAAATCAAAAAGGACAAGTATATTTTTATTGCAATTTTCCAAGTTAAAAACAAAACAACATACAAAACAAACATATATACATAAAATATAGTTCCACTAATACAGCTTTCCGTCATATGGATTTTCTTCCCAGTTCTACATTTTCCTAATTATGGCTATTGTTTTATACCTAAACATTTTTTATCTTAGCAATAAAAATTAGCAAATAAAAATTATTTTATATATAAAAAAGGACAAGTATAAAAAGTGGAAAAAGGAGCACATAACTAAGGCAGAATATCAGCATATAGCTTGAACTTGCAAAGATGAAGTCAGGAAAGCTAAGGCTCAGACTGAAATAAGACTTGCAACAAAAATGTTAAAAAAAGCTTTTTTCAAACATATAAAAATAAGAAGAAAAAATCAAGGAAACAATTGGTCCCCTAATGGGAAAAGATGCAAGGAGATGATAGGCAGCAGGGCGAAGGTGGAATTACTTAACTCATTCTATGCATCTGTCTTAACACAAAAGAAAAAATAGTGCAACCTTTTAAAACAGTACCATAAAAGGCAGATTAGCAATAGTACTTAGAACATAGAACATCAGAGTTGGAAGGGACTTTGGAGGTCTTCTAGTCCAACCCCATGCTCAAGCAGGAGATCCTATACCATTTCAGACAAATGACTGTCCAATCTCTTAAAAGCATCCAGTGATGGAACCTCCACAACTTTTGAAGGCAAGCTGTTCCACTGGTTGATGATTTACTCTGTCAGGAAGTTTCTCCTTAGTCCTCCTTAGTTCTAGATTGCTTCCCTCCTTGGTTAGTTTACATCCATTGCTTCTTGTCTTGCCTTATGATGTTTTTCAAAATATGTTGACCTCCTCTTCTTTGTGGCAGCCCATCAAATATTGGAACACTGCCCTTCTTTTTACTAGACTACTCACACCCAATTCATGCAACCATTCTTCATACGTTTTAGCCTCCAGTCCCCTAATAATATTTGTTGCTCTTCTCTGCATTCTTTCCAGAATCTCAATATATATATTTTTATTGTGGTGACCAAAACTGGATGCAGTATTCCAGTTCCAAGTGTCCTCTTACCAAGGCCTTATAAAGTGTACTAATACTTCATGTGATCTTGATTCTATCACTCTGTTAATGCAGCTTAGGATTGCATTGACTTTTTGGGTGGCTGCAGCACACTCCTGGTTCATACTGTATGTGATTGTCTACTATGACTCCAAGATCCATCTCGCAGTTACTACTATTGTGCATGTTTCACCTACTTTATGTTTTTTGTTGCCTAAGTGTAAAACTTCTATCCATTGAATTTCATTTTGTTACACAGAGCCTAGTGTTCAAGGTCTGTTGACATCCATCTGGATCTTGAGCCTATCTCCTGGGATGTTGGCAATTCCTGCCAGTTTGGTGTAGTCTGCAAATTTGATGAGTTCCCCTTCTATTCCCTCATTTAAATTGTTTACGAAGACATTGAAGAGTACAGTGCCTAAAATAGAATCTTGGGGTACCCCACTGCTTACTTTTTCCATGTAAATACAGTTCCATTAAGGACTACACATTGAGTACAGTTTGTCAGCCAGTAGGTTGTAATCAACTTTGTCAAATGTTTACTGAAATCCAAGTATACTATATCCACAGCATTTTGCTGGTCCACTAATTTAGTCACATTGTCAAATAATGAAATAAACTTTGTTTGGCATGATCTGTTTTTGACAAACCCATGTTGGCTACTGATATGATAGAAAATCCTGTTTTATTCTATAGAAATTTTTTTATTTCATAGAAATGGTAGCAGAGGATTATTTTATAGCCATATAGACATGAAAATCTTTTATTTCTTGTCCTATCTCAGGCATTCAACCATTTCCAAGGGGTGCCTTATGTAAACCTGCATATCCTCGCCTTTCATCAGCTTGGTTTGGTATAGCTTTCTAATCAAATACAGTTTATTGCTGAGATTAGTTCTTTCGTGCACCTTTTATAATCCTTCCCACATTTCTTTAGCAGTTTCACATTTACATACATGTAGGATTTGATCATCTTCTATGCTAAGAGAAATTTTGCTCTGAGTTTCTGATCTTTCTCTATCCACTCATCTGAAGGGTATTCTGGCCTAGCTTCATTTATACTGTTGGAAGAAATTTCTCTGGTTCATTCCCAGCTAGGAAAGAGTCACCGATGCTGAGAAGAAATAGACATGGAAGCAGCAGCCAGAAAAGGAATCCTTTAATTCAGGAAGGCCTTATTATTTGCCTACTGGTTTATCTTTTATTTTCTGTTTTGTGTACTATATTTATTTTTATTCTCTACTGGGGTTTTCCCTCCCTGTCTATTGGAACCTCAGGCTTAATTGTTGCATTGTTTGCTGTTCCGGCCTCTTGGCGCAGAGATGGCGCAGTGGTTAAATGCAGCACTGCAGGCTACTGCTAGTTCACCAGTTCAGCTGTTCAAATCTCACCGGCTCAGGGTTGACTCAGCCTTCCATCCTTCCGAGGTGGGTAAAATGAGGACCCAGATTGTTGGGGGCAATATGCTGAACTCTGTAAACTGCTTAGAGAGGGCTGTAAAGCACTATGAAGAGGTATATAAGTCTAAGTGCTATTGCTATTGTTTTCTCCTCCAGCTCTGTTCTGTTTTTTGGTGCTTGAGTCTTTTTGGTGTTGTTCCTGCTCTGGTCAGCTCTCTGAACTTGCCATTCAGCTCTCTGGTTTTCATATGACTGCAATATATAGGTAGTCCTTGGGTTACAAATGTAATGGAGCCTGTCTATTCCATTCGTAACCCGAGGATTTGTGGGGGTGAATCTCGTACCTTGAATGGGATCACTCCCTCCTTTTGCCCACATTCGCTAATCGCTCGTTAAGTGTACATGAGATATTTCAGGGTGGGGAAGGCCATGGGGGGCCTCCTGATGGAACAGGCCACCTGCCTAAGACCACCCAAGGCTTCTCCAACCCACTGAAATACCTCATGCTCCCCACAATTGCTTCCCCCCCCACCTGCCGGGTCACTTATGTTGTGAAGATTTAGCAAGCAGTCTCTTCTCCAGCCTCAGCCACGTGTGCCCTTCTGCAGTTCTGTTTGGGCCTCCGCAGGCCTCACTTGGCACATTGCCAGCCAAAATGGAGCTTCTGAGGGCCAAATCCATCCCTCCGCTGCTACGTTCAGGCTTCCCCCTGCCCATTGCAAGCCAAAATGGAGTTTCTAAGTGGCACATCCACCCCTCCAACGCTCTGTTCAAGCCTCTGTGGGCCTCCACCAACCCATTACAGGCCAAAATAGAGCTTTTAATGGACGGATCTGCTCCATTTTGGCCTTCAATGGGCTGGCTGAGGCCTCTGGAGGTCCAAATGGAGCATAGGAGGGGTGGACCCACCCCTCGAAAGCCCCATTTTGGCCAGGACGTTTGGACAATTGTTGCTGTGTCTCTGTGGTTGTTCATAAGGGTTAGGGGGGGCTTATTGCGTAACTTTGAATGTTCGCTACGGGAACACTCGTAACCTGGGGATTATCTGTACTTTTAAAATTAATTTTGTTCCATTTGAATTGTTTTATCCCTTATACTGTATATAAGCCATGGTGGCGCAGTGGTTAGAGTGCAGTACTTCAGGCTACTTCTGCTGACTGCTGGCTGACTGCAATTTGGCAGTTCAAATCTCACCAGTTCAGGGTTGACTCAGCCTTCCATGGTCAGTAAAATGAGGACCCAAATGTTGGGGGCAATATGCTGACTCTGTAAACAGCTTAGAGAGGGCTGTAAAGCACTATAAAGCGGTATATAAGTCTAAGTGCTATTGCTATAATGTGGTATCTGTTTCATATGCATTAAAGATGAACAGTTACCATTGGAGGGAAGAATAAGAATGCAAGTGTATATTTTATTTAGAAGCAAAAAAGGCAAACTCTTGTGGGAGGGAATTAGGTCAATGTGATAAGCTGGTTTTGATTTGTGCGGGAAGAAAGAAATATATTCTTTTCCAAATATTGGGAAAGGGTAGGGTAAAACAGGAGAACCAGGAGAAGTTTTACCCAAAGAATTCTGAAAACTGTAATAGGTTAAGGGTTGAAGATTCTATTAGAGGCAGTTTGCTACACAGAAACATTTAATTCCCAAGGTTTTCCCAAACTGAAGGAACAAGGAGGGCATGGCTGAGAGATATCAAAGAAAAAAATCAGGCTACGAGGCACAGTTAATAAAATATATCAATGCAGCTAATGGTAGTTCTGTTCATTAACAAGATACAAACCATCTTAAATCCGTACTCAGTCATGGTTTGGGATAACTTGTTCCTCAACCCAATCTAGTTTAGAGCTTTTGAGGATAAATAGGAAGAAAGAGTCAAAATGGGTTATATAAATGAAAATAGGAACAAGTGAATGGATTGTTTTAAGAATAAAATGAATAAATAAGAGATGATGAAATTTGATAAATACTTAGCTGGTTTTCAGTGGATTTTTGTCTTTTCCTCCCAGCATGTAGACATTCTATATCATTGCCATGCCATGGAAGCTGAAAGGCATTTCCAATTATTTAGTTAAAGTCAGCATTCCTCCAAAGCAGTGATACCTATAATTAAGTTCCAAAGATCCTCCTCAATATTTAACTAAATAATGGTGTAAAACAAATTCAAATTTCTAATTTAGGATTATATGGAATATTTATAAGAAAGAAAAACAGCATTTGTAAAATTGAATTATTACAAAAAATAATTTTGGGGATCGACAACTGGAAGTGTACTGGAAGTTCCGGAGATCGTGATGTCTGTTGTTTATATATCTCTATATCTCTATATCTCTATCTCTATATGAATGATTGAAATACAAAATATTTGAGTTGTTAAATTAATTAATTTTGCCCCATTAACCTTTCTTGCCGTAGTTGTTTAACAAATCATTGCAGTTGTTTAGTAATATGATTGTCAAGTGAATATTAGTTTCCCCATAGACTTTGTCAGGTCACAAAAGTGATCACATGATTCTGGGACACTGCAACCTTCATAAAAATGTCAGTTGCCAAGCCTCTGAATTTTGATAACACGACCTTGGGGATGGTGCAATGGTCATTAAGTATGAAAAACAGTCACTTTGAACAGTCACTAAATGAACTGTAAGTCAATGACTACCTGTACGTTTCTTTATCAATACCTACTTAATCTGTGTAACTTTGCTACTATAAGTATGTGTTGAGTAACTACTCCAAGATACTTTCTCAGATGTAGGCATCAAATCTGACTCAGCATCTTTATCTAATTATGTAGTTACATTTTGTTTCCATGTGTTGTGAACTTCAGGCAAGTAGTGATTCAATTAATTGTAGTTTAATGTGTATACAAATATTAATGAAAGCTTTGTTTTCATTAGGGAGAATGTGACTGTATTGCAAATGTGTTTTGGACTCTATTCATTGTCTATATAATTGACAATAATTAATTGTACTTAGAACTATTACTGTTTACAGTGAATACCAAGCAACCTATGATTTTACACTGAAAGAAAAATTCAAGATTAATTAATACATCATGGTTTATTGGGAGCAACTATAGGCATATGGAATTTTTCTACTAGCAATATTTAGATACATTTTTAATAAGAAATCCATCATTTGATTACACATTATACAATAGACAAGGCACTAAAATGTACACCTACTATTAATTTTCATTATGGATTTTTTTGGAGTCTCTTTTGATGAAAAAAATAAATATTACTGAACAAATCCTTCATCAAAAAATGCTATCATGAAACCAAGATACATAACAAGGTTCCCCTTATTCTTTAAATATTTATATATAAAGCATAAGGTTCTGGTTCTAGGGCAACAATTCATATTTGGACATAATAGCAATTTTCCATATTTTCCATTATGTACTTTTGAAAAGAATTCAGTAAAAAGCAGAAACAGCTTTGGTACTAATTTGAAGAGGTACTTGTTTGAGGATATTTGAGATGGTTTCTTACAATTTGAAGATATTTCAAAAAGGCTCTGTAATATGCATTTGTCAAATGGATAGATCCAATGCAAGTTAGAATTATTTGAATGAAGTAGACAGATTGATTGATAGTGTCAACTCATTCTCAAATTTGGAACAAAATGGCTAAATTTAGAAGGATTTGATCCAAGCCAGTTAGTTTTTTTTCAGAACCCAGGAAACAAATGATGGAGCTGTCCTATTTGCACCAATATTGAAGCTACACAAACGTCTTGGTTAAATGTTATATCATACACAATGCTAAACCGTAAATTCTGATGTATAAGACAATGGCTAAGCCAAACTGAACAAACCACATTTTAAGCTAGCATGGTATGCGCCACCAGCCATAAACTTACACAACCAGAACTTGGAGAATATGGTAGCAGAAACAGACACTCAACAAAGTATTATTTATATGTCCTTATCTTCACGATATTGCTACTTCAAGGTTCTCTTTGCCCATGCTAATATTTGACATTTATAAACTTTAAAGTTATAAACTTTAATGATAGCTAGTGAGAGAAATCACTAGACATAGCCTAATGAGAACAATATGCTACATATTATGGGACATTCACTAGAAATTGAATATAAAATGAACAAAGATCTGAACAACTGGACCCATTAAGCCAAACACACTTCAAGAGTGCTAATCCCTGCATTTCGCTTGCTAGTTCACAACTTGTGCAGTCTGAGATGCAACTCATCTATGATGTTAGCCTGCTCTGAAATATGCAGAGGCTTGAACTGAAACTATGAATCAGAACATCTATACAGATTAAATATTAGTAGTGCAAAGAGACCTCTTAGAAGTTTAAAAACTGTTAAATATAGTTATTAAACAAATATCCATACTACTTTATCTTCATGAATGAAATTGGATAGAACAAATTGAGCCAGATATTTAGCCATTATGTTAGGATATTTAGCATCTTTCCAATGGAATCACAAAAAGGAAGATTGTTAACTTCAACAAGACTCACTCAAAATTAAAAATTACATTTCATTCCTTGTATTAAACAGTGGTTGACATAACCTTTGAAAAGTCCCAATTTGCTCATCCCCCTGAGTGTGCTTAAAGGTATCTCTTTGGGTTTTATCTTTATCATATTAGTTCCAGATATGATAGAATTAAATAATTGCATGCCTTACTTTCTCTTTCATTTTCAGCCATGCTTAATATTGATAATTCTTTGGGTCTTTTCCCATTTATTTGGTTTTTTAAAATAATTCCCTTATTTTTATTTAGTTTGGTTTATTTAAAAATAGTAAATTAAAAACACCCCCGATCATAATCCCATTCAATAAGAACAGTCTATAGATAGCTTGGAAAAGACTTTTTCCCAATATTCAACTATTAAAAATAAACAAACACAAGTTTGGAACAAACTAAAATTCAAAGACATGATTAATGTTTTTATCAAATTAGGACATTGAAAAATGCTACTAAACTGACTGGAAAAATCACACAATTATTTGGAAATATATAAATAATTAAATTACACTAATTTGTTGTGTAAAATTATTATTTCCTTAACTTTTAGCTTGCTTTTTTGTAGGTAAATGTAAACTTAGAATATATAAAAATTAATTTCTTCTTCTTTAAAATACCGGAAGTAATAATCAGGTCTTAGTATGTTGTATACTCAAGAAAAGTAACAAATATGATATCTAAAACATAATCCAATAGTCACTGAAGTTGTAAATATAACTTCAATGTATGTGTTGAATGCATAATGAAATCTCTTATCCAGAATTTTCTGCTATCAGTGGCATAATGTCCAATGATTAGAAAAAAATAAAATAAATGTATGCTATGGAAATATATACCGTTTCCCCCAAAATAAGACATCCCCTGATAATAAGCCCAATCGGGCTTTTGAGTGCATGGCAATAAGGCCAAGGGCTTATTTCACGGTTCAAAAAATATAAGACAGGGTCTTATTTTTGGGGAAACATGGTAGTATATTCATACCAGTAACAAAATGTAATTTACTTAGTGCAAAATTTGAACTATAGTTTGCACTGATTTTTTTGATAATAGATTTGTATTAAAATGAAGTTAGTTGCTTTAAAAACGCCACCGGTTTTTGCCTCTTAGTCTAAGCCAAAACCAAAAAATACAATAAATAAATTGTTTTGGTTTTGCCCATTTTGTTCTACAAAGGATGAGACTCCACTGCTTTAATTAAATTCAACACACGAGCTAGTCAACAAATGTTTAAATTCTGGATTCAGGTTATTCACAACATTCATTACAACCTCACCTATAAACCTGGA
Source organism: Diadophis punctatus similis (assembly GCA_023053685.1). Taxonomy (NCBI): domain Eukaryota; kingdom Metazoa; phylum Chordata; class Lepidosauria; order Squamata; family Dipsadidae; genus Diadophis; species Diadophis punctatus. The sequence goes on along the minus strand of JALIGW010000008.1, from coordinate 5,299,166 downwards.
TAAGAAAGCAGTGTCCTTTTGTTAATTTAGAACTACCCAAAAGGAGAACAGAATAAGTAATTAAAAATATGTTACGGTGGTTGTATAGATATGAGGTTGTTCCTTCAGAAATGAGATGTGCCTCCCTTTTGTTTTACTGGTATCTTTCTATGAATAATAACTTTAGTCTACTATTCAGATATTTAAAAGATTTGGTAATGTTCTTAGTAATCTTCAAGCCAGTAACCAGCAGAAAATATAATGTTGCTAGAAATCTCCAGAAGGAAAACACTTTGGATTTGCTGGAAACCCAATGAACACAACAGAATTCCTATTCTGAAAAAATGCTAGTCCCTACCATCTCTGCTGACTAGTATGAAATAATAATGCTACATATGAATTTTGGACATTCCAGGCTACTAACTATTTTAAAGATAGAATAGTTTTTTCCCCTATTTCATATTATATTTGTTTCCTTCAACTCTTTTTAATCTGTTCAAAGGTAAAAACTCTACGATGGTTGCTTCAAACATTGTGTGCCTCTAAACATGTGTCCAGTAATGTGTGTGTACATAGTAGCAGAAGACACAAACATTCACAAGCAGTACTTGCATAACATTAATAAATTGCAAACTCTATATGCATTTACTTTGGATAAAACATTCATAGGACTAGGCTGCAAATAGAAGTGGGCTATTTCTTTTTACTGCAGGCCAGATGCCAGTGTGAGTTTTACCAGCTAATGGACTGATTGTGCCATGCAGTGCAAATCAAGGGCAATAGACTAGATGATCTATCAGGATAGAAGTGAAGGCAGAAAGGGGGGAACACACATTTCTAGTATTCCACAATTATAACTATGACTGAACAGACAGCCAATCAGACAGCTGTTGGAAATCTGAATTCCTTTTCTTGTACAGCAATTGCTATATTATCACCCTTTTTACCTTGCTTGATAATTCAACTGAGTCACTCTTAGTAGTCACTCAAGTCTTAGTAACTGTACCTTAAGATACATTCATCATTAAATAATTAATTGAAAAATTCAGCTACAAAAATAAAATAACATAAAATGCCCAATTGGATTGAGCTGGCTACCATGGAAAAGAGTGGATTTATTTGGGCATACTTGGAAATTCCATTAAAAAGTTACATCAACATTTTGCCTCCAAAAATATGGAGATTTGTTGTTTAATTAAATGAAAACCTACCTAAACCCTACTTTAGGTATTTATTGACATTTGTTCATAGCCAACAATTACACTGTCATTCTAAATACAGGAATTGAACCTAATTCTCAAACTATTTTCCAATGATCAAGTTACTTCAGTCTAATGAACCACCAGCTGCTGCATGTACTAGGGTGAATTAGGGAATGGCCTGTTAAAAGATGATACCGGCCATTCTTTTGTAACAGTCTGAAGTTTCCTTTCCCAGTACATTTTTTTTTTGTTTAACACTTCCATCTTGATTCTGTGTTCTTCTTCAGCCATTTCACATTCCCTTTCTATTTGTTGAATTTTTGCCACATGCACTTCATTCATTTGGATCAGTTGCAGTTGTAAAATAGACATTTGCTGATGGTGTTCCTCTTCATGCATCTTTTTCAAATCACTTTCTTGAGCAGCTTTATTTCTGAAGTTTTTATTTCCAGTTACTCTGACTGCTGAACAGGAAGGCTCAGACTGTGAGGTACCTTCACATACCTGGAAATGTACAAGTCCTTTCTCTTCATCACATGATTCTTTGTTAATAACACTGAAAGATTCTGGGAAAATACAAGAAACAGTTAAAAACTGTATAAGGTTTTTTTTAAAAAAGAATTACTCCTATTGTAAGATCTAATTCACCTTGTGGAAGGAAGGTATATCTGAAATGTACCTGGATTCCCATTATCAGTATGACATTTACTGAATCCCCTTGACAAACCACAAACAGCTGTACTATTTCATGTAGTGATTTATTATGAAGAAAAAGAATTTTATAGGAAGGTTAAGATTTCAATGTTAAAAATAAAATGACACTGCATAACTAAAAACATTCCTGTAATCTTCCATGAACGTTCAGGATACACTAAATAGCAAAAGGGGCGTTGGTTCTTACCTGACACGCCCTTTCTCTGGGTATCGAAGGGAGAGTCCAGGATGGGTTGCTCTAGTCCCATAGCTCCATGGACTGGGTTGAATTTCTGAGGATCCGCCTCCCTGGTGACGTTTCCTCAGTCAACAACGAGGGCGAAGCTAATGATGCATGTCCTCTGCAATCTTCAGGTATCCGTGGTTGGAACTCGTGGCAGACCTACAGAAAACGATAAAGACACCACACACCCTGGTGGCCGGCTAAAACCAGACCTACGGGTGGGACTGGACTCTCCCTTTGACAGCCAGAGAAAGGGTGTGTCAGGTAAGGACCAATGCCCCTTCTACATAGTATTGAAGGGAGAGTCCAGGATGGGACGTACCAAAGGTTGGCAGTCCTACGGGCGGGCACAGTGCTAGTCTCGGATCCTCGGTTCCTCATTTACCTGCTGCAGCACACGCCGGCTGAAAGCAGCCTCCGCGGAAGCAAAAGCGTCTATCCGATAGTGGCGGATGAAAGGAGACGGTGACGTCCAAGTTGCCTTCCTGCAGATCTCCTCGACCGAGGCCTGGGTAGCCCAGACAGCTGTGGTAGCCGCACTTCTGGTCGAGTGTGCCGTCACCCCCTGACGCACCGGAAGAGATTGCGACTCGTAAGCCCGGGAGATGCAGGCCCTAAGCCACCTAATCCTCTGGCCAAGAGACGATGGACGAAAGGAAACGAACAAGGCATCCGACCTCCTGACGGGAGCATTTCTGCGGATGTAAACACGAAGAGCCCTCCACACGTCCAGAGTATGCCACCTGATTTCCAACTCGTGTTGCGGCTCTGGACAGAAGTTGGGGAAGATCAACTCCTGAGCTTGATGGAAAAGGGAGTTGACCTTAGGAAGGAAACCAGGATCCAACCACAGAACCACCCTGTCCGCATGGAAGACACAGAGGTCCTTTCATATAGACAATGTTGCCAGTTCCGAGATTCGTCTAGCGGATGTGATGGCCACCAGGAATGCCACCTTCCATGATAAGATCTGTAGGCAGGACTCCCGCAAAGGTTCAAACGGTGGCTTGGTCAAAGCCTGAAAAATCGTAGTCAAATCCCAGGTGGGGTAGAGGTGTACAGGCGGGGGCATTAAATTGGAGCCCCCCCGCAGAAATCCAACTGGCGCTCCCCATACCAGGTATTAAAAGTCTGCCAGGTAGATTCATAAATGCGCGTGGTGGAAGGCCGCCTGGCTACCTGGATCGTCCGAATGACCCTGCTGGAGAGCCGTTCTTGGATTAGGAGCCCCCACTGAACTGGAGCCACTGAGGTTCCTGATGGCAAATGGGATCTTGGCTGAGGGAGACTCTCTCCTGTCGAATTCTCCAGGGCCTGGCAATCGAGAAGCTGACCAGGTCGGCGAACCACGGGCCACCAATAGTATCTCCGCCCGTTCCAGCAGCACCTTTTGAATCACGGTCGAGATAAGCAGTAGAGGCGGGAAGGAATATAGGAGACCCCTGGGCCAGGGGCACCTGAGGGCATTCACCCCCTCCGTTCCCGGGGACAGGAATCTGTTGAAAAACCTGGGAATGTGCGCATTCTCCAGGGAAACAAACCGGTATACTAGAGGACGACTGAACCACTTGGACAGTTCCAGGAAAAGACTGGGATCCAGTCGGGTCTGACTCAACCAGTCCGCCCTTACATTGGAGACCCCTGCGATGTGCCCTGCTTGGATTGATAATAGGTGAGTCTCGGCCCACCGGCAAAAGGCGTCCACTACTTTCATGAGTGGTTTTGAGCGAGTCCCCCCCCCGGCGATTCACATGGGCCTTCATAGCAACATTGTCAGTCAGAAGGACATGATGACTCCTTAACCCCCCTTGGAATGACTTGAGGGCTAAACGGGCAGCCCTGAGCTCCAGCCAATTTATGTTGTGCTGGAGCTCTTGATGTGTTCACCGGCCTTGTGCAACCCTGGAGCCGAAATGGGCCCCCCAGCCGAAGAGGCTGCCATCAGAAGTTACAGTCAGCCTTACCGGGTCTCTGTAACAACAGCCCTTCATAATGGCCCTTGACTCCCACCAACGGAAGGTTTGAAGTATGTCCAGTGGAATCCGGACCCTGTGGAGCGATGAGCTGCGACCAGCCTGCTGATGGGGCAGCAGGAGCCACTAGAGTGGACTGGCATGGAACCGGGCCCAAGGGACGAAGTCCAGGCACGAGATCATCTTCCCCAGGAATTGGGACGATCTTGTCCGTTCGCATCCGGCCTATCACTCCTGAAAAAGGAAAACCTGACCTGAAACAGTGTCTATCAGGGCCCCTAAATGGACCAGCCTCATGGTGGGCACCAGGTGACACTTGGCCAGGTTCACAGAGAATCACAGAGGCCTGCCTCTGCCGCTAAAGGCCGGTCTGTCTGGGCTGGAAGGGCCTGTATTGACGGGGAAGCTCACCCCAGTTCCCCCCTGCCTGGAGGAGGGCCGCCTGAAATAAGGCGAGGGACGGAAGGTCGGAGTCTGCTCTGGGAGGGAAGAATCTTTCTTTTGTCCCTGGTTTCTACAAGGAACGGGTCCAGGGACTGCCCCAAAAGGTTACCCCCTTCAAAGGAGCTGGAGGCCAGCTTCCAGCGGTTTTTGGCATCCATACGCCAATGACGGAGCCATAACAACTGGCGAGCTGTCACTGAAGAGGCTATAGCCCGGGCTGAGAACTTGATGGCTGCCCAGAAGTGTCCGTAGTGTACTCCACAGCTGCAATGATCTTTGAGAGATCCTGGTGGACCCAGAGGTCCTCCGGAGGGATCCAGTCCTGCAACTGACGTAGCCACCTCACAGACGCCCTGGTAAAAAAGGACGCCGCGGTAGAGGCCCGAATGGCCCAGGAATCTGCCTGATGAGCCCTGTGAAGGGCCATCTCCTCCCGCCTTTCATCCACTTTCAAGGCGTCGTCCGCATCTGGCGGAAGAACTGGGGCATCCATCTGCGGGACCTGTATCAGCTGGATGAGATCAGGGTCCACTCCGAAAAGAGTATTCTCTGAGCCGCTGGGCGCTGGCGGGAGAGGTCCACTGCTGACTGATGACGTCCATGAACATTCCGGGAATCGGAATGGAATCAGATTCCACCGCCTGTTCAGAAAAAAGAAAATCCTCCTGCTCCCCAACACTCTGGGGTGGCAGTAGGGAGTTAACGTCCTTCCCCAGATGGGCCATAGCCTGTGCCTTGTCCAGGAGCGGATTAAATAGGGCAGGATTAAATAAGCCCTTAAAGGGCGGTCTACCTGGGGGATCCAGGTCAGGATCAGAAAGATCGTCCTCCCCCTGGAGCTCACCCTCCAAGAGGGAAGCTTGACTCTGATCCGATTGACCCAGGGAGTAGGCACCCTGCGTGCCCCCACTGGCCTCTGCGTGCCCCACTGGCCCCTGTATACATCCGGATCAGCTACCGAAGCCAGAATGTAGGGTCGCTGCCGCAGCCCCTCTGCAATACCCTCCCTAATTGCCGCTGAAATACAGTTTCTCAAAAAGGGAGGAATATCTTGCTCCTGTAGGCCGTCTGGGCAGAGCCCTGCCGATGTAGGGGTAAAGGTTGCCTCAGGAGGTGCACCAACTCTCCTGCCAGATCCAGAAGACCCCTGCCGGGGAATGTCAGTGGGAGCCTGCGGGGACCAAGCTGAAGTCTGCCCCTTCTGGTGCGCAGTCTCCAACTCCTGTGGTAGGACAGGCGGAGAGGAATGTTGCACCAGAGGAAGGTCCAGTCGGGGACCAGCATTACTGCGCATCACGGATCCTCCCTCTGCCTTTGTGAGCCGCCTTCTCCTCTGCTCTAGAAGATTTGCAATGCTTAGAGGCTTTGGCCTTGATTCTTTCTGCTGCCACCAGGCTGGCAGATCGGGCCTTAACTGGAGCTCTGGCAGTCTTGTCCAAGGCGGGCGGGGGGACCAAGCCCCCATCTGAGGCAATGTAGACCCTGCCTCACTTTCCATTTTGAACAGTTATATGTAATAACAGGCAGACACACTTAAAAAGCCCTGCTGCCGGCTCAGCTTCATGGCAAATCCCCAAAAGGGGCAATGGCCCACTGCAGGCACGGTTGGAACCTGGGCCCAGATCCCAAGACAGTAAGGTCACTGGGATCACAAGACAAGCTGGAAGGACTGGAGCTTGTGCCCGCACGCTGGCCTCGCTGCTGAATGAGGGGGAGACTTATGTGGTTCGCCGCTGCCGCGGCAATTGAAAAGAAATGGAGTGTGGCCGCTCATACAGCCAGGGACCCCCACTCCCAGAACAGCTCTACAGAGGTTCCAGAGCTGATAGGCCTGGAGGGCAGCTACAGATATAAATAGCCGACTGATGTCAAGAGTAGCTGTAGAAAGCACAGAGGCAAAAATGCCCTAACAGCGCCTGTCAGGGCCTCACAGCCCACAGTGTCCGATGGCACAAAATGGCTGCTCAGGTTAATGATGAGCAATGAAATGGCCGATACCACGAGGCGACTGAGGGTGAAGCCTCACTCTGCCGTGTCCAGGCGTAGGGCCAACCAATGCTCTGGCTGCAGCAAGTAGATAAGGAGGTGAATCAAGCCCTTGCCACAGGTAAAATTCGGCAAAAAAAGGGGCCCTCACGCAAAGCAGCTAGGTAGCTGTGCTTTGCGCCTCAAAATGGTGATTCGCGCCAAAATTGGAGCCTCAAAATGGTGAACTGCACCAAATTCGGTACATCACGCCCCAATTCTAGAAGGCTGGATGTAAAGGCCAAGGCAATCTGCCCCCTGCAGTCCTCTGCCAAATTAATAACTGCCCCCTCAGCTACTCAATGGAGGAGCTAGCAGGGATTTGCAAAAGGGCGTTAAAAATGGCGGGCACAGCAGCCACTCGCCGAACAACAGCTGGAAAAGCCGCCCATGCTGTCTTTGCTCTTTTAAAAGGCAGAGCAAGCCGCAATTTGAGAAGCGTGCCCAAACAGCAGGTGCGGCAACCGCTCCCCAGGGCGCTGAATCCAAAGCCGCCCTGCTCCTCTTCGCTCTCCCTGAGGGAAAAGCAGCCAGGAATGCCTTTAGGCAGCAGCAAAAATAGTACACAGCAGCCAATGTTGACCGCTTGCTTGCCCGAAGGCAAAGCGAGCCACTCACTCACGATTTTCCACTGAAATATCAATCTCCTACACAATCAGCAAGAAAGTCCAGGGAAAGTCCAGGAAAATAACAAACTGCAGTCCCAAAGCTCACAGGAGCTGAAGAAAAGCATCCATGAGCTGAGGACTGAGTTGAACGACTGAGGAAATGTCACCAGGAAGGCGGATCCTCAAAAATTCAACCCAGTCCATAGAGCTATGGCATAGAGCAACCCATCCTGGACTCTCCCTTCGATACTATGGAGAATTGTCTACAGCAGGACAATATGAAATTACAAACATATTTTAGGGTGGGAACCCCTCTTCCCCAAAATGCTAAAGGCAATTGGAAAGAAAGATTATTGTTGATATATGTATATAGATGTAATTTTCACTTCTGAAAATGTTTCACTTCTGGTACATTGTGTAAATATTTCCTACTTTAGCTCAGTTCCGAGCTTGGGAATAAGGCTGAAATTCATCTGTTTATTGAAAGAGGAAATATCCACAAATTTAAACTTATGTCCGGATTCAAGAAGTTGTCAGTTTTGTAATATTATCCGTCCTAGGCACTTTGAACTCAATGGACTGCAAGAGGAAGGTATAGGAAATTTGTCCTAGCTTCTCTTTTTGTTTGTAGAACTATAGGTAAATACTTTTTTCTATTTATGACAATGAGAAAAACTACCCATTCCAAAATGCTCCACTTCAGATAATTAAACATTAAACATATTTCAATTGTTTATAAGATGCATTTACATCAAGTGATCACTGTGATTTTCAAAGCTGCCCCCTGCAGTTTTTAGTGTTCCTATCTCTATGTTCAAGAAGTACTCCACTGTCAAAGATTTTCTCTCTCTCCTACTCTGAGATGCTATAGCTAAGACACAGTTCAGGACTGATCTTGTTGTTATTGAAGTTACAAGCAGTGAATTATACAGTGAATTGTACATGTGATTTGCTTATACTTTGAAACTGATGTCATTATACAGAAACCAGTGGATAAATGCAGTGCAAACATCCTATTTTTGAAATAGGAAAAAAAAGATTAATGCAGGTCACTAGATTAGACTGTACCTTGATTGGAAGTTTCAGGCTGATACTCAGAATCTTCTTCTGGTGGAGTCTGTAAAAAATATACTTGGTCTGGTATCATGTTGGTGATCTTCTCTTTTCCTAGGATGTGATTACTTATAAGTGGACTAATGCATCTTTTTACCTTATCTCGTCTTTCATGTGCCATTATTTTCTTTGTCCGAGCCTTGATGTTCTCCCAACATTTTTTCAACTGCTTGAAATCTCGGAGTGATACATTTGGTTGGGAATTATATTCATGAGCGAGGGCCTGCCAGGTCCGTTGTTTCAATGCAATAGTCCTTGCATCACTCTTTTTACACTCAAGTACATACTTATATTTCTCAACTAATGTCAGCAGCACACTCTTCTCCACTTCAGAAAAGTATTTGGCAGGCTTTATTACTTCACTGTTTTGCATTTTCTGTCAATTCTCTGGGATATCAAAGCAAGCTGAAATTCAATAGGAATGCTTTAGATTTGGAAACATGAATCATTTTAAAGTCTCTACATATTAATCATAAAATGTAATTTTCACATATTCGCAAGAAATACACACATACATATATGACTCAGGCAATTTGTACAATCATTAACTAGTGAGTTCAAACAAAACTTGATGTAATTTCAATGATTTGTAACTTACTACCACTGCAAGATGTTGTCGTTGTCACTTGCTTTGTTATTTTAAAATACATGGAAAATAAAACATCTCAGTTCCAGTTAGCCACAAAAATGGCATGCCCGTCTTCAGAGGCAATATAGCTCTGAATACTAGCAAAGGATGGCCATTGTTCTTCATGTCCTAACTACAAGCTTCCAAAGGGCATCTAGTAAACAACCACTACAGACAGAAATATGTACTAAAAGGTCTTTTAGGCTAAACTCCTTTTCTAAAAAACAAAATTAAAATATCAGCTATCAAATAATTGTGGGATATGGTTCAATATTTCTCTTATACTTTATTTTGGAAAAGATACAAATTCTATTACAGAATAGAATATTCTAATGAAATAATATATGTATCTTTTCTTTTATGTACACTGAGAGCATATGCACCAAAGACAAATTCCTTGTGTGTCCAATCACACTTGGCCAATAAAGAATTCTATTCTATTCTATGAAATAATATATTCACATTTCATCATTCCTGTATTCTTGTTCAGTGTGGCAATCTCCTTATGGAAAGAAGGCTTCATGAAGCCAGCAGATGCCTCATGGAGAGTTAGATCACTCATACATCATCTGAAGCAGCAGAAGGTCAACTGAATATGGTGGAGCACAGGACCACAAGGGGGGCTTGTATTACAGAACTTGCTGGATGGCTGGATATTCATACCACAGTTTGGGCTTGGAGCATTTTTGTCTTTGCATCGCTGGGCTTGGAGTGGTCCAGAGGTCCAGCAAGATACATATGCCCAGAATTGCTGGACCTCTGCCTGACTTCTACCTATTTTAAATACAGTGAAGGTTTCAACAGACAAAAACATGGCTATGCCATGGGTTCATCTATGTCCCCATTGTGGCCAATCTCTACATGGAAGAGGCAGAAATTAAAGCCCTAACTCCTTCACAGGAATTCTATCCACTCACTGGCAGTATAGGTAGTAGACAATACTTGAGTCAAGATTAAAACACAGGAATTGGAAGCCTTCACCAAATACATCCACTCTGTGGACAGATACATTAAGTTCACTTTGGAAGATGTTAAGGAAAATAGTTTCACCTTCCTGGACTGTGCATTACACATTAAGGAAGACAGAAGCTTTAACACCAAAGTTTACAGAAAACCCATACAGAGAGATCAATATCTACATTTTGATTTTCAGCACCCATTAGAGCACAAAATGGGAGTGATCAGAACCCTACACCACTGGACTGAAAGTTTGAAAAGACCCAGCAGGAACTCCTCCATAACAGACAAAGAAGAGAACAACAAATGAAGCAATGTTGTCATTTCATACGCTGCAGAAATATCTGAAACAATCAGGAGGATTTTCAACCAACACAATATACATACTGTACATGCTCTAAACCCAAAAATCTACTAAGGCAGAAGCTTGCCCACCCCAAGGATAAATCACCCAAACACAAACTGAGCAATGTGATATATGCAGTACAATGCAGTGATATATACAAATATGTACAGATCTGTACATTGGAGAAACAAAACAACCACTTCATAAACATATGGCACAACATAGGAAAACAAATCCACCAGGATAAAATCCAGCAGTCCATCTGCATTTGAAAGACAAAGGTCACTCTTTTGAAGACAGCAAAGTTCACATTCTGGACAGAGAGAACTGCTGGTTTGAAAGCGGGTCAAAGACACCATCTACATTAAGACTGAACAGGCCTCTCTCAACAGAGGGGGAAATATATGACACCACCTACCATATTTTTCGGAGTATAAGACGCACCTTAGTTTTGGGGGAGGAAAACAAGGAAAAAAGGCCTCTGCCTCCAAGCAATTTGCCAAACAGCAAACAGCACAGATGATATACACTGTTTGTGTGTATTTCTGTGCATGTGTGCCTGACCCATAGAAATAGCAAAGAATTGGAGAAATGTACATTATGCCAGAAAGTTTTCTTAAATGTAGTCACACTAACTCCTCCCAATTATTTAAATAGATCTACTCCAAGGTAAGTCAGGATTTAACTCTAATACTAACCAGGACACTCTTACATTTCAGACTATACTTGTACAGAGCTGTTAAAATTAATTAAAATTTCTGGAAGTATACATTATTCTCTATTATTTAAAAGAAGATACAATAGCACTGGACCTCTTCAGAGCAAGCATTTATTTTAAAAAGCTTCTTTATTTTGTTAAGTTGTCTAGAGGTCTCCAACCTTGGCCACTTTAAGACTTGTGGACTTCAACTCCCAGAATTTCACAGCCAGCAAAGCTAACAAAGCTGGCTGTGGAATTCTGGGAGTTGAATTCCACAAGTCTTAAAATTGTCAAGGTTAGAGACACCTGGCTAGAACAATAATAAAGCAGTCTTTAAAAAATAAGTCTAATAATTTGAACATTCTACAGACATTTATAGTTCACTTACCCCCTTGCATCCAGCAGAAAATAAAAATCTGTGTGTCTCTCCCAGCTATTTCCCTCTTTGCAGCTAGTTTCACTTTCATTTTCCCACGTGGCAAACCTAATCAACTGTAGGTCGGGAAGCTGCTACTGACTTGCTTGGCTTTACAGGCTCTTCCCTCTTTGCTGCAAGCAGGTAAATTGCTGGAAGACAGAGGCCAAAGGGTGGGGGTGGCTGGGTGAGTGGGACTGCATTCGGTGTATAAGACGCACCCAAGTTTTCACCCTATTTTGGGGGGTAAAAAGGTGCATCTTATACTCCGAAAAATACGGTACCTCCTGTTTACAACACAGTCCTTTCAGCATTTCCAAGAAGGTTTCACACCCATTTGCACTATTCAGGTGTCCCTGGGAGCACAAAACAAACCTCTAAATGGTGTCAATGACTCTCAGAAAGAGTGTTAATAACCAGATGACTGCAATGAATATAAATCCTCCATCATTTAGTCAGAACTGTAAAACCTTCTTGGATGAGAAGCGAAACATCTTCAAGAAAAAACAGAGTCTAGTTGCCTTTTGAAAAAAAACACCTTATAATAAAATAAAATATTTTTTATCAGTAAAATATTTTAAAAATAAAATATTTTTTATCAGTTTCACATGAAAGTATGATGAATATATAATAATTCTATTGAAGCCAATAGAATACCACATTAATCTATTTGGTAAAAAGGTTAATAATCTTTGAGTAAAATTTATTTCAGAAATTTCCAGGGCTATTATAGCAAAATCCTTTTCCACATCCAGCAAAAATGACTGTTTTCAGGTTTTCTAAATATATCAAGGGCTGATATTAGATTAGTAATTGATGCTGGGTAAAGAATTCTGGGAGTCTTAAAGTTGCAAGGTTGAACACATCTGATTTAGAGTGTTAATTAGTAATCTAATATCAGTTTGATGGCTTTTTATAAAATCACAAGATGAATAATCAAAGGTAATACCAGCTGTAGTTTACATGCCAGCATTGCTTTGAATATTTTTGCACCAAAATTTAGTAAAAAATCAGACAGTAACTTGCATAATCAGATCTTTTAAGCCTTCAAAATTAGTTATGTAAACTTTACTAAAGGGGATTATAGTGAAGTTGTAGAAGAAATTTTACAATATTTAAAATGATATTTTATAATAAGCCTCCAATTGAACTAAGTATGTGAACCAGTTGCTTTTCTTGTTTCAATATATTTAAGAAGCTATAATTTTTTGGAAAAGAAAAGTATGGGTATATATAGTCAGTTTGAAAATATGCAATCTTAGGAAGGGCTGTATTATATAAAAATATACATTTGATTCAGTATTACATAATAAAAATATTTTTAATGTTGACTTATTCAGTCAAAACATTATCAATTTTATCTTGGGATATTTAATAATAGCAATAATATCAGATTGTTTCTTGATCTTATCATTTAATAGTATAAATACTATCACAGTATAAGTAGTATCACACTGTTTCAGTTGAAACTAATACAGAACTATACTTGATACTACCACTCTAGTAAAATTCTAGAAAGGGATACAACAATAATCATTTCTTAGGCTCTGATTTTTTTTAAAAAAAACACTCTCTGTCAAAAGACCAATACTAAGTCAAAGTTATAAATTTGCTATTTATTTTTTAATATTTATTTTAATATTTAATATTATACATTTTTTCTTTTTATATTTGTTAAAATCTGGGCAAATGTATCAGGTATAGATAATAACACTGAATATTTGTTGATCTACAAATATACATTTTCTTTAAAATGTATCATTGTTTATGCTGTTATTTCCTTCATAGTTTAGGCTGAGAGTGAATGTTGCCTTGTTTATTCATACAGCTCTAGCTTTTGTCCTTTAACCACTCATTTAGTGACTGTTTGAACTTATCATTGCACTGAACAAGAAGTATTTACAAGGTACATAGTTACAACCATTACCGAATCCCCACAGCCATGCAATTGTAGTGTAATTTGAGTAGTGATTTGGGCACTTGGTGACCGGCTCATAATTACAATGTTGCAGTATCCCACAGTCACAATTGTGATTTGTCACCTTCATTGCCAGCTTCTGGCAAACAAAGTTAATGGGGAAGCTGGCAGGTGGCTGCAAAGAGCAATCTCATGGACATGGGATACTATCACTGTGTGAGATTCACTTAATGATGCCAATAGGTACTGTCAAAACTGGCATCATAACTGCAGTGGTCACATGACTTTGTGCCTTAGGACCATGTTGCTTAGCCATGGCATTCATGTCCCAATTATGTTTGGTAAGTGGGAGCAACCTGTATGTTCTAACATTTCATTTCATTTCATTTTTTTATGATCAAAGATTACCGTAAATGATAAAAATCAAAAGGAATACGTACACACATACATATACACACCCAGGGAGTAATAAAATGACCATAAACAGGAAAATTGGTGCAACTGCACTACAACAGATTTAGCGGCCTTTCTTATGCATCAGCTATGAGGCAAATATTCTGTCTCTGATCCTGCCTGATAATAGACATGACATAGCCCAGTGATGGCGAACCTATGGCACGGGTGCCACAGGTGGCACGCGGAGCCATATCTGCCGGCACACGAGCCATTGCCTAGCTCAGCTCCAGCGCGCATGTGCGCGCCGGCCAGCTGATTTTTGGCTCGCATGGAGGCTCTGGGAGGGCGTTTTCGGCTTCCGGAGGGCCTCCGGGGGGACTGGGAAGGGTGTTTTTGCCCTCCCTAGGCTCCAGGGAAGTCTCTGGAGCCTGGGGAGGGTGAAAAATGGGCCTACCAGGCCCACCAGAAGTTGGGAAACAGGCCATTTCCGGCCTCCAGAGGCCCTCCGGGGGAGCGGGGGAGGCTGTTTTTGCCCTCCCCAGGCATTGAATTATGGGTGTGGGCACTCGCACATGCGCGATAGCACGCGCGCATGCACTTTCGGCACCCGAGGGAAAAAAGGTTCGCCATCACTGACATAGCCCATCAAAATCATAGCAAGATTATAGTGTAACTGCATCCAGTATTTCATAGAACATAGGTGGAAGGGACCTAGAGTTGGTCTTCTAGTCCAACCCCCTGCTCAAGCAGGAGACCCTATACCAGTGATGGCGAACCTTTTTTCCCTCGGGTGCCAAAATAGTGCGTGCGCGTGCTATCGCGCATCCATGCGTGCCCACACCCATAATTTAAAGCCCCCCACTCGCCCCACCCCCCTGCACATGCATGAGCGACCCTCCCACTCCCCAATTTCCCGACTTCCAGTGGGTGCAGTAGGACCTTTTTTTGCCCTCCCCAGGCTCCAGAGGCTTTCTTGGAGCTTGGAGAGGGCGAAAACACTCCCCCTCGCCATCCCAGAGGCCATCCGGAGGCCAAAATCACCCTCCCAAAGCCTCCGTGTGAGTCAAAAATCAGCTGGTGGGCACACACATGCGTGCTGGAGCTGAGCTAGGGCAACGGCTCGCGTGCCGGCAGATATGGCTCCGCGTGCCACCTGTGGCACCCGTGCCATAGGTTCGCCATCACTGCCCTATACCATTTCAGACAAATGGATGTCCTGTCTCCAGTGATGTAGCAGCCACAAATTCTGAAGGCAAGCTATTCCATTGGTTGATTGTTCTACCATTAGGAAATTTCTACTTAATTCTAGGTTGCTTTTCTCCTTGGTTAGTTTCCAACCATAGTTTTTTGTCTTGCCTTTTGATGCTTTGGAAAATAGTTTGACCCCCTTTTCTTTGTAGGAGCCCCTTAAATATTAGAATAGTGCTATAATGTCACCCCTAGTTCTTCTTTTCATTATGCAAGACATACTCAATTATTGAAACCATTCTTTGTATGTTTTAGCCTCCAGCCCTGTAATCATTCTTGTTGCTCTTCTATGCACACTTTCCAAAGTCTCAACATCTTTTTTATGATGATGACCAGAACTGGATGCATATTCCAAGTGTTTACCAAGGCTTTGTAAAGTGGTACTAGAACTTCACTTATCTTGATTCTATCCCTCTATTAAAGCAGCCTAGGAGTGCATTGGCTGCTTTGGCTTTTGCCATACACTATTGGCTCATATTTAAGTGATTGTCCACTAGGACTCCAAGATCCCTCTCACAGTTAATGGCATTAAGCCAAATTTTACCTAGTCTACACCTATACAATTTTCTTGTCTAAATGTAAAACCTTACTTTTATCTATGTTGAATTTCATTTTGTTAGATAGGGCACATTGTTCAAGTCTGTCAAGCTATTTTTTGATCTTGAGCTTGTCTTCTGGAGTGTTGGTTATTCCTGCCAGCTTAGTGTCTTGTCAGCAAATTTGATGAGTTCTCCTTCTATTCCCTCATTTAGATCATTATGGCCCTAAAACGGAACCTTGGGGCATCCCACTGCTTACTTCCCTCCATTTGGATGTAGTTCCATTGATGACTGCACGTTGAATACAATTTGTCAGCTATTTACAACCCCACCTGGTAGTGATGCTGTCTATCCCACATTTTGCTAGCTTACCAAGAAGTAGGTTGTAATCTACTTTATCAAATGCTTTACTAAAATCTAAGAATACTATGTCCACAGCATTTCACGGATGTACTAATTTGGTCACTTTGTCGAGGAATGAAATAAGATTGTTTGGCATAATGTGTTTTTGAAAAACTCATGTTGGCTTCTGGTTATCATCTTGCTTTTTTGTAGGTGTTTGCAGATTTGTTGCTTGATTATCTTTTCCAAGATCTTCCCAGGCATCACTGTCAGGCTGATTAGTCTGTAATTTCCTGGATCTATTTTTTTCTCCTTTTTTGAAGACGGGAATCATTATCAGTTCTTTTCCAGTCCTCAGATACTTACCCAGTGATCCGTTAACTTTGAAAGATATGTTTCAATGGTTCTGAAATCACGCCTGTCAACTTCTTCAGAACTCTGGGATATCAGAATCTGGTGATTTGAATCTGTCTAGAGCTGACAGGCATTCTCTTACCTTATTTTTTGCATATTTTAATTTGCATTCCTAACCTGTCATTTGTGGTTCTAATAAAGGAAAATATTTGTAGCTCAAAGTTGATATGAGGGATCCTTGGTGCTCTCTGACCTTGTTTGTTTTCTTGCAGATGAATACACAAAGATCGAAACACCCAGGATTATGGATCTCATAAACCTCTGCTTAACTACATACTTCCAATTTGATGACCAAATTTACCAACAAATTAAAGGGACACCTATGGGATCACCACTTTCAGGACTTATAGGGGAAGGTTATCATGCAATGTCTAGAAGCCATGGAACTTCCACAAATACAACTGAAAATATGGATCAGATATATAGAAGACACCTTCACCATAACAAAAAAGGACCAATTAGAAAACATCCACAGAACCATTAATAACTTTTTAAAAGGAGTCCAGTTTACTAGAGAAAAAGAAAACAACAAATCGTTACCCTTCTGGACATCCCGATCAGCAGAGACCACAATGGCAAACTAGAAATGCAAGTCTACAGAAAAACTACCCATACCCATGCTCCACTGCCAAAGCAACAATCCAACCTCCCACAAGAGAAGATGTGTACGGACTTTATTTAAATGAGCCAAACACACTGCAGCAACCCAGAACAGCAGAAAAAGGAAATAGATGATCTCTATAACATATTCCAACAAAATGGATATCCACGCAACTTTATCAAAAAGTCCCTGACCATTCGACACAATACCCCAATCAAGAAACTGCCAAAGAAGCCAACAGCAAACAGCCCAATCAAATAATCTCTAAGACCACCCCCACCAACATTGACAGGCAAGTCACTACAATATAAAGGGCTACACTAAAAGCTCTAAGTTTGTTAAAATCAGCTCTTTTAAAGCCTAAAACATTGGTTTATGTTCTGTTGCTTGTGTCTGTTTTATATTGAATTCTAATATTACATGGTCACTCTCCCCTAAAGTTCCTACAACTTCAATCCCCTCTATCACTTCTTCTCTATTGGTAAGAATAAGGTTCAGTATAGCTGTCCCTCTAGTTGCCACCTCTACTTTTTGGGTGATGAAGTTGTCAACTAGGTGGTCAGAAATGTGTTTGATCTTCCATTTGTTGCAGAGTTTCTCCCCCAATTGATGTCAGGGTAGTTTAAAGTCCCCGATTACTATTGTGCTGGGTTTCCTATATACGTTGGTTAACTGGTTAGCAAAAAATGCATTAATTTTTTCTGCTTGGTTGGGTGTCCTGTAGTATGCACCTATGGCAATGTCATTCTTTTTTCCTTATATGTTGATCCATATGCATTCTTAGAAGGCTTTCATGCTTTGTTGTGTGCATCATGATAGTTTCTGTAGTGGCAGTTATATCATAATTGCCCTTAGGTACTAGTATTTCAAGCTCACCCTATTTGTTCCTAAACTTTGAATGTTAGTGTATAGGCATTTATTTATGTCTCACTCTGGGTATGCTTCCTATATCTCCTACTTTGTATCTTGAGTTTTTCTTCTTTCTCTTTACATCCTACCTCCTTATATGATTAGCTATCTAGTAGTTTTTGCTCGAATTTAGGTTCTAAAGGTAATGAAGATTGGTCACCCTCACCCCTCAATTTTAGTTTAAAGCAGGGTGGATAAAAATGATTTTTTTTAAAAAAAAAATCAATTTTTAAAATTTAAATCGGACTTTTTTAAAAATCAAATTTATTTTAATAAAATACTTTTGGAGCAAAGATATCTAAAGATAATTTTCTGTTTAAGATATATTAATAATTTAGTTTATTCAGCATGAAATGAAGCTTAGTTATGTAGCATGAGGCAGTATATTCTGGAATATTTACATTTTTGGTAAACTCATTCAATTAATCCAAGCCCTGCAAGCTAAATAAGAAACCTTTATTTTGTTTGCAAATAATAATATTAAATATTCTAACTACCAGCAAGAATGATTCCTTACATTTAAAGAGCACTTGTCATTTCAGATCTATCATGGCAGCCTGTTAACGGGCATCCACTCACCTGCTGCCTGCCACGCCCCTTACCTTGTTGTATCACTGCCGCATCACCAGCCCTCCCATTAAATTGAATGGGACTGCCACTGAGTCGACAGCGGGTCAGAGGAGGAGCCACTGCGGGACAGAGATGACAGTTGCTCTTTAAAAATTATGATTTAAATCAAGTTGATTTAAATCAAACCTTTTCACTAGTGATTTAAATCATGATTTAAATCAATTTGATTTAAATAAAATCCACCCTGGTTTAAAGCCCTTCTGATAAGATGATCCAGTCATTTTCTGAATATATTCTTTCCAGTTCTTGTGAGATGCTGTCCATCCCTTGCCAAGAGCCCTTCATGTAGATAATTAACACCCTGGTCTAGGAAACCAAAGTTCTCTTGACAACACCAGTTTTTAAGCCAGTGGTCCTTCTAAAATCCATTGCTCTCTCATTGAATGTTGGTCTTTTTTTGGAAGTATAGATGAAAACATCATTTGTGTTCTTAATTCTTCAACTTTCTTCTCTAACTGTTCATAATCTTGTTATTGTTTTCAGATTCATTGTTGTACCATTCATCCCCACATGTAGAAGAAAGGGGTAGTAATCTGTGGGGTTGATTATTTTAGTAAGGTTCTCAGTTACATCTTTTGATTTTTGCTCCAAGGAAACAACATACCTCCCTAGACTGATTGCCTGGTCTGCAGACTATGGTTTCTTTTCCCTTTAGAATTGAATCTCTTGTCACTAATACTTGCCTTTTTTTCCTAGGAAAGTCTGGAATACTTTCTCCTTTTTGTTGAAATATCGTCATTTCTGAAGCTTCATGACTTTAAGATGGCAAGGAGGGGAAGAATTTGTGTATCCAAGCCAAATTAAAGAAGCTGGAAATTACTGTGGAAGGGATTTTATTAACTTTAATTGATTCTGCTGAACTTCTTTGCTTTTAAAACAAAGACTGCCTAAATGGTGTTTTGATTCTGTTGTGAGGAGGGGAAGAAATAATTCTGATTTTACTTGCCTCTGTTTGGATCAGCCATTAGGGCTGTTAAATAAAGAAGCACATATTTCAGGTTTCTTTTGTAGCTCACATTGCAGTGATGTTGTTTGACCACACAAGGGAGCCAAAAGATTGTAATATTATCAATTCTTATTAACTCTCCAGTTACATTATTTTATGTACTAAACTCATTGGATTTAATGTTAAAAATTTATAAGTTCAAAGTTTAAAATTTTAAACTTTGGTTATATTTTAGAGAAATGACCAGTCGTAAGAAAACTGAAAGAAGAACATCAGGAGATGCAAAATCTCTTAAGATCTTTTTTGGATGTAAATACAGCTAAAACATATGAACTATATATATAATTCTATTTTACAGTCACAGACCAAAATACAAGTGCAACAAAAAACAAAAAGAAAAAAATACAATCAAACAATTAACATCAGAAGTCTTGGCTAAAGAGAATTACAACGTTCTCCTCTAATAGTTACAGCTCTTAAGAAAATTTTTGAAAGCTGAGAAGTAATATAGGAGGAATCATCCCCTAGACCAGGGATGGCGAACCTATGGCACGTGTGCCACAGGTGGCACGCGGAGCCATATCTGCCGGCACGCGAGCTGTTGCCCTAGCTCAGCTCCAGTGTGCATGTGCCACTGGCCAGCTGATTTTTGGCTCACACGGAGGTTCTGGGAGGTCATTTTAGGCTTCCTGGGGGCCTCCGGAGCCTGGGGAGGGCAAAAAACGGGCCTACCGGGCCCACCGGAAGTCGGGAAATGGGCCATTTCCGGCCTCCAGAGGACCTCTGCGGGGGCGGGGAGGCCGTTTTCGCCCTCCCCAGGAATTGAATTATGGGTGTGGGCACTCGCATGTGCGTGATAGCGCATGCGCACACACTTTCGGCACCCAAGGGAAAAAAGGTTCGCCATCACTGCCCTAGACAATATAAGGCCAAATTACTAGCATTAGAACCAGAGGGATCAATTCCAAGAAGAGACAATAATTTAATTCTGGCTGTGTTATACATAGGGCAGTATGATAAGACATGCTCCACAGTTTCAACCTCAGCCCTATCACAGGGGCATAGTCACTCATTAATCAGGAGCCTCTTGAATCGCCCGTCAAGTAGTGCTGAGGGCAAAACATTAAAATGGGCTAGGGATACTTGGGGATGGTTAGAGTATAGAAATAAACACATGAACTAATTCAAGGAATGGGAACAAAACTTGAATCAAAACTTGATGTACTTTCAAAGAAACTTGATGTACTTTCAAAGAAACTTCACAAGGAGATATAACATTTGACTGGAGGTACTAAACAGGTGAAGGATAGAGTGGATCTGATGGAGCATAAATTGGAGAAGATCTCCAGCATGAAGCTGATTTGGATGAAAGATCTCTTTTGGAATTATAATTTAAGCAACTCCAATTAAGATTTTGAGCAGTTCCTGAATTGTCTGGAGAGGATATTAGACCAAGGATGATTAAAGGCTTGACTAGGTTAATTACCGTATTTTTCGGAGTATAAGATGCATCTTTTTACCCCCCAAAAGAGGGTGAAAACTTGGGTGCATCTTATACACCGAATGTAGCCCCACCTACCCAGCCACCCCCACCCTTTGGCCTCTGTCTTCCAGCAATTTACTCTGTCTTCCAGCAATTTACCTGCAGCAAAGAGGGAAGAGCCTGTAAAGCCAAGCAAATCACTAGCAGCTTCCCGACCTACAGCTGATTTGCCATGTGCTAAAATGAAACTGAAACTGAAACTGCAGAAGAGGCAAATAGCTGGGAGAGACACCCAGATTTTTATTTTTTGCTGAATTGGATGGAAGTGAATAACTATAAATGTCTGTAGAATGTTCAAATTATTAGACTTATTTTTTAAAGACTGCTTTATTATTGTTCTAGAGCCAGGGGTCTCCAACCTTGGCAATTTTAAGACTTGTGGACTTCAACTCCCAGAATTCAACAGCCAGCTTTGTTAGCTTTGCTGGCTGTGGAATTCTGGGAGTTGAAGTCCACAAGTCTTAAAGTTGTCAAGGTTGGAGATCCCTGTAAATCTAGACAACTTAACAAAATAAAGACTCTTTTTAAAATAAATGCTTGCTCTGAAGAGGCCCAGTGCTATTGTATCTTCTTTTAAATAATAGAGAATAATGTATACTTCCAGAAATTATAATTAATTTTAACAGCTCTGTACAAGTATAGTTTGAAATGTAACAGTGTCCTGTTTAGTATTAGAGTTTAGTTACCTTGAAGTAGATCTACTTAAATAATTGGGAAGAGTTAGTGTGACTACATTTAAGAAAACTTTCTGGCATAATGTACATTTCTCCAATTCTTTGCTATTTCTATGGGTCAAGCACACATGACCAGAAATACACAGCAAACAGTGTATATCATCTGTGCTGTTTGCTGTTTGGCAAATTGCTTGGAAGCAGAGGCCTTTTTTCCTTGTTTTCCTCCCCCAAAACTAAGGTGCGTCTTATACTTTGGTGCGTCTTATGCTCCGAAAAATACGATAATTGAGAAGAAAAGACCCTCGAACTTGAAACAGACAAAATTTATAGAGTAAATTCCAGATTTGTAACGATGAGAAAACTACCAAGGGATGTTTTAATCCATTTTGTAACGAGAGATGTTTTGGATTGCCACTTTAAATCTAAAGTAAAAATGAAAAACATGGATGTAATTGTTTTGAAGGAAATCCCTGTCAGAATTTTGAGAAAAGGAAAGCTTATTCCTTACTGATATCCTGAAGAAGAGAAAAATTTCCTTCCATTGGGACATACTTGAAGGAGTGATATTCACTTATCAAAGAGCAAAGATTTAGACTGAATTCTATAGAAAAAGCCAAGGACTTCTTGATTAAATAAACTAATTTTGGATCCAGATGAAGAAATTTGTGCAGACAAGTAACAAGAAGTAAATAAACCTTAGAAGTTGATACTAAAGAAGATGTGGCTGAAATGTCCGTACAGGAACTTACTATTTTATCCAAGGTTGGAGATTAAGTTTATAGCATGGAATATTAATGGGGCAAATACCCCATCTAAACGTAAAAAATATTTAATTACTTAAGGAAACTTAATGTTGATATAATTTGTTTTCAAGAAACACATATTAAGAAGCAAGACAAGAAGTATTTAATAAATAAAATATTAGGAAAGCAATTTATAGCTGCTGGAGTTAATGGAGTTGTTATAAAATCCTAATCTAAACCTTTACTTTTATCAGATGAACGTGGTAGATTTGTAGCAGTGGAAATTGAATTGAATGGAATAAAATCAATACAAGTAGTCCTCGACTTACACCATTTCATTTAGTGACCATTCAAAGTTACAACGGCATTGAAAAAAGTGACTTATGACTGTTTTTCAAACTTACCACCAGTGTAGTGTCCCTGAGGTCATGTGATCAAAACTCGGACACTTGGCAACTGGTTCATATTTATGACGGTTGCAGTGTCCCGGGCGTCATGTGATCCCCTTTTGCAGAAAATGAATATATAATAATTCTATTGAAGCCAATAAAATATGGCCTTATAGAGTAGGGAGCTGAAGAGCCCCGGATTGAACAGCGTGTAGGAGGATGGCGGATCTGGAGCGAATTCCTTATCTTCCGACAGCTCCACGTCCAGGTGGTCTGCTACGTCGGACCTGTGGGAAAGATCCTCCTCCTCCGACGCTCTAGAGTAGAAACAGGGGCTGGCACCCCTAGTGCCCACGGATGAGGGATCCGCAAAGCGGGACTGCTCAGCAACCACCAAAAGTGGCTGATGAGCTTGACTAAGGCCAGCAGCGATGCCCTGCTGTATTGCCGCCAACATGATGGACTGAAAGGCGGCAGGATCCATGGGGATCAAAGTTGTCGCAGGCGTGCTCACGATGGCAGTAGTAGAAGCTGATGACTCGCATGTCGACGGTTGCGGCAGGGGAGGAGACTGAGGAGCCACATTTGGCTCTGTTGCACCCCAAAAATAGTTGAAATATCAATTAGGTTGTGGTTAAGATAGTGATGATCCGCTGCCGATACAGGAGCATGAAGCCCTTCACTGTGCCTGGAAGGCTGTGAGTTGGGACCAACGGCACAAGGGGCCGCGGACTGGCCACATATTTTTTGAATGGCCTTGTCCCTGAGGCACTCATCGCGCTCGGTGGCCTTGGACCGCTTGGAGAGGTCAAACTTCTCCTCCCGCCTGGAAGTGGCTGCCTTAGAAGTGCTGGGCTGACACTCATCTCTGGGTGGAGAGCCGGATTTCTGTTTGCACTTGCCAGATTTAGATGAAGATTTGCCAGCCATGATGCAGGAAGGAAGCCTTCGAGGAAGGCGGGGGAAATCCCGTTAGGGACTTCGGTTATAAGCAGAGTATTTGGGCTTGCAAGACACCCCAATTGCCCTTCTTAAGGCAATGTAAAATTCGGCCTCACAAAATGGCCACTGGAGCTGGTAGCCCGAAAATGGCCACTGGAACTTTTTCGCGCCCTTTCTGGTCGATGAAAATGGCCGGAAGAAGACTATCGCCTCTAGAAACGCTTGGGGTCTGCAGAACTGACAGGTAATCAGCGAAAGGGCAATTTCCTCCTTTGGCCCTCGATTGCCAAGCTGCAGGAACGCGAAACTGGAGGCAGCGCTGTCTTTGGCAGCAGCCGGGAGCGATGAAAGCCCCCCCCCCGAAGATCAGCAACAGGCAGCGAAACTAATAAGTGGTCAGGTCGCACTAGGGGCCGATAGCTGCCACCGCGCTGGGCAAGCTGAGAATAGAAAGTTCAGAGGCTGCCTCTTCTCAATGCTTGTAGCCTCCCTGTTAGCTCGTTGGTTGTGGGAGGGGGGAGCGCGAGAACTCCCAACCACTGTCTCTGCCCAATTAACGGAGCTGAAGCCCCTAACCGGAGATGTCAATGCCGGGGTCCAGGGGGGAGAGCTAAGCCCCCCATGGCAGAGCAAAGGGCCAGGCCCCGTGTAGCTCGATGCCACTGATGCTATGGGCAGACGCTGCAGTAATAGGAGCCAAGGCTCGTGACCACAAACTTCCTGGCTGTTGGTTGTCAATTGGGAGCCGGGGAAACAGCAACTCACAAATTTGAAGAATGTCAGAAATCAGATAAAGAAGACTCTGAATCCAGGAGGAGATGACCAAGCCACGTCCGTCCAGACTGAGGACTGAGTCGTAACTGGGGATTCCAGGCAAGGCGGAGCCCTCAAATTCAAATTAACAGACTCAGTCCTTAGCTGATTGGATGAGGTCAACCCATTCTGGATGATAACTCCACCCACTATGGAGAACGGGAGGCTGATCTTTGTGGCCATGCAGTTCTAAAATAGATGGGCTGCTGCTGGGGAGGAGAATCAACATAGGGCAAAACAAGCATAGTCCACCATGTCTTATTGACTGCCAAGTTTTCCTTGGGTTTTCCTATCCTTCCTGGGCTATTAAAATCACATTGACAAGGTCTGTACTGAACACTTGGCTGCAAACTAGTCAATATTATTAAGAATTCCTTAATAAGGTTTGCTCTTTCTTCCTAACATAAAGGTGATTTTTCCAGAAAATATGTGAAAAGCTGTAATTAGTGATTTAACTACATTTTCTTTTTGGCTGTGTTTTAATTTATATAATGTATGTTTAATTGAGGGGGGGGCTTGGAGAGGTAGAAGTGGCCAATATGGAGGCTACTATTCTAATACAGAAGATTCTCAAAGTGAATATAAAACCAAAATTTGGGGGAGGTGGGTTTAATGGAAAAAAACAGAACTTTGATGTTATATATGTTGACGGTAGCAAGATTACTTTATGCACAAAAATGCAAGGACGCTTTAATCCCCACAATGGATGAATGGTTGCAAAAACTGATGGGAGTTAACAGAGATGACTAAATTGACTGCTTTTATAAAAGAAAAAAAACAACTACTTTTGTTTCTACTTGGAAACTGCTTCTAGACTTTGTGCTTGAGGTGGGGAAAAATGAAACTTTGATTTTGGATTTTATTGATTAGATAGATCTATTGTTGTAGAAAAGGCTAATTCATACTACAATTTAAAGTAAAAAATTGAGATTCAATGTTTCTTCTTATTCTACTGCACCAAAGGGAGTCGGAAGCCAATGCCTTTTCTTTCTTTTTCCCTTCTCTACACTTCCCTTTTCCCTCCCCTATTTATCCTACTATTTGCTTTTGTATTTTTGTATTTTATATTATAAACTAATAAAAAGGATTGACATGGCAAAAAAGGAATCAGCAGCCATTCTTGAATCTGCTGGCAATACAGGTAGTCCTCGATTTACAACAGTTCATTTAGTGGCAGTTCAAAGTTACAACGGCACTGGATAAAGTGACTTATGATAGTTTTTCACACTTATGACTGTTGCAGCATCCTGGGTCATGTGATTCCCTTTTGCAACCTTCTAATAAGCAAAGTCAATGGGGAGGCCAGATTTGTTTAACAACGGAGTTACTAACTTAACAACTATAATGATTCACTTAACAACTGTGGCAAGAAAAGTCATAAAATGGGACAAAATTCACTTAACAAATGAATTCACTTAGCAACATAAATTTTGGTCTCAATTGTGGTTGTAAGTCAAGGACTACATGTACAAGGCAAACAGTGCTCTGAAGCAGCAGCAAACCCCATGATTTAAAATATAGCAAGATATCACAACAAGGTATAAATGAGTAAATGGCAGGCTAAAATAAAGATGATAGATAGAGGGAAGAAGGGAGGGGGGAGGGAGAGAGAGGGGAGGGGATGGCCTAAAGCTATAGAATAGAATAGAATAGAATAGAATAGAATAGAATAGAATAGAATAGAATAGAATAGAATAGAATAGAATAGAATAGAATTCTTTATTGGCCAAGTGTGATTGGACACACAAGGAAATTGTCTTTGGTGCATATGCTCTCAGTGTACTTAAAAGAAAAGATAAATTTGTCAAGAATCATGAGGTACAACACTTAATGATTGTCATAGGGTACAAATAAGCAATCAGGAAACAATAAATATTAATATAAATCGTAAGGATTCAAGCAAGAAGTTACAGTCATACAGTCATAAGTGGGAGGAGATGGGTGATAGGAACGATGAGAAGACTAATAGTAATAGTAATGCAGCCTTAGTGAATAGTCTGACAGTGATGAGGGAATTATTTGTTTAGTGATGGTGTTCAGGAAAAAACTGTTCTTGTGTCTAGTTGTCTTGGTGTGCAGTGCTCTATAGCGTCGTTTTGAGGGTAGGAGTTGAAACAATTTATGTCCAGGATGCGAGGGGTCAGTAAATATTTTCACGGCCCTCTTTTTGACTCGTGCAGTATACAGGTCCTCAATGGAAGGCAGGTTGGCAGGAATTGTTTTTTTCTGCAGTTCTGATTATCCTCTGAAGTCTGTGTCTGTCTTGTTGGGTTGCAGAACCGAACCAGACAGTTATAGAGGTGCAGATGACAGACTCAATAATTCCTCTGTAGAACTGTATCAGCAGCTCCTTGGGAAGTTTGAGCTTTCTGAGATGGCACAGAAAGAACATTCTTTGTTGTGCTTTTTTGATGACATTTTTGATGTTAGGTGACCATTTTAGGTCTTGTGATATGATAGAACCTAGAAATTTGAAAGTCTCTACTGTTGATACTGTGTTGTCTAGTATTGTAAGAGGTGGTAGAATGGGAAGGTTTCTCCTAAAGTCTACCACCATTTCTATGGTTTTGAGTGTGTTCAGTTCCAGATTGTTCCGGTCGCACCACGAGGCTAGTTGTTCAACCTCCCATCTGTATGCGGTTTCATCGTTGTCTCGAATGAGACCAATCACTGTTGTATCATCTGCAAACTTCACTAGTTTAACAGATGGATCGTTTGAGATGCAGTCATTGGTATAGAGAGAGAAGTAGTGAGAGCACACAGCCTTGGGGGGCCCTTGTGCTAATTGTATAGGTATCTGATGTGATTTTGCCTAGCTTCACCTGCTGCTTCCTGTCTGTTAGGAAGCTTGTGATTTACTTACAAGTGTGTTCAGATACCGCTAGCTGATTTAGTTTAGTTAGAAGAATGTCCGGTATGATGGTGTTGAATGCTGAACTAAAGTCTACAAAGAGGACCCTTGCGTAGTTCTTTGAAGATTGAAGATGTTTATTTATTTATTTTATTTATTTATTTGTCAAACATGTATAGGATAGTAGTAGTTTGTATAAACATAAGTAAAAAAGTAACGATAAAAGAGGACAATAGGCACAGTGGTGCGCTTATGCACGCCCCTTACAGACCTCTTAGAAACGGGGAGAGGTCGACTGTAGACAGTCTAAGGTTAAAGTTTCTGGGGTTTGGGGAAGAAACCAGAGTCAGGTAGTGCATTCCAGGCATTGATCACTCTGTTGCTGAAGTCGTATTTTCTGCAGTCGAGTTTGGAGCGCTTTACATTTAGTTTGAATCTATTACGTGCTTGTGTATTGTTGCGGTTGAAGCTAAAGTAGTCATTAACAGGAAGTACATTTTGGTATATGATTTTATGAACTACATAACATGTAGTATTGATGAATACATACATGAACATATTTTATGTTGTAGGATGTAGTGCAGAGCCATATTAACAGCATCATCTGTCGATCTATTTGCTCGGTATGCAAATTGCAGGGGGTCTAACAGTGGATCCGTGATGGTTTTCAAGTGGGATATCACTAGCCTTTCAAAGGTTTTCATAACTATAGATGTTAGAGCAACTGGTCTGTAGTCATTCAGTTCCTTGATGGAGTGCTTCTTCGGCACTGGGATGATAGTGGAGCATTTCAAGCAAGAAGGAACATGGCATATCTCTAGTGATTTATTGAAGATTTGGGTGAAGATGGGGGCCAATTGATCAGCACAGACTTTTAAGCAAGAAGGAGTTATCTTGTCTGGGCCTGGTGCTTTTCCTGGCTTCTGTCTGTGAAATAGATCTTGCGCTTCCTTTTCTGTGATCACCAGGGGTTGTGAACCCAATGGGATGGGGTCAGTTGTAGGTGGTTTGGCTGTTGTTGGTGTGTCTGGGATGGAGGTTGTGGAGATAGGTGGCTGTAGTTTCCTTTCAAACCTGCAGTAGAACACATTCAGGTCATCTGCCAATTGCTGATTTCTTTCAGCTTGGGAAGGAGGTTTGCCGTAACCGGTGATGTTTTTAAGAGTTTTCCACATGTTTGCTGGTTCATTTGTTGAGAACTGATTCCTTAGCTTTTCAGAATAGCTTCTTTTTGCTGCTCTGATCTTCCTTGTTAATAATTTCTGGCCTGATTGTACAACATTCTATCACCTTTTCTGTAGGCTTCCTCTCTGGAACGACATAGCTCTTAAGTTTAACTATGAACCAAGGTTTATTGTTACTGTATATTCGCAAGTTGCTGGTCGGTACACATAGGTCTTCACAGAAGCTGACATATGATGTTATAGTATCTGTGAGTTCATCCAGGTCTGCAGAGGTATCTTCAAAAATATTCCAGTCCGTGCAGTCAAAGTAAGCCTGTAGCTTTAACTTTGCCTCTTCAGTCCAAGTCCTCATTGATTTAATTGTTGGTTTCGTGGCTTTAAATCTTTGTCTGTAAACAAGTACAAGGTGAATCATGCAATGATCAGAGTGGCCCACAGCTGCTCGTGATAAGGATAAGCATCTTTTAGTGTTGTGTAGCAGTGGTCTAAAGCAGGGGTAGGCAAAGTTGGCTCTTCTATGACTCATGGACTTCAACTTCCAGAATTCCTGAGCTAGCATGATTGGCTCAGAAAGTCTGGGAGTTGAAGTCCATGAGTCATAGAAGAGCCAACTTTGCCTACCCCTGGTCTAAAGTATTCTCGCCTCTGGTGGGACAATTGACATGCTGAAAGTATTTTGGAAGCTCTTTCGTTAAGTTACCTTTGTTAAAATCACCTAGAATAATGGCCAGTGAATGGGTATTTGGCTTCAGCCTCCATAATCTGATCAGCTAGCGTTTGTAAAGCCTTGTTTACACAGGCTTATGGTGGGATATACACCATAATTAGTAGAAATGATGTGAACTCACGTGGAGAATAAAAAGATTTGCAGTTGATAAGTAAAGACTCTAAGTTTTCATCACAGAATTTGTGTATTATAGTTATGTCCTGAGATCAGCTGTTGTTGATTATATATATATATATAGATTGTAGAACTATCATAATAGATAATAGATAGATAATAGATAGATTGCAGAACTATCGGGAAAAAAGGGAGGCGGCTTATGTGTGTGTGTATATAATATATATATATACACACACACACACACACATAAGCCTCCTCCCTTTTTCCCCGATAGTTCTACAATCTATCTATTATCTATCTATTATCTATTATGATAGTTCTACAATCTATCTAGCTATCAAAAATAGCATTTGTTCTACTCTGAATGATAGTTTTGATGAATTTTTTAGCATAGTAGAAGATGCAATCTTCTAATACTTGACTCAAACTATAAAAACTCACATAAACAGCAGGGAGACTGCTTGTCCTTCCAAGGCCCCATCATTACCACTTATATATTGCAAATTAATAGATCATTGTTCCTCTTTATAATTCCATCCCTGGGTTCTCATTGGAAAGGCATAGGTCTGCTAGTAAGCACTATCATGGCACAGAAAGATTTCTCACCCAACCTTCTGTATGTTTTGCGTGGTGTTAACTTCATCATTACCACTAGAGATGCAAAATCCTACCTAGTCAAGTCCAGATGCAGTTGTCCATCTTACCAGAACTTTTTCTTCCATGCTCTGCCCCTCCAATATTCTTCAGACATGGGATAATAGGAATATTTTAACACTTCACTTTGTTGCAAAAATTACATAAAACCAGAACAGCAATATTTTCAGCCAAACATTTCCTGTACCTATGGATCAATTCTGCATAATTGTTTGGCATATTGTTATCCTCTTTAGAGAACTGCTTCAGTTTATTGATGTTTTGGGGTAGTCTTGCATGAATTACTATTTCTGTTTAACTACAATATTTCACTTGGGTTAAGAGCTTTGACTTGGCTATTCCAAAATATAAAATTTCTTTTGTTTCATTCATTCATTCTGTTTCATGTTTGTATGTTCAGAATCACTGTCATGGTGCATGACTCATGTTGATTTAGGCTTCGTGCTACAGATAGATATTCTGACTTTCTCTTTTAGAATTTTCAGTACAATCCAGACTTCTTCCTACAATTGCTGAGTCTGCAAACTAGCCCCCAACTATGATATTTCGATCACCATGCTTCATAGTGGGATGCTGTTCTTTTGCTTAAACATAGTTTTTTAGCTTGTTCATAGTTTCTTATCCATGCCATAAAACACTGCTTTTATCTCAATCATAAAAGCTTCTAGGTCATTCTGGTGGTTCTTCGCAAACTGAGGATGGTGGCAATATTGAGCATTTTTCTCCCTGGTATTATTCAATTCTTGTTTGATATCCTCTTTGTAATGCACTCATGAATACTCACATTAGATATTCTACAGATCTTTTGCCATTATTCTAAGTTTATATACTGCAGCCTCCCACAATACTGCATACCTTGCACTTGGGTGATTTTTGTTGCATCACCATTTCTGGGAAGTGTAACAATTAGCTTGCCTTTTCTTCATTTATACATTGTCTGCCTGATTATGGATTAAAGGCGGCCAAAGATTTTGGCTGTGATTTGTAGCCATTTCCAACCTTATTAAAATGAATTATATGACTGGCCAATTCATAACTGTGATTCTATCTAGTGTACAAAAAAAGAAAAAAATTAGAGTTATGCCTCCAAGCTAATATCCTAGCCCCAATGTCCAGGAGAATAGCCAAGTCTTCAAAGCTTTCTTGAATGCTAACAGGATTGGAGTTAGTAAAGTCTCAGAATGGCATTGTCACAGGGCAAGTATCACAACAGAAAAAGCATGATAATCAAAACATTATTTTTCTGAATTGGGATACCTCTTTTGATCGGGGGTTAAGTTATTTCCTCAGGAATCTGTTGTAAATGGCAGACTATATGGCAACTAGTGTTTGTAGTCCAATACTAATGCAATATCAGGTTTTCAATTCAATTATATAGAATGTGAAGGATGTGTGTTTGTGTTTTATTTTTATAGTTATAATGTCCACTGAAGATGGCATTTAATTTAGTTGTACGAGGTGCAATGACAATAAAGTAAACTTAACTTAACTTGTATGTGTGTATGCATGTGTTTGAGGGGGATGGTCCTTATGGTCTTTCTTAAATATAATTTTATTGAAACATTTAAAAAACAAGAGGAAAGATAAACTAAATCAGAAAAAACGTATAAAAGAGAATCCTAAAAGGTAAAAAAGAAGAAAAAAATATAAAATATAAAATGGCTTCCATTTTTCCTTACAAGCAGTTATGAGAACAACTGTACATTTACCTTTTTCTCTAAAGTTACCTCATGACTCTCTTCTTGTTATAATCTAGCCTATTTGTCAAAACTATAGATTAAGTTCATTTTTTCTGTTTTACACAATAAGTCCATAAGGGGTGAAGAAGTTTTCTATAATCAAAGTCAAATCTTATTGTCATCTCATTTGATTGGAACATTTGGTTCAACTTACTGAGAACTATTTATCCTAGGGTTAACATGTTTTTTCTGATATAAACACAGAATATTGGCTCAATGTGTTCTATACACACAGGACCTAGATCACTATTTTCAGTGCTCTTTGCTTAACTAGTGTTCCATATAGGAAACACTATGATTTTTAATCACTGATCCTAGAATCTGTTTAATAAGGGTTGGTTGCATTCATATTGTTATTGGAAATGTTATTTCAAAAACGTTTGGAACATTAACTCATATGGATTTGATGTCCCTTTATTGCCGTATGGTGGGCTGAAATCAGTAAGTCTGCTAATATTTATTCATTCACAACAATTATGTAAGAACAATCACTGAGTGTTAAAGATGCTTCTATTCTTCTTTTGCATTGCTACTCTTAGAATTTGGAATCTAGCAAGGCATCAAGAACTGAGGCATGGCAGTTGATAAAAATTATGTAATATTGGAAGGAGAAATGTATACTTAATTTGCAGCAATGAAGTGATGACACATTGTCATTGATTTTGTTTTAATAAAAGGAAAAAGACTTTTGAGCAATAAGTTAAAGCTACCCAAAAATATATTATATTATTTAAGTTCTCCTGGACAAATATTTATGGACAGAAAAATAAAACATAAAAGGTGAGATGAGCATATAGACTCTGCATTGTTAATATATTCCTCACTTTTATAAGATATTAGTATCACCATGAAAACTGGAGGAGTATAAAACTGAGAATATAAAATAAAATAAAAGCCTACGAATTTAAATTTACATCATAGGTTAAGACACATGGGAGACAGATTAGCATGAGTAAGTTACGAATATTTGCTCTGCAGAATATTTGCTTTTATATTAAATCATCAGCTGAGTCAAATATATTTTCCTTTTCTGGATCCCTGGTATAACTTGAAATTTAGGAGAATCAAATTTCAATAACATAAACTATGGATTAAAAACTTTTCTTAGGTAAATGTTTATGATTCTTCCTGAACTTCTCAAAGAATTTTCTAACAAGTTGCAATTCAATGTATTTATATATATTCCAACTCTTCCTGACATTTCAGCAACATAAAAATTGTACTTAAAAATACTGAAGAACTTACAAATATAAAATTAATCCTTTATGCAGTCATCTTCAATAGGCAAACCTCCTTCCTGCCCAAAATGAAGATTACTGAATCAAACTAAGCTTTCTAGTTAAAGTAGGACACTGTTTGAACAAAATAATTGCTTGTTTGACAGGAGCATTAAAATAAACTGACTTACAGATAAGTCATATTACTGTGTTTAGATACTGTACTCCAATTCATATATCAGCAAAACAAATCAAGAACTTTGGTAACAGTAATGTTCAGAGAAACAGGTGAAAGATATTTAGCTGCTGTTGGGGTGGGAACTGTCATTTGCTCATTCTCTAAACAGCGAGGAGCCTACCCTATATGTTTTGTCATGTAGACCCTAGCTGTTGGAATACTGACCTCAAATAAATGCACATTTAAGGTAAACAAATATTCTTAGTAATAGTTTTTAATATCTTTAAATCAATCTTCTACTGAATATGTTTGAGTTCATAATATAGTAGATCATACTAAGCCTGGAATATGTGATCTCTCCAAATACCCTGAAAAAGCAATAGTTTAACAGAACAGAGGCAAAATTAAGCATTATTTATTTTTCTTCCCTTTTTTTTAAAAAAAATAACAAGTCTACCTGATATAGAGGCCAACTCTGAAGCGGACCAAAATTGTTAGCGCATTACCCGATTACTCATTTTGCCACACCCCCTTTTAGGTCCTTCTGGTCTAGAATTGCCAACTGACTGAGTTTTGGAGACAGATACTATCTAAAGGTGAATCATGAAGAACCCTTATAACTTCGTGGGCAATATCTTGGGATATGCATAACCCCCCCCCACACACACACGTGTAAGATCTGAAAAAAATTGACATATTGTCAATGGAACAAAGCAAAATCAAGAGAAAAATGTACGTTTGTAAGTATAAGTACAATCTATTCTTTACTTCCAGAAAAATGATTGTATAACCAGATTGTGAAAGTTGATTGCGTCCAAACTTCGGAAAAAAATTGCAAAAAATCACATGCAAAAATAGAAAATCAAGGTTTTACTAGAGATTTTATTAAAGGGTAAATCTGTCTTAACACTATCTGCCTAGATGTTTTCAAGATCACAGTGTTTACCAGTATTAAAAAAATTGGTGGAAAAAAAGCAAGTTCTTTTAAAATCGTAGTTCTAATTTTGGAACCAAAGCAACTAATTAAAACTGAATTAGAAAGTATTCTATTTATTTTCATTTTCAGAAAACTGTATCTAATCTTGCTTACATTAAATAACGTTAGCAACACATTTATTCAATGGTACCCAACTTTGTTCATTGAGGCTTACTCCTAGACACTGAGATTTTGTGATTTCTGAGAGATTTACTGTTGAGAACAGTAAAGAAATAAATAAATCTGCGTCTATCTATAAAACATTCTAAGCATGGCCTAAGCCCTAAGGCAAATGATAACGGAGGAGAGAGGATTTCAAAGTGCTTCTCTGAAATGTTTTTTTCTTCTAAATAAACACAAATATATATGCATGTATGTTACCAGGCTTCTGTGCATAAAGGCCTTCTCAGATTTCCCCTTCCTTTCTCCTCGATGCTGCCGATATCCTCTTCTTGATTTAGATAAAAGGAAGCAAAGATGTTAGTCTGACAAAAAAACGGCCCAGCAATTTACATGCACATTAGCGGTCGTAGATTTAGAAATAAAGGGACGTTAAGCTGGATCCAAACAGAATGTTGGTCTTGTAGTGGTTGTTGTTATCACTACTTCCGAAAAAACAGTAATGGGACAGAAAGGAAAAAAATGTTCTGCAATTGCAACGCCAACGTCTTAGATTTGAAAGACAATAGCAATTTTTAGTTAATAATGCACCACCATTACCGGCCTTTATTTTCTGCTCCCGCTTCGAAACTGGGGTGGAAGGCTAGACCTCTTTGTCCCTCCCACAGTCACACTATTAGTCCCCCTTTCCTGCTATTCTCAAATTCCGACACGGTGGGACAGCGTAGGGAAGACCGACTGTTTAGCAAAATCTGCAATCCCCTGCGCACTAAAGTGAGTAGCAAATCCAAATGTATGTAATTATGAGCAAAAAGAACGCGGTTTGCTTCCTTTTCCTTATTAGTTTGATTACACCACCACTCTTCGTTAGAACAATAAAACATAAATGTGTAATGCCGTTCCCTCTCCTGGTTATCCAGTTAGGGTTTTCCATCTAACTGATGGTAATTATTCCGACAAAAGTAGGAAGCGCCAACCTGCGCGTGCGCAACAGTCTTTCGCTAACTGGCGGACGGCAGCCTATAGGATGTTTTTGAAGCAGAGCCGGCGGGGTTTGGGTTTACAATCAGGACCTTCCTTTTACGTTCGTCCCGTTGCGTGCGGTTCATCGAAGGGCTTGAAGGATTTGGATAGAGTCCATCCTACTCCCCTCAGCTGTCACTCTTTCTCCCGTGCTCTCTGAGATTGGTTGTTTCCTTGCAAATGTTACGTTACCTGATTAGGTAATCTTAACTACCGAGTATTGAAGATTTTATCTGTAACAAAACATTTGCAAGCTTTTCATTTCATTTTTCCCTAGCAACTGAGATCCCCCCCTAGTAACAGATTAAAAATAATCAAGTGGTACTGTGTTGCCAAACCTAGATTTGCGGGGGGAGGGGTACCTTGACTCCTGGCAATTGGCTGGACAAATTTTTCAGTTTTCTTGATAACATTTTAAGAAGTAATTTGTCACTGCCTTTTTTAATTGGTCTCTTGTCTAACAGTTACCGGCTCAAGATGAACCATACTTTCATTTAAACTAAGTTTTAAGTTTCATTCAGTTTACTTTTCATTGAACTCAAAGTTGCCACAAGCCAATTAGATAAGATGCAGACGATAGTATGATACCCTTGTTATGTGTCAGGCATCAGTGTTAACTTTTCTTTCCAATTGAATTGTTATTCTACTCAGTTATAAAGTATGAAGCTCTCACCAACTATACTGCAATGAAATGGTTTTGTAAGTTCCATTTTCCATCACTTTTACAACTTCATTTTATCAGCAAACATCATATTCCTATATAATCTAGTCATTTTCTTAACATGAATATATGATGTGGTTTTTCTTGCTTAAATAAGATTAACAACATCCCACAAAGGAGAACTATAGAACCATTGCCTTGAAAAACATTTGTGTCAGTAGAAAAGCAAGCAGGCAGAGGGAAATGAAGACAACAGCCTCAGGAGAATGGCTTAGCTCATGGCTCTTATCTTTTGTGCCACATTTGACAGGAATATCTTGATAGATCTGTCTTATTTAGGGTTTCTGATAATTTATTGAGCTCAAAAGTTTGAAGATGGGCGTAGAGCTGTGTGCCATTGATACACTGGTGGAATACCTCAAAATAATTTTGTCTGCTGAGAGCCATATTAAAAAATGGAGAGGACAAAAAAATCCTAAAGAATTCATTCATAAGCACATCTCATTTGTTATAGCACATTCTGATTATTAATCACAAAATTACTAGAGTCATCATCATGCTGTATTTTAATCTAGTGAGGAATTCTAGAAGTATATAATGGTTGAGGATACTATATACTGTAAAATGATTATACTTTTTGTAACTTTTGGAATCCACTCTCCTGTGATTTTGTGTTATTTATAGTTTTAAATTGTTTAAATTGTATTTTAATGATTTAGTTTTTTAATTGTTAATTGTTTTGACATTTTTAATTGTGTGTGCCAGACATAATCACATATGTGAGATGGGTGGCTACTTAAATTTAATTAAATAAAGTCAGACTGACTTTGAAAAAATATTACATCTTCCTTATGCATGTATTTGGTATACGTCTCTGTCCAAGACAATCATGCAGGTTTTAAACAATTATATTTCTAAAATTCTCCTGTGTCTCATATATATTTTTGAGTCATGCTGTGATGCAATCCAACTTATAAATAAGAAATTCATTTGTTTGTTAATTTCCTAGTTTGTTAACGAAGCATCTGCAAGAAAACCATCAAATTCAGAGCCCCAAGGACCCCACAGTTCAACCCTGACCTGAAAATATTTTTTCTGCAGTACCACATATGAAAATCAAACACTTCGTAAAGCACACAATGGGAGAAATTTGCATGTAGGCACTCTTCCATCAAGGAACAATTATTCTTTCTGCATGAATACCTATGATAGCATGTCCTGCCCAGTAGTGTCAGATACAAATCTCTAATAAACTGGATAGCAGAACTAAGGAACCACCAAGAACACTCCTACCAATGTTGACAGGGCGAGCCACTAGTATATAAAAATAAGAGCAAACCCTACTGATGATGTTTCCTAGTTTGGTAATGAAACACTGCAAAAAAGCCATCAGGTTCAGAGAGCAACAAGCACTTACAGTTATCCTTTCCATCATGTAAAGTTTCTGGATGCATAATTGATACAATTGGTCCTCAGATTACCACAGTAATTGGATTTGGAATTGCTGTCTCTAAATGATATGGTTGTAAAACATGATATAACATGACTGTATCACTTAGCAACAGCAATTCTGGTTGCCATCATAATCGCAGGACAACACCAGTCATTAAACAGGAAGAAGTGGAATTCCAGGAAAGGAATGTGGGAGTACGGGGGTGAGTGGTGGAGAGTGCTCTTGCGGAAAGGGGGTTGCAGTGGTCAGCTGATACAAGGCGTAGGCAGGTTAGCAGACACTGTGCATGGGTCAAAGAAGTTTTTGGAGAGCTCGGAGTGGCCTCACTACAAAGGGTAAATGTCTACACTACATAGAAGATAGTATAGAGCAGTGATGGCGAACCTATGGCACGCGTGCCACAGGTGGCACGCGGAGCCATATATGCCGGCACGCGAGCCGTTGCCCTACCTCAGCTCCAGCGTGCATGTGCACTCTGGCCATCTAATTTTTGGCTTGCACAGAGACTCTGGGAGGGTGTTTTCGGCTTCCGGCAGGCGGGGGAGGGCGTTTTCACCCTCCCCAAGCTCCAGGGAAGCCTCTGGTGCCTGGGGAGGATGAAAAACGAGCCTACTAGGCCCACCAGAAGTTGGGAAACGGGCCGTTTCTGGCCTCCGGAGGGCCTCCAGGGTGGTGGGGAGGCCATTTTCACCCTCCCCAGGGATTGAATTATGGGTGTGGGCACTCGCGCATGCGCGATAGCACGCGAGCACGCTCTTTTGGCACCCGAGGAAAAAAAGGTTCGCCATCACTGGTATAGAGGGACAGGATCCTTAGGAGAAAAAGCAGTTTGAGCAACTTATTAAAAGAATTTGTGATATTTATTTATTTATTTAAATGGATTTCTATGCCGCCCAACTCCCGGGGGACTCTGGGCGACTCACAACATATCAGAATCCATTCCACAGTATAAAAAATACAATAATTAAAAAGTACAAAAATTAAAAAGAGTACCTCACATTCACAATCAAGGGGATCATTCTCAGCCTGCCCTGCTTCCCCATTGACACTGTTGTAAGACATCAGCTGAGAAGGTCACAAATGGTGATCAGATGACTGGCTTGCTACAATCAGATGACTGGGCTTGTTATAAGTGCAAAGTGGAACCTGAGTATCAGTTTGCGATCGCATGACTGTGACGGGACTGAGATGCTGAATCTTCCCAGACTAGTCATAAGTCCATTTTTTTCAATGTCACAATAATTTTGAATGGTCCCTGAATGAATGGACATAAGACAAGGACTACCTGTATGTGTATTTGTGTTGTGACATATTGCAGGATGAAATCTGGATAAGTGCACAACAGCCAAAGACTTAATAGCTGTCCATCAACACCCAAATCAACAACTAAAAAGCCACACACCAGGCACCACATAAACACTACCCATTGAATAGCTCAAAGAACACATTCTGGTAGAGAGACATTTCCTAAGGATGTGCTCCACCACGAGTCTGAAAGCTTGTAAAACTAAACTTGTGACCAAGTTTAGTTTTAATCACAAGTTTAGATTGGTACCAGTGACCAATCCAGATTGGACTTCCAACGTTATCCTAGGACAGGCCTTTATTCATGTGACATATTGTGCAGTTTCTGCTTTCTTCTGAATCAATGAAAATAAAATGCCATTGTTACATATTTTTGCATCACATTGGCACAAACAAACCTGTATATTTTTGTTTGTTCTGTAATTTGAGAATGGTAGTCTGAAACTGAGAATAATTTCAGGTGAAACCTATTTAAAAATCATGTTACATTTTAGTAGACCAAAGACCATGATTGTTATGACTATAAGCACACACATATTCTTGATTTGAGGGTGGTTTCAAATGAATGGAATGCAACAATTATGATTGTATGATTCTGATGCTACGAAGCCCCATTAGATCCTTATGTAGTCTTATTACATTCTTGAATGAGATTATGAAGAAACAGTTTCCTTAACTTTACTGTTCCAATTTTAAGATGTGTGCCGAGTTTGGGAAACATTAACCTAGAGAAGGCTTGACCGCAATTTCAAAATCTGTTTGGTATAACTGTACACTTCCCATTTAAATTATACTGCTATTCTTCTGCTCCTGCTGAGCGGAAGCCGAGTTATCCCCCTCGTTCCCTGTTCCTTTCCATTAGGAACCTCCGGTTTCGACAACACAATCGCGAACTGCTGCGAGCCGCGTTAACGAGAAAACGTTACCGCGACTTCCGGAAAATGTGACCGGATGCGGGACTTCGACTCGGAAGAAAATCTCGAAGCCAGGTATCGTGGCCACCAGTAGATTGTTTCATTGATCGGAACAGGGTGGGTGAGTATCTTTGCAGGAGGTTCGGGAAGGGCGAAAACTAGACAGGAGCAAACTTTCCTTGGAAGCAAAACGGAGCCTGCTTAATGCCCAACTCTTTCCATGCCTCCCAAGGGCTTTTCTGACTGAGATCCTGTTGTTGAGGATCTCTTCCTCCAGTCTCCTGCCCCCGTTTGCCTGCCGCCGAGTGGGATTTCGGTGGCTTAGGAGCTTTCCTTTCCCTTCAAAGGAAAGGTTGCTCTGAAAGTAGCTCTGCAAAATAATAAATCTTTGGATTCTTCGGACACAAGAGGTCCCCCCTGCCAGCCACTTAGGTGTTTTTCGGGCGGTAGGCCACGACAGTCCTGTTAAAAAGAGTATTTAAACATGATGGATATTTAGCCGATGAGAATTGATGCATCTGAGTTTAAATTTAGATTTTTCATTAAGTTTATGTTTTAGGATGGTTTTTAGGGTATTCCTGTTGATTGGGGGGAGCGCTCCTTGAACTCAATTTTTTTAACTTAAAATGAATTAAATAACTTTTGCATTCATGCAGAAAATGCTGGAAGCTAGAATACCATTTCAGTAGTCTTCACATTTAAAGTGTTTACTAAGCCTTTAAAATATCATCTATAATACGTATCTTAAATAGGTCAGTTTTAACCATGACATTTTCCCAGTTAAGAAATTGATTCTAGTTTTGAACAGAATATTAGAATAAGAAAATTAGTTAGACATAGATCTTCTATTTAGTTCTATTATATCTGTAAATTAACATTGATATTGAATGTTTTCAATACTTTCTTTCAACCATCTTTTAGTTTCACTTTATGAAATAGTGTTCATCCAGACATCATTAAGATTAGTAACCTCTATGCCTTATATATCTTGTCATGCATCTTGGATTTTATATTGTATTATGGTTTTAATATAGAATTTTTAGAGGTTTGCATTGAATTGGTGATGTATGTAAATGTAATATAAATTTATGTTATGTTAATGCAAAATTATTTGTAATTGTCCTGTGTGTTAACTTCATTTTTATAATGAAAATTGGATTAAAATTAAAAATATGTTTTTTCTGCTAGAAGCTCTAGTATGACAGCCAAATGTAATATATTTTAATTCTCAGTTTTTCTTACAAGAAGATAGCCTTGTTCGTGGATACTCAAGTAGCTTATATTGGGGAATGGGGAAGGTACAATTAAATTTGTTTTTAATTGATACGAACTAAGATTTTTGACTATTCAGTTTTAAATGCAATATCTCAATGAATATTTTACTTTATCAGTGCAATTGCAAGTACCGTATTTTTCTCTCTCTAAGAATGTTCACTTCTTCTTTTTTTGCAGAATTTCAAAATGACTAAAAAAAGAAAACATCAAGAAGATTTTCATAAACTGAAATTAAAAGTTGGGAAAAAGAAGCCTCGACTAGAAAATGCAACTGACACAAATTTCAGAACAAAGACTATACATCTTCCTGAGCAGCTGAGACAGGATAGTATACTTCCAACCAATAATAGAAAGCTTAATATAAAGGTAAAAAAAGTTTGAGTACCCTGCCTGATTGTTGTAATTAGTTTTAGACCAATTTTAACAGAAATTAACTTTTGTAAAAGTAAGCATTTTACCAGACATGGAAAAGAACATTTTTCCACATATAGTCCCTATTTCTATGTAATCTAATAGGTATTTCATATCCATATATAGTCCAGATCTCTGTATAATTTAATAAGTGTTCCATGTTTTTTCATTTTCATTTTAGTTGAACAACGATGCTATAGTTAGAATGACTCTGGGGTAATTTTTAGTCACCATAGTTTATTGTCTGTTATAAATTATAGCTTTCTCTGCTTTATGTCAGTTATATCCTGCATATCACGCTCAGCTCTTTATATTATAATTTTCAATCAATTTATTTCACTACCAATTTTTTTAAAATATATTTTTAAGAAGCAGTTGCAAAGGAAAATGTTTAAAATATAATGTGATATATCTAAATTCTAAAATATTTTACAATGGAAAGAGTATTAAGAGAAATGTTTTATGTTATATTTTAGGATCTGCTTTCACAGATGAATCACTATAGTGCAGGAGTTAAACAAAGTGCACTTTTTGGACTCAAGGACCTGCTGTCTCAGTACCCATTCATAATTGATGCTCACCTTTCAAATATACTGAGTGAGTTAGCAGCTGTGTTTACAGACAAGGACTCTAGTGTACGAAAAGCAGCAGTCTGCCTTCTTCAATTCCTGGCTCCCAAAATACGAGCTGAGCATATCTCTCCATTCTTCCCTTTAATGAGTGCTCATCTTTCTAGTGCCATGACTCACATCAGTGAAGAAATTCAGGAAGATTCTCTGAAGGTATTGGATATTTTTTTGAAGGAATACCCTACTCTCCTGAGGGATCGCAGTACTGTGTTACTGAATAACTTTGTGGAACTTATTTCTCATCAGCAACTGTCAACACAGCAGAAAAGTAGAGATAAAATAAGTTGGATGATTTCTGTTAATCCTAGCCGCAGAATGATGTCTCAACAATGGAGGCTGAATGTTCTAGTTAGACTCCAAAAATTCCTTCAGATCTTGGTAGAAGATTTTAGTATACTAGAAATTGACAGTGAGGGGCAGAAAGAGCGAACTCATAGTGTAGGAATTCAGAAGTCCTTATGTGTCAATTGGCAAGAACATGCCGCCGGCCAACAGCACATCCAGTTGTATGAAAATGGTGACTTATATCCTAAAATTAATTCATTGTTTACACTAAGGTAAGAAATTTGTATGCTTGGAACTAGTTTAAAATGCTACACTTAGTAGTTATTGTTTACCAAACAATTCAATAATAATTGTAATTTATTATATTCTTTTAAAATTTAATTATGCATTTTTTGTTGAAAGCTTAGAATATTTCAGTGGGAGTTTGTTTTTATAAAAGATTAGAATGTATTTATTTTTTCTCTGATTCTAGTAAACAGGTGATTCCCAGAATCCAGCATGGGTTTGTTAAGTATTGGTTATACCAAAAAAATCGTATTGTTTTTGATAAAGTGACTAAATTGGTGGACCAAGAAAGTGGATATAGTATAGTTAGATTTCAATATTTCATAAAGTAGTCTACATTCTACTCCTTGGTAAAATAGAACTGTGTGTGTGAGAGACATTACCACTACCCAATAAATCGGCAGTTGGCTGACCAACCACTTTCCCATATGGTCCTCAGTGGACTACATCTGGATGGAGGGAAGCATGTAGTAGAGTTTCTCAAAGTTCTTTTTAGGCGC
The DNA here is from genome assembly GCA_023053685.1 of Diadophis punctatus similis. Lineage (NCBI taxonomy): Eukaryota > Metazoa > Chordata > Lepidosauria > Squamata > Dipsadidae > Diadophis > Diadophis punctatus. Next base: position 5,256,288 of record JALIGW010000008.1, on the reverse strand, counting down.
ATTGGTCTTCAATATTTTCATAAATGACCTGGACGAGAGGATTGAAAGGTGCTCATCAAATTTGCAAAGCTGGAACGGGGGTATTGCTACCACTTTGGGGAAAAGATCTTGAAAGATTTGAGCCCTTGTTGGGCCTTATCCAACAGGGTGCAGTTCAGTGGCAAGAAAAATAAAATGTTGCACCTAGGCAGGAAAAACTAGATGCACAGATAGAGGATGGGCAATACATAGCTCACTATAGTGCCTCTGGGAGGTATCTAAATGTCTGGGTGGACCAGTGCTTACACATGATTCATCAGTGTGCTGAAGTTGCCCAAAAATCAATGCAATCCAGGCTGCATCAACAGAAGGATGCATATGGAGATCAAGAGAAGTGATATAACTGCTCTATATTGCCTTGGTGAGGCCACATTTGGAATACTGCGTCCAGTCTAGCCACCACAATAGAAAGATGCTGAGGCCTCTAGAAACAGTGCAGAGAAGAGCAACAGAGATGAAAAGGGATCTGAAAGTCAAATCCTGTTAAGAACAGTTAAGGAAACTAGGTACGTTTAGCCTAATGAACAGAAGCTTAGGGGACACATGATACCAGTCATCCACTATTTGAATGGCTGTCGTAGGAAGAGAGCATTGATTTACTCTCCATAGAACCTGAGGTAGAAGCAATAGGTAGAACCTCATCAGAGGGTGATCCAAGACATTTCCAGATGGAGAGAAGAATTAAATTAATCAGTGGAACAGCTTATTTCCTGAAGTTGTGGGTTCTCCATCATTGGAGGTTTTCAAGAAAACATTGGACAAACATTTTTCTGAGACAGAATCAGGACTTCTGCCTCGGGCAGCGGGTTGGACTAGAAGACCTCCAAAGTCCATTCCCACCCTATGATTTTGTGAAACTATATTGTACTTGATAGTGATTGTATTAAAGGCTGTTTTATTCTATCCTTGAAGGAAAAACACTTGGCCAATGGATAAACATGGGGATGACTCTGTTATGTTTTAGATTAGATGACAATTTGTGGCACAGGAAAAATTTGTGGCACAAGAAAAAAATGGATTCAATTAAATATCAACATATCCTAGATCTAATACTCCACAATCAGTTAAAAATTTGAAGCTAAAAGCTAAAAAATAATTACATTTCAATAGGACAAAAATGTAATTAACAAGGATAGAATCAAGATCACGTGAAGTTCTAGTACCACTTTACAAACCTTAGAAAGACCACACTTGGAATACTGCATCCAATTCTGCTTATCATAATATAAAAAGATGTTGAGACTCTGGAAAGACTGCAGAAAAGAGCAACAAAAATTATTAGGGAACTAGAGGCTAAAACATACAAAGAATGGTTACAGGGATTAGCTATGTCTAGTTTAATGAAAAGGAGTACTAGGGGAGACATAGCACTGTTAACAATATTTGAGGGGCTCCTACAAAGGCAAGTGCCCCCCAATTGTTTTCCAAAGCACCAAAAGGTAAGACGAGAAACAAAGATAGAAACTAACCAAAGAGATAAGCATCCTAGAATTAAGGAGAACTTTCCTAATGCTGAGAGCAATCAACCAATGGAACAACTTGCCTTTGTTGTGGATGCTCCATTACTGGAGGCTTTCAAAAAGAGACTGGACAATTATTTATCTGAAATGATATAGGGCCATGATGGCGAACCTATAGCACGCGTGCCAGAGCTGGCACGCAGAGCCCTCTCTGCTGGCATGTATGCTGTCGCCCCAAGTCCGATCTCTGTGAGCTTCTGCTTCCCTGCAAACAATGAAACAGAAGATCATGAAAGAAAAGATCTTACCTCTTGCCACGCTGCCAGTGTTGGGATGCCCCGCTTCCCCCTGGCCAGCTGGTCTTCGGTCTCTGCTGCGCATGCACGCATGTCAGTGCATATGCACTTTCACGCACGTTCACGCATGCGCACACACACTTTTTAATTTGGGCATGTGCATGCGTGCAATTTGGGCACTCGGTGTCTTAAAAGTTTGCCATCACTGATATAGGGTCTCCTGCTTGAGCAGGAAGTTGAAGACCTTACAGAAAATAAAGATTTTGAATGGCCCAGAGAGCTCCCTACTTGGCTTTTTAGAAAATCTGTGGTGATATGTAAGGCATATAGAATGTTTTAATGTTCCTACTCTTCCTTGCAAAATACGTTTACAAAGAAGACAATATGTGACAATATTCTCAAAGTAAGAATAGAAAAACTTTATACTGGAAATGTTGAACATTATTATTTCTGCCAAAAAAGATGTGCTGATTGAAAAAGTCCCCAATTTTCTTATTTTGAATCTAATGTATAAACAAATGCACATAAACAGTAAATATGCTCCAATGTAGCAGAAAGATGTCATATTGCAGGGGTCGGGAACCTATGGCTCGCGAGCCAGATGTGGCTCTTTTGATGATTGCATATGGCTCGCAGATAAAACAAAATATTCTCACTTGTTTTAATTAAGGTGACCAGACGTCCCGATTTTGGCGGGACAGACCCGCTTTTTAATCATTTGTCCCGCGTCCCGCCCGCCCTCTTAAAAAGTCCCGATTTTTTAAAACAATGTCGGGACATCTGGTCACCTTAAAACACCCACCCATGCCTTTCTCTCTGCAAGGCGGGCGCAGAGAGATGACGTCGCTGCTGTCGGCGCCCCACGCTGATTGGCTGTTGAAGGGTGAGCGGCGGCGGCGACAGCAGCAAGCCGGGAGCGCTCGCCCAGAATTGGAGTCAGCGAGCAGCCGGGCATCGGGGCTCTTCCCCTGCCTTCTCCATCCTCCAGGGTCGCCACTGCGGGGGTTCCGTCTCTCCGGTGGTGCCTGCGTTGGAAGGGAAGGGGGGGAAAGAAAGGCAGCCTGCGGGGCTTGGCACGGCTGGGAGTTGCGAGGCGGCGTAGCAACCGGGCTGTTCCTCCGGGTGTGCTAAAGTGCTTGAGTTTTTTCTCTCTCACACACACATGCACAACCTTCCAACGACAGGGAAGTCGTGCTGGGAAATCCAGTCCGACCCGGTCGTTGGAAGGTTGTGCATGTGTGTGTGTGAGAGAAAAAACTCAAGCACTTTAGCACACAGCCCGGCAAAGACGGGTGAGGAAGGAGAGAGAGGGGCGGGTCCTGTCCCCAGAGCTCTTCGGAAGCGGGGAGAAAAAAAGTAACTTGTAAGCGTGTGAGCCAGGGAGAAAAGGGGGAGGAGGAGGAAAGTTCCCTGGGTGTCTCCTGCCCGCGCTGCGCCCCGCTTCCGAAGAGCTCTGGGGACAGGACCCGCCCCTCTCTCTCCTTCCTCACCCGTCTTTGCCGGGCTGTGTGCTAAAGTGCTTGAGTTTTTTCTCTCACACACACACATGCACAACCTTCCAACGACCGGGTCGGACTGGATCTCCCAGCACGACTTCCCTGTCGTTGGAAGGTTGTGCATGTGTGTGTGAGAGAGAAAAAACTCAAGCACTTTAGCACACCCGGAGGAACAGCCCGGTTGCTACGCCGCCTCGCAACTCCCAGCCGTGCCAAGCCCCGCAGGCTGCCTTTCCCCCCCTTCCCTTCCAACGCAGGCACCACCGGAGAGACGGAACCCCCGCAGTGGCGACCCTGGAGGATGGAGAAGGCGGGGGAAGAGCCCCGATGCCCAGCTGCTCGCTGATTCCAATTCCAGGCGAGCGCTCCCGGCTTGCTGCCGCCGCCGCGCGTGAACGCGGTCCGCGGCGGGAAGCGAGTTCAAGCGACCCTCCGCCGCTGCCGTCCTGCGTGCCCCGCCCGGTGCCCCGTATGGTGAGTGTTATAACAACATTATTTAAAAGAATAAATTCAGAGGCTTATTATACTGACATTTAGTTGAATTCACTTTTAAAATATATTATATGGCTCTCACTGAAATAAATTTCCAAATTTTTTGCTTTCATGGCTCTCTTAGTCAAAAAGGTTCCCGACCCCTGTCATATTGCATAAGGAATCTGAAATTATGTAAATAATACATACATTATTTCAGAAGCAATATTTAAAATTATTTTTATTTATTACATTTCTATGCTGCCTGTTTTCCCTACAAGGTGACTCTGGACTGCTATTCATAAATTGGACTATTTACTAACTAGTTCTGAAATATTTAGTGTCTGATGCATTTTATATGTATATGTTAAACTTGTTCTGGTAGATATGCTTAGGAATGTACCCTTAAATACATTTGGTAACATTTGGCTCTGAGTAAATAAAGAAAAGAAAAAGTGAACTCTTTGTTTTTTAGGTCTTTAAGCATGACAAGTAGTGATGAAAAAGGTCTGGCATCCATGAACAATTTAAAAGGTTTCATTCAAGTAATAATACCATTACTACTTGGTTGTTGGGTTGAAGCCTCTCCTACACAACTTGCAACTCCAGTTCTTGGAAATATTCTGGAACCTGGATCTCAGCAAATTATGGAGGCAGTACTTGGTATCATTCATTTACTGTGGAAGCTTGCAAAACAAAATAAAGATCCATATGAAATGGTAAGAAGCTAAATTGCTGAAATTGTATGAATATTGGAAGTGCATTGCTATATAAATATGAAAAATATGTTAATTTTTAATAGACCATTGGAATTTCTCTATTTAGATAGCAAATGAAATTCAAGTAGTCAGAATGTATAATACGAATTTAAGAGAAAGATTATTTCCTTTTTTAATATTGAAAATATCAAATTTTCTTTCCTGAAAAGTAGAAAAGGCTACATAGCCTATATGGGTTGTACGATGTAATATTCGTTTTAAATATTTCAGTTATAAATACTTCTCATTTTCCTTATACTGCTTGCCTTGTACTCAACAGAAAACAATTTTAACAATTATTAGTCTGAGGATTCTATCAAAATATAGGTGGTATTTTTTGAACAAATTCAGCTTCTAATTGAAGCAGCTTTTTCTTGTAACAGTTTCTTAGATTGTCTGAAAATTTGATACTAAACTGACCATGAAGTGTTTTTCTTCCTCAAAATAGGCAGATTTTATGTGGAGAGCAGGATTAGGTTTTCAAATTTCAAACTGAAAATTTATGGATGAACCTAAGAAAAATTAATTACTTGGAATTACAAATACTATTACTTAAAGTTATGAATGTCTTATTGCATGTTTAACAAAGTAGTGCAAAGAATAATTACAGGTGTGATCAGGAAACAGGCTAAATGAGCATTATAGTCAGACATGTTCCAGGGACATTTCAGAATTCGAAGTCCAGGGAATATGGGTGCTAGGAGAGCAAGAGTTGGGTTATATACAGGCTGCATGTTTAGAAATAATGTTGTAACAAGGCCCAGGTCCAAGAATTATTAATCCTCCAAAGAAATCTCCATTTTCAAAAGTTATTACTTCTAGGTCAGTGATGGTGAACCTTTTCAGCACCGAGTGCCCAAACCGGAAAGCATGTGCATGTGCGCGTGCCGGAGCACCAGAAACCCGAAAACCAGCTGGCCGGCATGCACATGCCTGTTTTTTGGCCATTTTGGGGGCCGTTTTCACGCCGTTTTTGGGCCATTTTCCGGCCATTTTCCAGTGCTCCGGTGCCTGCGAAGACCAGCTGGCTAGTGCGCATGTGTGCACCGGAAACCAGAAGACCAGCTGGCGGCTACGCACATGCCCAGAGAGGGCTCTGTGTTTCACCTCTGGCATGTGTGCCATAGGTTCGCCATCACGGTTCTAGATAAATAGAACTATGATAGCGAATGTTCTCAGGGGCAGACAACAGAGGCTTTAGATTGAATTTCAGCATAGCTTTCTGTGGCCTCACTGTGTATTCCAAGTACAGTACCTTACTACAAATAGTAAAGGCTTTGCAGGATCCAATCTGGATCGGTCACTTGGACTAGAGGTTTAGTCTTCGAGCTTTTGGACTCGTGCTGAATCCCATCCTCAAGGAACTTCTCTCTCACCAGAATTCCTCAGGGAACTTCTCTCTCACCATACATTCTGACGATGGGCTTCAGCATGAGTCCAAAAGCTCGGAAGAGTAAACCTATGGGCCGAATGACTGACCCAGATTGGATCCTGCAGCATTATTCTGGGACATGTATATTTTCTTTCATTCATGTAAGGGCTTTTCTTTTGTAAAGTATTTCTTCTATGCTTTAAAATGTTTGGCAGAATTTAAAATGTCATTTTATTTTCAGTTGGTTAAAGAAAATAGTAAGCATTTATTTAATTTATGTTATACCAAGAAAACTGTTTAACTTGTTGGAGTAGTTTATGAAAATGTTCTACTTTTCATCAGTTTATGAAAATGTTCTGCTTTTCATAAAACTTTAGTTGGGATTGCTTAGATAGAATGATTACCATAGCTTATCTCTTGATATGTAGTATTTTTTCAACAGGAAATATGGCTTCGAGCAAATTACCTGAGCGATTTCAACCACCATTTTATGTGTTATTTTCCTTACTCTTTCCAAGAAACAATCAAACAGAGAAAGAAAGATCGTTTGAAAAGGTATGAATGAGACTGTTACATAGCAAGGAGAGTGAGATACGTTGTAGGTTCCAAGAGTCCATAATCATAGGGGTCTGTGTTTAAAACAGGTTTAGGACTTTTTGCCTCCAACCCTTTGGCCACACCTATTTCGCCTCCAGAGTTCCGCCTCCGGCCATTCACCGCTAAATTTTCTCCTCAGCTGACATGCCCCTAGCTGTTTGCCCTGGGCAATGGGCCACGGACCTTCCGTTCCACACGCTTGGGCACGGTCGATTAACAACTGTGGCGAGACCGGTCGTAAAGTAGGTGAAAGCTCATTGAACAGCTGTCTCGCTTTGCAACGAAGTCCACAGGGAAGCAAGATTCACATAGTGACAGTGTGACTCACTTAAGAGCTGCAACTACTCGCTTAGCAATGGTGGCAAGACCGGCCGTAAAGTGGGAGAAAGCTCACTGAACAGCTGTCTCCCTTAGTGACGGAAAGTAGTTGCAGCTCGTGAGTCACATAGTCGCTACGTGAATCTTGCTTCCCTGTGGACTTCGTTGCAAAGCCGTAAAGTGGCAGTAAATTGGGAGAAAGCTCACTGATCAGCTGTCTCGCTTTGCAACGGAGATTCGGGGAAGCCAGATTCACTTACGAGCTGCAACTACTCACTTAGCAACCAAAATTTTGGGCTCAATTGTTGTCGTAAATCGAGGACTATCTCTGCCTTCTTCTGCATGGCAGCCTTGCCTAGTAAACTCCTTCCCTTTTCTGGGAATTTCTCCTCTGTGTTAGAGATGATATCAACCAAGATGATATAAGGTGTCCTCCTGGAGCAGGGGGTTGGACTGGAATCTCCTTTCTTTGTCTCTTTCTTTCTTTGTCTCTTTCTCTCTCTCTCTCTCTCTCTCTCTCTCTCTCTCTCTCTCTCTCTCTCTCTCTCTCTCTCTCTCTCTCTCTCTCTCTCTCTTTCTCTCTCTCTCCCTCCCTCCCTCCCTCCCTCCCTCTCTCTCTCTCTCTCTCTCTCTCTCTCTCTCTCTCTCTCTCTCTCTCTCTCTCTCTTTAAACAAAAACTCCTTTGGATCAGGGAGGCATGCTCAGGTACAGGGAGTTTCCACTCCCTCCCATTCCTTCTAACAAGTGTTTGCTCTTTCTCCTACCAATACTAAGAGTCTCAACTTTCTAAAGCTATTTGGCTGCAGCCCTTCCCCCAACACACACACCCCGCGATCGATCGCCCGGTAGCTTTTGGCTGCCTTGGCAGCTAGATTGGCTGGTGAATAACTGTCCCAGGAGGAACCCTCTTCTGTGAATCGGCCGTGCCCAAGCTTGTGGGACAGAAGGTCCATGGCCCATTGCCCGGGGCAAACAGCTAGGAGTGTGTCAGCTGAGGAGCAAATTTAGCGGTGAATGGCCAGATGCGGAACTCTGGAGGTGAAATAGGCGTGGCCAAGGGTAGGAGGCAAAAAGTCCCATTCCGGTTTAAAACATAACGGTGAGAATCGCCGTAGAGATGACTTGATGCTCAGAAAGTTGATTTTTGCATCATACAGCTCTTAACCTGTCTCTTATCTTCATCACTTGTTCTTTTATTTATTTATTTATTTTGTGAGATTTATATACCGCCTCACAGTGCAAGCACTCTCTAAGCGGTTTACACCAGTAAGCAATGTATATTCATATGGTCCTCAACAATCTGGGTCCTCATTTTACCTACCTCAGAAGGATGGAAGGCTGAGTCAATTTTGAGCCGGTGAGATTTGAACCGCTGACCTGCGGATCAGTGTCAGCTAAAGTGGCCTGCAGTACCTGCCTCTAACCGCTGGGCCACCTCAGCTCTTATAGTAAGAAATACATTCTGGATGTGCATAGACTATAGACACTCTGGAGATTAATGCATGATCTTTGTAAGTTTACTCCCAATCAATAGATCTAAGCAGGTTGCTCCTTTTTTACTTTGGGCGTTGTGGTACTGTATATTCCTACCTCTATATGAAAATGCTTAGGAGGTCCTCTAGCAAGAAGAATTGATGTTGCACCAAAATGCAGATTACTATTTGCAGTAGTCTTGGCCTTCACCACAAATACTGGATGGTCCCAGATGTCTGGTCAAGAGTTTTTGAAAACTACTTTGCTCAATAAGATGTAGGGAATGTCCAGTCCTGGGGGCACAAAGTAAACTGCAGACCCCCTTGACACAGAAAATGTATTGTTACAGTTACAATTACCTCCCCCCTCCCTCCATCATATTTTAGGCATTTGCATGCTAGCTAGGTGGACTGCTCTCTCAATTTCAGCTTACCCACCAGACATTAACAAAGAGCTTCTTTAGAAACGCCTCAGTCCAAGGACATGAAATGTAATTATCTGGGATGAATAGCCAACATAGATTCCATTTAATAGGAGTGCCATTAATTAGACTGACTATTATTGTTCTTCCTGAGATCTCTGCTTTCTAAAGACACTGTTGGTAATGAGTGTCCAGGAATCTAGGACAATTAACTACATAGCTCGCTCTTACAATATTTTAAATTTTGTAGAGAAGTTACAATGGAGTTGCTATGGTAGCAGCCATTTATCTTTGGTTCTGAATATGTGACCTTTTGTCTAGGAATTATTTGTGAGGTTTGTATCTAAATATCAAAATTAGGAGTATGATGGTAAATGAGGGTGAATATATATCTAATCGAAACAACCTTTGTAAGTCTTCTCTCATTTTTACAGATTAAATGAAAATACCCCTGTAGACTATGAAAATCTGATTCAGTAATGACAGCATATATTATTCCTTTTCAACAAAAATAATACTCTTGTTTGTGCAAACTGAAGTATTACTTTCGCCATGAGTGTATATACTGAAGAAAGCATTTATTGCATCTTAGGAAGGGAAAACTTATATATGCCTTAATGGAGGGTACTGTCTTAAACAACAATCTTTAAGAGAATAATCTTTTAAGAGATAAAATCATTCTTTATATTTGTTATACAGTAATTAGTTACACTTACAAGATAAAATAATTCTTTTACTTTCTGGAGATCAGCTGCAATAATGTTCAGTTCTCTTGAACTGAACAATTTGGGAAGCACACTATCTTTGTCTTTATTCAGGAGAACACTGTAACCTCTTCCATTTGAAAATGGATTGCAATCAGCTTTTCATTGTGATTAGAAATAAATTAATCAGGTGAACCCTGAAAAGACAGCAAGAATTATTTTGATCCAAAGCATTTATGTCCTTTGGGAACAAATTTTCCTATCTCTTTTTACTTATATTGATGATAAACTCCACTCATTAGCAACCTAAACTAAACAATCATCATTTTTAATGGGAATTAGAATTGATGAATTTACTCATCAGTGTTTTAAGTAACTTCTATAAAATCAATGCCGAAAATTTATACTGAGAACAGTTAGGTGGGACTCGGAAAACAATTTAGCTCTGGAAGATGTATAGCTAGCCCTAAATTATAATCTCTGTTCCAAAAATATACCTGTGTGTCTAATTCAGCCCAGCTGACATAATTTGCAATCTCTGGAACTTCATTTTTAGAAAATTGATGGGAAAAGCTTAATGGGCTTTTCTTTCTATCTTTCATGTACAAGTTGTATGTTAATATTAGTCTGAGAATGAGAAAAAAGTGATATTTAATTGGAAAATAGCTTTTCTTAATATATATCACTTCAGACAAGGTCGTTTCTGAACTGGGGACCTTAATTTCTAGAAAAGTTCTGTGCATTCATCTTCAGATTCAATAGACTTAACTGGATCTTTAGTTAATTGCAAAGGGTAAAACTACATTTTGCTGGAACTGTGAAAAAAAGTCTTAGCATATTTTTGCTTCAAGTATCATTTCTTCCCAAATCATAGTTTTATGGATTCAAAATTTATTATGTTAGTCAAGATTTTTTTCCTGGCTGGGTCTTTCTTGGTTATTATTCAAATTATCTCTAGGGTCTTTTCATTTATTGAAACTGAGGAAGTTTTTTTTATTTATAGTTTTAATAAAAGAATTTGGCCCTTTGCTGAAGTGGTTTAGAGCAGAGAACCCCACTTATACGCTTTTTCCATGACAGAACACGTTTTTATTCTAGGTCTAATGAAAAAAAAATTCTTAAAGCTGTAGAAGTTACAATTTACTTAATTTTTATTTAAAAATTACATCTGTTGTGTGTATCTTTCTTTTAGCAACAAGTATATGACATCTTCAAACAATATTGATCATCTTTTGCTGAATTTAACTTTATGTGAAATTATGGTCTCGCTAGCAAATACTTCAACACTGCCTACGGATGCCCATTGGCTAGACTTGATTAGAAAGTTTGTGATAAAAACTCTTCAGGATGGTTGTAAATTAAACAGTAAGCAGCTGAACAAATTGCTCAGAGTGACTTGGAGACTTTTAGAAATCCAGCTAAACAAAGGTAAGATGATATGAATATATGCTGCACTATAGTCACCCAAACTTAGTGTAAGGATTGTCTTCAGTCACAAAGTGAGGTACGAACTTCTGAGTCCAGTCAAAGGTTTTCAAAAGGATTTCCTTTATTTGCATCTGGATACAACCACTTCAAAACAAAGCAAGATCTAACATGCCCTCAGGCAAGACAAGTCTTTTAAGCTAGCACCCCACCTCATTCTACATAATGAATACACAAATGTTTGACAAATGGATCCGCTCCTCAGATCCGTTCTTCCCTTTCAATTACCCCCCCCATAAAACATTCTCTTAAGATGAAGAGGCTCCCATGTGTCTGGGATCCGGATACCCCCCCATAAACCTTTATCTTAAGATGAAAAACTCTCAGATGCCTGGGATCCGGATATATATAACCTTTTGGACAAACAGAGCCAGGCTCCCCCCTTTTCCTTCTGAATGACAGAGTTTGAACTCTGACACTTAGTTTGGTGATGTGTTATATGCTTGAGAAATTTCGCTAGCTTATTTATTCTAGAAACCCAAGAGGCATTTCTAGAACATAGATAGCTACAAGATTGATCAAATCTGTTTCAAATACTTGGGGGTAGTCCTTTACTTTGCTGGGAGTAGGAAAGCCCAAAGAGACTGTTGTTGAAAATCCACAGATGAGATCATTTGTCATCCTTAAATATATTAAGGGAAGAAGTTGTCGCTACATACTGCCAGCTCTAAAATGATTGAACTCAAGACAATAACACAACTTCTTTATAGTGCCGCTAAACCCCTTTTCCAATATTGCACCATTAGAATTTGTACATTCCAAGTTTTTAAGATTAACTCTTCAAATCTCTAATTGTTTGTCTAATGCTGCCTTCTTTCTACAGACAAGTTTCATGGAATTTTAGGATGGAATGGATGACTATATTCAATTATTGTCTAAGAGTTTTTTTCCCCCTTTGGCCTTTAAGAGTAATGATTTTCGGTATGTGTGGAAGCAGGCAGTAGCAACTGAAGTCTCTTTGGACTTCTCTGAGATCTTCTACTCAGTATTGGTTATGATCATGCCGAAACCCTTATTAAATAATGTGTAGCAGACATGGAACACCAAATGGTTCCAGTTAGGATCACAAACTTTATTGCCAGAAATTCCAGCAATTACCCTGTCCTCCCTGTGCATGCCTAACTAAACTTGAGGTATTTAAACAAAAAAGGGCCTTTATTCTGGTATGATGTCATTCCCTTCCCTCCCTCAGCTTTCTTTGAAGGTCAATACAGGAAGATTCTTTCCCAGAGAGACAATACCTTGTAACTGGACACACAGAAATAACAGACTCTATGCTTTTCCTGTGCCTGTATTGCAGAGATATTCATACTAGTCTCATCTTACCATTACTATATAAATAGCAAGGCTGCAAAGGACAGTTTTACACCATCCAGTTGCTTTCAGATATCAAACTTGCTACGGAGAACATTGCCGGATTCTGTGCAGCAGCACTCAAAATTAGTTTGATGAGGGCCTGTATTATAAATTAGACTTAGTGAGTACTTAGTTCATAGAGTACTTTGTTACATGATACAGTCTTCCACTCATTAACCTATATACATCTAAAGTTTCCAGCCCTTCTTTCAGATGTTTAGATTTTTGCTTATATATATATATATTTAGGTTTCAATTTATATATTTTTTATATCACCTACCATATTTTGGGGGGTATAAGACGCACCGGAGAATAAGACACACCTTAGTTTTTGGGAAGGAAAATAGGGGGGGGGGAAATCTGCCTACCAGGTATTCATCTGGCTAGCGTCTGGTCAGCTTCAGCACATTATTTTATCCCCTGGTTAGGGCTTAAAAAAACCTTATTTGGAGCGAGTAGCAATGAAAAAAAGCCTGCAAAGACTTAGGGCTGGAAAAAACCTTATTCGGAGAGACTAACAATGAAAAAGCCTGCAAGCCGGTAAGATCTGGGAAGATTATTAGCACCTCGTTAGGGCTGGAAAAAACATTCTTTGGAGCAAGTAGCAATGAAAAAAAGCCTGCAAAGATTTAGGGCTGGAAAAAACATTCTTCGGAGCGATTAGCAATGAAAAAAAGCCTGCAAGCTGGTAAGAACCGGGAAGATCGTTAGCGCCTCGTTAGGGCTGAAAAAAAAGCTTTGAAAAAGCTACATTCAGAGTATAAGATGCACCCAAATTTTCAGCCTCTTTTAAAAGGTGCGTCTTATACTCCGAAAAATGCGGTAGGTCCCTTTCTGGCTTGGTGCACTGGCAAAAGTGTCAGTGGTGGTAAGGGGGAAAGAGTAGATGGTTTCGCATGTGTGTGCCATTTTCACAAGTGCAACTTCGTGCGCTCACATGTGCACACTCACCCACCACTTCCACAGCCTGGTTTCCAATGGGCTGCGGCCCGGCATTGGTCCAGGGGTTGAGAAACTTGGCTTTAATGAATGTACCACACCTAACATATGCTGGTCTATAACCATAATAAAGATTTGGTTTATTTTATTTTATTTGGTTATGCATAGCTATAATGCCAATATTTTCTAATAATAAAAATCATGCAGGGGGTTGGAAAGGAATTTGGAACTCATTTAGTTCAACTACTTGCTCAATGTAAAAACTCAGTGTACTACACTTTTCTTGACAGATGGCTATGTAACCTGTTTAAACATTTTCAGTGGATTATCCACCATATGCCAAGGCAGTTCTGTTGTTTAACAGCTCTTATTGTTAGGAAATATTTCTGATATTTACAGAAAATGTACTTTCTTGTAATCTAAACCCATTGTTTCTTGCCATGTCTTCTGCACAACGGATCTTTAGGTAACATCAAGACAGGTAAGATATTTATCTTGTGCTGAAATGTAGTAGGTTTTTCCTTTCTTTCAGACCCCTTATTAATTACAGGTAGTTCTTGACTAACAGCCATATTGGGACTGGACTCTCAGTTGTTGAACAAAATGGTTGTTAAATGAAATGTCACATAACTGCTTTGCTCAACCACCACAACCCTGGCATTCCTGGTTGCAGTTGTTAACTGATCTTGTGGATTTTCATTCTCTAAGTGGAGAGGCAGCACTGTAAGGTAAGGAGTGCAGGGTGCCTTGAGGGTGGCGGAGATGTTGGGAGGCCAGCACAGGCCACATGTGAATATCTCTTCACTCAGGAGCTGAAAATTCTGCCTGCTGAAATCCAAGCAGGATTTTCAACCCAAGCAGAGAGAGACTCATGTGCACCTCATGCTTCTTATCTTACCATTCTGCCTCTGCTTAGGAGCTGAAAATCTTCCCTACCGAAATCCAAGCAGGATTTTCTCCCCAGACATAAACTCATGTGTTACCTGCACCTGGCTTCCCAGGACCACCTCCCCGCACTCTGAGGTTCCTGCACTCCTTACCTTACTAGGCTCATTCTCAGCTTACAGAAAATTCTACTTGGGTTTTGTCTCAGGGCTGGCTGAAAGAGCTTCCTGCCAAAGGATTTCAGCTCCATGCCTGCTTGGATTGCCAAAATTCCAGCAGGCTCAGAACTGAAATTACTGAAAGTGATTGATTAAAGGTAAAGTCCTCAATCATGAAAAATCAAATTCACAGGTATAGAATAGGCAGTTCCTGGCTCAACATAGTAATTGTGAGAGAGATTTAGGTGTCTTAGTGGATCACAACTTAGGTATGAGCCAGCAGTGTTCAGCAGTTGCCAAAATTTGGCAATGCAGTTGCAACTGCATCAACAGAGAGATCAAATCAAAACAACGAGAAGTTATAGTAATGCCTTACACTGCCCTGGTGAGACCACACTTGGAATACTACATCCAATTATGGTTACCACAGTACCAAAAAAAAAAAAAAGATGCTAAGGCCTTGGAAACAGTGAGGAGAAGAGCAATAAAGTTTATAAGGGATCTGTAGGCTAAATTGTATGGTAAATGGTGAAGGGAAGTAGGTATGTCTAACTCTAGCCTAAAGAAGAGAAGACTTAGGGGAGACATGATAGCAGTCTTCCAATATTTGAAGGGCTGTGGCAGAGAAGAGGGTGTCAGTTTACTCTCCATAGCACCCTTAGAGAAGGACAAGAAGTATTGGATAGGAGACAGGTACAGATCTGCGCATGTCTCAGTGCATTGTATTGCATATACTTTTAAGAACTTTCATTAAGTCTTACTTAGTGGCGATACAGGCGGCAAAATGTTCGCATTTTTCTGCCCTTATTGCGTCTGCCGACTCCCGCCCAGCCGCCCTGTTTAGGGTGACCCGCTCCCTTCTTGCTAAGAAGGGAGGCGAGGGTCCCTTGCAGGGCAGAGCTGAGGAATTTTCTCAGTTTCTGGCGGACAAAGTCACTCAGATTCGGATAGACCTGGACTCTGATTGGGCAGTACAGGCCGAGATGACTGGGGCAGGCGTTAGTCCCATTATATGGGATGAGTTTGAACCGGTGACTCCTGATGATGTAGACAAGGCCATAGGAGCGATGAGCTCTGCCACTTGTTTATTGGACCCGTGTCCCTCCTGGTTGGTTTCGGCCACCAGGGAGGTTTCATGCAGCTGGCTCCAGGCGTTGGTCAACGCTTCTTGGAGAGAGGGGTCTGTCCCGCAGCCCTTAAAAGTTACGGTGGTGAGGCCCCTCCTCAAGAAGCCTTCCATGGACCCGGCGGATTTAAAGAACTTCCGTCTGGTCTCCAACCTTCCCTTTGCGGGGAAGGTTGTAGAGAAAGTGGTGGCGCTCCAGCTCCTACGGCTGTTGGATGACACTGATTTTCTGGATCCCTTTCAATCGGGTTTCAGGCACAGTTACAGTACGGAAACGGCTTTAGTCACCCTGATGGATGATCTCTGGCGAGCCCAGGATGGTGGTTATTCCTCCATCCTGGTACTACTTGACTTCTCAGCGGCTTTCGATACCATTGATCATGGTATCCTTCTGCGTCGTCTCGGCGAGGTAGGAGTGGGCGGTACTGTTTTGCAGTGGTTCTCCTCCTTCCTCTCTGACAGGACGCAGTCGGTGTTGACAGGGGGGCAGAGGTCGAGCCCTAGGCCCCTACTGTATGGGGTGCCTCAGGGCTCGGTCCTCTCGCCCATCCTGTTTAACATCTACATGAAACCGCTGGGTGAGATCATCCGACGACACGGGGTGAGGTACCAGCAGTATGCTGATGATAGCCAGTTGTACATCTCCACCCCGTCTCAATTCAGGGAAGCTGTGGACGTAATGGGTCGCTGCCTGGACGATGTTAGGGTCTGGATGGGGATGAACCGGCTAAAACTTAACTCGGACAAGACTGAGTGGCTGTGGATATTGCCTCCCAAGGATTCTGTCAATTGTCCCTCCTTGGTTCTTGCGGGGGAGAAATTAGCTCCCTCAGAACGGATTCGCAATTTGGGTGTCCTCCTAGATCCACAGCTAAAATTGGAGCAACATCTTTCATCTGTGGCTAGGGGAACCTTTGCACAGGTTCGCCTGTTGCACCAATTGCGACCCTACTTGGAGAGGGAGGCACTATTCACAGTCACTCATGCCCTTATCACCTCCCGGCTGGATTACTGCAATGCACTCTACATGGGGCTACCCTTGAAGAGTGTCCGGAGACTGCAATTGGTGCAAAATGCAGCTGCGCGAGCTGTGGTGGGTGTGCCTAGATACACCCACGTAACACCTATCCTCCGCCAGCTGCATTGGCTGCCCATTAGTCTCCGGATCTAATTTAAGGTGTTGGTTTTGACCTTTAAAGCCCTACATGGCTCAGGGCCAGATTACCTTCGGGACCGCATCCTGCCGCATACCTCCCTACGACCGGTTAGGGCCCACAGAGTTGTGAGCCGCCCAGAGTCCCCCGGGAGTTGGGCGGCATACAAATCTATTTAAATAAATAAATAAATAAATAAATAAATATATCACATTGCTCAGTTTGTGTCTGGGTGTTTTATCCTTGGGATGGCCATACCTTAGTGTACTCTTGGGTTTAAATTGTACATGTATACTGTGTTGATTGAAAATTCACTTGAGCTTTTCAGATATTCCTGTAACATATGGAATGACAACGTTGCTAGGTTTGTTTTCTTCTTTGTCTGTAATGGTTCTTTTTCTGGATTTGATGAAGGCCCAGTTAGGATAATTAAAAGTTCTGAGGGATTCCTTGTTTTAGTTTTTTTTCTTTTTCCTCTTTATTGGTAGGCAAACTTTCAGCCCAGGGTTCTGATCATTCCCATTTTGTGCTCTAGTAGGAAAATCAAAATCAAAATACTGATCTTTTTGTGGATTTTCTGTAAACTTCATTGTTGAGGCTTTTGTCTTCCTTAATGCAATTTTCTTGGATGAGAAGTGAAACATTTTTGAAGGGAAAAAAACCCAAGAAAGAAAGTCCTGTTGTCTTTTGGAAAATACACATTTGGGACAATGCAAATTTAACTTAAAAATAATAGAGAAATTAATAGAAACGTGAAAAAGAAAAAGGCTTCTGTTCTTAACAGCGGTTATAAGTAAATTTATATTTTACCCTCTTTGTCTGAAGTTTATACCAAAGTATCCTTCTTTCACTAATCTACCCTTTTAAATTATGAACTTCATAAACCATCTATTTGTTCTTTCAGCAAAAAGTCGAGAAGGGATTTCCAGTTATTAATAAATGTACAGTAATAGTTTATCTTTCTCTATACAAACAAATTAATTTTGTCATCTTTGCTAGTTCTGTCATTTTTACCAAGCATTCTTCCATTAATGAGTGCTTCAAAGTATTTCCATTTTTTCATATATAATCGACTTTCAGCATGTATAAAAAAATTCATGGCTTTTTTCTAGTTGTCCAGTAATCGCAACAAAATCAATTTTGTTTCATTGATTTTTAATCTTTGATTTTTTTTTGAACCATAATACATTATTTTGCATCAAAAATACATATTTGAACCCAGAATTTCTAGCTTACTTTAAGTCCACCAGCCATGAAAAAATGACTCTTCTTGTTGTGCACATTTTCAACATAAGTATGATGTACTATTATACTGTATATTTTAGATAATTTTTCTGAAGTAATATACTAATCCTTTCAACCATGTAATTTCCCACTGTCCCAACAATATATTATGTCCAAAATTCTTAGCCCATTTTACAATGGACTTTTTCATGTGTTTCTTTTTTTAAATTTCAACAAGATACATTTTGGCAGTTACATGTTCATTTTTGTACATAATTCAATTTCACATTCTCTCTTCTGTTGCTCAATATCAAACGTTTTGTTTTTTATATTGAATCTTTCTCTTAACTACATATACCATTGAAAATGTAATCCGTCTGCAACCTTGATTTCTCTTGATTTCATCCTATATTGTCCATGCTATTGTTCTAACAACTCTTGATAGGTTAATTATGTCTCATTACCTGCTTTTTCTTAATATTATTGTGCTTCTTGTGCTAAGAATCATAAGGCATTTTTTGGCACAGCCTCAGTTAGCGTTAATTTATTCCATATAAACATAGTGGTTTTGAAATCTACATTAACCTTAACATACTGTAGAAAACCATGCTATCCACCTCTTAGATTATGCTCTCCTAATTCTAATATCTAATGATATTTTTTCTACAAAATATAAAGAAAATAAGGTATCATTACTTATTTTTATCTTTATCCTCTTATTTAGCAGCAACAGAAACTTTGATGAAAGCGGTCTACACATTTTATCAGCAAAGGAATCTTCCTTTTCCTGTACGTACATTACTTTTGAATTTTTTTGCCAGAGTTTATCAAACGGAAGAGATGAACCTTCATATAAATAGGTAATAATATATATTACTTTCAACATTGTGTCATATAATATAAAAGAGAAAATAATTTATTTATTTTTTGTTGAAATTTCCGATACAACATTTTCCAGCCAATTTAATGTCACTTTGTAAATGTCTTTAAAAAGCTAATGTGGGAGCATGCAGTGATAAACCCACAATAAACTTATATATTGTCAAACTTTTTAATCCCATTCATCAAATTAATATAATGCCTCTGAAATTCATCCATGAAAATGTTGTGAATTAAGAGCCTCAGATATGTTGTGAATTAAGAGCCTATTTTCTGGGCCTGAAAAATACTTTCAAAGTTTGTGTAATGTGCATGTGGTTGTGTTATAACTATGAAGTTACTTACCCCTATTTTTCAGAGTATAAGAGGTACCTTTTTACCCCCCAAAAGAGGGTGAAAACTTGGGTGCGTCTTATACACAGAATGTAGCCCTACGCAGCCACCCCCACCCTTTGGCCTTTGCCTCCCAGCAATTTACCTTCGTGCAGCAAACAGAACAGAGCCTGTTAAGCCAGCCTGTTAAGTATCAGCTTCCTAACTCTCAGCTGAGTGAGGCAGCAGGCCCGGCCACGTGCTAAACTAAAAGGGAAACTAGCTGCAAGGAGGCAAATTGCTGGGAGTTAGAGGCAGAGGCAGAGGCAGAATTTTATTTTCTTGTGCTAATTCAGACTGCTGAAACTGGATGCAAAGAGGTAAGTCAATAACTATAGATGTAGAATATTCAAATTATTAGACTTATTTTTCAAAGACTGCTTTATTATTGTTCTAGACAACTTAACAAAATGAAGAAGCTTTTTAAAATAAATGCTTGCTCTGAAGAGGCCCAGTGCTTTTGTATCTTCTTTTAAATAGCAGAAAATAATGTATACTTCCAGAAAACCACATCAATTTTAACAGAATTTGTACAAGTATAATCTGAAATGTAACAGTGTCCTGTTTTAGTATTAAGATAAGGTAGCTGAGTTAAACCCTGACTTAGTCATGTTTGGAGTAGATCTATTTAAATAATTGAGAGGAGTTAGTGTGACTACATTTAAGAAAACTTTCTGGCATTAATATATTGCCATAATGTACTTTTCTCCAATTCTTTGCTATTTCTATGGGTCAAGCACACATGCACAGAAATACACAGCAAACAGTGTATATAATTTGTACTGTTTGCTGGGAGGCAAATTGCTGGGAGGCAGAGGCACAATTTTCTCCCCTTTTTTTCCTTTCCCAAAACTAAGGTGTGTCTTATACTCCGGTGCGTCTTATACTCCGAAAAATATGGAACTTGTTATTGTTTTTTTTCTTGTGCATTGCAGAAGCCAAAGTAAAGTATTAACTTGTTGGCTGGCTGGTCTGCCTCACCAGCTTGTTCTTCTTGGTTTAAAAAATCCTGAACTTTCAGAACAATTGATTGGTATTATTTATTCTGCTGCATCTCGGGCGAACAAAGAAATTCTACAGAGTTTACAGGCTGCTGCTCCTCTGATATATGGTAATTATTATTTTCACATTTGAGAACTAGACTGGTTACAATCTCTAAACTGCATCAAGAAAAATATTTTGAAAATTAAAACAAGTTAGAAAGGATTTATTCTGTAAGAAGGGTTGTGTTCATCTTGCTTTTTCCATTTGGAGCTATTATTTGAAAGTATAACAATAGACTCAGGATTTTTTTATAATAAAAGTTGTAATCTGACTATATTCATGTAAGATTAGTTTAACACTGTATTAAGAGTGTTTTGATAACTTACAATAATTGACTGCTTCCACTGTTATCCTAGCCGGAAACTCTCAACTATCTTTGTAGATAGTTGCATTTTTTGTTTTTTCTCTTTTAACTCTTATAATTTAAAGAGCACAATGGCTTAAATAGAATTGGAGCAACTGCATATGCCAGGTTAAATTTATTATGCCCAAGAGGGTAGCAGAAAAAGAAGCTGCAGAGGGGAACAAATTGCTGTCCTTTAACAGCTTGTGCCAATGCCTGCTATACCAGTGGTTGCTATAGAGGTACAATAGAATACATATCTTTATTTATCTTCATTTTGACAGTTTCAGCTATGGTTATTACAATGTAATAAAAAGCACTGCTTTGCCCTATATTGACATAAACAAGTCTATAGTTATCTGTTTATCTGTTTTGAAGATAGGGAAAATATTTCCCTTTTTCCAGGCTTTTGACACTCTATTTTCAATTATTTTTCATGAATGAAGCTCTCTGATGACCTGTATTAGACTCTTGGTTTTAATTAATCAACTACACCTTAGTTCTTTGGTAGATATTATATGACAACTATTTCATCTGAAATAGTTTTCCTTTGGGAAAGAAGCTACAGTAGTATAAGTGGAAGTCAAAGAACTTCGCCTTCTTCTTACCATTTGTTACTACAGGTAATAGCAATAGCAATAGCACTTAGACTTATATACCGCTTCACAATGCTTTTACAGCCCTCTCTAAGCAGTTTACAGAGTCAGCATATTGCCCTCAATAATCTGGGTCCTCATTTTACCCACCTCAGAAGGATGGAAGGCTGAGTCAACCCTGAGCCTGGTGAGATTCGATCTGCCAAATTACAGGCAGCCGGCAGTCAGCAGAAGTAGCCTGCAGGACTGCATTCTAACCATTGCGCCACCGCGGCTCTTTGTTTAAAACCCTTGTTTAAAATTAGTAATTGAAACTGGAATTTCCATGGCTAAATAGCATGGTCATAAAGCATGATAGCACTTCTAGTTGCTGTTAAAGGAATCCTGTGGCATTGTTAAGTGCATACATCAGGTGATCATCATTTGTGACCCGCTGGCTTCTCCATTGACTTCGTTTGTTGGAAGCTGGCAAGTCTTAAATAGTGATCCCGTGATCACAGATTCTGTGATGTAATTGCAAACTGGTTGCCAAGTGACTGGATCATGATCTCAATGAGGGCCAGTTGTCACTGAATGAGTTGTTGTTAAGTGAGAACTATCTCTATTTTCTCCCTGTCTTCTATTTTCCATTTTTTAAACACTCAACTTTTCACCCAACTAAAATCTCTCTGCATTCACAATGTGCAATATTGTATCCTTAATATATTTGTTCTAGTGCAGTTTGATCTAGTTGTTAAGGCACCAGGCTAAAAACCAGGAAAGAGATCAGGAAAGTGAGAGTTATAAGTCTGCCTTAGTTATGAAAGCCAGTTAGGTGACTTTGAACCTAACTCTTTTTCATCCCAACTTAGCTCACAGGGTTGTTGTTGAGAAAACGGGGAGTATTTCTTCACAACCCTGACTTGAGTTATTTATAAAAATACTAAAAGCAAGGAAAAAAGGCAAAGAGTTTAAAAGCACTCTATTTTTATTGAATTACTGTTCATTGCTTAGACTTGCTCTATCATTCTTCCCCTGTATTAGTCATCATGAAATAAAGTTCTTTCAGACTCATCTCACAGACAGCAGTTGTCTTCACAAAATCTTGAACTTCAACCCAGGAGTTAGTACCGTCTGAAGGTATAATTTGTGGTCCAGATGTCCATGCAGACAGAGCCCCTTACTTGTACAACTCAAGGGCACTAAGAGAATTAAGGCTGTCAGATGTGAACTTAGTGTTCACCTAAGTAACAGGTTTATGAAGTAGTACAGCCCTATATATGAGGGAATTAGTTCCTACATGTTTTGGTGATACCATGTACCCTCATTTCATGGCTGAAAAGACAAGTGCGTACTTGCATTCAGCCTCCTTTTTCTGGGTTTTTTTTGTGTGTAATTGGATATTTGATATGTGCCTTTTGATTTCCTGGAGCTTATCTTGAATTCTGATCCTATTGCATACTCACCTTGTTTAACCTCTGCTTAATTTCTGATTTGTTGCATGCTGTTAATTAGAATAATTCATACCCATAATATTCCTGAAGCATAATATTAATAGATATGGGACTTCCACCAGTTAAAAGCAAAACCTTTTTCTGATTTAAACCCTTCATTGAGGTTATATTCCCTTGAGAAAAAGTGATATAGCCTTATTCACTGAAAGCATACCATATGTTTTCATGTTATAAAGTTCTAGGAAGAGATTGTGTGTTAATTCAAGGCTTTTTCTAATTGTTTTTAAAAAAACTGATATTAATTTTTTTCAGTTCAGTTGCAATGTACTTTGTCTTTTACAGAGGACTGTAATCTGTCTATCCAAAATGCTTGATTCTTATTTTATATTTTATTATAGCATAATCTAATAATATGATAGCAAACAGCATAATCTGATACCTGCAGGTAACACTTAATTTCTTGAATTTCATAGATCCACTAGATGGCGCAGTGGTTCTTCTGCCACCTGAATCCCAGGAACATTTAGTCCAGCTACTTTACTTTGTGCCTCATTTACCAAACAATCTCCTTGCTTCTCTCAGCCGCTGTTGCATTACAGGAAAACTGTCTGTAAAGTTAACCACAACTCTTATTAGGATACTGCGTATAAGGTAACTAGCCTTTTCTGTTTTGTTTTTCCTGAGTGAACTCAACTAACACATGAAATGAAATCTTGTATATTTTAAGAATATTTTTAGGGTTCATCACACAGTCACCAAATGTTCAGACTGGATTTGGCATTTTTATGCCCCATCAAGTCCTTCCTAAGGACCTGGGTTAGGCAGATGTCGATGTTTTAATGATGTTACAGGTATTATTGTAGTATTATTGTTATGGTTTGTTGCATATTAGGCCAGATGTTCAGATTGGATTTGTCATTTCTGTCTGCCTATTGACTCCTTCCCAAGGACTTGGGATAGGCAGTTGTGGATGTTTGATGGTATTACAGATAGTGTCACAGGATGTAAGCTCTTCCAAGTAAAGCTGACGTTTGCAATCGATTGATAGTGAATTTGTCAATACATATGATCTCCAAATGGTGCTCCAGTTGTTTTGGGATTGCACTCAAGGTACCTATGACTATCACTACTACCTTTGCTTTAATTTGTCACAGTTGTACTATTATTATTTGCAGGTCTTTGTATTTTGCTATCCTCTAGTACTTCTATTTGGCTGTCTCCAGGTAATGCGCGCGCGATGCCTGCTTTAGTTGGGGCATTTAAGCTGCTAGTGGCAGGGGGAGGGAAGAGCCAACTGAGCAGCCATTTTACTCTTCGTCTTCCCCACTCAAGTAGTGCAGGCTCTGCAGGACAGCAGGGCTTCTCATTTCTCCCCCAATGCGGCAAACTCCAGTTTCAGTCATGACATTTAAGTTGCTGGCGGCGGCAGCCACCTAATCATTGCCCCCTCCCCAACCAGCCAGCCTGCCAGAACCAGCTGACTTGTTCCCTGCTGGCTGGCACAAAGCCTCATTGTTCTTCTCATCCTCCCTGCCCAAGTGGCAGTGGGCTCCACGGGACAGGGTTTCATTCCTGCCCTGGCGCAGCGAACTCTGGCAGGCTGGACACGGGTGTGAAGGGGCCTGGCCCCACAGTACTTCCTTCGTTCAGCCTTCAAACAGTAAGGCTGGCCCACATAAGTGAGCAGCGCACCAGGGCCACGGATGGCATTGGTTCCTGCACTCAGCCAATTCAGATTCCATGGTCGGCCTTACTGTGTGAAGGCTGAACGAAGCCTTCAACTGAGCAAGGAAGCACTGCGGGGCCAGGCCCTTCACACCTGCGTCCAGCCTGCCAGACTTCGCTGCACCGCGGCAGGAATGAAACCCTGTCCCACAAAGCCTGCTGCCGCTTGGGTGGGGAGGATGAGGAGAAGAACAGCAAGGCTTTGCGCTGGCTGGCCAGGCAGGGAACAGGTCAGGTGGTGCAGGCTGGCTGGTTGGGGAGGGGGCAATCATTAGGTGGCTGCCGCCACCAGAAACTTAAATGCCCTGACTGAAGCTGGAGTTTGCTGCGCTGGGGGAGAAATGAGAGGCCCTGCTGTCCCGCAGCGCCTGCACTGTTTGAGTGGGGAGGATGAGGAGAAAAACGGCTGCTCAGTTGGTTCTTCTCCCCTGCCCCCCCCCCCCGCTGCTCAGGTGGCTCCTGTTGCTTGCGCCGCTGCCAGCAGCTTGGGTGACCCAAGTAAAGCAGGGATCGCCTGCTCTCTCTCCCATGCACACACACAGAGTTTGGAGAGGCCCCCTTCCTCTCTCTGTGTCGCTGCAGCGGCAGTTGCGGCGCTTCAGTGCTTGGCTGGCCGCATGCTCAGGTAAGCCAGTGCAGAGTGGGGGGGCAGCTCCGCACCCCCTACCATCTCACTTTGTGGCTGTTGCACCAGTGCATTGCTCAGCCTCCTGCTAGGTTACAGCAGCGAGCAAGGAGAAGAAGTGGTGAAGAACGAAGCAAGTGGGGGGAGAGAGGTTGAAGCAAAGCAGGGGATGCAGAACTTTCCCAGCTTATCTGAGGGCTCTTCAGCCAGGCCAAACACGCACACACCACCACCCAGGGCAGCCACATCTCTTCACTAACCTTCCCAGCTCCTTTCAGACCTTCCAACTTCTCACGAAAAAAAAATCATACGAGGTTGGAAGGTCTGAACTATTTTTTTTACCGTAGTCCCACAGACTACTTTAGTTGCTCTGCACGTGGCGACAGAGAACTGGGCCTGTGCACGCGCACCCCTGCTGGGATGGCAGAGACCGGACCAAAGTGATGTGGGGCGGACCCTTACAGTTTCCAGGATGGCCACGCAAGCCGGATTCAGCTTCATCGCAGGCCGGATCTGGCCCGTGGGCCTTGAGTTTGACACCCCTGGTTTAGAGAATTTATAGAATACCAATATATAAGGACTCTAATGTAGAAAATGTCTCCTCATTTTTTTTCTTTTTTCTTCCATTTGCAATAGTTCTTCCCTTCATTTTTTCCTCCTCTCTTTTTCCTTTTTCCTTGTAATCTGGATGGAATGATGATCACTCTTTCTTTCTCTATTATTTCTCCTGCTGTTTTTCAGCTTCTCTTTCTCTTTTTCTTTTAAAGAGTTTTTTGAAATCTTTCAGCCTATATGTTATCTAACAAAATCACTAATTACGTTGCAAATTTTATATTGATTTTTATAAGTACAAATACAAAATGCTAAAATATACTGTACGTAGGTCCTAATAAGGCAAGATCTCCCATATATTATTATTATACACATGAGTGTGAAATCACTGCTGCCAGTTCTTCATCTCTGGTTGGCACATCATTATAATATGTCTGTGCATCTTTTAAAATTGAGAAATGGAAAATTTGTCAATCCACAAATTTTCTAAGTGCCAAGATAATTTTGATATAGCATCTGGTGTGCCGATAATCACTGGGACCATCATAGATTTATGCTATAATCAATATAAACCCACAGTTGTATAGCAGTCACATGTAAAGTTTTTTGTGTGTCTCTTATTCTTTCCCACCCTTATTTGGATCTTTTTATGCATCCTCCTCAAATAAACATATTCTTGGTTTTGAACCTAATTTTAGAACACAATTATTGAGAAATAATTGATACTCTTGCTTTTTTAAATTGGACCATTTTTCCTACTTTAAATAAGTTTGGGAGTGGATCTATGTTATATATGACTTTTGCCATCATATCTTCTTTGGGTTTCAATTACAACGCATCTTAAATAATTTTCTCAAACTCCCCCCCCCCCCATTTTTGTTTGTTTTGGTAATAGATCCTCTTTTGTGGTATGGAAATATCCAGCACAGGGCAGTTCAGTGACTGACATGGGTTACTTCAGCTTTTTGCTTTCAACTCTTACAGGTAATCGGTACAAATTTACTTCAATCTTAATGTTGCTGGAGTTTTTAGAAGCCAGATTTTGCATAATATATATTTACTTTCACTTCTTAACTTCACTTGAATTTAGTTATCTGTTCTATGTTTCTATTGCATTTTATTTCCATTAGTTCAGGTGATAAATATATGCTTTATTGTTTCAAATGTACATCCATATTTATTTCTTTTATGAAGTTCCAGTACTTTTTGAAGTACTGGTCAGTTTAGAATAAAGAGCAGTAGATATTAGTTATCTAAAACTCCCCAAATAATTGCCATAAACATGGCTTGCTGGAAATAGAAATAAGAAACAAGACTAGGCAGGCCTTTAAACTGTTTTTAGCAACTTACGATACTCAAAGAGGAATTCAATGATTAGTAAAATATTTCTGCAGATCTGAACTTCATAATCATGGTTCTCAGAATTTTATCAGAATTTGATTCAGTCTTGACTCTTTTTTATATGACAGCATTCCATACAGGTGGCCTTTGCTTAATGACCACTCGCTCAGTGTCTGTTCACATTTGCAAATGACGCTGAAGAAATGGTACTTCTGCTCTTTGTAGTGTCCCTAAGATCATGTGATCTAGACCTAAAACTACATAAAAAGGATCCAGTTAATTAAACAAACATATTTATTTATGGAGCACAATGATCCACAGCCACAAATTTACATTTCAAATTTCTTCATTAGGCTCTTTGAGAAGCCTTTCCAAATCTACATATTTGTATGTGGCAAAAGTATGCAGTGTTTGCTTTCAGTAACCAGTGAGTTCCCCTTGGGCAGCAATAACTGCTGCTATTCTAAAATATTAACTTTCTTCTGTTTTAATCATTCTTTGGTTGTACAGTGTATGTTTTGGGTTATTGTCTTGCTGTATGACCCACTTCCTTTGAGCTTCAGTTAACAAACAGCTTTCTGGAAATAGTTCTGTAAATGCTTCTAGACTGTGAGGTTCAACAACTGTTTTTCAGACTCTGGAAACCTTTGCTTCAGCCAGTGAGATCAGATTTTGATAGCAAAATTCTGTTCTTTAAATAAGGAAAGACCTCCCAATAAGACAGAACTCACATCCAATTCCCATCTCAATGGTTGAAACACCTGACATTAATTTTTCTTTCAAATGAACTGATAATCTTATAGGTTTGCATACTTTTGCCACACAACAATATGTAGCTTTGGATTATTTCCTGAAATAAAAAAAATGAACCGTTTCCCCCCATTTGTTTAATTGGGTTTTCTAATCTGCATGGAGGGAAATATGAGGTGGGGTCTCTTAAGGTTCTGCTTCTGCCTACTGTTCTTCAACACTTTCATAAATGACCTAGATGAGAGGATTGAAGAGACACTCATCAAACTTGCAGACTATAGCAAGCTGGGGCCCAATTGCTAACTGTCAAGATACAGAAGGATCTTGACAGACTAAGCATCATACCCTATCCAACAAGATCAATTCAGTGGTGAGAAAAGTAAGGTCCTTTTAGATGCAGGCTAAACCAAATACTGTTGAGCCAGGTACATACTAGGCAGTATTTGGCTCAACAGTAATAAGAAGGATCTAGTAGGTATCCCAGAAGACCACTGCCTAAGTATGAGTCAACTGCCATGTTGCAGCTGCCAAAAGAGCCAATGCTGCATCCACATAGGGATAACATCAATATAACAAGATATGATAGTACTATTTTATACTGCTCTGGTGAGACCATACTTGGAATACTGCATCCAGTTCTGGTTATCACGATATAGATAAGAGGCTGAGAGCTTTAGAAAGCATGCAGAGAAGAATAACAAAGATGGTAAGGGGGTTCAGAAGCTAAAGTGTATGAAGAAGGAAACTAAGTATGTTTAGCCTAATGAAGAAGTACTAGGAAGTGACATGATAGCTATCTTCTAATACCTGAAGGATTGTCACAAGGAAGAAGGGGTCAATTTATTCTTCATAGCACCTGAGGGCAGGGCAAGAAGTATGGGATGGAAGATTAACAGAGAGAGATCCAACCTAGAACTAAGGAAGAATTTCTTGAGAGCAAGAACAGTTAATCGGTTGAATAGCTTGCCTCTTGAAGTTGTGGGTGCTCCATCACTGGAAGTTTTCAAGAAAAGATTGGACAATCATTTGACTTGGATAGTATAAGGACTCCTGCAGGAGATTGGACTATGAAATCCCAAAGGTCCCTTCCAGCCCTATCTTCCTATGATTCTTGTTTTAAGACTTCTGTGGAGAACAAATAATGTTTTAGGCTATATTTATGGAAAATATTGAAGGGTTCACAAACCTTTAAATACCATTGTATTTATCTATTTATTAAATGAAGTGAAACATGGAATGTTGAGTTTCTATTTTGTTTGTAAGAACCATAGAGAAAAATAATAAGTGTTCATTTTGAAATGTGTTCCTAATAGGATTCTTTATCATCCTTTTCAGGCTTTTCCAGTGAAGAGTTGAGTAATCTTCAGAGCATTAGGGGAAAACCACACATAAACCAAACACTGCTCTCTCCTGTCCAACTCTATTTAACAGATTTGGAACAATTTTCATATCATTGGACTATGGCAGAGGTAAAATTTTCTGCACTGAAAGAGTCTTCCTTCAGTGATTTTCATTTATCCTAAAATGAAATGTTTGTGTGCTAACTGTTGGTGAGAAATTGATCTGTTTGATGAAGGTGAAATGTAAAATGCAGATATATTTTATGTTTATATTTTTTACATTATATATGTTATATATAACATACAGTATATTCTAAGCCACCCAATTGCCTTGCAGTGAGATGGGTGGCAAACAAATTTAATAAATAATAATAAATAATAATAAAGAAGAAGAAGAAGAAGAGGAAGGAGGAAGAGAAGAAGAAGAAGAAGAAGAAGAAGAAGAAGAAGAAGAAGAAGAAGAAGAAGAAGAAGAAGAAGAAGAAGACTACTACTACTACTACTACTACTACTACTACTACTACTACTACTACTACTACTAATTCTAGCTGCACAGGACCAAGCCTTAAGAACAAATTCATACAAAGCCAGAACTGAGAAGAAATCAAATGCTACCTCTGCAAACAAGCTGAAGAAACAGTGGACCACCTGATTAGTTACTGCAAGAAGATCACACAGACTGGGAACCAAAAAAACCGGCATGACAAAGTAGCAACAATGGTGCATTGGAAAATCTGCAAAAAATACCATTTGCCTGCAAGCAAGAACTGGTGGGACAAAAAAAATAGAGAAAGTCATAGAAAATGAAGAAGCTAAAGTGCTCCGGGACTTTAGAATAATATATTTAAAAAAAAATAGCAATAGCACTTAGACTTATATACCGCTTCATAGTGCTTTAAAGCCCTCTCTAAGTGGTTTACAGAGTTCAGCATATTGCCCCCAACAATCTGGGTCCTCATTTTACCGACCTCAGAAGGATGGAAGGCTGAGTCAACCTTGAGCCGGTGAGATTTGAACAGCTGAACTGCTGAACTAGTCAGCTGACGTAGGTTGCAGTGCTGCTTTTAACCACTGCGCCACCTCAGCTCCTTAAAACCCCAGGCATCTTCCACATAATACGTCAGAGTCTGGATAGTGGATGTGGCAATACCTGGAGACAGCAGAATAGAAGAGAAGGAACTGGAGAAGATAACAAAATACAAAGACATGCAAATAGAAGTAGAACAGTTGTGGCAAAAGAAATCAAAGATACCATGTTTTCCCGAAAATAAGACCCTGTCTTATATTTTTTTGAACCCTGAAATAAGCGCTTGATCTTATTGCCATGCACTCAAAAGCCCAATTGGACTTATTATCAGGGGATGTCTTATTTTGGGGGAAACAGGGAGTACTAATTGTATTAAAAACCTTGGGTGCTATCTGAAAACAACTGAAGCACCACTTGAACATCATTGACATTGATAAATTCATCACTAGTTGCAAAAGGCTGTTTTGCTTGGAATAACTTACATCCTGCAACCATACCTTTAAGACCATCAAACATCTACATCTGCGTATCCCAGGTTGGGAAGGACTCGATTAATAGATAAAATGCCAAATCCAGACTGACATCTGGCTGACTGTGCAAGGAATCAAACAACATAATAATTATATAAAATTTAAAAGGAAAAAGGTTTGACATTGCCATAAGTGCATACCTATGTGCTAATAGGTGTGTAACTTTTTGCTAATCGGTTAGTTAGGGTGTGCAGGAGGCACATCACTGTGGGATTTTAATTACCCTGACAATAACTGGAAGACAAACTCGGGGGAATGGAATGTCAAACTAGTTCATAAAGAACCTAGCAGACAATTTAGTCATCCAAAAGATAGAAGAAGAGAAGAAGGAACCAGAGGATAAGCTGTACTGGACTTAATTCTTACTATTAGGGATTAAATGATAGAAGGGATGAATTTGCAAGAATTTTGGGAGAGAGTGGCCATGTCATTGGAATTCAAGATAATGTAGGGACAAGTAATCAAAAAAATTTAAGAAATCTAACTTCAACAATCTTAGAGCTTAGGAAAGATTCCATGGATAGAGGTCTTGGAACGGAAAGCAACTCAAGTTGCTTGGTTATCTCTGAAAATTGTGATTATAAAAGTCTAGTTTAATATAGCACCATGGGGGGTGGGGGGAAGACACCCAAATGAAACCAGCATGATTTCAATAGTGTGATAAACTCAGAAATATAATACAAGGGGAAAAAGTAAAAAACAGAAAGAGGGATACAACCAGAACAGAATACCAGAAAATAGCCCAAATCTGCAAGGATGAAGTCAGGAAAGCTAAGACTCAGAGTAAAACTAAAACTAGCAACAAATATCCCCCCCCCCAAAGTATCTTTCAATATGTAAAAACAAGAAAACAGGCAAGGAAATGATTAGTCCATTAATGGTAGAGGACAGCAACTAGCAGGGAGAAAGCTGAACTGCTTAATTCATTTTTTATGCAAAAATAGTCCAATCTATTAAAAGCAGTACCACAGAAGACAGAATAGGAATACAAATCAAAATAGGCAAGAAAATGGTAAGCGAACACTTATCTATTCTAGAGTGCTGATCGCCAGGGCTATATATATCCAAGGGTTATGAAGGAAGTGTTAGATGTGATCACAAAACAACTGAATCATATCTTTCAAAGCTGGAGGAATGGAAAACTGCCAGAGGACTGGAAAAATATGGATGTGTTTTCCATCTTCAAAAAAGAAAAAACGGATCCAGGAAACTACTGACCAGTCAGCCTAACATCAATACCTGAGAAAATCCTGGAAAAGATAAGCAGCAGATTTATGAGCACCTAGAAGCGGACAGATCTATTACTAGACTCCCAATACGGATTTGTTAAAAACAGATCATGCTAAACAAAACTTATTGCCTTCCTTGACAGAGTGTCTATATTAGTGAATCAGGGAAATACTGTGGAGAAAGTTTACTTAGACTTCAGTAAGCATTTGACAAATTAAACCACAACCTACTCCTTCGTAAGATATAAAAATGTGGGATAGATAGTACTGTTACCAGAGGGATTAGCAATTGGCTGACCAACCACACTTGACATGGTCCTGATTGGAACTACATCTGTGTAGAGGGAAGCATGCAATGGAGTACATCAAGTTTCTGTCTTGTGCCTGGTGTTCTTCAACATTTTCAGAAATTACCTAGGTGCGGGTATTGAATGGGTGCTTATCAAATTTGCAGATAACACCAAGCTGGGGGGAATTGCTAACATTTTGGAAGGTAGACTCAAGATACAGAAGGATCTTGATAGACTTCAGCATATTAAACAAAATGCAATTCTGTGGTAAAAAAGTAAGGTTTTACACTTAGGAAGAAAAACCAAATGATAGGTATAGAATTGGTGGTTCCTAGCTCAACAGCAGTGACTGTGATAAGGATCTAGATATCCTAGTAGACCACCACTTAAATATGAGCCAGCAATATGCTGTAGCTGCGAAAAAAGTCCTAGGCTGCATCAACAGATAGATAATATCAAGATCATGTGAAGTGTTAGTACCATTTTTTTCTGCTGGCTGGTAAGACCACTCTTGGAATATTGCATTCAATTCTGGTCACCATGATAGAAAAAAGATGCTGAGACTAGGAGAAATGCTCAAAAGAACAACAAAGCTGACGGTGGCTAAGCTGTACAAAGAATAGTTGCGGGAACTGGGTGTTTTTAATCTAATGAATAGAAGGACTAGGCATGATGTGAGAGCAGTCTTCCAATACTTGAAGGGCTGACATAGAGAAGAGTGGGTCAACTTATTCTCCAAAGCACCAGAGGACAGGAAGTAATAAGTGAAAGAAAGATTATTAAGGAGAGATGCAATCTAGAATTAAGGATAAATTTCCTGACAGCGAGAACAATTAATCAGTGAATGCCTAATTGTGAGTGCTCCTTCAGTGGAAGTTTTCAAGAAGAGTTTGGACAACCAATTTTCTCAAAGGGTATATTTATTTATTTAATTATTTGGTCCAGTTTATATGCTGCCCAATTCAACATGGAGTCTGGGCGGCTCACAACAGTAACCAACAAAAATCATGGTAAAAACATCTAAAAACATACTAAAATAAATCATACTTATAAAATCATTACACTCACACATCTACTCTCTGGGTTAATGGTTCCAGGTCTGCCGGAAAGGCCAGGTCTTAACGGCTTTACGGAAGGCCAACAAGGTGGGGGTGGTACGGACCTCGGGCGGCAATTGTTTCCAGAGAGCCGGAGCAGCCACAGAGAAGTCCCTTCCCCGTGGGCCCGCCAGCCGACATTGTTTGGTTGACGGGACCCGGAGAAGCCCAACCCTGTGGGATCTTAGTGGTCTCTGGGACATGTGAGGTAGCAGGCAGTCTCGGAGATAGTCTGGTCCTGAGCCATGTAGGGCTTTAAAGGTCATGACCAACAGCTTGAATTGTGTCCGGACTCCAATGGGTAGCCAGTGCAGCTTGCGCATTATGGGTGTAACGTGGGTGAATCGAGATGCACCCACCACAGCGCATGCCGCTGCATTCTGGACTAGCTGAAGTCTCTGAACATTCTTCAAGGGTAGCCCCATGTAGAGCGCATTGCAATAATCAAGACATGAGGTGATAAGGGCGTGAGCGACCGTGAGTAAAGCCTCCTGATTGAGATAGGGTTGCAATTGGTGCACCAGGCAAACCTCTGCAAAGGTCCCCTAGCCACAGCCATCAGATGTTGTTCTAGAGTTAGCTGTGGATCTAGGAAGACGCCCAAATTGCGAACCCGCTCTGAGGGGGTTAGTCTCTCCCCCCCCAGGACTAATGAAGGACCATCCATATGGTCCTTCGGAGGAAATACCCATAGCCACTCAGTCTTATCAGGGTTGAGTTTGAGCCGGTTGACTCCCATCCAGATCCTCACATCGTCCAGGCACCGGCACATCACTTCTGCCGCTTCATTGAACTGACATGGGGTAGATATATATAGCTGATTGTCTTCAGCATATTGATGGAACCTTACCCCATGCGGTCGGATGATCTTACCCAGTGGTTTCATGTAGATGTTAAATAGGATAGGGGAGAGGACAGAACCCTGTGGTACCCCACACACGAGGGACCTAGGGGTCGACCTCTGCCCTCCTGTCAACACCGACTGTGACCGGTCAGAGAGATACGAGAACCACCGTAATACAGTGCCTCCCACTCCCAGCTCTCTCAGCCGGCACAGAAGGATACCATGGTCAATGGTATCGAAAGCAGCTGAGAGGTCAAAGTAGCACCAAGACAGAGGAATAACCCCTATCTTGGGCCCGCCAGAGTTTCCGTGCTGTAGCTGGGCCTGAAACCCGATTGGAGAGGATCTAGATAAACCGCTTCCTCCAACACCCGTAGGAGCTGGAGCGCCACCACTTTCTCTACAACTTTTCCTATAAAGGAAAGGTTGGAGACTGGACGGAAGTTCTTTAAATCTGCTGGATCCAGGAAGGCTTCTTGAGGGGTCTCACCACCGCAACCTTTAATGGTCGCGGGACAGAACCCTCCCTCAAAGAAGAGTTGACCAAAGCCTAGAGCCAGCCTCGTGTCACCTCCCTGCTGGACGAAACCAGCCAGGAGGGGCCCGGGTCCAACATTCAAGTGGAGGAGCTCATTGTTCCCATGGCCTTGTCCACATCCTCAAGGGTCACGGGCTCAAACTCTTCCCATACAATAGGACTAAGACTTGCCCCTGTCGTCTCGGTCTGTATTACCCAATCAGAGTCCAGGTCGGTCTGAATCTGAGCGACTTTATGATCTGTTCAAGTAGGGGTTTGACTAGAAGACCTCCAAGGTACCTTTCAACTCCATTATTCTGTTTTTTATGTTCTGTGTAATCATCAGTATCAAAATATACATTTGAGTTTTCTCTAAGCTCCTTATGATGCTTGTTTTGTGATCACTACTGTGAATACATATGTATATCCTCAGATCTATGCATGTTTAATTATTACTTTCTCAGGATACTATTATACACATTTGATGTTAGTGTTTCAGAAAATGTTTAGTCTTTCATAAAATTGACTCTTTAATCAAGAAATTAAGATGAGACATATAATGAAAATGTGATCTCTTTTTGTATGAATTAACTACTGTTATTGTCTACATTGAAAAAGGGATATTTTGTGGTATCCTTTAGCCAAATTTGTACAGATTTCTGGAATTACAGAGGGCCGTATGACCGAATAGGATCAGTAACCAAACAGAATTTTGAGAAAAATTCCAGCAGTCAAACATTACTTGTTCCTGGTCATCTTTCTAAACCATGTCAATATGTTGTTTTTAAGTTGTAAAACCTTTGAAGTTTATATGTGTGTTGTAGTTTATTTTATAATGGACAGTGGCATTCAGGCAGGAATTTTTTTTAATTACAAAAAGTGCTTTGTACTTTGTACTGATAGTCCTCGATTTACAACCTCAAATGAGCCCAAAATTTTGGTTGTTAAGTGAGATATTTGTTAAGTGAATTTTATCCATTTTATGGCTTTTCTTGTCCCAGTTGTTAAGTGAATCACTACAGTTGTTAAGTTAGTAATACAGTTTTAAGTGAATCTGGTTTTTCCATTGACTTTGCTTGTCAGAAGGTCGCAAAAAGTGATCACATGACTCTGGGACACTGCAACCGTCATAAATATGAGTCAGTTGCCAAGTGCCTGAATTTTGATTACCATGAGGATGCTGCAATAGTCATAAGTGTGGGAAACAATCATAAGTCACTTTTTTCAGTACTGTTATAACTTTGAGCAGTCACTAAATGAACTGTTGTAAGTCAAGGGTTACCTGTATAGATTTACCTTTCTTGAATATATCTGGAGTTCGTAATCAGAATGGAAGTGTAAAAAGTTTTACCGCATGAGTTGGTTGTTGCATATTATTGGAAAGCACTGTTTTCTGTTGAGAACTACACAGATACAGAAAATTGGCAGTTTTGTAAAATAATATGAGCAGATGTAAAACTGGAAAATTGAAGCAGAATCTGGCTAAGCAACCATTTTTCAAATTCATAATAACTATATTTTGCTTAAGTGTTCTTAGGTAGTCATGCAACTTACAGTTTTAAATGATATTCAGTATATTATATAATCAAATACGGTAAACATTTTGAACAATTTTGGTGTTAACATAGGTGGTGAGCCAGTGCCTGTCCACTATTCCTTCACGAAGCCAATGCATTGATATTGTACAAAGTGGAATATGTAAATATCTGGTAGGTACCAATTTGGAATCAATTTATTGTTACTTATTTACTATTATTAAGTATCTCTAGCTGATGGTTGATTTATGCCACTGTATTTAAAATATAGTATGTGAATTTTTAAAAATAGTATATGAATATGTATATATTTATTTACTTGAAATGTTACATTTTTGTAGTTTCTTTTGACCTAGTAAAGTATACTTGCTTATCTGTAATAGTAAGTTTTATATATGAAACCATTTATTTACTGCTGGCTGTTATATAAATGTGTAATCACTATACTGAAATTCTTAACATCCTTGTCTTTAAAATGTAAACCTGCCTTTGTTTCTAAACATAGTGAGATCAAACAAAGTAAAGCAGATTTAAATATAACAATGTAAAATTCTAAACAAATCTTTTATTAATAGCAGCCAAGATATCATTCAATCAGTCAATATAGCTAATATAGCAATAGCAATAGCACTTAGACTTATATACCGTTTCATAGTGCTTTACAGCTCTCTCTAAGCGGTTTACAGAGTCAGCATATTGCCCCCAACAATCTGGGTCCTCATTTTACCGACCTCAGAAGGATGGAAGGCTGAGTCAACCTTGAGCCGGTGACACCCGAACTGCCAAATTACAGGCAGCCGGTAGTCAGTAGAAATAGCCACTGCGCCAACATGGCTCTATATAAAATTTTTCCCATAAAGCCATAAGTAATTAATAAGACCTGCTATGTGGGTCTCCCTTTGTAGAGCATGCTACCATAAAAATGGGAGCAACAATCCCTATCCTGTATTTTATTCACCTATATAAAAAAAATATTTAGAAACTTTGGAGCAAGTTGGAATGCCAGATTGTAAAACATAATATAATTTGTTAATCTGTCTTAATGTGTGAATTCAACAGAAAGATCAAATTGTACTCACAAGATTCTGAAACATGCTAAGTACCTTTTGTAACTGATTCCTAATCATTACCACCATTTGAGCATGGATTGAGGATTATCTACTAACTCTCTAGGAAGAGGAGTAATATAAACCCAACCAAAGCGAGATGTCTAAGTGGATCAACTGATCATTTTGCCGACATCTATGTTATTGGAATTGTTGTAGACTCAGTTTTGAACCAATACTTTAATGTAATCTTTTCCATCATTATGCTGACTGTTCAGCATAACCCTATCTGTAATCTGATCTGGCAATCTCATATGGATATTAAAAAGATCAGACATTAAACTGGACAAGAATGTTTTTATTTATTAAATTTGTCTGCCACCCATCTCTTTGTGAAGCCATATCATTTGGTCCTTCCTTCCTTCCTTCCTCCCTCCCTCCCTCTCCCTCCCCTCTCTCTCTCACTGGAATGCATGTAGAATCCTAGAGATGAAGAAGGCATGCTATTCCCCCATCTTTTCTTATATGGCAAGTGGAATGGGAGTATGTTGAACTGTTGAAGAGGTGGCTTTCTTGGGAAGATAGGGCCTGAATTAATTAATTAATTAATTAATTAATTAATTAATTAATTAGTGAGATTTATATACCGCCTCATAGTGCAAGCACTCTAAGCGGTTTACACCATTAACCAATGTATATTTACATTGCCCCCAACAATCTGGGTCCTCATTTTACCTACCTCGGAAGGATGGAAGGCTGAGTCAACTCTGAGCCGGTGAGATTTGAACAGCTGAACTGCACTCTAACTGCTGCGCCACCTTGGCTCTTAAATAGCAGAATAGCAGAACCCACTATGAACAACTTTGTAATAGTTTTGGTTTCCAAGTTCTCTGAAAAGCAGATTGTCTTGTAGATCCAATTTAAGCAAAAGGAGAAATATGGGAAGTACATGAACAACAGCATTAGTTATAAGTATGGATACTGTAAGATCAATGACAGTGGATTCCTACAGTACTGGGATTTGAATAGTAATTAGTTTTAGGCTACGTTTTAGCCAAAAGCATTTCATGTGACTGAAGAGAAGGGTTGTCCAAAGACAATAAGCCTTGTTTTCTTGCTCTAGACTTGGAGTTATCTTTCTTAATGGATCCATCTTGGTAACCAGAAGAGTTCCTCAGTGTAATTCAAGTACTATTTGATGTTTTGCATAGCTGTAACCCCTCAGAAATACTATTCTGCATCTAAACTGTAGTTGCTAGACAATTATATGTTGGAAATATGTTGGTTATTGCTGAATGAGTTTTTTAATGTCTAGATCTTCTATTAAAGTTTGTTGCGAAATCAAAACCAGAAGCACACACAAATGACTGATTCAGCTGGATTCAATAACTTCTTTATAAACATAATTATATATATATATATATATATAATTTACAATACCATTAGCAGAGTTCTTTTTCCATGTATCAACAGTTAAAAGTAAAACGCAAGCAGGAGACTTAGTTTCATTTCAGCAGAGTTCAGAGTGAGAGAGTACAGAGTGGAGAGAGGAGAGTGCAGACTGAGCCACGCCCAGCCTTAAGCTTAAGTTCCAGTTTCGATTCTCTGCAACAGATTCAGAAGTGGTTAGCTCCCATTGGCTGACTTAGCTGCTATGCCTATTCATTGGCTAACCTTGTTAACATGGCTCTCCCAATCATGAATATTCTAACATCTTCAACAGGTAAAATATAAGAAGCTTAAAGGATATTTGAAATTTTAGCAGAATTTTTCTCTTTTAAATATAAGACACAAATAAAATACTTGTGCTCAAAGGTTGTGTGAAGAATTGTTTAATCTGAAATTATTTTTATTTCCTAGGTAGGACTGACTGTAGTACCTGATAGCACTGCTGGTGCTATTTTGTGTGCTCTTAGTAAACTACTGGATCAAGTATATGTCCTTAATGAAAATGCTTCCAGATTCCTAGCTTCTTTGTGTTATAGTCTTCTCTACTTTCTCTTAACAATAGAAAGGGAGGATACAGAACACATGCAGAAGAGGTAAGCTTTTTAATTTTAATTTTATTCTTAAAATTTTGGTGCTTCCCAAGCATTGTATGCATGTGTGTTAGTATATGTTCTTGTTTATTGTAGTTGAAGACTAGTTCAATTGAACAGGTAGCCCTCCGCCTTTGATCACAATTGCACCCAGAAAACTGGCCATTGATCATTAAACTGGCCAGTGATCATTAAACAAGATGCCACTAGACTGTTTTGCTTAGTGATTGTAATCCTAGTTCTCCCAGTTGAGGTTAGTGAAGTGCCAGGGAGGGGTCCCAGGTTTCCCACCAGACCCGGGAAGAATGATGAGAACAATGGGGTTAATTAGCTTTTTCACCAGATTTGAAGTCCTTTGGCATGCTGGAGGAACAGTCCTCAAATCTGGTAAAAACACTAGTGAACATCAGCATTCTGGAAAGCTTAGAATGCTGGTGTTTGCTAGCTTTTTCTGTTCCCCTTGGGCTCAGAACGCTAGGCTTTACTAGCATTTTCCCGTCTGAAGGCTGGCATTTAGAGAGAAAACACTACAAAACACCAGTGTTCTGAAAGGCTCAGAAAGTCTGTTCCTCCACTGCACAGGAGGATTTCCCCTTCATGCACAGAGGGAAAAAAGAACACATTGGCATGTGGGGAAATGGATGTCAAATCCAATGTTCCAAGAAAGACTTGCAACCTTTCCTGCCGACTTCTTCATTAATTTTCTGGGGAAGCCAGCAAAGATTGCAAATATCATCTGATTGCAGGACACTTGGAAACTGCTTGTAAATATGAACAGATTGTCCAGCACCCAAAATATGATCATATGATCAAAGAGGCTGCCACAATGCATAGAAGTACTTTATAGGTCAAAAGCACCTGTTCTATGACTGACTGACTGACTGTGAAGGGTCATTAAATGACCAATTGTAAGTTGAGGACTATCTGTACTTTGATAGTAATCACTGTGGACTTTGAATTTCTGGTTAAGATTTGTATTTCCTTTTCTACAATATTCTAAAACTAATATTACATTTTATAAAATTTACTTTAGTATATTTTTTTCTTGTGGGAAATTTAACTTCTGTCCCGAAAGGCAAGCTTAAGCAAGGCTTGTATGTTTTTAATTTAGTAATGATCAATACATAATATATTCCACAATAAATTGTGGGGCAGAAAGCCCACCTTTCCCATTTTTAACCATTGCTATAGACAAAAAGACTGAACTTTTTTTACAACTGTAAATTAGTAATAAATTGTCAGCCCCTTGGAGACTGTAATAAATTATATCCACGAATTCTTTATTTTTATGTATTTATTAAATTTATACGGCTGCCCATCTGACTTGCATATAACTCTGGGTTAAAGATATAGTTATAGTACAATTAATACCTGTGGTTATTTGCCTGGTTTGAAGTTACTCCTTTCTTACTATAAATCTAGCTAAACTTGTGCATATCTACTTTTCCCACCCTTCCTCAACTTCGGTTTCAGGGATGTGCTGTGGAGTTCCTGTATCTCAATTCTAAGCACCTCACTTCAAATCTTGAGAGTGATGTTGCAGACTCTTCAAGTGAACCAAGCCTCCCGGGATGAATTGCCTGTTCTTGCTCAGCTTCTTTGTTTGCTAATGCAACATAGGCAGCTTCAGACTCATATGAAGACCAGTGAGTCCCTGGTGAAACAGATTGTCAAAGATATCATGGTAAGGAGCCTATTCTCACTCACTGGCTGCTGAAGCCAAGTTGTTGTCTCATAGAATTGGAAAGTAACAGTTTTTCTCATGGTCTTGGTTGATCTTTCCAAGCAACTGGTCACAAAAAAAGCTGAAAGAAC
This sequence comes from Diadophis punctatus similis, assembly GCA_023053685.1. NCBI lineage: Eukaryota > Metazoa > Chordata > Lepidosauria > Squamata > Dipsadidae > Diadophis > Diadophis punctatus. Next base: position 5,215,585 of record JALIGW010000008.1, on the reverse strand, counting down.
TTGGCCCATTAGTCATTTAAGGATAAAAAGCCATTCTTCTATTCTCTATCATAAGAATGATAGTGGGATAGTGGGAAAACAATTTCCATTCTAACCCCCAATTCCAACTGGGGTAAGGACTAACCATGTTTTCTGCTTCCAGACTTAGGAAATACCACTACAATATTCTGTCCTTATTCCTTCCTAATTTGGATTGAAGGCAGAATTGTATGTGAGCATACAGTTCTTTTAAAATTTTCTTCAAATTCCATCAGAATTTGTCTTCATAACTTAAGGATAACAGATTGGCCACGAAAGAAGAATCCAGCTGTATTGACTATCAATTATCTGATGTTAACTTCATTATATAAATATATATAGTTCAGGGTTTAATTGTGGAGTCCTTAGTGCTCTCTGGGCTTGGTTGTTTGATTAGAGATTTCATTACACAACTAGGTAACATCTTCAGTGCACTGAGGATGTTACTAGTTGGGTAATGAAATATCTGCCATCAAACAGCTATGCTCAGAGATCACCAACGACCCCATCTTTATTATCTTTGCTTAATTCCCCATTTTGGAACCAGTGCAGTTGATAACTGTTATATGAAATCCTTCTCGGAACAGGAAACTATATTTCTGTAAAATGAGAAACCATAAATAGTTCTTCCACTGTCATCAAGCCCCTCCCCCGCTCAACATCCTGTCTCTTTGTTTCTAAGATTTGTGAGATCTTAATAAATTCTACAGACCATAATTAATATTTTTACATTTAGCTTCCTTAATTTTAATGGATTATGATCATTTTTGGTGATCTTGCCATGTTATCTGGAATTTCTTTTGACATATAAACTTAGAAGAAGTGAATAGGGCACTTTCTATGTTATCTTCTGCCACCTGGATCACACAGTATTCTGGTTATCCTGGCTTCACTGTGCATCTCTGGAAATTAGTGGTTGTCATTGTCTCTTCCACCCCCTCCCCTTCTTTCTCCTAACAAGCATTTGGCTTTCCTAAAGCCGTTTGGCTGCAGCACCTCCCCCAAACCCCACCACCACTGCGATCGATTGCACCGTGGCTTCTGGCTGCCGGCATTGGCAGCTAGCCGATTGGTTGGCAGCTAACTGTTCTGGGCGGCGAAAAGCCCAGGACGAACCTTGCTTTGGCGAATTGGCCACACCAAAGAGTGTGGGACGGAGGCGCCGTGGCCCATTGGCCAGGACGAATGGGTGGGGGCGTGTCCGCTGAGGAGAAAAGCTGGAGGTGAATCCCTGGAGGAGGAACCCTGCTGGAGAAGCAGGCACAGCCAAGGGTAGGAGCTGAAAAGTCCTAGACCCCTGGAAGAATGGAAAAATTACGATTACGCAGGAAATCCTCAGGTCTGCCTTTGTTACACTATAACTACGGTACTTGGCTTCAGTAAAAGTATAACCTTCATTACAAATTGAGTTGAGGGTCTTTCCTGAATATCCAAGCTGGGACAGGCCTGACATAGCATTGTCATAAATTCAAATAAATTGTTATTTGTTATTGTTAAATAAATGGCCAAGGACTACCTGTATCTTACATTTGTATCTACATGAGTTATAGATAGATAAGAGAAACACTTTCTCTTTTCTCTTTTTCTTTTCTATTTCAAGTAATTATGTTTTTTTGATTCACAGGTTTTGAAAAGTGATGAAGCTCAAGAGCAGTGGTTGACAGACCTCCATTACAATTTCAATATATATTTAGCTACTCATTCTCCAGGATCTGGGGCAGTCAATACACTATATTAAAGAGAATATTTGGTTGGAAACTTTGTATGAATGGAAAAAGTCATTTTTATGGAAATTACAAATGCATTTTGTACAATCTCTGATTTGTGTAAAAATGTTGCTCTTTACATTTGATATTAACATTTAAAAGTTATCTGAAATAAAATGAATACAACAGCTTAAAGCAAACAATCATATGCAAATGTTGAGAAACATATCAAGATAAATTTTACTTACTGTAAAGAACGGAACGGTTACCGTATTTTTCGGAGAATAAGACGCACCTTTTTACCCCCAAAAAGAGGGTGAAAACTTGGGTGCATCTTATACACCGAATGTAGCCCCACCCACCCAGCCACCCCCACCCTTTGGCCTCTGTCTTCCAGCAATTTACCTGCTTGCAGGAACGAGGGAAGAGCCTGTAAAGCCAAGCAAGTCAGTAGCAGTTTCCCGACGAACAGCTGATTAGCTTTGCCACGTGGAAAAATGAAAGTGAAACTAACTGCAAAGAGGCAAATAGCTGGGAGAGATTAGACACGCAGGTTTTTATTTTTGCTGAACTGGCTGCAAAGGGGTAAGTGAATAACTATAAATGTCTGTAGAATGTTCAAATTATTAGACTCATTTTTTAAAGACTGCTTTATTATTGTTCTAGAGCCAGGGGTCTCCAACCTTGGCAACTTTAAGACTTGTGGACTTCAACTCCCAGAATTCAACAGCCAGTTTTGTTAGCTTTGCTGGCTGTGGAATTCTGGGAGTTGAAGTCCACAAGTCTTAAAGTTGCCAAGGTTGGAGATCCCTGTAAATCTAGACAACTTAACAAAATAAAGAAGCTTTTTAAAATAAATGCTTGCTCTGAAGAGGCCCAATGCTATTGTATCTTCTTTTAAATAATAGAGAATAATGTATACTTCCAGAAATTTTAATTAATTTTAACAGCTCTGTACAAGTATAGTATGAAATGTAACAGTGTCCTGTTTAGTATTAGAGTTTAGTTACCTTGGAGTAGATCTATTTAAATAATTGGGAGGAGTTAGTGTGACTACGTTTAAGAAAACTTTCTGGCATAATGTACATTTCTCCAATTCTTTGCTATTTCTATGGGTCAGGCACACATGCACAGAAATACACAGCAAACAGTGTATATCATCTGTGCTGTTTGCTGTTTGGCAAATTGCTTGGAGGCAGAGGCCTTTTTTCCTTGTTTTCCTCCCCCAAAACTAAGGTAAGTCTTATACTCCGAAAAATACGGTAAGTTGTTGCCATTAAGTTGGTATACCTGAGTCTCAGCAGCATAATATGTTAAATATATAATATGTTAAAAAATATAAATCATTTAAATAAAAATACTGATAAAACTACTATTAAGATACTTTAAAATGTCCATGAATAACCAACAGGCTCCCTTCTTAATGCTATAGCGGAGTCTTATTTTCATGCCTGGATCTGGTGTGTTTTGCTTTCATTATTGTGGCAGGTTTCATATTATATGAAAAATGTTTACATTTCCCTGGATTTTCTGATAAGCAAATATCCTGCAATCCACCTGCTGTAAAAGAAGCATAAATGTATTAGTGCTTTTGTTCAGTAAAGATTCAAGATAGTTGGTTTTCTTTCTTTATTAAACATAAAAAAATCTAACTTCAAAATTCTGTCTTATGTAGTTGAAGATCATTAAATGGCAAATGTACTTTAATTTTTTAGAGGATTCCTGAATCTATAGCTGGCAGCTATTATCTCTACTCTGTTCTGTGATATTCTTTAGCTCTATCATTTTAAATAAATCTGTTGCTTTTTTTAAAAAAAAACCATTCCTGTTTTCTCCATTGACAGGTTTAGAAAAGGGAAAACAAGGAATAACTTCAAAATTGGTACAGTGGTGCTTAAAAGTTTGTGACATTTGAATTTTCAGTGCTTCAGCATAAACATAACAAAATGTGATCTGTCAAAAATGCTACACTTGTTCATTTATTTAGGATAATGATCCAAAACTACATATTTGTGTGTGGAGAAAAAAAGATATGAACCTCTAGTATTATCAGTTCATTTGAAGGTGGGTGTTTCCATCAATGAGCTAAAAATTGGGTGTGGATGTGAGAGGCCCTAAAATTCTGTTTGAAGAACAGAATTTTGGGTATTTGCTATCAAAGTCTGATCTTCACAACAGGGTATGTGGAAGGATCTTATTTCTCAAAAAAGATTTATGTAAACCTGAAAAAGCTGGAAAAGTTTACAAAATGTTTGGACTATATCAGTCCATTGTCGAAGTTTCTAGTAGTTTTGCATTCTGTTCCTAGGCCATGTGTCCTTGGGTCAGTATTGCAATCAGTTTTTTTTCCCCAAAAGGCTCTTGCCTTGACATTGGGTTTCCAAAGTACTTAAATTTTATCTTCACTGCGAATAAATTCAGAGCAGTCTAACTTTATCTAGAAGTAGATTATATATTCTAGCAATCCAAGATATTCTCAATGATTAGCACAATTCAGCTGAATAATTTTTTTCTTCAGCTTTTGTGATGATCCAGCTTTTGTCTAAATTTATTACGGTCTTAGTCTGACATAGTAGAGTATGATAGCAGTGCAGCATATCAAATAGAAAACTGATATGATTAAATCTTTCCCAGAGTCATCCTAGCTCTAGCTTTTTAGATTGCTTCCCGTTCCCCAAATTTCTGTTTAGCTTGCTGTTATAGATAACAAAACCAGCTGAGCAGTGCGCAGGTATTCGAAATATCCTTGCAAAATATTACATTAACCACTGTTCTTATAAATGGTAAATCAACTTCTACTTCTAAAAATGCTTCTGCAATTCTTGGTTCAAAACCTTTTCATAAACTCATAGGTGTTAACATGAGCTGGGAGGGGGAAACAAGGCAGGGTGAAATATATCAATTATCACCCCCCCTAAACCCGGCTTGGGTGAAATATATCAATTATCTCTTCCTCTGAAATAAAAGGTTTTTTTCAGTCTTAGCTAAGGAATGTGTTTTAATAATTAGTGAAATGCACAATCTCAAGAAGCATATCTTCAGAATATTTTTATATTAAATTTGTTTGTTGGTTATCTCCCTACAAGGTGACTCTTTAGGAAGAAAAACCCTAGTAAGAAAGTATTTCCTGCTGTTTAAAAAAAAATCAGAAATCAAAACTTTCAACACAATGTGGGTATAATTTGGAAATAACAGGTAGTGAATCTACCAAAAGCAAAACTAAAGATAAAAAGTTTACAAAATTATTGAGTTCTCATAAAACTTGGTGATTATTCTGGGTTACCAATACTTAAGAATTATATTTAATGCACGTAGATCATCATCATCATCATCATCATCATCATACAGTAAACCATTCACTTAATAGATCAATAGGAAGAAGGGATAGCCAACAGAGTGAATGTAACATTTGAATTGGAATCTACACATCCATAAAATGATATACATTAATATAATGACTTTGATAGATGTGTATAAACTTTAATTGTATTTAAAGTCCAGAAAAATCGCAGGAGAAAAACACTATCAGTGATGGGAAACCTGTGGCACACAGAGCCATATCTGAGGGCACGCGAGGCGTTGCCCTATGTCAGCTCCAGTGCGCATACGCGCGCTGGCCACCTAATTTTCGGCCGTTTTCGCTCTCCCCAGGCTTCAGGAAAGCCGCCTGAAGCCTGTGGACGACGAAAAAAGGCCCAACGGGCCAACTGGAAGTTCACTTGTGTGTGTCACCCCCAGCCTCCTTTTCACTGTCAGAGGTCTTCAGGAACTTCTTTGGCTTTGGACAGTTGCATCCAGGCCTCATACACCTCTGCCCATTTCTTCTGCAGCTGGCAAGGCTTTCATGAAGGCCTCTGCAGCCAAAAACAGAGCTCCAGATCGACCCGGAGCTCTGTTATCGGCTACAGAGGCCTTTAAGGCCTCTGCAGCTGATAACAGAGCTCCAGATCGATTCGGAGCTCTGTTATCAGCTAGAGGCCTTCAGGAAAGCCTTGCCAGCTGCAGAAGAAATGGGCAGAGGTGTATGAGGCCTGGATGCAACTATCTGAAGGTAAGTAGTAGGGCAGCTCCACTTCCGTTTCATTTCCAAACTTCCAGTTGGCCTGTTGGGCCATTTTTCGCGGTTCCCAGGCTTCAGGAGGCTTTCCTGAATCCTGGGGAGAGCAAAAAAAGCCCAACGGACCTACTGGAAGTCCGGAGGCTTCAGTGAGGCCTGTGTGCATGTGCAGGAGGGGGCATTGCATTATGGCTGTGGGCATGCACGCACACCCTTTTGGCACCCAAGCCAAAAAAGGTTCGCCATCACTGCACTATGTTATCTAATCTTGCAACATAACACTTGTTTTCTTTTTGGGTGAGGGAAATAAAGTGTTGTAAAATATCCTTCCAGTTATTCCAGGGAAGATTAGGAAATGGATGAATAACATTGGTACCTTATTGGGGATTTTGTAACATGAATGTTATACATAACATGAATTTGTTCATAACATGAATGTAATGGAAGGTTGCAAATTTCCCTGTTTCATTCTTTCAGAATGAGTAGAGATAATTGGTTAGTTCAACCAGTTAAATATAAGAACACAACATCATTTTGGCACTTTTCCAAAAGTTTATCCCAGAATGTGTAGGGCACCATGCACTATAGTGAGCACCATTGAATTGATGTATTTTACAACTCTAGACCTAATTACATGTTTATCTGACTTGTGTCCCTTTCCAAAATCTCCATGAACTTTTCTTGCAACTGAAGAATGGAAAATCTACAAGATGGTGGTGAAATCTTATTCCATATTCTCTTTATTCATGCTGATAACTCCATTCATATGATCAAAAAAATGCACGGGGGGGGGGAGTCAGCAAAAAAGAAGTTAGTGATGATTATGGGTATTCTGCCTCAATGAACCCTGCCAATATATAAAGGCATGACATATGTTGTGTTTAGTTTTAGTTCTACCCTAAGGAAGCTAGCGAATAGGGCTAGTGAAATGTCCACACATATTCATTGTCTCACATGGCCTTTTCTGGAAGCTCACCAATATCCATTTTGTCATTTTTCCTACCGGTAGCATGCTCAAGAAATCACCACAATGGGCTCTTTTACTGGGGTTGCTATAGTATGTATCTTTTGCCTCACATCTAATGTTTATAAAGACGATGATGATATACATTGGAATTGTACCTGATATTAACTGAAGTTCACAAAATTGCTGTTTTGAAGAAGGCAATCTCATTGGGTGATTCACCTTTCCTTCTTGTGAGTGCCCTTTAAAAACAAATTTCCAAAGTGTATGAATGCTGAATGCCTCAATGAATGAAAAGCATTTATCAACATAAAATAAATAAATAAAAATAATAATAAATAATGAATGCCCCCTTAAATAGCACTGTTTTCATAATTTTACCAAAAGACATCATCCTAAGTTATATCTGCCTTCAGGAGGAAGCTGTTTCAGGGTCTTCCACTCATCCTACTGTCACTGCAAGCCATACAGTATATGGTAGACAAATGCTACCTGAAGATAATGTTCCAAAGGGTCTAAGTAATAAAGCACCTTGAACTGACCCTAAAAATCTATCAGCAACCAATGTAAACTAATGCTAGGGAGAAGGTGGGTTGCTGTATGTTTTCCCAATTAAAATTTCCAACTGGCACCCTCCCCCATTTATTGAAGTAGTCTATCTGAGTCATGACAAGAGCCTGAGTCATGCTTTAGCACCTCTTGATTCAAGAAAGGAAAAGAAACAGACCTACCAAAGCTGTCCAAAGACTCTCCTGGCTATGACTGAAATTCTAGCAGGAGTTGTTAGCTCAAGGAGAATACCTAGATTACAGATAATGTTAGATAGATAGATAGATAGATAGATAGATAGATAGATAGATAGATAGATAGATAGATAGATAGATAGATAGATAGATAGATAGATAGATAGATAGATAGATAGATAGAAGATAGATAGATAGATAGATAAGACAGACAGACAGACAGACAGAAAAAAGAATTATAACTGAAAAAAAGTTTCAACTTTCCAAGATAAATACTTAGTGATATTTATTATTACCATATATCTGCTTCAGAGTGGTTGACTTTTGTACCAAGTTGTTTCCTAAGCTGTTTTTGTTCATCGCCTTTGGGATTTTGCCTGAAGTAAGTGCTTTAGGTGCAGTAAAGTTTAACTTTTTGTTCCAAATGGCCTTAATGCACAAGACAGTTGTTTTTTGTTGCCATTCATCTTTGCATTGCTGTTTTGTGCTAAAAAGCTGAAGAAATTGTTTTCTTAACTGATAGCTAGAAGGAGAAAACAAGTGGGAAATTCTGTTTTAGGTTACTACTTTTAAACTCCAGATATTTCTATGAACCATCTTTTTTTCAATTTTTTCAATAATTACATTTTCTCTTAATTGGATTAAGTCCCTTATTTTCAATGTTTTAAGAAAGCAGTAAGCAAATATAAAAAACTCAAGGATATACAGTAACCACTCTCTACAAAGAACATAGAATACATAAAAAACAGAGAAATAATAAAGCAGGAAACAAAAGGAAATCCTTATAACATTAATTCAATCCTTAAACTTATAAAATACATAAAATTTACAGAAACTCTATACTTTTACACCATGTTCTCAATTTTAGAATATAAAGACATTTAAAAAATGAATAATAAATCTATTCCTTAATATGAGGCTAATTTCATCTGTAGATATATTTTTATAACCAAGCCCAAGGCTTTATAGAGTCAAAATTCTTCATATAATGTCAAATTCTTTATTTTCAGGAATATAAATCAAATCTCATTCACTTTCTTGCCTTCCTCTGATACATTCATTGGCCCTTGGGTTCTGCTTTTGGATAGATCTAGCAAAAAAGTATGTCCTTTCTTCATGAGAATTATTCCTACAGCTAAATGACTGCTCACTGCATTATTTCCATATTATTATGATATATAATACTTCAATACATCACATTGCTCAAAGTATACCAAAGCACAATTTTAAACATATGCTAAGCCTCGTGATGTAATATTTAGCAGTAATTAAAATGAGATAGAATGCAGGAATCTCATCCATACCTTCTCCATACCTTTTGAATAACATTTGCTGCATTATACTTCCTCTGAAAGAGCTCTTTTCTTACTCTTTCTTTTTCTATTACTTGCATCTGAATTGCTGATGGGACTGATTCAGTGTATGCATTTTTATGCTGAACAAAACCAGGCTGATCTTCTGAATTTGTGGATGTTAACAGAGTTTCTCTGTTCAGGTTTGCATCACTTCTAGCCATCTTGTTGAGCGCAATCGTTGTAACACTTGCATTCTTGGCCACCAAACAGACGTCACTATTTTTCATTTTGCTGATCTGGGTAGCTGTAGCACTTGAAGTAGCCTTTTCAACTTTCATTGTTCTTACTGTGGCACTGCCAGGTCTGCTTGAACTAATCAATGGCCATTTTTTATTATTTGATTCTTTACTTTTTGTTTTTAATTGATGTGGATTATTTTTAAATGCTGTATCACATTGTCCCGAGTTTCTTATACTTTTACTAATGCATCTGTCATCCTGAATAGAAACTGTTGTTTCTTCAGAATGGTTTATATTATTCCTTACTGACCAGTTTGGATGGTCTGATTCTTCACCAGAGTTGGGAGATTTAGAGTTTGAATTATGCCTTTTACTGCTGATGTGCACAAACATACCAGTTGTTGTAGGAGGCTTCCCATCCCTGCCTAAGGTAGCAGATACAGTTTGACGCTTTCTTTCAGTTTTATGCCTATGTTGGTCATTATTCTTACAGGAATATGAAAGGATATAGGCAGGGTTGCTATTATTGTTTGCCTCACATACACCTGTGGAAATGAGATAAATATATAAATGCTTATCACTTATTAAATATGGTTAGCTTGATAGGTTTAAATATAGTAAGCTTAATAATTTTGAGACTCAATATTATGATACAAAAATAGTTTTTTTCAGTCAACTTGTAAGATCTAGTTTTAAAGCTAAAATAGTTAAAAGGCTTAATACATAAATATTAAATATAAACAAATAAGCATAGGTTGCAGGATTCTAAAAGAGTATATGTAATTTTTAAGCAGCCATGTGTGAATCTTTACAATATCCTACTCAGTATCTTCCAGAACATACATACATACATACATACAATTCTGCCTTTATTATTTTTACAAATAACTCAAGGAGGTAAACATATCCAACACTCCTTCCACCTCCTATTTTTTCTGTAACAACCACCTATGAGGTGAGTTGGGCTGAGAGAAAGTGACTGGCCCAACTAGCTTGCATGGCTAAGGCAAGACTTGAACTCATGGTCTTTTGTTTTCAGGCGTGGAAACTTTTTAGATAAGAACCCCACTCCTATATATAAGTATGAATGCTCAAGTATAATTCCCATTAATCTCACATGTTCTATGGTTCACTAGAGTGCTTTTAATGACAATCTAATAAAATAGGCATTGTAGTAGAGACAGAGTTTGGATTATGTAAATTCATACATTACTACTCAAAGACCTATTGCTATAGGTAAAATACCCCAAAAAATTATTGTAATCTCTGTAATTTACACTTACAGTTCGACTAGAAGACCTCTGAGGTCCCTTCCAACGCTATTATTCTATGTTCTAATAAACTGTTTAGCTGGTGATGGTAGAGTTGCTCACAGAGAGTGCAAAAAGCCATGCCAAAGCAGTTTTGAACGAAGGTATAAATGCATCACAAATGTAGCCAAGGAGGTTGTGCTCTCTTATACTGTTGACTTAATTTTGTTACTGAGCTCAAGAATAATTGAAATCAGGAGTCCTTTGATTTTCTGTCTACCATGAACAAAAAAATACGAGACCTTTTAAAAGAATAGTGGTACTTCTGAAGATAAAAACATAGCTGAAAAGTGAGAATTCAAAGGAAGTCAAGTATATGCAAAAGAAAAAAAAAGAAAGAGAAGTCATTAACAAATTCTCTGTTAATAGGAAATCTAGAAACTATATTAGAAAACAAAACAAACAAGAAAGCATTGTTTCCTGATGTGTAATCAGCACACCGAATTTCCAAGCACACAGTGAATTCATTCACTTTGTCAGTTGACATAACCACCACTGAGAAGGGAAATTTATTGACAGTGGTTGTAACAAGCAAACTGGTAGTAGCTCAAAATATTTAGACATAAGCAGTAGAAAATGGAAGCATTCTCTATTGTAGCATCGGTTATGGAGAAGGTTACTAAATAAACTCTTTGGAGGCAGAAAGACATTAGCAATGCCTTTTATATATATCATAGTAAACAGTTCCAAAAAATCAGGCCTTTTGGCAGGTTCAATATATTTCTCTTGCAATTGCTGTAGATCATGGCAAAACAGGATTGACCACTAAAGTATGCCAAGAATGCAATTAACTTACTCTATATCTTTGCAAGAGTTCAGGTCATAAGCATGACAAGGAGTACAATATAAAGGAACTGAATTATTTAACAGCAATGAAATATACATTAGGGATGTATAGACTATTCCTCTAGACCCAGGGATGCAGTGACAACTCTTCTCCGTGACAAAAAGATTGATATCCAAAGGTTCCTAGCATTTGCAATCTTTGCCGAAGCAAAGGAGTCACAAAAAATTCTGTATATTTTTTGTGCACTGGCCGAATGCCTTCATTAAGACAAGAAGACAGGAATAATGGGGATGGGTGAAGAACTGAGTCCCCTGAAAATATATTGAACTAAAAAACAAAATACTGTATTTGTTGTAGAGAAACCCCCAGTGGGTTACTGTTGCAATAGAAAAAAGAAGAAGAAGAAAATAATAATCATCTTTCCTCCCAAGGCATGCACTCTTCAGGCAGGTGTCCACCTCTGGAAGTTTTCGTACTGGATACTATACAGGTGCATAACCTATATATGTAAAGCACAGAGAACAAATTTTTAAAAATATAGAATTCACACTTTTTTTCTTATAACTGCCTTGAGCGGCTGAAGGGTACTTAAGGGTATCTTGAGGATACTTGAGGAGTCCAGGAAGGCTAGGCTATTTTCCTTAACATCTTCCCACATGAATTTGATGTATCTGTCCACAGAGTTGATACGTTTGGTGAATGCTTCCAATTCCTGTGTTTTGATCTTGACCCAAGTATTATCCACATACCTATACCACCAGTGAGTGGGTGGAATTCCTGTGAAGGAGTCTAGGGCTTTGGTTTCTACCTCTTGCATGTAGACTTTGCCCATGATGGGAGACACAGGTGAATGCACGTTTTTGTCTGTGTTTTTGTCTGTAGAAACCTTCATTGTATTTAAAATAGATAGTGATCAGGGGGACGTCCAGCATGGCAGGTATGTGGTCTAGGTTGACGTTGGTTCTGTTACCTATGGTGCTGACTTGTAGTATTTTTTTTTCACTATGACAGCTTCAGTTATTGGAATGCAGGTGAAGAGGGAAGTCACATCATAGAAAACCATGGTCTCATCCTGGTCCAGTTTTAGTTTCCAAACTTTGCTGGCAAAGTCCTGTGAATTGTTGATGTGATGGGTGGGTTGCCAACTAGAGGAGCTAATAAGATTGTTAGATATTTTGCAATGTTCTAGGTGACAGAGTTGATGCTGCTGACAATTGGTCTGAGTGGAGTTCCCTCTTTGTGGATTTTGTGGAGTCCATATATGCATGGGGTGGCTTCCCTAAGGTAAAGATAGTAATATTGTGGCTTGTCGATGGCATTGTCCTTCAGTAGCTGTTGCAAGAAATTAGTAACCCTTTTCTTGTAACTGCTGGTGGAGTCTCTCTTCAGAGTCTCATATGTAGCAATATCCTTCAGAAGATTGTTAACTTTGGTCTTGTAGTCAACTGGGTTCAGGATCACTGTCTATCTTCCTTTATCAGTTGGCAGGATGATGATGTTTAAGTCTCTTCCTAGGGATGTTACTGCTCTTCTTTCTTGAATTGTGAGGTTGGAAGGGGGTGTTTTGGCACTGGCAAGGGCTGCAGATAACTTCATCCTTAATTGTTCTGCTTCTGCTTCTGTCAGTTTATTGTTCCTAATGGCTGACTCTGAGGCTGTGAGGAGATCTACACTTGGTAGCTGTTCTGGTGTTACTGCAAAATTTAGTCCTTTGGCCAAAATACTATTTCCTGTTTGGATAAACTCTCTATCAGACAGATATCTCACCCATAGGTCATTTTTCTGAGATACGTCACTGTCCCTCTGGGTTGGTTTTTTTGTTTTGTGTGTTTTTTCCTGTCTAAACTGTAGAGTAAAAAATTGTCTTTTTGTCATTTTTTGTTCTTGTGTTGTGTTAGTTGCGCCTTCTTTATAAAAATGGGAGTGATCACAACCCTACACCACCAAGCTGAAGGCCTGCCTACCAGCAATGAAATTGACACATCTTGCTGAGATGGATAAAATATTTTGTTTTATTATTATTTATTTATTTATTAGTTGCATTTGTATGCCGCCCACTCCACAGAGACTTTGGGCGGCTCACAACAGTAAAAATTCACATGCAACAACAAATATAAAAAGCATTAAAAACAATAGATATTAGAGAAAAAACACTATCTTCATTTATTGGCAACTAGAAACCTCTTGTGAGCTTTTTGCATAAACAAATGAAAACTGAACTTGTTTCTGACTTTGATAATTGGACAGGAAACATTATAGAAAGAAGGGTATCATGGCATAACTTTAGAAACAGGTTACAATATAGCTATTAGTATTGTGAAGAATACTGAAAGGCACTTCTTTGTATCTTTTTTATCTTTTATCTTTTTCTTTAACTTTACTCTATTTTTTTGCATTTTTCTTTTCTGCTTGACATCCTTCTTTTTCCTTTTTCTTCCTTTATATTAATTTATATTAGTTTTATCTTTCTTTATAAACATTTTAATAAACCTTTTTCATGCCCATTTCCAGTTTTTTTTTAAATTCTTGCTATTGTCAAACTCCTGGATCATAATAATTTTGAACTGACTCAATTTTGTTTCATCTGAACTACTTTTGATTCTATCTAATTTGGCTTCTACCATGTCCTTTCTTTTGAAATATGCCTGATGAAAATATGCAATTGTGTGTGTGTGTGTGTGTGTGTGTGTGTGTGTGTGTGTGTGTATCTACACTCTACCAATCGCTGAAAACGAAAGAACTGCATCAACCATGATTCCGAAGGTAGCATTTAAAATGAACAAACAGACACCCCACTACACAGCAACAAAATTATAACTCACAAGAAATCGGACCACGTCTCAGTAACGACAGCTAGCCACTCAAACTATTAAACAAGCCGAAACCAGACCATGACTCAGAAGCCCCCAGATAAACAATCTGCATCACACACAGTACTTGAAAAGCAAAGACTATAGCCCAGCAACAACAGGCAGCCAATCAAACAGTGTGAAATCAGACCATGACTCAGAAATATCCAAACAAACAACATTAAGACTAATTTGCATCTCATAAAAAGGTATTTAAAGACCTATGGATGTGATGCGAACCATATCTGAGGGCACGCGAGGTGTTGCCCTATGTCAGCTCCAGCGCGTATGTGCGTGCTGGCAAGCTGATTTTCGGCCTTCTGGAGGCCAGTGGGGAGGCCGTTTTCACCCTCCCCAGGCTTCAGGAAAGCCTCCGGAGTCTGTGGATGGCGAAAAACAGGCCCAGTGGGCCTACTGGAAGTTCGGAAACGAACTTCTGGTAGGCACATTGGGCTGTTTTTCGCCCTCCCCAGGTTCAGGAAAGCCTCCTGAAGCCTGGGGAGGGCAAAAAACGGTCCAACGGGCCTACCAGAAGTTCGGAAACGATAATAATAAATGTCCTCAGATAATGAGGACCTTTCCTGAAGCCTGGGGAGGGCGAAAAACGGCCCAATGGGCCTACTGGTACTCTGGAGGCTTCAGTGAGGCCTGCGCGCATGCGTGGGGGGGGGCAGCATGGAGGGTTATGCATGCATGCGTGGGGGGGGGAGGCAAAAGGTTTGCCATCACTGACCTGTGTTCTGACAGACAAGCACAATTCAAAACACACTGACGATGTCGCCTCGAATGGTGACGAAACGTTTGCAACCAAACTGCCAAACTTGGAGCTCAAACCAACAACCTAGATATATCTTCATTCAGCTACCTTTTTTATTAACCTACTTTTTACATATGCTATCTTCTACTTAATTTATTTGTACTCTAGCTCTGTATGATTTTCTTTTTAGCTGATTATTTCTTTCTATCCATCTTTTAAGGCTTTTATCATTCCAACCATTTGAATCCTTCCTCAAAAACTATAGTGACTTGTTTTCCCTTTTCTCTTCACTACCTCTATACTTTTATATACCAGTAGTAACACATCTTTTTCTATGATCAGCATAACTATCCTCTATTGACCAAAAATCTGATACTTCCATAAATGAAGATGCATTTGCTGCTTACTTGGCACAAATCAAATTAGCACAAATGTGGCTGTGGTATATATGGTAGCATAAAGCATTGGATTCTTGCCTTCCCAGTCCCCCCATTTTATGGTTCAGAAGAGGAGCCTGATTTTAGGCTTGACAAATGGTAAAAGAGTTTACAAACCCATTTTTCTTTTGTGATCTTCACCAAGTAGCCCTACTGAATGACTTTTGTTCTTGATAGTCACTTTGCTTGATAAAACAGTGCTTCTCTTGCCTTTTCCTGGTTGATTTTGTGACACGTTGCCAGATGGAGGCCTTTTAACAGGTGGAACACAACATTGTGAAGTATGAACTCTCAAATGATTTCTTTCCATCTCAGGAAAATTCTGTTGCTGCATATGGATCTTAGTAGTTTTGCAATTCTGCAGTTCTTTCTGCTGTTCTGAGGCTTTTCTCCTATTTTCTTCTTCACGTTTCCTATAGTAAATATTTATAATATTTAAGAGTTAAGGGGTTATAAGAGTTATTTTGAATTTTTCACTGAAAAGTTCTTAAAATGTTAGAAATTGTTTTAAAAGATCAAAACCACATATTACTTGTACTCTTTTTCCTGCTAATCAGAGATTATTCACACAAAACAGCCTAAGAACTTCATTCAGTCAAATTACTGGATTATTTAACTACATATTTAATATAAAATATTTGGCATATTGATTTAGATTGAGAAAATTCCGTACATCATAATAAACTAAGAACTTAGATCTTAGTTTTAAAAAATCTGCTTCTCATATAAAATCCCTAAGTTTTTTTAAAAAAAGAATTAAACATTAATTAAATGCTTAAAGCATACAGTAAAACATAGTATATCAAAAATAAAATAAGCAATAGAATATATAATGAAGCAGCAATAAAAAACTTAAAAACATAACATCAGATCAAATAATCAGTTCTAGAGGAAGAAAAGCTAATTCAGGAACAGAAGTGCGAAGATCACATCTGTATCTTGCTGGTCATGTATAGAGCAGTTTTTCTAATTAATGTTTTGGTTACAATCTAAATTGGATCAATGCAACAAATATTATGTAGGTTTGCCTTTGAAACTTATTCAGAAACAAAATTTAATGAAAACATGGCACTTCACTGCGTATTTCCTATACCAGGGGTCGGGAACCTTTTTGACTAAGAGAGCCATGAAAGCAAAAAATTTGGAAATTTATTTCAGTGAGAGCCATATAATATATTTTAAAAGTGAATTCAACTAAATGTCAGTATAATAAGCCTCTGAATTTATTCTTTTAAATAATGTTGTTATAACACTCACCATACGGGGCACGGGGCGGGGCACGCAGGACGGGGTGCCGGGTTGCAGGCCGGCAGCGGCGGAGGGTCGCTTGAACTCGCTTCCCGCCGCGGACTGCGTTCACGCGCGGCGGCGGCAGCAAGCCGGGAGCGCTCGCCTGGAATTGGAATCAGCGAGCAGCTGGGCATCGGGGCTCTTCCCCCGCCTTCTCCATCCTCCAGGGTCGCCACTGCGGGGGTTCCGTCTCTCCGGTGGTGCCTGCGTTGGAAGGGAAGGGGGGGAAAGAAAGGCAGCCTGCGGGGCTTGGCACGGCTGGGAGTTGCGAGGCGGCGTAGCAACCGGGCTGTTCCTCCGGGTGTGCTAAAGTGCTCGAGTTTTTTCTCTCTCACACACACATGCACAACCTTCCAACGACCGGGTCGGACTGGATCTCCCAGCACGACTTCCCAGTCGTTGGAAGGTTGTGCATGTGTGTGTGAGAGAGAAAAAACTCGAGCACTTAAGCACACCCGGAGGAACAGCCCGGTTGCTACGCTGCCTCGCAACTCCCAGCCGTGCCAAGCCCCGCAGGCTGCCTTTCCTTCCCCCCCTTCCCTTCCAACGCAGGCACCACCTGAGAGACGGAACCCCCGCAGTGGCGACCCTGGAGGATGGAGAAGGCAGGGGAAGAGCCCCGATGCCCGGCTGCTCGCTGACTCCAATTCTGGGCGAGCGCTCCCGGCTTGCTGCTGTCGCCGCCGCCGCTCACCCTTCAACAGCCAATCAGCATGGGGCGCCGACAACAGCGACGTCATCTCTCTGCGCCCGCCTTGCAGAGAGAAAGGCATGGGTGGGTGTTTTAAGGTGACCAGATGTCCCGACATTGTTTTAAAAAATCGGGACTTTTTAAGAGGGCGGGCGGGACGCGGGACAAATGATTAAAAAGCAGGTCTGTCCCGCCAAAATCGGGACGTCTGGTCACCTTAATTAAAACAAGTGAGAATATTTTGTTTTATCTGCGAGCCATATGCAATCATCAAAAGAGCCACATCTGGCTCGCGAGCCATAGGTTCCCGACCCCTGTCCTATACATTGTGCAAAGTGTAGATATGGTTCACTGCAGTGATAAAAGTGTTGGTTTAAGTAACTTCTTACTACAGACATCACCGTACCTTACTTTACAGGTTTGTTCCTAGGGATTAAAATTAAGGGAAAACTCTACATAAATTAATTTAATTAAATTTAATTAAATGGATTTGTATGCCGCCCAACTCCCTAGGGACTCTGGGCGGCTCACAACATATTCAGATCCATTACAGCAATATAAAATACAATAAAATGCAATAATTAAAAACATACAAAAGTTAAAAGAGTATCGTCTCGCTTTCATCCCGCCTGCTGGAAGAGCCAGGTTTTTATTGCTTTATGGAAGGCCAGCAGGGTGGGGATAGTCCTGATCTCCGGGGGAAGCTGGTTCCACAGGGAGGGAGCTCCCACAGAGAAGGCCCTCCCCCTCGGCCCCGCCAACCGACATTGTTTGGTCGATGGGACTTGGAGGAGGCCGACTCTGTGGGCCCTGACCGGTCGTAGGGAGGTATGCGGCAGGATGCGGTCCCGAAGGTAACCTGGCCCTGAGCCATGTAGGGCTTTAAAGGTAACGACCAACACCTTAAATTGGATCTGGAGACTAATGGGCAACCAATGCAGCTGGCGGAGGATCGGTGTTACGTGGGTGCATCTGGGTGCGCCCACCACAGCTCGCGCAGCTGCATTTTGCACCAATTGCAGTCGCCGGACACTCTTCAAGGGTAGCCCCATGTAGAGCGCATTGCAGTAATCCAGCCGTGAGGTGATGAGGGCATGAGTGACTGTGAGAAGTGCCCCCCTCTCCAAGTAGGGTCGCAATTGGTGCACAAGACGTATTTGTGCAAAGGTCCCCCTAGCCACAGCTGAAAGATGTTGCTCCAATTTTAGCTGTGGATCTAGGAGGACACCCAAATTGCGGACCCGTTCTGAGGGAGCTAATTTCTCTCCCCCAAGAACCAAGGAGGGACAGTTGGTCAAGTCCTTAGGAGGCAATATCCACAGCCACTCAGTCTTGTCCGGGTTAAGTTTTAGCCGGTTCTTCCCCATCCAGACCCTAACATCATCCAGGCAGCGGCCCATTACGTCTACGGCTTCCCCGAATTGAGACGGGGTGGAGATGTACAACTGGGTATCATCAGCATATTGCTGATACCTCACCCCGTGTCGTCGGATGATCTCACCCAGTGGCTTCATGTAGATGTTAAACAGGATGGGCGAGAGGACCGAGCCCTGTGGCACCCCACATAGTAGGGGCCTAGGGCTCGACCTCTGCCCCCCTGTCAGCACCGACTGCGTCCTGTCAGAGAGGAAGGAGGAGAACCACTGCAAAACAGTGCCGCCCACCCCCAACTCTCCGAGACGACGCAGAAGGATACCATGGTCAATGGTATCGAAGGCCGCCGAGAGGTCAAGTAGCACCAGGATAGAGGAATAACCCCCATCCCGGGCTCGCCAGAGATCATGCATCAGGGTGACCAAAGCCGTTTCCGTACTGTAGCCGCGCCTGAAACCTGATTGAAAGGGATCCAGAAAATCAGTGTCATCCAACAGCCGTAGGAGCTGGAGCGCCACCACTTTCTCAACAACCTTCCCCGCGAAGGGAAGGTTGGAGACTGGACAGAAGTTCTTTAAATCCGCCGGGTCCAGGGAAGGCTTCTTGAGGAGGGGTCTCACCACCGCAGCTTTTAAGGGCTGTAGGACGGACCCCTCACTCAAAGAAGCGTTGACCAATGCCTGGAGCCAGCCGCGTGACACCTCCCTGGTGGCCGAGACCAACCAGGAGGGGCACGGGTCCAATAAACAGGTGGCGGAGCTCATCGCTCCTATGGCCTTGTCTACATCCTCAGGAGTCACCGGTTCAAACATATCCCAGATAACCGGACTAAGACCTGCCCCAGTCATCTCGGCCTGTACTGCCCAATCGGAGTCCAGGTCTGTCCAAATCTGAATGACTTTATCCGCCAGAAACCGAGAAAATTCCTCAGCTCTACCCTGCAAGGGATCTCCGCCTTCCTCCTTAGCAAGAAGGGTGCTGGTCACCCTAAACAGGGCGGCTGGGCGGGAGTCAGCGGACGCAATAAGAGCGGAAAAATGCAAACATTTTGCTGCCCATATCGCCACTAAGTAAGACTTAATGAAAGTTCTTAAAAGTGTCCGGTCAGATTCAGCTTTACTAGATCTCCATCGTCGCTCTAGGCGTCTCTTGTGGCGTTTCATTTCCCGGAGTTCCTCGGTAAACCAAGGAGCTCTCCTGGATCCACTTCCACGGAGAGGTCGCAAAGGCGCAATCCGATCCAGAGCCCCCGCTGCCGCCTGATTCCAGGCAGCGACCAGAGACTCAGATGAACTGTGTACCAGGGATTCAGGTATTTCCCCAAGTTCCCTCTGGAATCCGTCAGGTTCCATTAGGCGCCTGGGGCGGAACCACTTAGTCGGTCCCGCCTCCTTGCGGTGGAGGAGTGGTGCCATGAAATCCAACCTCAGAAGGAAATGATCTGACCATGACAAGGGTACTGTGACTAAACCCCTCAGCCTCAGATCATCTCTCCACTGCCCCGAGAGAAACACAAGGTCAAGCGTGTGACCACCCTCATGAGTCGGACCCTGAACTACTTGGGTCAGGTCCATGGTTGTCATGGAAGCCATGAACTCCTGGACTGCCCCCGAGGCTTCGCCGGGCGATGGCAGATTAAAGTCCCCCAGCACCATCAACCTGGGGAACTCAATCGCCAGCCCTGCAACCGCCTCGAGCAGAACAGGCAGGGCCTTTGCAACGCAGCTAGGAGGCAGGTACGTTAGCAAAAGGCCCACCTGGACCCCTAAGTCCAACTTCAAAAGATATAAGATAACGCAGATAAACTGTACGCAGAGGAAAAAGGATATACTGTAAATACAATAAATACATTGTGCTGTCTTTCTCTTTAGTAAAATGTAAATTACTGTATATATTCTTGTTTGAGGACTAGGAATATTTGAAGTGTTATCTCTTCCAATAAAGATTGGCAGTCTATGTATTGCATTCACAACAAAAGCCAATTCTTTGTGGAAACATGAGGCAACCATAGTTCACTTGCAGCACCTTAATTCTGAAGACAAGATTGTTTAGTCCCCTTCCATCCTTTAAAGAGATATTTTTATTTGGCAAGACATTTAATTTGCCCACCAATAATATGACAGCCTTTTCTAGGCAGTCAATTTGTTGCAAGCAGAAATCCAGTACAACCCCAAATACAAAGATTATTAAAAAAAAGAAAATAGAAGTAAACAAATAAAACCTGCAAAGACAAAATAATATATTACACAATGGACAGATGGTAAATGTCAGATCAAAATATTCTCTGCCATTTTAAACTTTAACTGTTGTAACATGATTTGTGACTGTTGACACACAACAGGCCATTTATGTAGCATGCCTTCATTGATTCCTCTGTTTCAGAAACAATCCTGAAATGTGCTGTTTCAATGAGATGTGACAGGAAAAACCCCCAATTTTAACTGTCATTGCTGTCTTGTCATGCATTCTCTTCAGAAGCAGCTCATTTAATCTCAGAGCATGAAAAGCTACAAAGTGAGTTGCAAATTACACTTTGGAAAGCTAAACCATTCAGCCTTTGACACTGAAAAAGGAGCTTATTTAAAAATTTTGCAATAATATTATTACTTTATAATATACATTATGTGATATCTTTTCTTTACATGGTATAAATACTTCAGTTTGAATTCAACATAAATTATTAAGCTACATTTTCTCCTATTAAGCCAAAAAATAAACCAGATAAGTAAAATTAATTTATACACAGGAGAAATCTGTGAAATGGGCTACAGGACTCAGAACTGTTGGCTGAGCAACCAGGGCAAGCGGATCAAAACTACTGTAATGTATTTTACCTGTTGCAAATATACAGACCTTGAAAATAAAGACATAATAATTTGTTATTATAGAGCAAGTCCAACAAGAAGAGGATATTTGAAACAAATGAAACAGTTCTAGAAAGAATAATACCCAGAATAAGAAATAACAGAACAGAGGTTATACGATTTATAATATAAAATAAAGCATTCACAGAAGCAGAATTGGAAGAATTGGAAAGATTTACCCTGGCCAAAGAAATAAAAACCCTGCCATAAGTAACTCAGACTATAGAAACAAACCAGGGGGAATTGGCAGGAGAGAAAGCAAGCATAGGTGTAGAATTGTTTTCATTCAGAAAGCAGGCACCCTCTCCACTACCTCAGAAAGAATAAACCCCTGTAACTAAAGAAGTAAAAGAATTGAAACAAAAAATAACTGAGCACCTAGAGCAGCACAAAAGCAACACACCTGCATTAAAAGATGTCAATACTATAGTATCAAATATCACTGCAAGAAACAAACCAACTAATGTACAGCACAGCTGCAGTTATCTCCAAATAAAGGAGCTCTCCTTATGTCCAATAGGCTAAAATGCTCTTAAGGCCCAGGGGAATTCCATTATTGTCTGTCAGATGTTGCATCATCTGTGGGTCAAAAGTGCTCTGAATGATGGGGAAAAAATCAGCTCCCATTTCATGCTCCAGCACTAGGTTTTACATCAAAAATGAAGGTACTGTATGGTCTCTTGGCATGTAAATTTTGCCAAGGTAACCTGCCTCCTGTTTTCACAGAGAGTGTCAATCAAGAGTTCCCAGGTGTTCTTACCTCATTATCTTTAAACAATGCTATTCTCTCTTTATGATTTTTTTATCACTTTCTCCAAAAGTATATGTAAACATCAATAACATTTCTTTATACATTATACTTATTAACCCCTAATATTTTAATATTATAAATATCACTCAGGGTTCCACCACATTTTCAATATCTCAATTTTCTATAGACACCAATAAAACCAATTATCAATAAGATTTAATCAGTCCCAAGATTATATCTCTAAGTCCCCTGAATTTATAGTCCTCGAAAACTATATTTTCCAATATATTTTTACATTCTGTTAATCATAATACCTTTAGATATACCTAGCCCTAGTAGAAATAAGTATAAATTTGGAAAATAGTATAATATAGATTGATACATAGAAGAATATATTGAAGTTGGAAGATAAAAATTCTGTATATGTAATTGTATTATTACTGTGAGCATTGTGTGAAAAATATGTTAACCCAGTCATTCCACTGTCCACCAAAAATGTTGGTTGTTAAAGAAAAACTGTAAATAAAACAAGAGTTTCCAGGTGATGGAGCTGTATGTGCAATCTCCAATTACATTCAAAGGATAATGAAGCTCTGATATGCTAAGAGGAAAATATGGTGATTTGGGCTCAGTAGTTTTCAGGAGCCTTTGTTAGAACTTATTTTTAATTTATCAAGACCAACCAGAATATTATCATTTCACCACTCATCTTATATAGGGATTGCTGTTTATCTAAGTTCACCAAATTATGCAGAATTTCAGATTCTTCATTCTTTTGTAATGTGCCATGGCTTCTGTGTCATTTAAAGACTTTTCACTTGGACTTGCTTGTAGGTACTATGGTGCACTTGGGGGCTGCGCAGTCGGTGCAGCACAGGTGAGTTGATTCCCTGTCCAAGCAGCAGATAGATGCAGAGGC
Source organism: Diadophis punctatus similis (assembly GCA_023053685.1). NCBI lineage: Eukaryota > Metazoa > Chordata > Lepidosauria > Squamata > Dipsadidae > Diadophis > Diadophis punctatus. The sequence goes on along the minus strand of JALIGW010000008.1, from coordinate 5,192,534 downwards.
GTTGGGGGGGAAGCAGACGATCTGGATGCGAATCTCTCTCTCTCTCTCTCTCTCTCTCTCTCTCTCTCTCTCTCTCTCTCTCTCTATCTATCTCTATCTATATCATCTCTCTCTCTATATGTGTGTGTGTGTGTGTGTGTGTGTGTGTGTGTGTGTGTGTGTGTGTATGTAGGATTTTTTGCTGATAAATGAAAATAAAGGGAAGCTTTATCAGCAAAAAATCCTACACATATATAGAATAGTGTGTTGGCTATATAAAAAACAGCCTGGATGGTCCCAGTGAGGGGCTGAAAGGCAAAAAGGAAGCTGTGATGCTTTCTCTCCCATATTTGGGTATACCAGGATAACACGACAGAAATATATACTGTATATATATCAGGCTAGGCTTGTTTTGGGGCTAGGTCCTATATATATAGCTTTAGAGAGCCTGGCCAAATAAAAACTGAGCAGAACTCAACTATCTGTAAACCATTTGTTTCTCCCTCTAGTCATGAACATAGAAGATATATTTGTCTAAATTCTTGTTCAAGCAACCCTCTGTGAGGTTAAATAATCAGGGTGCACTCTGAATCTTTCTCATAGTAGACATAGTTGAAGAAAGAAAAAAAATCTTAACACCCCCTTCAGATTAGTGATTGTGAAACTTCCAGGATTTTAGGAAGGAAAAACAATTGCATGCAAACTTCTAAGAATGATAAGTAATCACAGTAGTGTACATTTTATTTTATTTTTATGTTAGCCTTGCCGGATTCCTTTCATAGCCATTTTTCTGGGATCTAATCTCCATTTTAAATGAGCCTATCCACTGTGTTTTATTAACACTTGCTCTTGAAATCGAAGTCTTTTTCTCTAAACCCAGCATCTATCTGTATCATTTTCTGTTGTGTTTTCTAATAAATATTACTTTAAACCGAAAAGCTTCATGGGAGTTTGGATCTTTGAGATTGTAACCAAGCAACAAAAACAGGTCTCTTTAGACAAGTGCAGATTACTAGTTTTTGCATTTAAATTGTCCTTGCATTTTCAATTAAGAGGGTGAGGAAATAGTGTACAAGTTGTTATTTCCTGCAATTATTGTGTGCAGTTATTTTCACTCACCAAAATCAAAGGAAAAAAAGAAGATGGTCCCTTTGCTTGGGTTGCGATGGACACCAAATAGAACACAGTTCTTAACTTAAACCAGCTAGTCTTAAACTGGTCTTAAAGTTTTCTGTCTTGCTTTTGATGCACTCTCTCAGTGCAACTGCAGTGAGCACCTGTTCCCTTTCCAGGTGCTAGTAAATTCCTCTCCCCTTTCTAGCAGTTTCCCTCCTGATGCAGCCTCATGGCCTCTCCTTTCCCTTCCCTTCTGAGGCTACAGTTTATATAGGAGGCATGTACTTTCCAGCCTTGATTAGTGTTTACTTTAAAATAAAATTTAAGAAACAAAGCTTCACACAGGAAACTTTGTCCCAACCTGATGTTCAGCATACTTTTGCATCAAATTATTAAGCCTGGTTGAGAAGGCTTTATAGGAAGATTCTTTCTCCATCTGTTATCTTGTGACCATGGAGATCATAACCCATACTTTTGAACTGAAAATAATTTTGCCTTCTCAACACAGTTCTAGACATATTTCTCAAAGAGAAGCTTCTTCTGCCTCTGTCAAACTCTTAAATCAAGGGAAATTTCAAACAAATTTCATAAGGAATTTTCCCTCAAAAATAAAGTCTCACCAGGAAAGTGCATTTATATATGCATCAGCATCAATATTCATTATGCTTAAATAACAGCTTGTTCTATGCTGTGTGCAGCCAGTTTCTAATAACTGACTCACAAACTGTTACCTTTTTCTTTTACCAAACTAACAAACAAAAAATACACTTCAAACTCAAGATTTCTGGATAGAAAACAGACATCAGAGCTTATTTCAGCAAAACAGTTTGTAGAGATAAATCTCAAATTCAAGAAGATCCAACAATAATCCATTTTCAATCAAAAGTTCCAAGATAATCAACAGCTGACTGACTGAGATACAGAGAAATATACATATATATATATATATATATATTACCACAAAGAGCCACTGAAAAAGCCATCTCTTTTGCATTGCCCTGAATATCTTCCTTCCTTTTATACAACAAATATGTACAAAAAAGAAAAAAAATCTCAATACCAAATACATCTAATATTAAATATAAAAGAGAATCCATCCCAGCTGAATGCTGAAAGATACATTAAAAAAATATAATATATCCCCCTCCCCTTATATAATGGGTCTACAAATAGTTATGAAGAGCCATGGTGGTGCAGTGGTTAGAATGCAGTACTGCAGGATACTTCTGCTGACTGCCGGCTGTTTGCAATTTGGCAGTTCGAATCTCACCATGCTCAAGGTTGACTCATCCTTCCATCCTTCTGAGGTTGGTAAAATGAGGACCCAGATTGTTGGGGACAATATGCAGACTCTGTGAACCGCTTACAGAAGGCTGTAAAGCACTGTGAAGCGATATATAAGTCTAAATGCTATTGCTATTGCTATTTCCCATCTGTAGTAATTAACAAAAATGTTATATTATATAAACAAATATGCCTTATGTGGAAATCTATTTATCTAATAATCAAATTGATCCACCACACACAAACCTATACACATGTGTATAAAACAATCAACAAATTATTACAAAGTTAAAACTAATCTTCAAATCCCTCTGTTAACCATCTGTCACTGTCATTGTATTTAACACGTAAGAAAATCTAACAGTTGCACAAGAAAAAAGATACAAAGATATTAATAGAAAAAGAAAAAAGCACAAGGGAAATTGTGATTATTAAAATAACACAAAAGAAACTTGTTAAAGTTGTTATTTATCACTTACTAGGTTTTTAAAAAATCTTGGTATTCATTGAATCTTTCATTTAGAGAGATAATTGGGAGGAAGAATTATAGATCATCAATGATATGGATTGGGCCTGCATGTGCATGCTGTATGCTGTCTACATAGATAGGGGAAAGGAATATTAGAGACTGTCTTGGTGGGAATACTTTTTTCATTCCCATTGTCACTTCTGATATCCATGTAACATTATTATTAGTTTAATATGATCTTAAACCTTAGGAATGAGCAATTCCCATGAGGCAACTAATGGAGACAAAGTTAAATAGCAATAGCACTTAGGCTTATATACCCCTTCACAATGCTTCATAGTCCTTTCTAAGCAGTTACAGAGTCAACATATTGCGCCCAACAATTTGGGTCCTCATTTTACCGAACTCGGAAGGATAGAAGGCTGAGTCAACCTTGAACTTGCTGGCAGTCAGCAGAATTAATCTGCAATATTGCATTCTAACCACTGCGCCACCATGGCTCAGTGGCAAACTAATGGAGGCAAGGGCACAGGCAAATCTTCCTGAGTGCAGCAGACAGACAAATTAAACGTGACATTAAACACTTCATTAGCTCCATATATTGATCTAGACCAGGTTATGGGGATGGGAATTTTAACCCCTTCCTCCTAATTTATATAGGCCCTAAAAAGTTTTTTGTTTGCCTTGATAGTAACTGCAATTAGCATCAATAGCAACTTTCTAAACTCAGTTACAAATGGCATGTTTCTTTATGTATACTGGAACCGTAGCAGTATCAAAGGAAAAGTTGTTTGGGGGCTTTTTCCTGGCTGTACCAATTTTCTCTTTTCAATTGTGACCCGTGATGTTATTTTATTTAATTTTCAGCCTGTGAGACAGGTTTAACTTGTCCTTAGCTACATTGCATTACAGTGGTGTTTTCCCCTTATTTCCACAATGTCCAAAGGTAACATCATGTTAAAAACTGTTAAGGTCTGTCATCTATTATCTTGGAAGGATATCAGAGCATTGAAACAAACATAGGAGAAGAATTGGCAATGGGGATATGACAAAATAGCTTTCCATTGACTTAAGAGCCGTGGTGGCGCAGTGGTTAGAATGCAGTACTGCAGGCTACTTCTGCTGACTGCCGACTGCCAGCAGTTGGGCAGTTCGAGTCTCACCAGCTCAAGGTTGACTCAGCCTTCCATCCTTCTGAGGTCGGTAAAATGAGGACCCAGATTGTTGGGGGCAATATGCTGACTCTGTAAACTGGTTAGAGAGGGATGTAAAGCACTATGAAGCAGTATATAAGTCTAAATGCTATTGATATTACTATTAAGGATGGGCACAAAGCAATTAATACTGAGAGAGTTGTTTGCCCCTATGTGCCAGTGTTGATCTGGATCACCACTTCCTTCTGCCTGCCTGCCCTCCCCCAGTTCCCCTCTGTCTCCCTCTATCTCTCTTGCTTCCCCAAGGTATAATTACATGCTGGTTATTTTACTTTTTATTTTTCCCTGTAGCAGTAACTAGTTTACCAGAGAATTCAGTAGAAACAATTTAGAAGTATAAAGCTTATTCATAGCAGCATTTAGTGTATATGTGTGTGTGTGTGTGTGTGTGTGTGTGTGTGTGTGTGTGTGTGTGTGTGTGTGTGTGTACATACCTTCATCCATTCACATATGTATGCAGGAATTTACACATTAAAACATATTAAAAGATTCTTCAGGTTTTTGCCCCTATATCAAACTTACTTGGCAGCAGCATCTTTCCTCAACTGATCATGCTTCATTAGAAGATTTTTCCTATCTTGAAAAGCTTTTCTAACTTTGTATCCTTTGTAGACTGCCTGAATTTTGACAGCTGCAATATCTTGAATGGCAGCTATAGATAATGCACCATGTTCCAACATGAACTGAATTACTTCGTGATGACCTCCCAGCAGGGCAAAGTCAAGTGGTGTATATCTAAAAATAACAGAATATTGTTACAGAACTGATCAAATAGAAAAGAAAGTACAATAATCAATATTTAATTAATTCAGTATCCACTTACATTCTATTCTAGAAATAGAATGAGTACAATAAGTTAATGCAGTAAATGCAGTTACTGCATTTGATTCGTTAAATATGCATTAAATTAAAGAGGCTGGTATTTTCAAATAGTGTTTTTCTTTAATTTTTACCTATACTGAAAACAGAGCATTTCTAATGTAGTGTCTTTGAAAATAATTGTGTATTTTATTTTTCCCGTACCATAGAAAGGCGTGCCACCCCAATTGGAAGTCATTACTCTCCAAAATTAATAATCGCCTACTGTATGTCTCAAGGTTATCCATTCTTTTAGCCACATAAGTGCAGATACCTGGTAATATAACTCCCAATCTGGCAGCCCAAAGCCTCCTCTAATATTCGAGTCTTGTAACAGTTTCAGACTTATTTTTGTTTTTTTACCTTGCCAAATAAATTTTGATACTAATCTATTTAATTCCTCGAAGTATTTCTTTTCCAGCTTTATTGGAATTGTTTGGAACAGGTATAGTAATCTCAGTAGAGTATTCATTTTAATGTTAGCTATTCTTCCTATTAGTGATAGCTGCAAGTTTTTCCACTTTTCCAAGTCAAGTTTAATTTGCTGTATAAATTTAGCATAATTATCTTTTTTTATAGTTGCACATCTCTGATAAATGAATACCCAGATATTTTACTTTCTTCCCTATCTGAATATCTATCTTCACCATTAAAAATTTTTTCTGTTTGCGAGGTTTTTGACTAGAATTTTAATTTTCTCTTTGTTTACTTTTAATCCTACAACTTCCCCATAGTCATCTATTTTCTTCATTAATTTGGGTCCAGTTATTTGCAGTTCCTCTATGATAAATACTAGGCCACCTGCAAATGCTTGTAGTTTGCATTTTTCTTTTTTTATCTCCATCCCTTTTATGTCTGTGTCGTGTATCATTTATTTCTTTTTAACACTTCCAAATTCAAAATGAATTTAAAAGGGACAATGGACATCCCTGTCTTGTGCCTTTTTTGATATTAACATTCTCTGCTATGTCCCCATTTACAATCACTTTTGCAGTCTGTTTAGTATATATGGTCTTGATCATATCAATAAATTTTTCACTAACTTGCATATACTTTAATTGCCATATCATAAATTGCCAATTTACATTATCAAATGCTTTCTGCGCATCTAAAAAGATCAGTGCCATTTGTTTTTCAGGATGTGCTTCATAATATTCCAACGCATTCAAGATTATTCTCATGTTGTTTATAATTTGTCTCTTAGGCAAGAATCCATTTTGATCTGAGTATATAAATTCTTTCAAAAATCTCTTTAATCTTTCAGCTATTATTGATGCATAAATTTTATAGTCCACATTTAAAAGTGAAATTGGTCTATAATTTTTAATTTGCAATAAATCTGCATCTTCTTTTGGTGTAAGCGTAATATTTGCTTCCATCCAGAATTTTGGCATCTTAGCTTCTAACAAGACTTCATTATAAACTTCCAGCATTAATGGTCTTAGGGTATCTTGTAATTGTTTCTTAACGTCCGCCAGTAGGCTGTCTGGTCCTGGCATTTTATTGTTCTTCTGTCTCTTAATCGCATCAGTTAGTTCAAACATTGTTATCTTTTCATTTAACATAATTCTTACTAGTTCAGGTACTTTAGGTTTCTTCCAAATATTGTTTTATTTTATCCTCTGATAGTTCCTCTTGATCATATAAATTTTCATAATAGTTTTCGATTATTTTCTTTTTGTTATTATTTTGGTGCTGAAGTATACCCTTCTCATCTACCAGACTTTGTATCTGTTTCTTTTCTTTCTCCTTTTTTAATTTGTATGCCAGCCACCTCCCTGGTTTGTTAGTGTTTTCAAAGAAATTTTGTTTTACACTTTTAATTTTTTGTGCCAATTCTTTTTCAGTTAATCTCAATTTATGTTTTATTATTTCCATTTGATTTTTAAAGTTCTTTTTTTTGTGGTCCTTTTTGTAACTCTGATTCTAGTCTTTTATACTCTTCTTCCAGTGTCTTGTTGTTTCTTTTTCTTATTTTTTCTTCCTGTATAGGTTATAACGAATCCTCAGAAATATGCCTTAGCTGTATCCCATACATTTTGCAGTGAGGTCTCTTCCTTTCTATTCTCTTTAAAAAAAGAATTTCATTTCTTTTTCAGTTATTTGTATAAATTCTTTGTCCTTTAATATAGATTAATTCAACATCCATCTCACTTTTTCTTATATCCTTTCCACTTAATCCTAACTGGGTTATGATCTGCCCATATATTTGATTATATTTCTATTTCTTGTACATTAGTGCTTAACTCAAGTGACATCCATGCCATATCTATTCTTGACCAAGATTGGTGTCTATTTGAATAATATGTATTTTGGTTTTTCTTAGGGTTTCTTTCTCTGCATACATCTTGAATGCACATTTCTTCCACCATTTTAAAGAAAGTCTTTGGTAGAATTTTCCTTACTTTTTTGCTTAGTTTACTGTTTCTATAGTCAAGTTTTACATCTGTAATTGCATTAAAATCTCCTATTACACAAATATTTTCATAGTCCAGTTCTGCAATTTTTTCATAAGGCTTCCCATAAAATTCTTCTTGTTTATTGTTTGGTGCATATATTGCTATTAAGAGCACCTGTTTGCAATTAATTGTTACTTCCACCATCAAAATTCTCCCATCTTCATCTGCATAGATTTGTTTAGCATTTATTGTTTCTTTAATATATAAAACCACCCCCCTTTTTTTTGTTGCGCTTACGAGGAATGTAATTTCCCAATTATGGGGCATTCTAAAAATTTGCTATGTTGTCTTTTAATATGTACTTCTTGCAGACTAAATTGTATCTAATTTCATTTTTTGCAATTTCATAAAAGTTCTTCTCCTTTTGATTGGAGAATTTAATCCATTTATATTAATCGACAATAAATTTATTTTTTCTTCCATTTTTCACACATAAATAAGTTTTGCCATTCCAGTTGCTCTTGTTTCTCTCTGCTCTTTAGCTCTTGCTCTTTCTTTCTCTGCTCATCTTTTTTTTTTCAGTTTCTTCTTGTTGTTTACTTATGGTACTTCTCCTACCATTAATTCCTTTTGTCCTCTATCCTCTTCTTTCTTGTTCCTTGTCTGGGTTGAAATGAATTCATATGCTTTATCTAGAGCAGTGGTTCCCAAAGGGGGCGGTACCGCCCCCCAGGGGGCGGTGGGAACCCTTAAGGGGGTGGTGAGAGGTAAGGGTGGAGACAGGGGGCGGTGAGAGGGTCCAGGGGGGCGGTAGGTGGTTCGCCGGTCCTGTCCCCGTGCCACCACCCATGTCCACCCAATCACCCGCTGCCGCTTTTCCTGCCACTCTTTTCCCGGCGGGGACTGGGCGGGCCATGAGACGGGCATCTTACTGGACTTTTAACAGCTCCGTGTATCTGTCGTCTGGTCTCTTTGCACTGGTCTCCAACCTTGGCAACTTTAAGACTTGTGGACTTCAACTCCAGCAAAGCTGGCTGAGGAATTCTGGGAGTTGAAGTCCACAAGTCTTAAAGTTGCCAAGGTTGGAGACCCCTGGAAAGCTTGCAAAATACAGAAACTCTTCTCGTGGGGGTGAGCAATTAACAACTCGCAGCGAGAAGAGTTTCTGTATTTTGCAAGCTTTTTTCCCTAGAGACTAGCTGACAGAAACACGGAGCTGTTAAACCTGTAAGACACGGGATTGGGGGGGGCGGGCAGGGGGGCGGGAGGAGGAGGAGGAGGAGGAGGAGGAGGAGGAGGAGGAGGAGGAGGAGGAGGAGGAGGAGGAGGAGGAGGGAGACCTTGTGGGGAAATCGCAGCTGCCTCTTTTCCGCTCCTTCGGCCAAGAGGCACCGCAGCCGGAAAGTTGGTCCAGAAAGAGGGCAGCGATGGCGGGGGAGATCGGGAACAGTTGCCTGCCAGAGTTTCTGCTGCCTTCACCTGCCTCCCTTTCCTTTCCTTTCCTTTCCTTTCCTTTCCTTTCCTTTCCCTTTCCTTCCTTCCTCCCTTTCCTTCCCTTTTTCCTTCCTACTTCCCTTCCCTTCCTTTTCCTTCCTCCATTCCTTCCCTTCCCTTTCCTTCCTTCCTTCTGTCTTTTTCCCTTCCTTCCCTCCTTCCCTTTCCTTCCCCCTCCTTTTCCTTCCTACTTTCCTTCCTTCCCTTTCCTTCCCCCCTTTTTCCTTCCTACTTCCCTTCCCTTCCTTCCTCCTTCCCTTCCTTTTCCTTCCTCCCTCTCCATTTCACCTTTAATTTCCCTCCCTCTTTCCTTCCTACTTTCTTTCCTCCCTCCCTCCTTTCCTCCCTCCCTCCCTTCCTTCCTCCTTCCATTTCCTTCCCTCTCATTCCTTCCTTTTCTTTCTCTTTCCTTTCCTTTCTTTTCCTTCCTTTCTTCCCTCCCTCCCTCTATTTTTCTCTCCCAAACAACCCCAAGTTAAATCCTCCCCTTGGCCATTGTGCGTACATGTGTGTCTCATCTTCTAAAAATCATAACTCCCTACCCCACCCCAAACACACATTACCATCCCCTTCTCCATCCCACTGATGATCCCAGGTGCCCAGCCTCCTGCGCCCCCCTGCAACCTCTCCGCATGCCCGTCTCACGATGTGGCCTTCGGCCTCGCCTCCTCTGCCCACCTAACACACTGCTCTCGTTCGTCCCTGCGATGCCATCTTCCCCTGCCCCCTGATGGATAGCAATTTAGGCAGGCACGACACACCACCAGGTGAGGAGGGGGCTTTCTAGCTGTGCCTGCTGGGTACAGGAGTCCTCCCTCCACCTGGCCTCTGTGCCAAGGAAGGCAATTCGGAGGGTGCCAGCGCTTCCCACGGGGGAGGGGGTGTATTTCCAGGAAGCCCCTTGAATGTGCCAGTGTGGGGGGAGGGGGAGAAGACCCTCCCCCATGTGCATCTGTCCCACCCACCCCCTCCATTGACCACTTCTGCAGTTTCCTTTCCTTTCCAGGCTCTATTTGGTCATCCAGTTGAGCCAGCCTTGGCGAGGAACCAAACTGGCTTGTGTGTTTGTTTGTTTGTTTTTGCAACCAAATACAAACCATGTTTGGGGGAACCGGTTTCAAAACCTCCCAGTTTCCCAAACCTGGACGTTTTCGGCCACGCACGCACACACACTCACACACTCACACACACCCAGTGGCTCAATGTGGGATAGATTTCCCACCCACCTCCAGCCCCTCTTTTCAAACATGCCCCTCTTCCTCGCAGACAGAAGCACATTTTAAATTGCCATAGGCAGAGCCCAGAGGAGGCAATGTAGTCCCGCGGTGTGTGCGATACACACACACACAGACACACACACACACACATATATATATATATATAGAGAGAGAGAAAATAAGGAAAGAAAAAGGAAGGAAGGAAGGAAGGAAGGAAGGAAGGAAGGGAAGAAAGAAAGAAAGAAAGAAAGAGAAAAAGAAAGGAAGAAAGAAAGAAAGAAAGAAAGAGAAAAAGAAAGAAAGAAAGAAAGAAAGAAAGAAAGAAAGAAAGAAAGAAAGAAAGAAAGATGACCACAATTGAGCATAACATTTTGGTTGCTAAGCAAGAGCATTGTTAAGTGAGTTTCACCACATTTTACAAGTTGGCCATGCCCACCCGGTCACCTGACCACTAAGCCACGCCCACCTGAGGGGGTGGGGTGGGGGCGGTGAGGATGAGTTTGTAGCACCAAGGGGGCGGTGGACTGAAAAAGTTTGGGAACCACTGATCTAGAGAATCAAATCTGTGTCTTTTGTCATTCCATGTAATCAAAATTCCTTCAGGTATCAGCCATCTGAAATTTATCTTATGTTTAATAAACTGTCCTGTCTGGAATTGGTACTGCTTCCGTACATCTCTTACTCTTCTGGGTATCTGTTTTAAAACCACAATCTCTCTCCCTTTATATTTCAATGGTTCCTCTCTTACTTTTTAAAGAATTTCTGCTCTTATTGGTTTTTTTTTAATGAATCTCACATGCACCTCCCTTGGATGTTTCTTCTTTCTTGCATAATTTGTGTGTATTCTAAACACTTCATCAAACTCCGTCCTCATATCCTGTTTCGTTATCTGTAGGGCCTGTGCCAATAATTCTAATAATAATAGCATTACTAAGATTTGCATAGTGTAGCTATGTCCAACCTGAACACTTCCAGATGTTTGGGTCTATAGGTCATAGAATATCCAGTCAATATCATATAAGTAGCATAGAGGGATTTTTTTTATTCAAAATATTTCATATTTTTTCCTGTCATAGTTAGGTCATGTTAATGTACATATCCAGCACGCAGTATTGAAAGGGCATGTAAGTTGCAAGAATAGCTTGCTGTTAAGTTAATGGCAGAGGTAAATTCCAAGCTAGTTGTTTTCTGACTTATCCCTCTACAACTTTTGCAGCAGGATCGATCTAACAATATTATCAGAAGAAATCCCAGAAAGACAACAAAGATATTATTTAATAAATAGTACCTTTCTTCGTTATTTTCCATATGATTGGGAAAGGCACCGAATCCTAACAACAGCTTTATAGCATCAAGGTAGCCATTGTTACATAACCAATGCAATGCTGTCCTTCCCTATGGTCAATAAAAAAAATGTAAAAAAAAATTATATTGCCAAATTCCAGTTCAAACACAGAAATCACCAGACTATATTCATTGTTTACATTATTTTGAACACATAGAGGTGTAGAAAATAATAAAGTAAAAACAACTTGCAGTAATGATAAATTATGAATGCTAATTTTAAAAATATTTTATAATTTCCTCTAAATGGAGAAAGTAAGGGGAAATAAGGGGAAACAGAGGAAAATATCTAATATTTAAATTTTGTGCCTCATTGTGTTCTGCCCAGATTTGGAACTTATGGGAGAGCTATGGTGAACTGAAGAAGATCCGCAAAAGTGCAGCAATGATGAAATAACTAGCTCCTTGGAAAGTCTCCAGATAAGGAGTGGATAAGAGATTGCCCACATGTGCTTCAGACAGCTGCTCCTAGCAAGGAGAATTAACAAGACAAGCAATTTTGCTAGCAATTGTGGCAGAGCATACAAAATTCACAAACCCCACTTTCTAATTACTTTCAGAAATTGCCTATTAACCATCTTAAAGCTATTAGACACTTTCAGAATGGTAAGTTTGAAAAGTCTTCATGGAGTAAATATAGGAAGGAAAGGAGAGGAGGAGATTGATGCACTATAAATAGGATGATAAGGATGATTATAAAGATGACTGTACAATTTTAAGAAAGAAAATACTACATGTTCTACATTTTCTGAAACATGATTTATGCCTATCATGAACACAGAATTCCTGCAATGAATAAAAAATATTTCACTTAAGTTCAATTTAGCACAGTTTCTGCTTAACACATTCACCTATTTCTTACAAAATAAGCTTTTACTTCTTTTCCATGGACTTTCTCCAGGCTCTGTGGTAAATTTATTAGAGCTGCTGCAGATTCCTGGCATGTTTATGTTCCATTGAACTGCAGTTCTGACTTCACCTTTTCAAAAAATAAAGGTATATTCTATGTTCCAAGCAGACCTGCTAAAGTGCATGGTTGACAGAAGGTGTGAACTCAAACTAAAACACAGGCTGGCATTTATACTGGCAGGGAGACTGTAGTATTGTGAATGAAGACAAACAATACATAACAAGAAGCTCACTGGAATTGTACTCCCAAAATCATCCCTTTCTCCTTGCAGGAAGTCAATATTTCTTTCAGCTCTGAAACTTTGTATTTGGATTATCCAATGTAAAAAAGCAATATTTTCTAATTCTTCTTTTTATAAAAATAAAGTTTTGATTTTATTTATTAAAAAGAAAAATCTTCATCATATGGCTTGGCGCCTTGCCAGAACCCTGCCTTCAAAAATTAGGGGGAGGGGGCAAGAGGGACAAATGGGCAATAAACATATAGGGACGTGATGGGAAATTAGAAGTGGGGAATGGCAGTCTGATGAAAACCAGAGGGCCACGGGACCAGTTTGTGCCAGTCTTCAAGGCCACATACCTTGAGAATGGAAAGGGTTGCCCCAAACATCTCAGCGATTCTCAAAACATCTGTGCAGCTCTCCATTGGCGGAAGACAAGCTGGTTAAGGGGGGAGGGCTGGGAGGAGGGGAAAATTTATAACTTTTTGCATGGGAATCTTAGTTTTAGCCTGATTTTACTGCAACCAGCAACCTTTAGTAAAAGAACCTGTTACTTCACCAAAATAGAGTTGAGGGTCTTTTTTTCCTAAGGGATCTGACTGGGACACATCTGACAGTAAAGTTTATCTTCAATTCTGAATGAAATAAAAAATAATCATAAGATTAAGAAATTAAAGAATTTGAAACAATAGCAATAAGCTAAATAAGATTTTGATCTAAAAAGTTATACATGGATTAAGGGCTAGATAAATGTGGAAATTGGCTGCTTCTACTACAAGATTAGGGATTAATTATAAAAAAATAAGTAGGTTTTTATAGTAAACAGACTTAATTTATTACAATATTGGCTATTGTTAAGATAAGTGATGATTTTTGAAATTGGATGCTAGAGGGAGCTAAAGAGGCTAAACAAATTGAAAAAAATACAATCTTATTCTTGATATTAGTTAATATGGGAACTTACAAAATAACAAAAATATTGTAACACTGGAAATATTAAAGGAGATCTTTGAAGAATGGAGCCAGAAATTGGCAACTACAATATCAACACTTCAAAAGATGATGTCTGCTTCTATGATAGATTATGTTTAAAAATGTTAATGTAATGATAAATTTGGAATAAATTTTATCTAACAGAGATAAGACAGAGAAAGTAACAAAAGTGGAACTACAAATGATAGGCCAAAACAACGATTTGGAAAAGCATGCTTTCCTGGACATAAAACAGAAAGTGGCTGAAATTTTAAAAATTAAAAAGAAATTACAAATTATGAACCAGGAGAATGACCTGAAAAATGTTTTATTAATGGATCTACAACAGAACTTAGTCAAAGCTTTTAAAATATATGGATGATGGGATAAAAAATAATTGAAGAGAAATCAAATCCTAGGATACTCTGATTGAATTAAAGGTTAAGAAATAAAAGGAAGTGATATAAAGTTGCTTTGTTTGTTCAACATTAAAATAAACATTTTTGCAAAAGTTTGCAAATTTATGGACTTTTGTTGACAATGAGATTGAAAAAATTTATGTTTTATAGATTTGCTTATAAATAAATGGTATATGGGACGAAGATATATCTGTTTCTTTGTTGCAAAGAAGTTTGGAAATACTTTTTTGTATATTTCTTTTTCTTTTTCATTTCATTTTTTTCTTTTTTCTCTTTTCTCCTGCACTTTTTATTCTTTTTTTACCATTCTTTTCTGTTTTAGGATTTTTATTTAACCGAGGTCTTTGGGTGGTTCCTAGAGAAGGGCAAAATTAACTGATCACAACATTCGTTATCATCCCTCTACAAGTCTCTTTTTTGGAATCTTCTGATAAAAATTATTCTTCATCCTCCATTCTAATCCACAAATCATTTCCTCATCAAACTTACTTGTTCTCAAAATTGCTAACATGATAACCCCCCAAAAGTGCACTCAGAACTTTAATTCTTGACATTCGAGGTTATGATTATCCAAAATTATTTACAAATAATTTACATTTACAAAAGTAAATTTACATTTACAAAAAATTTACAAATCATGACCATCTAAATGGTTCACTTAGAATCATCCTAAAATAATTAATCGGCCTTATTGATTGAATAATATCAAATAATTCTTATCTAGCCCTCACAGCTTCTTCTCCTTACTCATTCTCAGCTTCTCCAGTCTATTTCTCTTTTTTCCCAACTAATATAGAAAACAGCAAGGGGAGCTCATTTGGATCAGGTGCATGGTACATGCATAAGGATAGAAAGTTAGCCTGGTCTTTAACATTTTCTCCCCTTTAACATCATGATCCAGGCAGGAGACAGGAGAATATATGTAGAGTTTATATTAGGAGGCAGCCTATTTGCTCCAATTGTTTTTTGCCCTATATGCATATATCTGCAATGATTTGGGTGAGAACAACATTGAAATGCAAGGTTTAAATCTCCCTCTCTCTCCATGCCAGAATTCTTATTTGGACAAGACCAACAACACTTGCAATTTCCCTTGGAAAAAGTATTTAATGTAATAAATGGGAAATTGTTTTCTAATGTAAATTCCCCAAGCATGCTAGGTATATACATGACACCCAGTTTTTATTCTATGAATTTCTAGTGGAATTTGGTGCTAAAGCTTAGATAAAGCTTAATATCCAACCTATGTATTCCAACAACAAAGTGTGCATGCCCAAACTATTATAATAAATAATATAGTAAAACAGCACATACCTCTTTGTCTTGAATATTTGGATCTGCATTATTTTCCAATAGTACCACCATACAATTAATATAGCCTCCATAAGCAGCACACTGCAGTGGAGTTCTACCTGCATAATCTTGTACATTAGGATTGATTTTATTTTCTATCAATATTTGGCAAACATCAGGGTTTCCTCCTAGAGCTGCCCAGTGTAAGGGAGAGTGGCCGTCTTGATCAACTAAATCAACTCTTGCTCCTCCTGCAATAATAACATATGTTAATCCATGGAGTCTGCCTCAGTTGCTAATTAACAAACTAAAAAAGTGCATGGTGAGGCTATGCATACGTCCTTCCAACGTCCTTACTCAAGGTCCCACTTTCAAAGTCTTGTCATAGCAGTTTTGAGATGTGTTTATGTGCAGAAGATTGCCAATGAATCTACTTACTGACAATCCGAATGGAAGTATATTTTGTGCATGCACACAAAAGGCAGATACACATCTGTAATCAAATTTATTTCTCTCTTCCCATATAAAAAATTGGCATCCTGATCAAAGAGTCGCCATGTTCTGGTATGATACATATTTTTACATTAATTTTTCCTTCACTGTTCTTCCCTTGAATCTAGTGAATTAACTAGTTGATAATAAAGGTAGAATGATATTACAATCAGAGATCAGAAACAAGCCAGTTTGGCAAACTATAGGGCCTCTATTACACTTCCCATATAGAACTACGTTAAACCTGGGTGTAAAAAAGAATCTTTTCTAAAATGGTAACGTTAATGACATAATTCAACTAACCACTTGTAATTTAGGATGTGACATTCAATTTTCTGTTGGGATTTGTGATCAGAATAGTCTCATTTTTATATTTAAACGTTCCTTTCTCTGATTATTTTCTTAGCCTGAGTAAATTCTAAGACGTATCTAAAATCTGCAGACAGGTCGCATAATAAAGAGTTTCCCCAAAACTGTTTAGGACTATGAAGATTGATAGCAAAAATAGATGGTGTATAATTAAGTTTTAAATTAAATTTTCTGCTGAAAATTTGGCAGTCTAAAAATTCCATCCATGTTCCAAATGATAATAAAGATGCTAACCCAAATTACATAGAATACTTATAATATTGAAAACCAGAGTTTGCTCCTATATCTGAGAATTCCTATCAGTCTATTTCCCTCTACAAAGATAAGTTACTAACTCTTCAAAATTTAAAATTTTCAGGAACAGGACCCCTTAAATACATCTGAAATATTTTACAAAAAGGTTGGCTAAAATATTTTTTCCATTATCAGTCATAAACTAATTCTTCACAATATTGACTATCATTACTCTTTGCTCAATTCAAAAGCTAAAGACAGCCGTATGTTTATGAAGAAATTTAGGCAGCTGACCTTTAATGAGTGTCTGTATTACCTCCTTATGTCCCATTTCACAAGCACGGAAAAGAGGAGTGTGTTTCATTACATCAGCAGAATCTACCTGGGCATAATGTTTTAGAAGCAATTGCACAGTGCTGACATGGCCAGAAAGGGCAGCAGCATGTAATGCTGAAAGATGTCAAAGAGAATGCAGTTATTAAATGGTGTTTAATTAAAATAGTAAATATAACAAAACATAAACCAGACACTAAGATGAAGGATTGATATTTACATGCAGATGTCCTGGACATCACTCTCTCCATTTATTTGTTTTGTCATTGTCTCATGCTTGTTCCATTCAGTTGCATCTTATTTACATCTATATATATTAGATTTATATAAACTGAACACATGTATGTAGGATCTCTGATATAAATCTAGATTAAATAAAATCTGATGCTATCATTGAAATCAGCAACTTTGTTAAAGAATAATGATAATAAATTCAAACAACAAGGGAATTCAAATCCCATATCCAACATACATTAAAATAAAGATATGAAAAGGTAAGGGATAGTTTAAAAAAAACTTCAGTTCTTCCAGCAAATGCTGGCAGCACCTGGTCAATCATGACTCATCTTGAAAAAATAAACAGTATTGGGCTGTGGTCAATACTTGGAATGCAGGCCACTAGAAAATTCCAAGGTTGTAGACAAACTGGGAACTTGAAAAACAAATCACAGAAGAAAATAATAGGAAACTGCTTCTCTAATTTTGCCCAGAGCCATTGTGCCACACCATTAATAACTTTGTTACAGGGTATTGAAAATCAGGTATCTCAGGATAAAAGTTGAATTAAGTGGGAATAAATTGCTTAAGAAGTCCATGTATGAAAAAGAGAGAAAGAACCAGACCAAATGAGTGATGAATTAGATGGACTGAATATAAAATTGAGATGCCACTAGATTGGAATGGTTTAATCTACTAGAAAGAATAAGTACAGCATTAAATTGTACTTAAAATTTAAAAGAGCTGATATAGTTCCCATCTTCAAAAAAGGAGAAAAAGTAGATTCAGGAAACTACAGACGTATCAGCCTGACCTCAATATCAGGAAAGATTCTGGAAAAGATAATCAAGCAACGAATCAACGAAAACCTAGAAGCAAACAAAGTAATAACCAAAAGCCAACATAGTGTGTCAAAAACAGATCATGCCAGATTAATTTTATTGCATTCTTTGACAAAGTGACAAAATTAGTGGACCAAAGGAATACTGTCAATATAATTTACTTGGACTTCAGTAAGGCATTTGATAAAGTAGATCATAACCTACTACTAGATAAAGTAGAAAAATGTGGGTTAGACAGCAACACCACCAGATGGATTCGAAACTGGCTAACCAACCGCACTCAACGTGTAGTGCTCAATGGAACTGCATCTACATGGAGGGAAGTATGCAGTGGAGTACCCCAAGGCTCTGTTTTAGGCCCAGTACTCTTCAACATCTTCATCAATGACTTGGACGAGGGATAGATGGGGAACTCATCAAATTTGCAGATGACACCAAGCTGGCAGGAATAGCAACACTCCAGAAGATAGGTTTAAGATACAGAAGGAACTTGACAGACTTGAACATTGGGCACTAACAAAATGAAATTCAATGGTGAAAAAAGTAAGATTCTACATTTAGGCAAGAAAAACAAAATGCACAGGTACAGTATATGTGGAACCTTGCTCAATAGTAGTAACTATGAGAGGGATCTTGGAGTCCTAGTGGACAACCATCTAAATATGAGCCAGCAGTGTGCAGCAGCCGCCAAAAAACCCAACACAGTTCTAGGCTGCATTAACAGAGGGATAGAATCAAGATCACGTGAAGTGTTTATAATGCCTTGGTAAGGCCGCACTTGGAATACTGCATTCAGTTTTGGTCGCAACGATGTAAAATGATGTTGAGACTCTAGAAAGAGTGCAGAGAAGAGCAACAAAGATGATTAGGGGACTGGAGGCTAAAACATATGAAGAACGGTTGCAGGAACTGGATATGTCTAGTTTAATGAAAAGAAGCAGTAGGGGAGATATGATAACAGTGTTCCAACATCTCAGGGGCTGCCACAAACAAGAGGGAGTGAAGCTATTCTCCAAAGCCCCTGAGGGTAGGACAAGAAGCAATGGGTGAAAACTAATCAAGGAGAGAAGCAACTTAGAACTAAGGAGAAATTTCCTGACAGTTAGAACAATTATTTAGTGTAACAACTTGCCTTCAACTCTGCTCTAACACTGGAAGTTTTTAAGAAGATGATAGCATTTTCTTAAACCATTTGTCTGAAGTGGTGTAGGGTTTCCTGCCTAAGCAGGAGGTTGGACTAGAAGACCTCCAAGATCTCTTCCAACTCTGCTATTATTATTATAAATTACAAAATGAAAAGGAAGAAAGAGACAACTCGGAGAGATAAAGTTGAGATAGGATGGAATTGATGAGATACTGTAAAAAATGGAAAAGATGCAAAATTTATTCTTTACATTGATTAATTAATTAATAATTTATTAATCGATGGTGGATGTGTCAATTTTAATGCAGGCACAACTTGATTCAAGACTTTTCACACCAGGTAATTTACCCAGATTTGGGAAACATTAATGTATGCTAATGAAACAAAAAGGATTTAGAAACAAAAAAGTTGACACAATTTGACATAAAGCAATCAACTTTCCTTATCAGAGTTTTGAAAGTGAAAAAAAGTTAAAGACGACAGTGTACAAATATTCTGGACACTTTTTGTCTAAGCAAATGATTTTAAAATGTTGCACATTTAAGATAGTAAAATATATATATTCCCAGGGAATTTGTTGGTGTACTTAAAAACCCTATTAAGTATATCTGATAAATGCTAAGCTAATGACTTAACAGAAACAGAAATGAGCAATTATTTACAATACAGAAACACTAATTTCATTCCTTGGATTATCTACTCATGGGTCATACAAGATGAGTCTTCGGAAAATTAATAAATTAAAAATACATATAATTAAACAAACTATTGAATAAACTAATCTAATGTGTAAAACTTAATGATAAGAACAATAGTCTCAGAGCCTAGATATTCTATAGCAGTGATGGCGAACCTTTTTTTCCTCGGGTGCCAAAATAGTGCACACGCGTACTATCGCACGTGTGCGCGTGCCCACACCCATATTCAATGCTCCCCCACGCACCCCTGCTCCCCCATTTCCTGACTTCCAGTGGATCCGGTAGGCCCATTTTTTGCCCTCCCCAGGCTCCAGAGGCTTTCTTGGAGCTTGGGGAGGGCAAAAACGCCCTCCCCTGCCACCCTGGAGGCCCTCTGGAGGCCAAAAACGCTCTCCCAGAGCCTCCGTGCGAGCCAAAAATCAGCTGGCGGGCGCCCACATGCATGCTGGACCTGAGCTAGGGCAACAGCTCACGTGCCAGCAGATATGGCTCCGCGTGCCACCTGTGGCACCCGTGCCATAGGTTCGCCATCACGGTTCTATAGCATCTATTCTGTCCTTTTGAATTAAACTCAAAATACTAGTTATGCAGTTATATTCCTTAGGAAACAACTGCATAAACTATTATCTTCTCCAGTGAATTGAGAAACTAGTATATGTAACTTATATTTGTAAATCATAAATCCTAGCTACACACATACATATGCACACACACACACACAAATATTTTTTTACCTGTGCCACCAT
Source organism: Diadophis punctatus similis (assembly GCA_023053685.1). Taxonomy (NCBI): domain Eukaryota; kingdom Metazoa; phylum Chordata; class Lepidosauria; order Squamata; family Dipsadidae; genus Diadophis; species Diadophis punctatus. The sequence goes on along the minus strand of JALIGW010000008.1, from coordinate 5,172,272 downwards.
ATTTATCTGCCATGTTGATATCGGTGACCAATTTTAGTTTTAACATTGTCTGGATGACATCATCACTACCTTTGCCAGCTGCCCACATAAAAGAAGTTCTTCCCTCAAGATCTGAGTCATCTCTCACAGAAGGATGTTTAAAAAATTCTTCTAGAGTTTCCTACAATAGAAATATTCACTGAGTATGGTTGGTTTTGAAATTACTCTGTAATATAACTGCATATTCAAATTATAAATGAAAAGAAACTATATTTTTTTATAAATGATACTACTTGAGAGATCATCTCCTTCCACTGGGATTGGCCTGTCCCATCCTTGCCAACAGAGGAGGTCTGCTGTGGGTCCTGTCTGACTCGATTATTCCGGGTGATGGGGTCCACGGTAAGAATCTTCTCTGCTTTTGCACCCCCACTCTCCAGAGTGAGATCGGCCCAAACCCTCCTGACCTTTTGTAAGGACCTAAAGACCTGGCTCCCTCAGTTAGCTTGGGGCAATGGGGGAGGGGTAGCATCTCAGTGGAGATGGTTTATTGAGTAAAAACAGATTTTACCTCCTCCCACACCATCCTACTGCTGTCCTTTCCATCTGTATTTGAATTTTAACAGTTGGCATTAACATGTGTTACAGAGTATTGTAGAAAAGTGTTGTTAGGTAATTGTGCAAAAATGCTGTAAATTAAGAATGCTTTCAGAAATAGAAGTGTTAATAGTTTGTTATCAATTAACAAAATGACAAATAAATGAACAGAAGAGAATTGGAAGGGATGCCAGAGATCCTCCGTCCAACCCTCCATCCAAGCAGGAGACCATGTACCATTCCAGACAAATGGCTGTCCAGTCTCTTCTTAGAAACATCCAGTGATGGAGTACCCACAACTTCTAGAGGCAAGCCATTCCACTGGTTAATTGTTCTCACTGTCAGAAAGTTTCTCCTTAATTCTAGGTTGCTTCTCTCCTTGATTAATCTCCATCCATTGCTTCTTGTTTTACCTTCAGGTGCTTTGGAAAACAGTCCGGGGGGGGCTGTACAGGTATCTGATGTGATTTTGCCTAGCTTCTCCTGCTGCTTCCTGTCTGTTAGAAAGCTTATGATCCACTTACAAGTGTGGTCAGGCACAGCTAGCTAGAAGAATAGTTAGAAGAATATCTGGAATGATGGTATTGAATGCCGAGCTGAAGTCTACAAAGAGGAGCCTTGCATAGGTCTTTGGAGATTCAAGATGTAGGATGTAGTGCAGAGCCATATTTGCTTATTTAGTTTATTTTGCTTATTTAGTATCCATGACTATCACTAAGTGTTGTATCTTATGTTCTGTTATTCTTTCTATGATTATGGGTATCTATCCTAGCAAACCTAAAGAAACCCTGGAATGATATAGGATCTCTGGCCACGGACAGGGGGTTGGCCTAGAAGACCTCCAAAGTCACTTCCAACCCTCTTATTGTATATTCTATGTTTTTTTTAATCTCATGACTTTCATTGTTTTATCAATGTATAAAATACAAAGAAGAATAAAAAATAGAAAATCAAGGGAAGAAAAAACAGGGCGAAAAGAAAATATGAGGTACAAGGGAAGAAAGAAAGAAAAGTTAACTTCCAACTCTTTTTAGCACAGTACAAAATAACAACATTACAGCCTCAACTTTTTACTTCGACACGTTAGTATATAATTAGTCATTTCTATAACAACAAATCTACCTAATCGGCAAAACCTACGTTTTATCTACGTTTCATTTGTTTTCATCACAATCACAAAATCCAGAAATGATATCCAAATAAAAAACGGAATTAAATATATTTTCTTCTTTGAATAAAACAATCAATTTAACCATTTGTGCTTTAGCTTCCTTGCTGTGGAAATTATATGTATTTCTATTTGCACTTAATAATCATTATAAACTATTACCTGAGTCCTAGAGGAGTGGGGCGGCATATAAAAACGACTAAATAAACAATAAATAAATAAATAAATAAATAAATAAATAAATAAATAAATAAATAAATAAATAAATAAATAAAAATAAATTTCACTGTATTCTTTCAGATTCTTTAACCTTAAAGGGAAAATACTTTTCCCCATACATTTTAAAACACCAAACTTTTCTTTAAAACTTTTCTAAAAGCAAAACATTCTAATACATCTTTTTAAAAACTTCCTCTTAACATATATACTACATTCTTTAAAGTTCACTTTCAGACCAATAAAATTCCAATGAACTCCAATGAACTCATTAAATGTACATTATTCCCTCCAAGTTACCCTCATAGAATATTTTTTTCTTCTTGCATACATCCATATGTTCTATGTTCTAAATATATAAAAGAAAACATAATTTGTCTCAGAAATTTTTCTAATTAAAAAAAAAACATTGGAACAAATGAAATGATGGCAAATACTACTTTCAACTTAAAAAATACTGTTTCTTTGCAACTTTTAGTATGAAAAAACATGACATTAAAAACTAGACTGATTTAAAAGGTTCAATGTTATTCAGGATGACATTTTCAAATAAACCATTTATCTGACTTACAGAAAAGTTACTTTGTGCTGCATAATGTAAAGGTGTTGCACCTTGACTATCAGAAAGGATTGTTCCAACTTTGTTTCTTTCTAAAAGAACATGGACAATCTGTGCATGACCTAAAAAAAACAAAAGCAGAAAAAGCATAATTAATTTATGAATATATAGGTAGTCAACTTATGACCTTAATTGAGTCCAACATTTCCATTGCAAAGCAACACAGTTGTTAAGTGAGTTTTGCCCCATTTTTATGACCTCTTTGGCCACAGTTGTTAAGTAAATCACTGCAATTGTTAAGTTAGTAACACAGTTAAATGAATCTGGCTTCCCCATTGATTTTGCTTGTCAGAAAATCGCAAAAGGTGATCACATGACCCCAGGACACTGTCACCATAATATATATATGCCAGTTGCCAATTTTGATTTTTATCACATGACCATGGGAATGCTGCTAGAGTCATAAGTGTGAAAGATGGAAATAAGTCACTTTTATCAGTGCTGTTGTAACTAAATGGATAGTTGTAAATTGAGGACTACCTGGCCTGAGGGTTGAAGGACACCTTATGAGTCCTGCTAGACTCAGGTTGCACCAGATGCCTAGTTAAGCCAGACCTGGTTGAAAAATTAGGAATCCGCTTGAGGCAGCTGAAAGTACCCATTGTATTTTGTCAACTAGACAGATCAGTAGCAGGGGGCATCCCAGCAATGTTTGTCACCAAACCCATAGAAGTGCAGATGGGGGCCCACATAGAGACTTTAAGCTTCATAGTGGCCCCAGGGATGGAACAACCCCTAGTTCTAGGCTTGGCTTGGCTAAAAAGGTGGAACCCATACTGTACATGAACTGGAGAAGGAGACTGTTAAAAATCCTAATGAGTCGCCCTCCCTGTGAGCAGTTGCTGGCTGAGGAATTCTGGGAGTTGAAGTCCACAAGTCTTAAAGTTGCCAAGGTTGGAGACCCCTGATCTAGATGACATTTTAATTTACACTGAAATGAAGGCAGAGCATGTGAAACTAGAGAGGGCCATACTCCAAGAACTACAAACTGCCAAGCTGTATGCCAAACTTTCCAAATGTGAATTTCACTAAAGTAAGAGAGACTACCTGGGCTACTGCATTTCACACAAAGGAACTGAGATGGACCCTTACAAAGTCCACTGCTTCAAATCAGAAAGCAGCGACAGAGCTTTGCCAACTTTTACTGCCAATTCATCCTGTCATTTGTGCGAATTGCACTCCCCATCACAAATTTACAATATGGTGGGCAGTATGGGAAAAGGAGGCTTATGCAGTGAGTTGGGCACTCCTAACAAGGATGCACTTTCTTGAAAGAAGCAAAGTGCCTTTCCTTTCAAAGTATGGACTGACCACAATAACCTAGAGACATTAAAAACCCCTTGGAGGCTGTCTCCTAAGCAGGTGCGATGGGTGCAGTACATTAACTGCTTTGATTTCATGTTGCGCTACCTCCCGGGAGGAAGAACTTTCTGGCTGATGTGTTATCCCAAATGTCTCAATTCAATTGCCCTAAAGCAGAAGTGGTCAAACCTCTGTCCCACCCAACCAACTGGTGACTGAAGTGATTACATGAGCACAGGCGAAAGAAAATCGACAAATTGACAATGAGGTGATGGCCACGCTTAAAATTGCCCTGAAGGATCAATGGTTTCAAAGTCATGGAAACGTTTGTTCAATCCAGGATGGACTGGCCTGGGTGGGATCTAAAATATATGTACCAGAGTGCCAGAGACTTGGTCGTGGAGAAAAGCCATGACTCCAAGACACTTTGGCTTTGTAAAGACTTTACACCTAATCAAAAGACAGTTTTGGTGGCCATCTCTGAAAAAAAGACATTGAAAGATATGTGGCAAGTTGCCCCATCTGTGCTTCAGCCAAACAACAAGGAAACACCCCTGGACTCTCCAACCAGTGGCGGAGCCTTCAGCATCCTAGAGAGAGATGTCAATTGGTTTTATTGTGAAGTTTCCAGAAAGCTCTGGGGATACTGTTATAAGGGTGATGACTGATTTATTATCTAAGTAGGTGCATTTTGTCCCCTGCCAGAAGATCTCTTCAGCACGGGGATTGGCCAAGCTATTTTTGCACCATGTGTATAGACTACATGGAGCCCTACAACATGTCATCTCAGATAGAGAGCAATTCACCTCTAAGTTTTGGAAGATATTTCTTAAATTACTATTAGTATGAACAAACAATAAGGACTGTCTGGGGTCTTGGAAGATTCTGAAAGCTATACCCAACACAATATCTAAATGTAGATTGAACTGCATGAATCAATGTATTAAGTTGATGTATATATAATCATGTATGTAATGTATAAGTTGCTCTCATGATATTTTTTTCTCTCCTTCAAGGCAACCTCTTTACAACTATCTCAGGATGTGGTCTTTTAACTGAGAAAAGCAATATTCCACAAAATTAGGTGACAAATATGCTCAAAAGGGTTAAGAATTTATATTACTCATAATTTACCCAATAAAGCTGCCCAGTGAAGCGGAGTTCGAAATAAATTATCGTAAGAAGACACGTTGCAACTTTCATAGGAAGTCAGCAGATCAACAACAGCTATATTCCCATCAGCAACTGCAAAATGGAGAGGAGTTCGTCCTTCATAATCTTGCCAGTTTAGCAGAGATTCAGTTGGAGCAGCATCCTGGTTTATAAAAAGGGCAGTTAAAAAGATACAGTGAACTTTTAGAGATGGCAATAAGATACTTAAAAAGTCCTACTGGAGTTCAAGCAGTTAATCAAGCAAGACACATTTTAATTAAAAATTATTAACTGTACGTACTGATGGTTATTAAATTCCCACTTTCTTTAGAACAAAATTACATTTTATTTCTTAAGGCAGTGGTAGGCAACCCAACAACATGAAATTGTATCACCAAAATGTGGTAGCAAATTGCCAAATTTTGGTGTTGCCACTTTTAAAAAGCTTTTTGTGCAAAAATAAAGATAAACATGAAAATGAAATACCTTTAGAAAGATGAGTGTGGGAATGAGACAACTTGCCACAGCTAACTTGGTGCAGCCAATTCGCCATGGCCAATTCAGCATAGCCAACATGCAGTGGGCAAACTCACCACAGGCAACTCGCTGCAAGACAACTTATTGCAGGACAATTTAACAACTCTATTTAATTATTTAAAGTAAATAAAATTATTTTAATTTTTGCCCTTCACATTTCACTATGTCCCTCCTTTTGCATCCTGCTGTGGTCGGACGAGGAGGCTGGTGTTGTGGTCCGCCCGTGGCCTGTGCAGCTGGCAACAGAGTCGGACAGTGAGGAGACTGGGGAGGAACCTGGGCCAGGCCTGGAGTCTGGAGAAGGCTCGGTGCCAGAGGCAGGGATTCAGTCAAGGCCTCCGGAAGCTCCAGAGGCTGACATGAGCGAGGAAGAACAGGAGGATCCTGTTCTCAATACACGCAAGCGCAGAGCTGCCGAAAGGCAGGAATGGTTCCAGATGAGGAGGACTACTTGGGAGTAAGGCTTGGGGATAATTGGCCCCTCCCATAGGTTAATTTAGTGAAGAACACGAATGGGTGAGTTGCAGGAAGCAACTCCATTCATTTCCAGATCTTCTTTTTGAAACTCAAGCCTCCGTCTTTGTTCCTGTTTGAACTTGGTAAAGATTCCTGCAAACTGAATCTTGGCAGCTTGCCAAAGAAGAGCCAGGTATGTGTGTTATCTGCTTTTACATGAAAGACTTTTAGTCAGACTTGTTGGATTTTGCTTGGACTTACACGGACTGCTAATGACAATAATTAGTAGCCATTGAAAAGAAAAGACTTACTTTACTTTATTTGGACTTCGGAAGACTGCTAATGCAAATAATCAGCAGCTGTTAACAATAAAAAGAGGTTTGTGAGACGCTGTTTGTGCTTGTGATCTTATCAGGAAGCCTAGGTCAGAACACATCCTTTCTTTAATGATTCTATTCCACCATTTCTTTGATATTACTGTAACTCTTGTCCCACAGCGAGTTGTCCTGTGGCGAGCTGGCTGTGGCGAGTTGTCCTGCAGCGAACTGTCCTGTGGCAAGTTGGCTGTGATGAGTTGACTATGGCAAGTTGGTTATGGCGAGCTGGCTGTGGCGAATTGTCATAGTGTTCCATATTCATTCCTACCCCTAAAAGTGGGCTAAAATTTTGCGGCTGAAATTTAGGGCAAAATAGCCAAATTTTTGTTAATAGGATTTGGGGTTAAAATATGAAAATAAGATACAAAAATGGGAAAAGAAATTCATGGGGAATCAACTGGATATCTCTATCATTAGCCTGCTCAAGCTCCTCCAAAATCAAGAAAAAACTATAGCAAAATTCTTAGTTTGTAGCTTTTTAATGTCACCTCAGTGAAAAGTTGGAAATTAAATTTGTCCATCCATGTGGGAGGGGGGCATTACTCGTTCTTTAATTGTTATCACACATCACAATCTATATATTTTTTTGTATTTAATATTAGTAAATTTGCATTCTAACTGATGACTCTAATGCTCAAAGTGGCTTATGGTACTGATAAAATAAATTGATCTATAAAGGTGTACAACCAACCTGCGGAGTTGAGCGGCATATAGCAATAGCAATAGCACTTAGACTTATATACCGCTTCATAGTGCTTTCCAGCCCTCTCTAAGCGGTTTACAGAGTTCAGCATATTGCCCCCAACAATCTGGGTCCTCATTTTACCCACCTCGGAAGGATGGAAGGCTGAGTCAACCTTGAGCCTAGTGAGATTCGAACAGCTGGACTGCTGAACTAGCAATCAACTGAAGGTCGCAATGCTGCTTTTAACCACTGCGCTATCTCAGCTCTTATATAAATATGAGAAATAAATAAATAAATAAATAAATAAATAAATAAATAAATAAATAAATAAATAAATAAATAAATAAATAACAAGACCTGTCTTCTGATGTGTCTTTATAGAAAAAAAATGTTGATAGTATGTGGATGGATTGAAACAGCTTAGCTGAATTTAAAGTCCTCCCCCACCCCGTTTTGCATTATACTGGATCAGTTTCAGCTTGTGAATCCCAGCAATGTAGAAAGTTGGACCTATATGTTCCACCACTTTTCCTTTGGATCTTTGTCTAACCTTGTTTGTAACTGCCAGCTGGAAAGCTCTCAAAGGTATTTCAGTTAACATCACATATGCCTTTTTCAGGAAAGGCTCCTCAATTAAAATAGGCAACTATCGGGCTACTTATAAAGACATTGTGTACATGAATACCTCAGGGATGGACAATGATAGCCAGCCTCTAATATTTCATATTTAGGTAAGGTGATAAAGAGAGTGGCGGCATCTCAGCTGTAGGAAGTCTTTGAGGAAACAGATTATCTTGATCCATTTCAAAATGGTTTCATAGTCAGTTTACTGTTCCTTGGTTAGCCTGACAGATGATTTATTGTTTGATATTTGACAAAGTGAGTGTGACTTTGATGGATTGGAAGCCACAATTCTAGATAGAGAATAATATATTTGTACCAGTGGTGAAATCTACTTACCTTCCATACCGGTTCGGAAGAGCTCGCACTGCTCGCGCCCCCATCAAGCACACTATTTCACCCTCTGCGCATGCGCAGAAGGCTTTGCGCATACACAGAGTGTAAAAAACAAAGAAATGGAGACATCCGGGAGAGTGGGCAAAGCCTCGTGCTACTGCCGCCACTGGTTCTTCGAACCACCGGCCGCCGCCGCCGCTACCACCGAACCGGGGCGTACCGGTAGCATTTCACCACTGATTTGTACTGAATAGGGGCAAATTCTCCCAGAAGGTGAAGTAAGCAGACATGTTGTGAGCCACCCAGAGTCCCCTGGGAGTTGGGCGGCATATAAATCCATTTAAATAAATAAAAAAATAATAGTAAAACTGAAATCATACATACATATTCCCCTACTCATTTTGTATTACCAATTCCTACTCATTTTGTATTACTTTTTTTAGGCAACTTTATATATTTGCCTAGCATAACTGCACTTTTCTTAAATAATTTCCCCCATATCTGAGGATTACAGGGACATATAGCATAACGTAACAATATTTCTAAAAGGATAAGGTTGGAAATATAATCTTTTTTAAAATGGCCACCTGTAATGAGGAGCAGCTAGTCCTTTCAATCAAAAGCCAATCTGATGTGTCAATAAAAGAAAAGAAAGGTTCCATTAGATTTTGACAGGAAGAGTCTTTTTGATGAGATAGTTGGGTGGAGAGCTGGATGAGGGGTTTACCTTAGATGAGTGGTTCTCAACCTTCCTAATGCCGCGCCCCGCCCCCCATGACCCTGCCGCGCCCCACCCCGCCACCGCGCCCACCGCCACGACCCCTTCCCCGCCGCGATTTGGGTTATTTTACCCTCTGCGCATGCCCAAAGCGTTCTGCGCATGCACAGAGGGTAAAAGAACCCAAATGGCGGCATCCGGGCAAAGTCTCCGGACACCTGTGAAAGGGTCATTCGACCCCCAAAGGGGTCGCGACCCCCAGGTTGAGAACCGCTGCCTTAGACAATATTGAAAGTTAGTTTAGTTAGAATTGATTTAGGTTTTTTTCTTTAAAAATCTACTGAATGTGTTGCAAAAGTTTAAATTTATTTTCTCTTGATAACTTTAGTAAAATTTATTTTTTCTTTCAATCCTGGCCTTTCATTACCAATCTCAGTTTGGCTGAGCTACAGACTCCTAAAATGTTGTTTTGGTTTCCTGTTTTGTATTTAGCCAGACCTAGGATTGAGTGAATATTTCCCATTTAACTCTCCCCTAGTTCTCCAGAGGCTTGTGTTGAAGGGAGAAATTGGTTTATAATAAAGAGGTGACAACAGCAAGGAGACCAGCCACCGTTTATCCAAATGCACAGCTACCTCAGAACTGATGGACTTCAAAGAAGAGGCTGGTCCCATCCTGAAGGTGCTCTTTTGCCCTCATAATCTAACCAAGCAAATTCCATTGATTTTTTTTCTGTAATTTGTCTTTGATTACTCCAGCATTGTTAATACTTTATGCAGTCAATTGATCTCGCTTCCATTTGTATTTACAAAGGAATTTATACATTTAACAAAATATGGATTTTATAATTTAAAACGATGACAGTGGAGAACAATGATCATCTCCTTGCTTGTTTTTTTTCCAATATGCCAGTCTCAGAAATCTCTGAATAAACTACCATTATGTTCTTGATACATTTTTGGAAATTCTTTTTTTGGAAAATCATGTTTGAAAAACTTGCAAATACTTAATAAATGGTCATCTGGCCTAATACAGGTAATTTGGATGTTTGAATAAATAGATTGTAAGCTGTTTTTATTTGGCTGCAGAACAATTTAAAAAAAACTTTAAGCAGAAGATTGTAGACTTATTATGGTCAGTTGCACAATGAAGCAGATATTTACAGAGGATTTTGCATTTTTAATCTATCTATCAAGTTCTTTGCAAAGACATGAAATAGATGGATGTTGTTTGATGGAGTTAAAAGTACTGCTGCAGAATGTAAGCTGTTCTAAGTAAAGCTGCCTTTTGCAACTGATGAGGATTTTGTCAATGCTGATATTGTTATTACTATTGCAATAATTTCAGTTAAAATATAGAATTCTTTATAGAATTCTTTATTGGCCAAGTGTGACTGGACACACAAGGAATTCGTCTTAGGTGTATATGCTCTCAGTGTACATAAGGAGAATAAAACACATTCATCAAGAATAAAAAGATACAACACTTAATGATAGTCAAGGTTACTAATAAGCTATCAAATTGTATTAGGAAACAAATAAAAACAGTTTAAATTGAAAGATACAAGCAACATGGTTATAGTAATAAGTGGGAAGAGATAGATACTAGGAAGGAAGAGAAGAATAATAGTAATACAGTCTTAGTAAATTATTTTGACAGTGTTGTGGGAATTAGTTGTTAAGCAGAGTGATGGCATTCGGGGAAAAACTGTCCTTGAGTCTAGTTGTTCTGGTGTGCAGTGCTCTATAGCGTCAATTTGAGGCTAGAAGTTGAAACAATTTATGTCCAGGATGTGAGGGGTCTGTAGATATTTTCAAAGCTCTCTTTTTGACTCCTGCAATATACAGATCCTCAATGGAAAGCAGGTTGGTAGCAATTGTTTTTTCTGCAGTTCTAATTATCCGTTGAAGTCTGTGCTTGTCTTGTTTGGTTGCAGAGCCAAACCAAACAAAAAGCCATATTTTTGTTTATATTAGAATTCCAAATCTCTTCCACTTTCCACATTTTGGCATTTAGGAACTTTGTATTTAACAATGTATTTCTGTCTTTCACAGATACTCATTAAATTGTTTGAATGGTGCTTGATTGGTGGTTATAGAATTCTGAGCTTTAGAGTAATGCAATATTGGAATTTATCAAGTAGCCTTCGATAAATCTACCTTTTTATTATATAGCTCATTTAGTCAAGTCCTAAACTATGAGACAATAAAGAAAGTAGCAGCCATTTGCATAGCTTTTTGTCTCATTTCACAACCAAGTCAAACTATTAATCATTTTCTTTTCTTTTCACAGCTAAAGATAAAGATTCAGAAATTTATTCAATATTCTAAACAGATATTACTGCAAAATAAAGTAAAATTTTAAGTATTATTTTTGGTGTAACATGACCAACATTGAGAAAAAAATCATACCAAAATGCATTTGACAGTATTAACTGCACTGGGATCCTTATGATTCGCTGCCCAATGAAGTGGAATTCTGCCTTCAATGTCTGGGATTCCAATGTTAGAATCATGTTTGATAAGAATTTTCACGTGCTCTGGATTATTGTAATAGGCACTCCAGTGAAGAGCGGTTTGCTGAGAATAAGAGTAGAAAAATCCAAAGTGAAATAAATTGCAATTGAAATCAACAATGTAGTTCTAGTATGCCTTTGTAGTATGCCTTAAAGTGTTTGACTGGGACAAATGAGACCCAGGTTCAGGTTTCCACTTTACTTTGGAGTTTATTGGATGACCCTGGGCAAGCTGTTAACATCTCATACGGTTGCTGTTGTGAGGATAAATTATGGAAAGATAGATAGCTAGATCTCCTTTGCTCTTAATTAAACCAAATGGTCCCAATTTGTGGTCTAGGAAACTCTGGTGGTTCATGAAGATAGTGAAAATAATATATTATAGAACCAGTCTGGTGTAATAATTAAGAAATCAGGCTAGAAACTGGGAGACCGAGTTCTAGTGTTGCCATGGAATGAAATCAGCTGGAATGAGCTTGATCCAATTACTTTTTCTTAGCCCCAGGAAGAAAGCAATGGCAAATCACTTCTAAAGTCTTGCCAAGAAAGCTACATGGACTTCTCTGGGAAGATGCCAGGAGTCAAATAACATACCAAAGCTTGTAATGTGCAATCCAACCAAAAATGTCACAAGGTTTTTGTCAGGTGTGCTTCCGTTCAAAGCCCAGGAAAGAAAGACCCCCAACTCCATGATGATAGATAAGAGTACTTTTACTAGACAAGAACTGATAGCGACAAATTGAAAGCAAGATCTGAGGAAAAAGGCGCGTAAATGGCATATAGAAATGACCCCAAAACCCTCCCCTCAGAACCCTCCGGGCAAATCATCCAATCCCAATGCCCCAAAATGTCATGTGGGCACACGTCCAGGTTGGGCTTCCACATCTGGTCTGCCGAAACCGTTGACCTTGAGTAGGCTGAAAACATGTCCAACCAGCCTGGCCATATGTGATGAGAACTTTCCTCCCTAAGCCCCTAATCAGACACAAGAAGAGACATCTTTAGCACAGCTTCCCGCCCTCCGAAATACCTAACCTCCCTCCTCCCCCCGTTTCTATGGCAGCCAAAGAAAGCAGGCAGTGTGGAGGCTGACAGTTTCAGAGTTCACTAACATATCTCAAGATTTGAGAGCTCACAAAATCAAGCTCACAAAATTTCAGCCATTAGTTCTTGTTAAAAGAACAGATAAAGTGTGCCATGAATCTATAAGCATTGTTTTTCCAACACCGAATTTCCAAATATATTTTGCAGTGTGTTTAAGGAAAAAGGTAGGAACCTGCATCTCAGAGGAAAGGGAAAGTATAAAGTGAAAAAAGATAATAAAAAGTATAACACTAAAACAGATTTCTTCAGGAAATTTGTAATTATTTAAAAAAAATAAAATAAAATGATAGAAATAAATTATTTAAAGATAACAATTATTTTCATAAATTTCAGAGCCTGAAAACAATTGAAGATAAGTACTTCGTTAACAGAAATCAGCAAATTTTTGTTTAGCATCTGACTATAGCCAATCGCACAACTATAATCTTCAGTGGTTTTATGGATATGCAGAAATGGAGTGCAAAGTATTAATTTCTTGCTTGCTAATATTTTTTGCATTATTTGTGAAAAGACAAAATTGATTCAGAACATACGGACTCCAGATTTCTCTAGAAATTTTAAATTTAGATTTATGATTCTAGATTTTAGATATACTTTTAATATAAAAATGATCAAATGAATTCCATCAAAATAGACCAGCTATTTTAAATAGATTGCTATGGTTAAAGCTTCTGATAAAGTCTTGGTAGAATATTTTCAAGTAGATAGCTCTGTTTACCAAACATTTTTTACCTTGTTCTTGTCCTGCGTATCTACTTCTCCTGGTGCCATATACTTTAACAACAAAGCTAAGCACTTCGGACTCTTATGCTGGGTAGTTAGGTGTAAAGGAATGATTTCTTCCAAATCCTTCTTCATCCAGTTTGCTCTATGAGCAAGTAAAAGTTTCATAAAGCGATAATTGCCCTAGATAATTTAATGGAAGAGGGAAGATAGGGTTAGGTTAAGTTAAATGCAGCTGGAGCAGTGATGGCGAACCTTTTTTGGTTCGCGTGCCAAAAGGGGGGGAGCGCGGGGGGGGGTCGTGTGCGTGCGTGCACCCATAATTCCATGTGCTCCCCGCGCATGCACCCGTGAACCCCCTGCTTCTGGCACGCAATGGCATACCCGTTTCCCAACTTGAAACAGGCCATTTCTGGCCTCTGGAGCGGCTCCAGGGGGAAAAGGCCGTTTTCGCCCTCCCCAGACTCCTAGAAAGGCTCTGAAGCCTGGGGAGAGCCAAAAAATGGAACTTCTGATCCAACCGGAACGCTTCCAGCCTCCGGAGGACCTCTGGGAGGGGGGAAAGGCCATTTTTGCCCTCCCCAGGTTCCTAGAAAGGCTCTGGAGCTTGGGGAGAGCAAAACACGGGCCTTCCCCACCTCCTGCGGAGGCTGGAAGCAGCCTCTTTCCCGACTCCCAGTGGGCCCAGAAGGCCTGAAAATTAGCTGGCTGGCGCACGCATGCGCACCGGACTTGAGCTCACATGCCCACCAATATGGCTCTGTGTGCCACTTGTGGCACACGTGCCATAGGTTCGCCATCATGGAGCTAGAGGATAAAAAAAGAATACACACTATCAAAAATAGATTAAGATAAATCACTTCAGAATTTTTTCCACCTTTAACATAGCAATATATAATTTATTATAATTGTAATATTGAATTGAATAACCACCTGAAATCTTTTAGGGGTAAAAATAACAATAAAAAGCACACAATAACATGTTTGCATAAGTATAAAGATTTTCCACTGTACATAACTGATAGTTGCTATCACTTTTGAAATGTAATTATTAGGAAAAATGACTCTCTCTCTCTCTCTCTCTCTCTCTCTCTCTCTCTCTCTCTCTCTCTCTCTCTCTCTCTCTCTGTGTGTGTGTGTGTGTGTGTGTCTGTCTGTGTGTGTAGACACACAAACATACACATTGACACAGAGAATGTATTTATTTGTAGTCAAGGATTACCATATTTTTCGTACTATAAAACACACCGGATCATGAGACGCAGAGGAGGAGGAAAACCAAGGGAAAAAAATCTGCCTCTGTCTCCCAGCATCCATCCGGTATTCATCTGGCTAACATCCTTGCAGCAAACAGCAAACAGCCTGGTCAGCTTCAGCACGTTATCACAGCCCCAGCACATGGCTTGTCAGGGTTCCGCTCCGTTGCGCCCACCAGTCAACTGAGCTGAGCTACTGCTGCCGGCGGGTAACACTGGAGCCTTCGCTGCTGAGAGATTGATCGGCGGTTGGATCGGTGTCCCGCAATACCGCCGATCAGCTGTTCTAGGCGGCGGGGATCGCCGTCGGCGCTTGACGCTGTTCACCGCTGTCGCCTACCACCGCCAATCCTCGCCAGCTGATCGGAGGTATTCCAGGAGGCTGATTCAACTGCCGATCAGCTGCTTGGCAGCGAAGGCTCCAGTGTTCCCTGGCAGTGGCGAATGGCAGCAACGATGACAGGCGCCGCCAGACGCTGATGCCGCACCAACCCCCTCCCCCACCGCAATTTCGCTCTATAAGATGCACAGACATTTCCACCCACTTTTTTTGGGGGGGTGCATCTTATAGTGGGAAAAATACAGTATATTGGGATTTCCAAAGCTTGATGCTACAAGAATCAGAACAGAGATGGAAGGGAACTTGGAGGTCTTCTAATCCAACCCCTTGCTCAAGCAGGACACCCTATATTACAATTTGAGACAAGTGGCTATCCAGTCTCTTCTTAGAAACCTCCAGTGATGAGGCACTCACACCTTCTGAAGGCAAGCTGTTCCATTGATTAATTGTTCTCATTATTAGGAAGTTTCTATATAATTCCAGGTTGCTTCTCTCCTTGGTAAATTTCCATCCATTATTTCTTATCTTGCCTTCTGTGCTTTGGAAAATAAGCTGACCCCCTCTTCTTTGTGGCAGCCCCTTAAATACTGGAATACTGCTATCAGGTCAGCCCTAGTCCTTTTCCCTAGACTAGCCATATCCAGTTCTTGCAACCGTTCTTCATATGTTTAATCCCTAGGCCTTTAATCATCCTCGTTGCTCTTCTCTGCACTTTTTCCAATGTCTCAGCATTTTTTTTGAATGTGGTAACCAAAACTGGATGCAGTATTCCAGGTGTGGTCTTACTAAGGTTTTATAAAGTGGTACTAATACTTTATGCGATTTTGATTCTATGCCTCTGTTTATACAATCAAGGATTGTATTACCTTTTTTGGCTGCTGCTTCACACTGCTGGCTCATATTTAAGTAATCGTCCATTAGCACTCCAAGGTCCCTCTCAGTTACTGTTTTTGAGCCAGGTTTTGCCTAATCTATACTTGTAACTTTGGATTGTCCTGCCTAAGTGTAACACTTTGTTTTTCTCCACATTAAATTTCATGTTGTTGGATATGTCCCATTGTTCAAATCTGTCAAGAACTTTTTGGATCCTGAGTTTGTCTTCTGGAGTGTTAGCTAGTCCTGCTAGCTGAGTTTTGACTGCAAATTTGATGGGTTCTCCTTCTAGTCCCTCATCTAAGTCATTTATGAAGATATTGAACTTTTGCAACTTTCTGACAAACAAGGTCAATGGGAAAGCCAGATTCACTTAACAATTATGTTATTAACTGAAGAACTGCAGTGATTCATTGAACAAATGTGGCAAGAAAAATCGTAAAATGAGGCAAAACTCACTTAACCAATGTCTCACTTAGCAACAGAAATTTTAGGCTTAATTGTGGTCGTAAGTTGAGGAGTACTTGTACAAGCACCAATATATCCAAAGAGAAAACCAGCAGCAGTAGGTCTGAGAACTGATGTCTCTCAAAATTCCCCCAATTAAAATAGGCCCATCTGACAGATGTTCTGAGGTGTCAAGCAAGAGCCTGAACTCTCAGCTCTTTGAGTGCTATAATATATGATAGGTAAAAGGAAAGATTGCCTGAGCAATGCCACCTGGTTGTCAGATAGTCTGACAAGATAGACAAAGATTTGTCAGGTTCCTTGGCTGCCTTGAAGTCTCTTGCCTACATACAAATATCCTGGCGGAATGTTTCCCAGAGCTCTTAATTGATTAGTTTCAAGTGCTGATCTCATACATTCAGAAATTAATTAAGGACTTGTGCCTGTTCATCCCACCCTGACTCCCTATGCATCTAAATGATGGCTCAACTAGAATCAGAGCATCCAAGCGTTCCTTCTTAGTCCAACTTAATGCTACAAAAGACCAAAATGCCCTTTCCCTCTTTATTTAAGCTACTGAAACTATTCTTAAAAAGAAAAAAAAATAGCGTCAGACTGCACTTATGGTTGAAACATGTTCAGGCTATTAGTTAAATGACCAGGATTGTAGCTAAAAAGACAAAAGAAAGGGATTTTGATTAACGTCCAAAAGCTGAGAACTGCATTTTTAAGCAGATATAAGTTCTTGCATGTTTTGCAGTTGGATCTCCCAGTCTGGGAACCAGTTACAGCTCAAGTATTTTTATTAAAAATTACAGTGGCATAGTGAAAAACAGGCAGAAACAAATCACCTATATTGATATTGGTTTGTGGCCATTAATCATAACAATCATTTTTATTGCCATGGACTCTTCTTTGGCAATCCCAAAATACTGAGATTATATTCAAGATAGAAAGACCTTGGCAGACTGGAATACTGGGGCCTATCTAACAAAATGAAATTCAGTGATGAGAAAAGTAAGATCATACACTTAGGCAAGAAAAATTACATGCATAGGTATAACATAGGTGGTACCTGGCTCACCAGTAGTAAGAGATTAGGAATGGCTTGCAATTTCTTGCTGGGAAGCCATCAGAAAAGGTCACAAATAGCAATTATGGGACCACAGAACAGGGCAACCTTCATGATTGTGAGTTGTTGCTCAAGTGCCTGAATTATGATAACATGACTATGGGAATGCTGCAATGGTGCAACCTCATAGACCAGTTATAAGTTGTTTAGTGCCATCTTAACTCTGAACAGTCATTTAATGAATGATCATAACCCAAAGAATAACTGCATCTTAGCAATCTCTGAGATAAACCAAACTAAAACCAATTATAAATTTTACATTACCCTTCAATAAATTTTGTTAAAAGAAATTCTGGGAGAATCTTGCTTTCTGATGCAATGGACTATTAAAACAATACCTCATACTGTCGAACCTTGAGATGCAACCTCACCATTTTCCTAGTTCCTTTTCTGATGTGATTAATTTCATTTGCCCATCTATGACATTTTCTTCTCTGTTATCAGAAATAGAGAATTTGTCCCATAGTCTACCCCTTCTTTTTGGAAACATTCATGGCAAACATATATTTATTATCTTTATCAAGCTCATTTCCTTGGGCTGCTGGACCTGCTTTGTGTAGACCTCCACCTCCTGCTTTGCCTGGCCAGCCTCCCCTGTGCAGCTCTCCTGCCTCCTCCTCCTCCTCTCTAGAAATCTGTCAAGGCAGAAGTTGGACTCAGAGGAAACTGTTTCCTGCAAACTTTTTCCTCTGGGCTTTCACGTGCAGCAGCATCACCCTCCACCTCCTGCTTTGCCTGGGCTGAGGGGTACCAGACAGAGAAATGATATAACGCTTGGATATCTGGGCTTTGGAGAAGGACATCTCCTTCAGCGTACTACATGCATGCACACATGTGCACGCACGCATGCACCATTCCAAGCTTGGGAACTTTCATCCACATCCGAGCTGTCAAGCTGTCAATCATGCCTGGGTTTGGGGAGAAGGACCTCTCCTTCCTTTGTGGATAAAAGTCTCCAAACTCAGAATGGTGTGTGTGTGTTGTGTGTGCATGTGTGTGTGTGTGTGTGTGTGAATGTGCCAAACGCTAGATGCTATGTCAATTATCAGCTAGATTATTGAGCCGAACTGCTCCCACTTGCATAAGTGGCGTATAATAATGCCGTGCATAGCAGCACTGGTTTTACCCTTTTCCATATTGCAACTGGCACTTTATAGCCATGCCATGCAGAGATTTTATAGCCATGCCTGAACTCCTGAACTAAATTCCACTCCCTGATGACATGGATGAAACAATTGCAAACTACTTGTCCAGGCTTTGGATGAGGCTAGGGAAGAATGTAAGAAATACACTGAGAAAAGGAAATCAGAGAAGTTGTTCGAAGTAGGAGATGAAGTTCATTTGTCCACCAAGTATCTAAAGCAGTATTTCCCAACCTTGGCAACTTGAAGATGTCCGGATTTCAACTCCCAGAATTCCTCAGCCAGCATTCGCTGGCTGGGGAATTCTGGGAGTTGAAGTCCGGACATCTTCAAGTTGCCAAGGTTGGGAAACACTGATCTAAAGTCTAGACAACCTTTGAAAAAGCTTGCATCTAAATTCATAGGTCCTTTTCCATCATGAGAATTATGAACCCGGTGACTGTTGAACTTAAATTACCAAAAAACCTTAAAGCACATCCTGTTTTCCATTGTAGTCTTCTTAAACCAGCAAATCCCTTCCCATTATGACCGCCTGCAGAAGCCCCTTCTCCTTCCAATCTCATTGAAGGTGAGCAACATTTTGAAGTGAAAGAAATTTTGTACTTGTGTTTCTATAAGGGCAAACTCCAATACCTGATTTTATGGAAACATTTTCTCTCTTCTGAGGCCAAATGGGTAGTTCAACATGTGTGGGCACCAAAACTCCTACATAAATTTCATGCCCAATATCCTGATAAACTTCACTGAATTGTTACTTATTAACCTTTCTCCTTCTCTTTTCCTTTCCTGGAGTAGCACATTATTTCAAAGGGGGCAGAAGCTTGCTTATGCTTCACTGATGTATGGTGACAGTCTGACATGATCTATGGAGAAGGGGGATGAAGGGAATCATGCTTGGGAAACAGCAAGTAGATGCTGTACTGTCTCAAGAAGCTGCTTTAAGGTCGCCCAGCTGAAAAAAGGGAGCAGCATACCAGAGCACCCTTGAACTGATTGTTGGGAAAATGGTTTGCAAGTTTTTAATTGATTACTGAGGGGTGGGAAATAAAAAGCAGTTAAGGAAGGGAAAGCATAATATAGGGAGTTTGGCGTGTGAATTTCAGTTCTGGGTATGCATTACTGCACTACATTTGATCTCTAATAAAAAATATACCTTTCTCAGCAAATGGAGTCAAGGATTGTTTTCTACTTAAGAGGTTTAAGTTTGTGGCAGGTCTGACAGCTCCAAATTAGTGTTTGGAGAGGCATCTGGGGAAGAGTCTGGGGGAGTCATCACACTATTCCCTCAGCATGACCTATCCTCCCAGGGCCCTGCGGACCAGGCTTTTGTGGTTACTGGTGGTAGAAAAGATGGATCAACCCACGGGCATGCACAGTGTCAGCCTCCTCCAGGATATGTCCTCAGGATCATAGCCCTTCCAGTCTACACAATACTGGAAGGGCTCTCTTCAGAAATGAGAGTTCATGTTAGGCTCTACTTTGTATTTTGGCTATCCCTGGACTAATATCTGAACAGGTGGCAGTTCCGCAGTCCGATGAAGAGTGGCAGGTGCTGCGGAACTGAGAAGAGACCAATGAAAGACTAGATACACCCTAAAGTGGGCAGGCAAAATCAACCAGTAGGCCACCTCTACTGAGAAAGATCCCAAGATCCAGTTTCTGGGATGGGCTCACAGACCGAAGATGCCAAGTAGAAACGAGACCAGATTGCTGACTCCTGGGGGAGAGATATGGCCTGCTGGTGCTGATTTGCAAACTTTTTGTAGCCTTCCTTGGACTAGTCCAGATGGTCTTTCTAACAGCTGGTGCACCGCCTGGAACTCCTGCAAGAAATCTGTGGCAGCCAGTACCGGAGAGTCCAAGAGGGCCAAAGGGAACAGACACAGGTGGCTATGAATGGTGACATCTGCGTGGACCTATGCGGTGCAAACTCCACCACAGCCAACAAGTCCACCCAATTGTCTTGTTGAATGTTCACAAAGCAGCGCAGGTATTGCTCCAGTAGGGCATTCACTCATTCCACAACATTTAACTTGCACGAATAATAAACACAGGGGAAGAGTTGTCTGGTGGCTAGAGAGGCCTGTTCCTGGAGTGAAGTACCACTACACTGTCTGAAACATTGGTTTCAACCACAAACAAACGTGATAGGTCCACGTGCTGGAGAATGGAGTCTGTTGCGAAGAGACTTTTTCTTCTTCTTTTTTAACCCTTCTATATGCTGAATTTCATTGCACCATTTATACTTATTGTATATTTTTAGAAATAAAAATGGTTTAACTGTTAATAAAATACAACATTTTCCTATTCAGAGAACAGATGACACTTATATTACAATTTGTTTCTTGGAAAATCCTATTTGCATATTACATCTTAAATTAAAGAGCTGAAGTGGTGCAGTGGGTAAATGCTGCAACTGCAGGCTGACTGCTAGTTCAGCAGTTCAGCTGTTCAAATCTCACTAGGCTCAAGGTTGACTCAGCCTTCCATCCTTCTGAGGTGGGTAAAATGAGGACCCAGATTGTTGGGGGCAATATGCTGAACTCTGTAAACCGCTTAGAGAGGGCTGTAAAGCACTATGAAGCGGTATATAAGTAAAGTGCTATTGCTATTGCTATTGCTAATTGGAGATTGAAGGAAGATGCATACATTCTACTGTTTCCCAACTTCTCATCCTCCAACTTCTGCATAATATTACAAATCATAAAACTATTTAGGCATTTTTCTCAGATGATTATTTCTTTATTAATATTGGACTCAATAATAATCAGAATAAAGATTTCTTTTAGGTATATCAAAAGGTCCGAATACCAGAAATGATGCAGAATTCTACATGTATTTCATATTAATGCATCAGAGTAAATTTTTCTGTAGGGAGTGTGCATTTGTAAACAATTAATGAATATTTTATTTATTATTTATGGGGGCATTTTTCATTCTTATAATTATTGCTATCTGTTCAATTAAAATTCTTATCAGAGTAATTAAATGACTTTTTATTAAAGAGATAAATAGCCAGTCTGAAAAGTATTCAGCTGATAAGATAGCTATATAAAGAAACAGATATATCAACATGGATGTATATATATTTAAAAGGTCAGAGCATATATTTGCTGATTTTATTTTCTCTATTACATTCTCAGAAGCTTCTGCTGAATTACACCCCCAAGCTCTGAAAGACATCATTCACTTCCTTTTCAATATGAATAACACTGACATTTGACAGCTACACAGATCGGATGGGGTTACACAACAGCCCATCCTCCCTATTCTCAATCCAATTAGACCTCTAATCCTCTAGATGAAAGGCCCAACTACTCATGTTCCTCATGACAACGACAGCTATTGATTATTTGTCACTGCAGCTAACACCTTCTCTCTGGAAGCCACTCTGACAGGAGCAAACCTCCCAAATTAGACAGCACTTTATCTGCCCTAGAGGCCAAATGGCACAACAAGTAAAGGCTAATAAATGGTATAAAAATGAACAAATCATAACATTATGACAGTTTGATCGTTGCTAACAATTTTGCTGTTGAAGCTTGACACTTTTGGATCTGTTCCTTCTCTTATCCCTTCAAAATGTGCTCCAATGTTGACTAAATTAAAGGCCAGAAAAATTAAGGCATTTGACCACCATGGCTAAGCTAGGATGGATGTACTGTCAAGGGATACAGATGTCAATAACAGACTATCATTTGTCAATACAAACATTCTAGACATGCAAATGCTGATATCTCATTTCTCCACTAGGTTGCACTCATACCCCTCAGCTGAAAAAGAAGCTGATAAAATTAATTACCCAACTAGCTGCTTATTGCAAATAACAGAATATTTAACATAATAATGTATGGTTCAATAATTACATGTGTCACATTAAAATTTTCTGCACTAAAAACTCTTCTGTAAAGGCAAAAGCAAAGGATTTATCGTATATAAAATCACTGTGATAGAGAAATCTAAAGCAATCAAAGAAACCGTAACTATTTCAAGTTATATTATTATTCTTGTATTCTTTTTTTAGATATTTTGGTTACAGAATTTGCCATTTAAAATATTTGAACAGGCATTTGCTTCTCTTACTTGAGTGTATATAAAAAAATAACTGGAATTAAAGATACATTTCATACATATCTAAGGATTTGGATATAACTACTGGAATTTCAGAATTTAAATAAATAACACCAGACTTTTTGGCCCAATAGATGTTTCAAGAACTGTTGAATACTGCTTGATGTCAATCAGTTTTGAAATACATAAAAAACAGTCATTCCAAATATTAGCTGAGCACTGCAAAGAAGAATGCCTAGAAATTAATTACACGGTAAAATAGTAGTTTGACTTGATTCAGTTCCTTGTGGTTGTAATTATGGTGAATTCAAGTATAACATGATTGCCTTGCCCAAAGTTCCCATAACTTCTATTCCCTCAATGATTTTGTTCCTATCAGTAAGAATTAAGCGGTATCATTCTCTCTCTAGTTCCCTCCTCGTTGTTTTGTGTAACAAAGTTGTCACCTAGGTATGTCAGGAATCTGTTTGTTTTCTCATTCCCCACAAAGTTTGTTTCCTTTTCATATTTAATTATTTTATTACTTTTTCAAAATATAAAATACAAAGAAAAATGAAAAGTAAGGGAGGAAAAAAGGGAAGAGGAAAAAGTATAGGGGAAAAGGAAAGAAAAGCTCTTCTGATTTTTTTTAGCACAGTAGAATAATGTAATAACATACAACCTCAACTTTCTGCTTTTACATAATAATATATATTTGATATTTCTATAATAACAAATCTATCCAATCAGCAAACCTAAAGGTTTCATTTTCCCCCCACTTCCACCACAAAGTCCAAAAATTGTTTCCTAGTAGAAAAGAAGTTGTATTCTTTTCTTTAACTAAAGCAGTCAATTCAGCCATCTCTACTGACTCAAATCAGAATAAAGCTGGAAGGGACCTTGGAGGTCTTCTAGTTCAACCCCCTGCTCAAGCAGGAAACCCTATACCCGTGGTGGCGAACCTATGGCACGCGTGCCACAGGTCGCACGCGGAGCCATAGCGGCTGGCACGCGAGGGTTCCCACCGGAACTTCCGGTTTGTCCGTTTTGTAGTTTTTTGCATTCCGGAGCTTCAGGGAGCTTCCCTGAACCCTCCGGAGTGCAAAAAACAGCGCACCGGCAAACCGGAAGTGCGTTTTTCCGCACTTCCCGTTTGCCGGTATCGTCATCCCAGGCTCCAGTAAGGCCTTTGCGTGGGGGTGGGGGTGTGTGCGCATGCGCAGGGGGCAGCATGGGGGGGTGTTGTGCGCATGCGTGGGGGGAAGGAAATGGGTGTGGGCACGCGAGCGTGCACAAGCGTGCCCTCCACTTTTTGGCACGCGAGTCTAAAAAGGTTCGCCACCACTGCCCTATACCATTTCAGACAAGTGACTGTCTAGTCTCCTCTTAAAAACCTCCAGTGATGAAGCACCTCCAACTTCTGACAGCAAGCTGTTCAACTGGTTAATGGTCATCACTGTTAGGAAATTTCTCCTTAGTTCCAGATTGCTTCTCTCCTTGTTTCATGTCTTGCCTACAGGTGCTCTGGTAAATAAGTAGACCTCATCCTCTTTGTGGCATCGTCTCAAATACTGGAATGCTGTCATGTCACCCCAGACCTTCTTTTCTCTAAACTAGCCAAGCCCAAATCCTGCTTCTGTTCTTCATATGTTTTAGTCTTCAGCCCTTTAATTATCTTAGTTGCTCTTCTCTGCACTTTTTCCAAAGTTTCAACATCTTTTTGCAATGTGGTGACCAAAACTGAATGCATATTCCAAGTGTAGCCTTACTAAGACTTTATAAAGCGGTACTAATACTTCATGTGATTTTTATTCTATGCCTCTGTTTATACAACCAACAATTGCATTAGCTTTTTGGCTGTTGCCACACACTGCTAGCTCATATTTAAGTGATCATCCACTAGGACTCCAAGGTCCCTATCACAATTACTGTTTTTGACTCCATTAGCTTTTGTGGCCAGTCATCCATTGTGGAAATTAAAATATCTTTCCATTTCTGTGTATAGAGCATTTTTGCTGCTCACTGCATGTATAATATCAAAGTTTCATTTTTTTTTCAAATTCTTTGTCCATTAAGTCTAAAAGAAAAGTCTCTGGATTTATCTTTATATTCACTTTAGGAATCTTTTGTATTAAAATGTGAATACTACTTCAATATTTCTTTGCTTTGTCACAAGTCCATGATAGATGATAAAACATTTCTTCTTTCAATTTACACTTCCAACATATGAAGTATACCTTTATACATTTTTGATAATTTATCTAAGGTTAAATATCAATGGTACATACGGTAATTTTATTAAAAATTATTTTAGGTTATAATTTAAGAAAAATGTTAAACCACGTTTTCCCATTGTTCAAGCATTATATTATATCCAAAATTCTTTGCCCGTTGAATCATACAATGTCTCACATACAGGTAATCCTCCAAAGCAGGGGTGTAAAACTCAATTTCATTGAGGGCTGCATCATGGTTGTGTTTGACCTTGCGGGCCGGGGGCATGGTCGTGGCCAGGGTGGGTGTGGCCAGCTCAACGTCACTCATCAAGAATCCATTTTCAGCCGCAACAGCAGCCTACAGTCCTCTGCCAGTAAAAACGGAGCTCGGAAAGGCCGCATGTGGCCCACCTGGGCTCCGTTTTCGATGGCAGAGGACTGCAGGAGGCTGTTGAGGCTGAAAACGGAGACCAGGTGGGCCACATGTGGCCTCCCCGAGCTCCATTTTGTTGGCAAAGGGCTGCAGGAGACTGTCACAGCCAAAAACAGAGGTCGGGCGGGCCACGCGCGACCCTCCTGAGCTCAGTTTTCACTGGCAGAGGTACCGCAGGCCGGTCCTTTGCTGTTTCCAGGGTGGGTCCGCGGGCCAGATCTAAGCATCCTGTGGGCCAAATCCGGCCCCAGGGCCTTGAGTTTGACACCCCTGCCCCAGAGGGTTCTTTAGAGAATTTTCACCAAAACAAATTTATTCAGAAAGGGTACTTACGTTAGAAATTCAAAAATGTGATAAAAAATAGGCCCCTGGTCACATGGCCAAACAAGATCCAGTGATTTTTGCAGCTAGCGCGGTGCTGAGTTGTTGTTGGTTTTTTTGGTGCTGCATGGAAGATCTGCTGTTGCTTGGGCTTGAGAACTGGGGTTATAGAATTGCTTCTTTAAGTATTTTAAAATATTCTTTTTCGTTACTCTATAGTATTGTACTGTATGTTTGTAAGCATTTTGGGAATTGCTCTGCTTCTTTTTAAGTTCCGTACTATACTTTGCAAACTATGTTTGTAAGTACAGTTCTTTGCAAAGATAAAGTTTGTTTGCATTTGCTTTGAAACTGCTTATAGAAATGCTAACCAGCATCTACACCAGTGGTTCCCCATGTGAGGCCCACGCCTCACAGCAGGGCAATTTGATTTTTAATGGGGGCAATTCTAAAATGAGCTATTAACTGAATTTTTGAAAGCCCACTATATATATTTGTGATGAAACAGCTGTGTTTCATTTACCTATTGTTGTCTTTGTTAAAGTGCATTTCCTAGGGCCTGCTCTGAAAAGGATATCCCAGCTTGGGGGGGGGGGAGCAACTGCCAGCCAATCAGATGTGTTCCCACTAAGGATCATGGGACTGGCAGAGTCTCTCTCTCTTTCCTTTGGGCTTTGCTGCTGGGTGATTGCAGGGAGAGCTGCTCTGTGGGGATACAGAGTGGATGGCTGCTGGGGGAAGCCCAGCAGTGAGGATACAGAACCAGGACCCAAGTTTAAGTAAGAAATTGTTAGATTTACAGTTATTTTTAGTCTGTGTTTTCCCAGGTTGTGTTTTACAAGACCTATCCTCCTAAAAAAACAGGCTGACAAGAAAAGAGCACAACCAAAGGAATACCAAGTCGGTGATAGAGTTTTCTTGTCCACTAAGTACTTACAGACTACACAGAAGTCAAAGAAACTTGGCCCTAAGTATGTAGGTCCTTTTCCAATTGGGAAAATTATAAACCCAGTGGCAGCACAATTGGAATTTCCAAAAACCCTTAGACGAACCCACCCGGTCTTCCATGTCAGCCTTTTGAAGCCCTAACAGACATCCTCTCTTGGGCCTACTCAAACCTCTCCTCTGGTGCCTTTGTTGATCGAGGGTGAACATTTCGAAACTAAAGAAATTCTGGACTCTAGAAAACATAGGGGTAAATTACAATATTTGGTAGCCTGGAAGCATTTCCCTTCCTTGCATTCTGAATGGGTGAATGAACGAGATGTCAGAGCCCCTAGAGCAATTCAGTTGTTCCATTCCAAATACCATGATAAACTGTGAATATAGTATATTCCCTATTGTATCTACATTATGCTGTTTCTGGTTGTTGTTATGTCTTTATTTTCTCCTAGGACTAACGTCCCTGTTGCAGGAGGGCCGAATGTCAGCTTCCACACTGCCTGCTTGCTTCGGCTGCCATAGAAATGGGTGGGTGGGTGGGGGGAAGGTTAGGTATTTGGGAGGGGGAGGGGGAAGTGTGCTGGAGATGTCTCTTCTTGTGTTTGATTAGGGGCCTAGGGAAAAAAGTTCTCATCACGTACTGTCAGGCTACATGGACATGTTTATAGCCTGCTCAAGGTCAATAGCTTCGAGGGACCAGATGTAGAAGCCCAAATGGCCGGTGTACCCACCTGACATCTTGGGACATTGGGATTGGATGATTTGCCCAAGGGGGTTATAAGGGGGATTTTGGGATTCTTTGTATATGCATTTACACACCTTTTTGCCTCACATCTTGCTTTCATTTTGTTGCTATCAGTTCTTGTCTAGTAAAAGTACTCATCTCTATCAACATGGAGTTGGGTTTTTTTCTTTCCTGGACTTTGAATGGAAGCACACCTAACTGAACCTTACTTTATTATTCCAAATCCTTAGGATGACATGTCTAAAAAAGTGGCTGATGAAATCAACATTTATTTTAACCTTATAATACAATAAGTAGGCATACCATCCAAATATTAATTCATGCCCCTCCAAATCAAGTGACCTCTTGATTTGAGTGAAGAATCATCTGCTCTTTAAGCCAGCTCAAACAACAAGCATCAAAGTACAATTTCAAATCTGGTAAACCCAAACCTCCTCTTTCTTTAGCATCTTGCAGTAATTTATATCTAACTCTTGGGGGGGGGGTTTGCCTTGTCATATGAACTTAGAAATATTCATTTGCCATTGTTTAAATAGAGTGTCAGTTATAAGTATTGGTAAAGTCTGAAATAAAAATAATATCTTTGGTAAAACACTCACCTTAGTTACAGAGATTATATCCAATAAAGATAGTTGCAGTTCATCCCATCTTAATAGGTCTTTTTGATATCATTCCACAGAAGTACAACCTTGTTTTAAAACAACTTGGAATTTGTACTTGTGAGTGTATCCCAAGATATATTCACCTTTTGCTCCACCTTGAAGCGCAACCTTTTGGTCAATATTTCATAGTCCTGAGAGGTCATATTGTTAACAATATTAAAAGCAACTGTGTTCTCTTCGCTGATGATGTAAAACTATTCAACACCACCGACAATGCTGCTATCCTTCAAAAAGACCTTGACTATGTATCAGAATGGTCAAACAAATGGCAACTTCAAATCTCAACAAACAAATGCTCTGTCTTACACATTGGCAAAAAAATTCAAAACATAAAATACAAGCTGGATGGACATGACCTTGTTAAGGATCTTGGAGTTCTCTGTTAAGGACCTTGGAGTACTCATCTCTAATGATCTAAGTGCCAGAGCCCACTGTATCAACATTGCCATTAAGAGTTGTTAACCAAATCTTGCGTAGCTTCTTCTTTGGTAATATTGTACTTCTAACTAGAGCATACAAAACATTTGCTAGATCAATTCTCGAATACAGCTCATCTATCTGAAACCTGCACTACATATCGGACATTAATACAATTGAGAATGTCCAGAGATATTTCACAAGAAGAGTCCTCCACTCCTCTGTTTGCAACAGAATACTTTATGCAACCAGACTTGAAATTTTGGGCTTAGACAATTTAGAACTACATTGCCTTTGGTCTGACCCAAGTGTAGCACATAAAATCATCTGCCACAATGCCCTACCTGTCAATGACTACTTCAGCTTCAACCGCAACAATACACGAGCACACAATAGATACAAACTTAAGGTAAACCGCTCCAAACTCGATTGCAGAAAATACGACTTCAGCAACAGAGTGGTCAATGCCTGGAATGCACTACCTGACTCTTCCCCAAACCCCCAAAACTTTAACCTTAGAATGTCTACTGTTGACCTTACCCCATTCCTAAGAGGTCTATGCATAAGGGCACCAATGTGCCTACCATCCCTGTCCTAATATTCCCTTTTATTCGTATCCATTTCATGTATTCATAATCATGTTTATACATTCATGTATTCACAATCATGTTTATACTATCTCTGTAATCTTGACAAATAAAAACTAAATAAACAAGCATTGTTGTTTTCTGTTTGTTTATTTTGAAGCCTGCTAAAGCTCTAGAGTCATTTAGTTTCTTCATCAAGTATTCCATGTCAGTTTTTGGATCTTGCAAAAATATAAGTCATGGGCGAATGCTCTCTATTAAAAATGCTTTTTAATATTTATGCCTATTATTTTCTCATCCCGACTAATATCCCTTTTCAAATCTTTCAGCACCAATACAAACAACAAAGAAGATAAGGGACATCCTTGGCTCATGTCCTTTTGAATTTCACATGCTTTAGTTAAGTGCCCATTAAAAGTGTCTTCACTTTTAGAGCTGCTTGTTTCTATTATGGAGTTGCTTGTTTCTCATTATAGTATTTTAATGATTCAATACTATTCAAAACATCTTCGCATTGTCTCTTAACTGTCTTTGTGGCAAAAAGCCAGACTGATCTTTTGGATATATGCCTGTGAAACCTTCTTAAACCTTTCTGCCAATATTGCACCAAAAATTATTATTTAGCAATGAAATTGGTCTATAGTTTTTTATGCTCAGGACATCTTGACCCTCCTTTGGGAGTAGCGCAATTTTGGCTTCTTTCAAGGTTTGAGGGACCTTTGCTTTATGTAGTACACCATTTAATGGCTGTGGTCCTCACAATATGGTCCTCACAATATTTATAATACTGATGAGTCCATGTGACACCCTTTACCTGTTTTCATTTTTTTCATTTTTGATATTTCAAAGGCAATTACTGGATTGTTCATAATCATCTCTGAGCATGTGAAAGTTTAGGTAAGTGTTGACTTTGCAGATAATTACCTATTTTTTTGCGTATCAAGTTCCAGCTTTTTGTAAAGGTTGGAATAAAAGTTATAAAATAACATTTTAATTGGGTTATTGTTAGTACCATGTCACCTTCATCAGTTTGCTCTATCATATTTTTTCTCTCTTTCCTTTCTTAATTTATGTCAGCCATCTTCCTGATTTATGCGCAAATTCAAAATGTTTTTGTTTCACATAATAAAATTTGGATTTTATTTCTTGGATTGTTAATATGGACAATTGTTGACATAGCAGTTTAACTAGGTATAAGATTTTAGAATCCATTGCTGTCTTTTGCAATATAATTTCTTTCTAATTTCATCCAATATCTTTTGCAACTTTTCTTCTCTAGATGATTCTATTGTATAAAATAGTCTCTGATGACCGCTTTACTGGCATACCAAAGTCATTAAATTGATCCTTTATTCTTTATTGACCAAGTGTGATTGGACACACAAGGAATTTGTCTCCGTTGCATAAGCTCTCAATGTACATACAAATAACAAAGAAATATAATCATAAGATACCAATAGTATAAGATAATAGGAAAGATGAAGATAATAATACTATAGCCCTACTACATGGGTAAATATCCTTAGACATAAGACGGTGCTGTGGGAATTAGGTGTTCAGCGGAGTGATGGCATAAGGGAAAAAACTATCTTTTGTTTAGTTGTTTTGGCATGGAATGCTCTATAGTGACATCCTGAGGAGAGGAATTTAAAGTTTCTCAACCCTCTTTCTGGCTTGTTCAGTATACAGGTCCTCAATGGAAGGCAGGCTGGTTGCGATCGTTTTTTCTAAGTCTGTACCTATCCTGTTTGCTTCCTGTACAAAAACAGGCAGTTATAGAAATACAAATGTCAAATTCAGCAATGCCTCTGTAGAACTGTATCATCAGCTCCTTGGGCAATGTGAGCTTTCTGAATTGCCACAGGAAGTACATTCTTTGTTGTGCCTTTTTAATGATGATTCTAATGTTAGGTATCCATTTCAAGTCCTGGAAGATTATAGAACCCAGAAACCTGAAGGTCTCTACTGTTGATAACTGTGTTATCTAATATAGTAAGAGGTGGTAGAATAGGAGGGCTCTTCCTAAAATTCACTGTCTTCTCTACAGTTTTAAGTATGTTCAGCTCCAGATTGTTCCAGCTGCACCATAGGGCCAGTTGTTCAAATTCCTGTCTATATGCAGTCTGATTACCATCTCAAATGACACCAAAATACTGTCCAGACCTCAGTATTTTAACAGAGGGATCTTTCGAGATGCAGTCATAGGTACAAAGAGAAAAGAGTAATGGAGAGAGCACATAGCCCTGAGGGGCACCAGGGCTAATTGAATGGTACTTGATGTGATTTACGTAGCTTCACCTGCTGCTTTCTGTCTGTTAGAAAGCTTACAATCCAAGTGTGGTCAGGCATAGCTAGCTAAGTCAGTTTGGAGAGAAGAATTTCTGGAATGATGGTATTGAATGCTGAACTGAAGTCTACAAAAAGGACTTAGTGTTTCAGTCCACATCACAAAATTTATTTAGTGTAGTACCATTTTTACACCAACTGTTGTTAATATAAAAACAGATACCCTCTCCTTTCTTTTCATCGGATGTGTCTGCAATTCTGTTTGCTCTTTGAATCTGAAACCCTAGGATTTGCAAGCTGCTATCATTTATTGAATCCTATTTAAAAGGAACAGTTCACCCATCTTATTTACAAGTGAGTGTAATTAGGTGGAATGAAGGGAGAGAACTTCTTGCCCCTCTCTTTCTCAGTCTATGGAGAATTCCTATTTGTTTACCCCTCCTCTTTCTCCTCCTCCATTCCCTTCATTCTGTCGTGCTGACAAGAGCTACTGTTTCTTCAGCCAAAATTTGTTCTGCATTTTCAAAATTAGTTTATAATATAAAATACAAAAATACAAAATAAAATAGGAAAAATAGGGGAGGGAAAAGTGTAGAAAGGAAGGAAAAAAGAAAGAAAAGGTGTTGCTTTCCAATTCTCTTTGGTGCAGTAGAATAAGGTAATAACACCAAACCTCAACTTTTAGTTTTCCGTTAATAGTAAACTAGCCATTTCTATAACAATAGGTCTATCTAATCAGTAAAACCCAAAATCAAAGTTTCATTTTTCCCCCACCTCAAGCACAACAAAGTCCAGAAGCAGTCTCCAAGTAGAAACAAAAGTAATTGTGTTTTTTCTCTTTAATCAAAAGTAGTCAATTTAGCTATCTCTGGTAACTCCCATCAACTTTTGCAGCCATTCGTCCATTATGGGAATCAAAATGTCCTTCCATTTTTGTGCATATAGTAATCTTGCTGCCTTCAACATATATAACATTAAAGTTCCCAGAAAAAATTTAAAGTCTTTTTCCAAAAGAAACCCAAAAGAAAAATTAAACCCAAAGAAAAATTTCTGGTTTTATCTTTATATTCAATTTAAGAATCTTCTGCATTAGGATATGAATACTACTCCAATATTTCTTTGCTTTATCAAACATCCACCATAAATGATAAAAAGTCCCTTCTTTACATTTGCATTTCCAACATTCATTTGAAATACCTTTATACATTCTTGACAACTTGTCTGGTATTAAATATTTGGTAATTCTTGTATTTTTCTCTGTTGTACGCCGCCCTGAGTTCTTCGGGAGTTGAGCGGCATGTAAGAATACCAAAATAAATAAATAAATAAATAAAATACCAGCGATACACCATGTTATAATATTTTTCTTTTAAAATATAATTTAGTGTAAATTTTAAACCTTTCGTCCATATATTCTCCCATTGTTCAAGCATTACATTATATCCAAAGTTCCTTTCCCACTGAATCATGCAATGCTTTACATATTCATTTTTCAAATTCAAATTCAGTAACAATTTATAGACCTTAGCAGTAATATGTTCATCACTACCCACACAGTAGGATTTCCAATTCATTTTTAACAAAGTCAAATCCATAACTCTTTTTGGCTAAGTTAAATCTTTCTTTCAAGTGTAAATATGTAAACCAAGGGCAGACATATTCTTCTGATTCTAACTCCTCACACTTGAGGATAGGCTCACCAAAATTAAAAGATATTATATGACCATAAGTCCATTTGCCACGATTTCTTTTCTGAAAAAAGCTTCCGGGGACACACACCCAAAGAGGCATTTTCATAGAAAACCTTGTTTTATATTTATTCCAAACTCTTAGAATGGCATGTCTAACAAAGTGATTATTAAAATCAGCATTTACTTTAACCTTTCATATCATAAATAACTGTGGCTTCCAAATCTTAATTCATGACCTTATAGATCAAGTAGCCTCTTATTCTGGAGGTTTACCCACTCTTTTAGCCAGATCAAACAACAAGCATTGAAATACAATTTCAAGTTTGGTAAACCCAACCCCCCTTTTTTCTTAGCATCTTGCAGTAGTTTAAATCTAATTCTTGGGTTTTCTTTTTCCCTTGCCATATAAATGTAGAAATATCCATCTGCCATTGTTTAAAAGGAGTATCAGTTGCATGGATTCGTAACAAAAAAAGTATCTTTGGTAAGACATTCATCTTAGTTACAGAATAATTCAGGATCTGTTTTCTATATATCAAAAGAACTGGATTCTGGTCTGAAAAAGATTTATGTAAGATATCTACTTTTACATTTTTATTTGCAAAACTTTTAGAAATCTGTATCATATCAATTCTTGAGAAAGATTTATGTCGTTCTGAAAAAAAAATATTGTCTGAACTCCTAACTCTTTGCCTTTCCTGCCTAGTTGCTCATAGGCCACTGAATTTTTTTAGGCTCTTACTTGTATTATTTGTCCCAATATAAAAGATGAGAAAGGGATAATAATCAGTCGGCTTGATTATTTTACTGAACGTCTCTGTCAAATCTTTAATCCTTGCACCTGGGAGACAACACACTAGAAACTAGAGATGTGAAGGCCCGGAAAAAAAATGGAAAAATTTGGAAAAAACCGTTTTTCCCATTTTTTCCTGAAGGCTTTTTTGTTTTTTTCCCCAAAAATTGGAAAAATTGGAAAAAGAAAAAAAAAGAAAAAAACCATTGTGGAATATTTTATTTTAACATGATGAATAAAATATTTTAAGACAGGGTGTTCAAATATTTTCTAAATCATTTCTAAAAAATATATATGATATCAGATTATTCTAATTTCTGTGCACTGAGTGAGGACAAACTGTAGGTAACAAACTGAACCCTCCAATGCAAGAACAGTATGCATTTCTTCCTTTAGGAGGTGCTGCTATTGTAACAAGAAAAAGGTTTCAGTTTTGCTTTTGCATGTTAGTGGGTGTGTTTGGTTTGTTCTGTCCTCTTTACTAGGCTTCAAAAACATTGGAAGAAAATACAGAGCAACAAAAAGGACCTGAAAGTATATACTTAATTTAAAAAGGTAAGAGTTTACATTTATCTGAATCCAGAAAACTGAATCATTTAGCTACATTAGTTTATCTTTATAAACTTTTGTGTAAATAATAATTTAATTACCAGTAATATGGTTTTTCCCCCAGTGACCTCCCCACACAACCATAGATTAGTGTCTTCTTGCAAAGTAGTCATTTTTTCTTGTTTTTATTTCCTACTCCCCTCAGAAAAATGGTGAGACCAACATCTAGCATATAGAGGCATTTTCACATTACAAGTTCTTCTGAAAAGAAAAATGATTTGCAAATATTGTCAGATGAAATATGCATTTCCAAATGCTACCAGGATGACAAAACATATTCTACAAGTATCCTGTAGATATTTAAAAAAATCCTTCATGGATCGAAGTGAAGAGGACAACAATGATGACAATGCACATAGTTTTTCTCAACGTTCTCATTCAAGAAGTCCTCTTTTTACTCCATCTATAACATCAGCAGCAACACAAAGTGTTGTCCCATCAGCAGCATCTTCAAGTAAACAGATACAAGACAGCTGCATCCAAAAATTATTCACTAACTTCATTTATAGACAAGATGACACCTGAAGATCAGGAAAGTGGGTCTCCTCCAGGTCCCGTCAACCAAAAAATGTTGGCTGGCGGGGCCTAGTGGGAGGGCCTTCTCTGTGGGCACCCCTGCTCTCTGGAACCAACTCCCCCCAGAGATACGAATTATCCCCACCTTGCTGGCCTTCCGAAAAGCCGTGAAAACATGGCGGGGTTCTGAGACAACATCATTTGGTCTCCCCCATGTATGTAAGATTTTGTATGTTTTTAAAAATGCATTTTAAATTGTTTTAAATTATATTGTTTAGTGGTTCTTCAAATGTTGTACGCCGCCCTGAGTCCCCAGGGAGAATCCTAAAGAATCCTAAATAAATAAATAAATAAAATAAGAATCCTAAATAAATAAATAAATAAAATAAAAAATTGATCAAGCTCTTGCAAGAGCAATATATTCTTCTGGAACGCCGTTTTCAATAACTGAAAATACATACTGGCAGGAAGCTTTGAAATTATTAAGACCATCATACCAATTGCCCAGCAGACATTCTTTGAGCAAGCCTCTTTTGGAGTCAGAATATGAACGTGTAATTGAATCGGTGCAAGGAAAAATGAATGAAGCACTGTGTCTTGCACTACTTACAGATGGATGGACAAATGTAAGAGGAGAAGGAATTATAAATTTTGTTATAACACCACCTCAGCCAGTTTTTTACAAAAGCATTGAAACAGGAGAGAACAGACATACTGCAGAGTATATCAGCTGTAAAATCTGTGATGTCCTATAGAAAATTGGGAGAGTTAAGTATTTGCTTTGCTTACTGACAATGCCAGCAATATGAAAGCAGCATGGGAAATCATAATGGAGAAGTATCCACATATTACTGCAATAGGATGTGCAGCCCATGGGCTAAACTTACTTTTTAATGATATTATGAAGTTGGACACCCTTCAAATGGTCTATAGACGAGCAAAAGAAGTTATTAAACATGTAAAAGATACTCATATTGTAGCTGTAGTTTTCAAGAAGAAGCAAGTCGAAAAAAATGCAAAGAATAGCATAGTTACGCTGAAGCTCTATAGTAAAACTCGGTGGGCTGGAGTGGCGATCTCCTTTGAAAGTTTACTAAAAAACAAAGAAGCTCTTCAAGAAACAGTAATAGTTGAAGATCTTAAAGTACCCAGGAGTGTAAGAAACACTGTTCTTGATCAGGATGTCTTCTGGGTTCAGCTGCAAAATTCCCTGAAGATTCTAAAGCCAATTGCTGCAGCAATCACTGCATCTGAATCAGATAGTGCACTTTTGTCAGAAATTCCTTATCTAATGACCAAGATAAAAACAACTGTTTTTGAAAATCTCAGTAAATCTCCACTTACAACTATAGAAGAAAGTAAAGTGAAAGATTTTATTTAAAAAAGGGAAGAATTTTGTTGTCATCCAATTCATGCTGCTGCAAATCTGTTGGATCCAAGATTCAAAGGTACAAACATAAGTGACGATGAGAACACTGCTACTGCATTTGACTGGATCACAAAACAAGCATCACATTTAGGACTTGATGTTGGGAAGGTACTTTCAAATGTTGCAGAATATAGAACATCTTCAGAGATTTGGTGCAATCTGGGATTCTGCCAAACATATTCCTCCTGCAACATGGTGGCAAGGTCTTTGCACAACACAGCCTCTGACTCCTATTGCTTCTCGCCTTCTCCAGATACCTCCATCTTCTGCAGCATGTGAAAGAATCTGGTCTATGTTTGGAAACACTCACACTAAGTCAAGAAATAAACTGACATGTGAAAGGGTAGAGCAGTTTGTTTTGATCCGGGCAAACCTTCAGTTTTTAGAAGTTCCTAATTGTGATGACGGACAAAAAAGAATAGCTGCAGAAGCAGAGACGGATACTGACAATTTCAGCTTAGAAAATGATTCTGATTAAATGTCTATTGAAACTTAGTCCCACTCTCTTCTTAACACTTCCCCCATCTTCAATTCTTTTTATGAGAATGGAGTTTTTATTTTTATTTTTATTTAATACTGTGGAGAAGAAATATAAAAAATTGTTACTTTTGGTTTTGAAAATTGTTTTGTGGAGGCTTTTTGGCTGTTCCACATAAACTAGTAAGCAGTTCAGGAGGTTGTTGCTCCCTTTGTTACAAATAAATATTATAAAAAAGTAAATTCTGTTTGTGATAATTGTTTGGCTACACTATATTTTTAATATGCTAATTGTGATAATTTTATGCCAAGTCAAATTGTCCATAGTCATATTTTATGTTCCTAAAGTAACAGAATGACTTTCAATCTTAAAAAGACAAAAAAGTGCTAATGTAACATTTTTTTCAATTTTTCCAAAAATTTCCGTTTCCTCCACGGAAAAAACGGGAAAAATTGTTTTTTTTTCCGAGCTTCAAAATTTCCAGAAATTTTACATCTCTACTAGAAACACAAGTGTACTGAAAAACCACCCACACAAATCAAATGCTCCACCACCAAACCAATAACTGAATCTCCCATAAGAGAAGTTATATAACAACTCTATTTAGATGAGCCCAAAAACACTGCAGAAATCCTGAACAGCAGAAAAAGGAAACAAAGCATCCAAAGCATCTATACAATATCTTCCAACGAAATGGATATCTATGCAACTTCATGAAAAGGTGCCTGAGCATTCAACCCAACATAGCACAATGACAGAAGCCATAAAAAAGAACAACACTGCCATACATCCGAAGCATCTCAGAAACCACAAACTAACAGGCTATTAAAACCATATGGAATTAGTATAGCATACAAACCAATTCCTCCAAAACATCCTAAGTAAACCAAAAGGCCCAACAGAGTCATCTACAACTTACAGTGTAAAGACTGCAACAGCCACTATGTGGGACAATCAGGCAGAAGACTAGCAGAAAGCATCCATAACACCACCATCAGTCAGAAGATATTATGACAATTCTTTAATTTCACAACATATGGACAAATTTAACAGGGAAACTGTGAACATCCTGACCTAGACCAAGCTAAATCTAAAAATGCTAGAGAATTTCTGGAAGCCTGGTATTCTAACAAATTGGCCATCCCTCAATAGACACATAGACATAAACAATACCTACATACTGGGCAAAAGAGACAATCAACAAGTCAAAAAGGGAACAAAAAGACCAAAACACCTCCCACCAGGATGAGCATAAACACCAAAATTAACATCTGACTAGCAATCAGGAAGTAAACAATACCCAATCAAGGAACTGCCAAACAGGCTAATAGTAGATTTAGGTTTTTGAAAGCACCATGTTAATCTATTATGCTAAAATGTACTTGCTTCTAGTGCCAAAATATACTTGCCCTTTATTTATGGGGATAAATAGAAATACAGCTACTTTGCTTGATTTGTTAAAACTCTTAAGCAAGACCATACCAACATACATACGGAGGATGTTAAGAGAAAAAAAAAATCATAGTCACTGTCATGGCTCGATTTGCAAACCCAGCTCACAGCCTGACAAGAAGCAAAGGGGGGGAGGATATGGGTTGGAATTCAAGGGAGAGGGTAATGGAATGCAAGAGCACAGACAATGCGGAGAGACATACCAGCGTTCCAAGGTCATCGGCTGGGTAAATTCATCAGAATCTGTTCCCCAAACAAACTAAACAATTGATTGGATGGAATAAAGTGACAATGAGAGGGCCAAGGAAAAAGGAAACGTATAACTATGCTGTTTGCATGTGAAACCATTAGAATTGGCTTCAATACTTCCATATCCATATCAGCTCAGTAAATTATACTCTTGGAAACAAAAAATGGCCCAGGAGTCTTTATTTGCTGCATGCACTGAGTGGGATGGTTGACAGTCACTTTCATTGGAACTGATTCGTTAGTCACCTTAATTCAATATACCACACCTTTTTTTTCCTGCTTTTTTCAACCTGACCTTTTTAGCTAGGTATTGTCTGTCAACTCTGTGCATGCAAGTCAGTGACAAGTAAGATTAGATGTCAGCTATAAAAGATATCAGCAGAGAATACTAGTTAGCTAAAAGAGATTTCAATTAAGCATAAAGGACTGTTTTTAAAGTTCAAATATGGTAATACTATTTTCAGAATATACAAGCAATTTTCAAAAAGTTTTACACTCTTAAAATCTTTTAAAAATTTAGAATAGTTGCTTGAGTACTGATAATTATCCCTTAAAATTAATGACTCATTTATAGTTTATGAAAGGCAATTCTGAATGTTAAAAACCTCTTTAAAAAAAGTATACAAGTACAAAAATTCAACTTCCCCATTTTTTCCACCTAATCTATATATATAAAAGCCAAATACCACTCACACTTCATCATGAAATCTCCAGAACCGTAAAGCCTACAAACTTGAAATTTTGCACATATGTTCCTCTTGGCTTTTAGGTGCTCACTAAGAAAGGATTCTTCGAAATGACCATCAGATCGTTAGTTATTTCTTATATTATTATTAACACACTCTGATGCTAAGGAGTTAGACGTTCTACTCCCCCTCTCCACCTGAAAATAACTCTGTTCCAACTGCCTGTGGGCGTGGCCAGCGTGTGACTCATCTGGCCTGCGGGCTGGGAGTTTAGACATTCTACTCCATGCTAAGGAGTTCAGTTTCGTAGTGAAGCACGGGTATCCATCTACTAGTTCTTAATAATTCTTTCCTCCAGCAAATGTGTCTATGTGTAAAATACAGTAATTTTTTTCAGTAATCTGGACTCTATGGCCCTATTGATATATCCTGAGATAGACTAGCATTTTTAGCAGCTGCATCACATACTGGCTCAGATTCTACCTGCATCCCCATTCCAGTCACATATATTACTTGTAGCATGGTGGTTTTCATCTGTAATCCCTAAAATTAATCTGTTCTCAATCAACGAACTGGTGAATATTTATATTAATTTTGAACAACTCCTTTCCAAAGCTTTATATTTTCAAGCATTCTATTTAGTGCCAAGAATGGCTTGCCTTAAGGCAACAAAGGAGACAAAGGATGACTTTCATCTGAGAAATGCAGTTAAGATTGTTTTAGGTGCATAGAATTTCTGATTCTAGTGTGCACATCCAAGTTTTTAATATTATTTAGTTACCTTTTGTGCAGCAAGATGGAGAGCTGTCCTCTGACTATGGTCGGCTTTATCAACATCTGTTCCTGTCTTTAATAAAACCTCAGCACAGTCTAGTCTATCAGCCAAGATGCAATACATGAGAGGAGTTCTTCCAAACTGGTCCTCTTTGTCTTTTAGTTCAGGATTGCCTAAGAATATAAGCAGTATCATTAGGTTTTATGTAGACTTGTATGAACAACACGCACATACCTTATGAAAAAATAACTATGAATGAATGATACATTTTAACAGAGAATGCTATCCTAGTAACTCAACATCAATAGACATGGATATTAGTAGGATATTAGGAATGGTTCCATTAAGAAGATATTTTACAAATATAAAGCTAGAATTCCTGACAATGATTTACTTAATGTTATTTAAGGAAGTGAACAGAGGCAACCCTTTCAATTCCACAGACACACATATAAATATAAATCAAATATGATAAAATCCATATTCTGAAATGGTTCTTGTGAAATAGCTGCCTAGAGTAGGAAGAAGAGCTAAGAAGAAGTTAATATAAATGGTTATGAGGTCTACTCTATGCATGCTGACTCAGTCAGCAATAAAGACTGGCCTTAGGCAGAACTAACATGCTTTGAATACAGGAACAATTACTGTACGTTATGTGATTTGCTCCCCTGTGCATCTCTGAACAGAACCCAAAAAAATAGAGATTTTACTTATTTGCTACTGATAGCTATCTTTCAACAGAACATTAACTATATTTGGGAACAAGAAGACTTGTACAAACTGATACTATGTTAATAATTAATGTTTTTATAGTCTTTTATTGTGTTATAAGCTGTCCAGAGATATTTTGATAGTGAAATGGGTGGCATATAAATTTAATTAATAAATACCATGACATGCTTTCCCAGGTTTCTATCAATTTGTTTTGTGATTTCAAGTAAAGTGAAGGTCTGATTATTTAAATTTGGCAGCATCCAGGCATGGAACCTACCTCATACATATAGTTGGAATGCTTGGCGTTAGAAATTTGTAATGCAGTTTGCCCTTGGGAATTTCTAAAGAATATAGCTATGTACCAATGGCAGGAAACATAGCATGGTTGAAGGAAGCATATTGAAATAGGCCTTGCTGAAAGAAATGCTAAACTTGTATGTGAAGAGAATTTGCTCATTTGTTGTGCAAAAGAAACATACCCAAACTGAAATGAATAGATTCCCCCAAGGCCTCAGATAGTAGATTTTGATACTCAACATCATAAAACTATGAGAAAAGTCTTATTTTGCTTCTTTCTCTTTTGGATTGAGTAATTCAGATGGCGACAGCTCCATCTCCATAACTATATTATTTGCAATTGACAGTCATGAATTGTGGAAAGAATGTTGCAGTGACACTGAGAGGTAAAAGGATTCCTGTTTGTAGCCCAATTTAACCTATTTAGAAAAATGAATATTACACTATTACTATTAGAAATGAGCCAGTTTCTAAACATGCTTGTTTAAGAGCTGAAGTGGTGCAGTGGTTAAATGCTGCGACTGCAGGCTGACTGCTAGTTCAGCAGTTCAGCTGTTCAAATCTTACTAGGCTCAAGGTTGACTCAGCCTTCCATCCTTCTGAGGTCGGTAAAATGAGGACCCAGATTGTTGGGGGCAATATGCTGAACTCTGTAAACCGCTTAGAGAGGGCTGTAAAGCACTATGAAGCGGTATATAAGTAAAGTGCTATTGCTATTGCTATATAAAGTCTTCTCTATAGATAATCCCCTTGTAAGCAATTAAGCGTAATCAGGTCTTCAATCCATTGAATAAGTGGAGCAATAAATTTATCTGTCTTTTCGCCATAGTAAAGGCACAGAGAATTCATTTATTGTACTCTGCATGGTTGTAATATGCATATAGTTCTACGCATGTAGTTCAAGATAATATTATTCCCTGAAAATTTTAGCTCATGTTTATATAGCCTACTACGACTTAGGAAGTGTGGAGGATTGGGTTGGGTACAACCTGGCCGGTTAGTGAGAAAGGTCAGTTAAGGTGGTGCAATTGGACAGGAGAGGGGATGGTGGATTAGGGCTCCTGGATGTGCTAAGAGTGAGAGCCAAAGCACTATGAGTGCTCTCTTCCAGCTCCTGGAAATAGCTGGAATGGAATGGAATAGAATAGAATAACAGAGTTGGAAGGGACCCTGGAGGTCTTAAGAGTCCAACTCCCTGCTTAGGCATGGGATCCTATATCATTTCCGATGGTTGTCCAATCTCTTCTTTAAAACTTCCAGTGTTGGAGCATTCACAACTTCTGGAGGCAAATTGTTCCACTGATTAATTGTTCTGTCAGGAAATTTCTCGTTGGTTCTAGCTTCTCCCCTTGATTAGTTTCTATCCACTGCTTCTTGTCCTGCCCTCAGGTGCTTTGGGGAATAGTTTGATTCCTATTTTTTGTGGCAATCCCATAGGTATCGGAACACTGCTATAATATCACCCCCTAGTCCTTCTTTTCATTAAAATAGATATACCCAATTCCAACAACCATTCTTTATATGTTTTAGCCTTCAATCCCCTAGTCATCTTTGTTGTTGTTCTCTGCACAACATCTTTTTTATATCATGGCGACCAAAACTGGTTGTAGTATTCCAAGTGTGGCCTTATCAAGGCATTATAAAGTGGTATTAACACTTTATGTGATCTTGATTATATCCCTCTGTTAATGCAGCCTAGCACTGCATTGGCTTTTTTGGCAGCTGAAACACACTGCTGGCTCATATTTAAATGATTGTCTACTAGGACGCCAAGATCCCTCTTACAGTTACTACTATT
Organism: Diadophis punctatus similis; assembly: GCA_023053685.1. Taxonomy (NCBI): domain Eukaryota; kingdom Metazoa; phylum Chordata; class Lepidosauria; order Squamata; family Dipsadidae; genus Diadophis; species Diadophis punctatus. Next base: position 5,129,831 of record JALIGW010000008.1, on the reverse strand, counting down.
GAGCAAGGTACCACCTATACTGTACCTGTGCATTTTGTTTTTCTTCACCATTGAATTTCATTTTTTTAGATAGTGCCCAATGTTCAAGTCTGTCAAGATCCTTCTGTATCTTACACCTATCTTCTGGAGAGTTGGCTATTCCTGCCAGCTTGGTGTCGTCTGCAAATTTGATGAGTTCCCCATCTATCCCCTTGTCCAAATCATTGATGAAGATGATGAAGAGTACTGGGCCTAAAACAGAGTCTTGGGGTACCCCACCCTACACTTCCCTTCATGTAGATGCAGTTCCATTGAGGACTACAAGTTGAATGCAGTTGGTCAGCCAGTTACGAATTCATCTGGTGGTGGTGCTGTCTAACCCACATTTTTCTGTCTCATCAAGTAATAGGTTGTGGTCTAATTTATCAAATGCCTTACTGAAGTCCAAGTAAATTATATCCACAGCATTCCTCTGATCCACTAATTTTGTCACTTTGTCAAAGAATTCAATAAGATTTGTCTGACATGATCTGTTTTTGAAAAAACCCATGTTGACTTTTAATAATTACTTTGTTTATCTCTAAGTGTTTGCTGATTCGTTGTTGATTATCTTTTTCAGAATCTTCCCAGGAATTGAGGTCAGGCTGATAGGTCTGAAGTTTCCTTAAGTCCCCCCCCCCTTTTTTTTGAAGATGGGAATACATCATTTCTTTTCTTCCTCTGGTAGTTCCCCGGTGCTCCGGGATCTTTGAAAGATATAGTTCAGAGGTTCTGAGATCACATCTGCCAGTTCCTTCAGAACCTTGGGGTCTAATTCATCTGGTCCTGGTGATTTGAACTCATCTAGGGTGGACAGGTGCTCACTTACATTTTCTTCCCTATTTTAACTTGTGTTCCTAATTTGTTTTTTATGGTGGTGTTTTTGATAGGTTGGACTGTTTTTTTTTCCTTTGTGAAAAGACAGATGCAGATTAAGTAGTTCTGTTTTCTCCCTGTTGCTTAGCATCTTCTAATGGACCAATCGTTTCTCTGACTTTTTTCTTGTTTTTGACATGTTGAAAGTAACTTTTTTTGTTATTTTTTACTTTTGTCACAAGCCTTAGTTCAGTTTGAACCTTAGCTTTCCTCACTTCATCTCTGCCGGCTCAGGCTATTTGCTGATATTCTGCCTTAATTATGTGCCCATCTTTCCACTTTTATACTTGTCCTTTTTGTCTTTCAATTTATCAGCTAGTTCTTTATGCAGCCATGCTGGTTTCTTTTGAGAGCTGTTATTTTTCTTCTTCATTGGTATTGTGCTAGACTGGGCTTTTATAATCTCACTTTTCAAAATTAGAATTATCAATACCGACTGGGACTGGGCATGGAGGAAGAAGCTGAATCAGCACAGAACTGTGCCACCCAGCTCAAGCTCCCAAAAGGATGCCATGGTGGATGGTATTGAAAGCCATTGAGAGATCAAGGAGAGCAAGGATGGTTGCACCACCCCCATCTCGCTCTTACCAGAGATCATCAACAAGTGCGATCAATGCCATTTCCATCCCATAATTGGACCTGAATCCTGACTGAAAGGGATCCAGAATCCTGACTGAAAGGGGTCCAGATTTCATTTCATTCACTCTGTAACTGCCAAGCCACCACCTTTTCCACAACCTTCCCTAAGAATGGGAGGTTGGAAACTGGACAAAAATTGTTTAGGCAGGTGGGATCCAGTGACGGTTTTTTAAGGAGGGGGTGAACCAGAACTTTCTTAAAAGCATCCCAAAATATCCTCTCCTCCAGTGACATATTAATCTGTCTGGACCCATCCACTAGTCACCATCCTAGAAACTTTCGCCATCCAGGAGGGACAAGGATCTAATTGACAGGTGGTAGCATTGACAGCAGCAAGGGCCCTGTCTACTTCATCATGGCCAACAGATCAAACTGTTCCCAGATAACAGGGCAAGACCTCTCCCCATCTCACATGGACTATCTTTCCACATGGGATCCAACAGATCCGAGTGACTTTGTTCATCAGGTGCTGAACAAGTTCCTCTGCCCAGCCCTGTAAAAGATCATCTGAACTCCCCTGACCTAGGAGGGAATGGGCGACCCAAAATAGGGTTGCCAGGCAGCACTCTGAGGACACAATAAGAGCAGAGAAATAGTGCTGTTTTGCTGCTCTTACGGCCTTGAGGTAGGTCTTAATAACAATTCTAAGTCGGGTCCAGTCGGAGTCATCCCTTGTCTTCCTCCAGTGATGCTCTAGACGTCTCTTTGTCCTTTTCAGAAGCCGTAGCTCCTCCATGAACCATGGGCAGGATCAGAAATGATGAGTCAAGAGAGGCCACATGGATGCGCTCCTGTCAAAGCAGCAGCTGCCCTTAAATTCCAGGCTGCTGCCACAATTTCAGCAAGACCATGGAGCAACACCTCTGGTATATTTTCATATACAGTGGTACCTCGAGATACGAGTTTAATCCGTTCTGTAACCTTGCTCGTATGTCAATTTGCTCTTATCTCAAAGCAATTTTCCCCATTGAAATTCATTGAAATGCCATTAATCCGTTCCAGCCCCCAGGCTGGCTGGCTGGGCTGGCTGGCTGGCTGGCTGCTAGGGGTCTGTGTGTGTGTGTGTGTGTGTGTGTGTGTGTGTGTGTGTGTGTGTGTGTGTGTGTGTGAGAGAGAGAGAGAGAGAGAGAGAGAGAGAGAGAGAGAGAGAGAGAGAGAGAGAGAGAGAGAGAGAGAGAGAGAGAGAGAGTTAGTTCCCCCCCCTCTCTTCTCCCCTTTCTCTTCCTTTCAGGTCCATTCTTTTTCCCTTTCCTTCCTTCCTTTCCTTTCTCTCTGCCTCCTCCCCCCCCCCCCCCGAAGAGCCCTACTGACGCCACAATGGCTAAGCTAAAGGGGGAAAATTCTCTTTGATATTCAAATCTGGCTGAAGGTTTCCTCCCTTTCAGAATGTTGCGGAAATGAGTGGGTCTTGTGCAGCCGGCCGTTCCTCGTATCTCAAATGTTGCTCGTATTTCAAAGCAAAACTTTGCTCACTCGACAGCTCGTATCTCAAATATCTCGTATGTTAGGGCACTCGTATCTCAAGGTACCACTGTAGTCTCCTTTTTAGCAAAAATAAAAATGGTTGAGAAGATGGTCATGTTATAATTCCAGAGGATCCTGGATGACACCGATTATCTGGACCCCTTCCTGACCTTTTAGCAGCCTTCAATACTGTCAACCATGATGTCCTTTTGGGTAGGCTCCAGGAGCTGTGGGTGCTTGAACACTCTTGGCCTGGTTCACTCCCTTTCTCTGGGACTGATCCCAATTGATAGAGAGATCCAACCTCCTTTGTGGGGTGCCACAGGGCTCGGTGCTCTCTCCATTCCTTTTTAATATCTACATGAAATTGTTGGATAAGTTCATCCATCACTACAGGATATGTATCATCAGTATGCAAATGATACCAAATGTACCATTACATATACAGTATATCCACATACACACACTAACATCATATAGGGTTTTATAAGTAATAACCAGCACCTTGAATTGCACTCAGAAGCCAACTGACAGCCTATTTGTTTGTTTGTTCAATTTCTATAGCTGCCCATTTCAGTGAATGACTCTGATTTAAATTCAGAACATATATTACAATTAAATTTTTAAAAGAAACATTAAAGAAAAACAATGTAGCTAGCAATGTAGTAGTGACATATGGCTACACCCTATTACAGCTTGTTTTTCTGCATTTTGAATTGGTTGTAGTTTTGGGGTGATCTTCAAGGGCAGCCCCATGTAGAGTGATTGCAATAATCTAATCGTGAGGTGATTAGAGCATCCAAGGGATTTTTTTTATTGAGGAAAGGATGCAATTAATATACAAGATGAATCTATGGATACACCTGCCACCTGCTCTTTGAGGAGTAGCTACAAGTACAGAGGAGACCCCCCCCCCCCGACTGCACACTAGTTGAAGCTGACCTGACCAAAGCCATCTTGGAGCTTCAGTGTTGCCACACTGGAGCTGAGGGATAGGGAGGGGAGATTAGTGATAGCTGGGGTTGTGTAGCCAAAATAAAATACTTTCTCTTGGGAACCAAGGATGTTCTCACACCTGGACCGTGGAAGGAGGAGTGAAGTCACCAGAAAACCAGACAGCGTCTTGATTGGACTGTGTGATTGATTGTTTGGGATTGTGGGAAAACTTTCTCTTTTAATTAGGTGAAAACTGTGGGAACCTTCAGAGTCGGTTTTCACCAGATCTGTGCCAATATGATATTTCCAATAAAGCTATTCTTTGAGGAATTCACCTGCCTGCTTGCTTGCTATGGGACTATTATTTGGAACCCTGACACTAGTTTTGACTGGGGAAGTGAAGATCCATCCAAGACCAAAGATGGTGATAATTTCAAACCAGGGGGTCCAAACAGTCACATTTACTCAGTCTTGTTAGGATTGAACAGAAATCACTTCTGCCCTATGCAGACCCAAATAGCTTCCAGATACAGGGTCATTACATTGACAACTTCACCTGTACTACTCAGGGAACAGATATAGAGATGCAAAGTTTTTCTCATTTTGCAGAGTTTAAAATTATGTAGTTTTGGAACTACAAAATCTATATAAAGGTACTTCTATTTTCACCTTAAAATCCACTTCTTCAAGGTAATAATTTTTTTCTGTCCCCCCTTCCCATTGATGTCCCCATACTCCTTGGTCCATTGGCAAATCATAAGATTGCAGTTCTCAACTCAAAATATTCTTCTGTAATTTAATAAAAATAATCTGAAAAATCGCATCTCTACTTCATATTTCTTAGTCTAATAATGGGATATTATTCTGACATTCTTTGAAAAGGGTGGCAAAATTCACTATTTTTGCTTCACTTATTTTCAGATAGAATCAAAAATCAGTGATGATCTTAAGAAAGTGTAAGTACTTTTTTCAGAGGAGGATTCAATATGCCAAAACCATGAGGTAATTTATAAATTGACTTTCTCTCATAATTGAGACATATAATAGTGAGATTATCAATTGTTTCTACTGTTGAGAAATAGTAGCCTTGTAGGCTTTTTAATATTCTGGATGGAAAATACATTTAGAAGTCTGAAGTAACATCATGGGCTCCATCACAAAAGAGCTGCCAACATAGTAAAATCAAGTATAATGTATACTTCATAAGAAACAAAATGGTGATCAAAAAGATAAGTAACTTGACCAAGAACAAACCCCATAAATAAATGTGCCCATAAATGTTCCCACAAGTTTGATACTGTCCACCATAATCAAATCAGTAATGAAATACAGTCTAAAATTATTATAGGATTTTTAAATTGCATAGTGCACATATGGCAGTATGCAATAAACCTTCTATTCTCTTTATTAGTCTATCTGTTTTACAGATAAAGCTAGAAGAGAACTTTTAAATAATTAAACATAAATAAATTAGCTAAAGAATAATATAAGCTGAATACTTTTACCTGATATTTGTTTTAGGAGAGCTCTTTTATGTCCATTAACAGCAGCAGCATGAACTTGAGATGCTAATGAGGAACCATTGAACAGCCATGTTTCAGAAACATTCATACTTCTTCTGAAAAATTAAAAAATGCATAGTTGCAGTAACAATTCTAGTAATTTTTTCACAAATTGAAGCTAATTTATTTTGGTGAAAATTATTTCTGGAGTACTTGTATTTTGATAGAATGGTGCTCACAAGTTTTGAATTTTGCATAAATAATGAACTAAAATGTTATTTATTTTCATGCAAATCCTAGACCCTGAAGGCGAATCTATGGCACGCATGCCAGAGATGGCACGCAGAGCCCTCTCTATGGGCATGCGCACTGTTGCCAGATGCTCTTTTGGGTTTTGTTGCGCGCATGCGTGCTGGCCAGCTGTTCTCTTTTGGGTTCTGGCACGCGCATGTGCACAGGCCAGCTGGTCTTAAGACCATCACATGCGTGCGATGGAACCCAGGAGAGCAGCTGGCCGCTGCGCACATGTGCACCGGCCAGCTGCTCTCTTTTGGGTTCTGGCGTTCCGGCACAGGTGGACGCACATGAGCTCCAGTTTTGGCACTTGGTGCCAAAAAGATTAAACATCACTGTCCTAAACAAAAAGAATCCATTCATCAAATGAGTCAAAAACATTGGACTTAATTATTCAATAAGAAAAATTATCCAAAGCTATATATTTGTGCATACTAGTATTTGGGAAAAAGCAAGAGACTCTCTAAGATTATCAGTTCATTTGAAGGGGAACTTTTAAAATGTGTTTCAGTCAATGGGATGAGAATTAAATGTGGTTGGGGAAGGACCTGTCTTATTTAAAGAGCATTCACTATCAAAGTTTGAACTTCATAACACAGATATGTACTAGCTTGAACAAAAAGTATTTTTTGTTCAAGCAAAAAGCTTGAGCACCTCCCTACGACCAGTTAGGTCCCACAGAGTGGGCCTCCTCCAGGTCCCATCGGCCAAACAATGTCGGTTGGTGGGGCCACGGGGGAGAGCCTTCTCTGTGGGAGCCCCATCTCTCTGGAACCAACTCCCACCAGAGATCCGGACTATTCCCACCCTACTGGCCTTCCGCAAAGCCATAAAAACATGGCTCTTCCGGCAGGCGGGGTGAAGATCGGATTCCCCCATGATTGAATGTTCCTTTTAAAATTATGGAATGTTTTTTTAAAATTTATGTATGTTATATATTGTTCTTATTCTTGTTATACGCGGCCCTGAGTCCTACGGGATTGGGCGGCCTATAAGAACTTTTAATTAAATTAAATTAAATTACCTAGAATAGAACTCACAACCTCCTGATTGTGAGGCAAGAGCTCCACCTCTAGGCCACAGAAGCTGTTACCTCCTTTCAGTTTCAGCAGTCCAGCATTGCCAGCAGTTCATCTCCCAGCAATTTGTCTCCTTACAGCCACCATAGTTAGTTTCATTTTATCAAGTGGCTGCAGCCTCTCAGCTGTAGATCGGGAGGCTGATAATCAGTTTCGTGTGCTAATCAGGCTCTGCTGCTGTTTGCTGCAAAGAGGTAAATTGTTGGGAGATAGAGGCCAAAGGGTGGGAGTGGCTGGGTGGGGCTACATTTGGTGTATAAGACACACACAAGTTTTCACCCTCTTTTTTGGGGTAAAAGGGTGTGTCTTATACTCCGAAAAATACGGTATTTACTTTCTTTAGGTTGCATATGATAGGAAAATACCAAGCAATCACTAATGTGATATCTAAATACATTGAACCATTTATTATTATTTTTATGTTTAAAAAACTATGTTATTAATTTGCAACTAATTTGTAAAACAGTTGGAGTCATTTAGCAAGTCTCCAAGATTCTTATTTTGCATAGAAAACACAATAAAACTTACTAACAGGCATGCCTTCTTTCTGATTATATCATTAATTTTTGTTGCCTCCACATGTAGCTTCCCCCAGGGCCCTTAGACCCAAGAAGCTTGTCTACAACAGCAATTACTTACTAAATCTTAATCTGACCAATTTCGTAAACGTACAAAAAACCTCTCACAAAGCACTATCCTTCAGCGTATGTTCCTTTAAAACCTCAAACTGTTTTTAATGTGCTTCCCTATTGCATTATTCTATGTTTATTCCCTATAGCATAGGAAATAGCATTACTTCATGTTCATAACTTTTGCATTCTTATGGTTTTTATTCCATTTTAGGGCAAAGCATTTTGAGTCTTTTTGATTTGGTAAAAATATAAGTAAAGAATAACAATAGCCCTACAAATACAGGTAGTCCTCAATTTACAATTTAGTGACCATTCAAAGTTACAACTGCGCTGAAAATGTGACATGACCATTTTTCACAGTTATGACCTTTGCAGCATCTCCATAATCATGTGATCAAAATTCAGGTGCTTGGGAGCTGGTTATATTTATGACCATTGCTGTGTCCCAAGGTCATGTGATCACCTTTTGCAATCTTCTGACAAGTACTGTCAATGGGGAAGCCAGATTATCTTAACTGGGTTACTAATTTATCAACGGCAGTGATTTATTTAACAAATGTGGCAAGAAAGGTTGTAAAATTGGGCAAAACTCACTTAACAAATGTTTCACTTAACAACAAAAATTTTGGGCTCAATTGTGGTCGTAAGTTGAGGACTACCTGTACATGTCTGCTCCCCATACAATTCTATTTAAAAAATAGTGACTAGTAGTTATAGGGGGAAAAAATAACATTGACGAAGAATGAGATAAAATCAATACTGATACAACGTATCCTTAATTTCCAGAATAAATCTAATATTAAGATACAAAATTTTATCTTTGCTACCATCTATTAAAACAATCCTATAATGACAAAATTGAGTGCATTTGTAATAGAAGTAAAAATTCTGAAGTTGATTATAAACAAAGAAAGAATGACAACATAACTCATATCCTCAAGGCTGAGTACTTGCAACCAAAATAGGCCTGTGAATATAAGAAAATGTGTCAGTTTACATACTTCTCCGTTATACAGTTTACCCGCCTCTTGTTTATTATTTTCTAGTCCTATTCTCCTTTTACAAAAGACAGAGGATTTAAAGGCGTTCTTTCTTTGTCAGCTAAAAGAATAATCTCACCCTCACTCGTTATCCCAAGCATCAAGAAATTTAAAAAACAAACTTTACAAACTTACTTAGCAACGTTTTCAAGAATCAAAATTGCAAACTTCCTCCTGCAAAATTTACTTCCGTCGGTGGCCACAGAGGGTGCGCCTCCGAATACAAACCAATCGCTCAAGAAAACTACAAAACTACATTACCCAGCGTCCCTCGCGGCTGCACTTCAAACTCGGAAGTTATGCATGGGCCTGCGTGAGATAGGCTGGTGGTGGAAGTGCAAGTGAGGTCGGTCCTCTCCTTTCGTCTGTTGGTAGGACTTGCCTGCTGCTGTGCAAATTTTTTCGGAGCCCGCGGGGAGAGATTTCATCGCTTGTCCGTTTCACTCCTTGTCTCGAAGCATAGCCATCCTCGACCATGAGAATCGCCGCCATCTTCCCAGAGCCCGGCTCTTGCCTTCTCGTTTTTCTGGTGAGCTAAGTAGCTAAGATTGAGTATCTGGCTGCCTGTTTCACTTCGGGAGAGGTTGGGGGGCGGGAAGGGGGGGGGCTATAGAAAAATGAACAACGGATTATTTGCATGGTGGGCGAAAGAGGGTATGTATAGCCTGTCATTTTTTGCTCCTTGTTCCCATACATTTCTTCCAGGCGAGAAACCGGTACCGCGGGAACCCAGCCAGGCGGGGTAAGCGCCGTGCTGGTGTGGCTCTGTCTGATAGGCTGCGAACTTTTCGGTCCCGGAATCTCTAGCCGGCGACTGGGCGGGGTCCGAATGGGTCCGGGCAAGGGTTGGTACAGTTACCTAGCAGGATATCTGGTTGCCTTAGAAGACGTACAAGAAGAAAATATCTTCGTGGCGACTTCGCTTTACAACGTATCAATACAACAAACAAACAAACACACATACACACACACACCCCTTGTTTCTCGCATGCAGAGTTTCGAACCACTTTCATATCCTTTGGTTAGAAATGGCCATCCCATGTATGACTCAGGTTTTTCAAGTATGTGATCAAATGATTGTTATATATTACCCGCTGTGTGAAATTCAATAAACATCCTGATGTATAAAAAGGTATTGAACATATATTAACTGCAGGTTGATAGTGATGCAGGCTAGAGTTCAAAATAGAATTTGCTTCCTAGTTTTAGCCATTTTTTTCTGCCAGTGTCCTTCAACAAAAAAATTAAAGTTGTTCTGGAAGTTGCTGAGTATTACATTATGTGTGATCTGCTGATCTATATACTGTAGTTGATCTTATATGGAAGATTTAAGACACCCTGCAATTGTATTGGAAAAAATCTCACACTAACACTGATGATACTTAAAAAGCATCAAGAACTCCATACAATCCCAGTGGTTGGCTGTTTAACATCCCTTTCCATTTAATATACGGAAACTATTGTATTGCCTCAAATACAAAATACTTTGAGCTATCCCTACTTATAAGGCAATGACATACTTTATCTGTTTAGATTTGTTTAATGTTTCAGTCAAATAAAGGGATAGTTTTGATTTATTCCTAGAATGTAAGATGATTTTAACACTGCTACTTAAAAGATTGTTTTGTATGCATTTGAATCGGTGTTGACTCCTGATAACTGGCTGGACAAGCCCTTGTAGTTTTCTTAGCAAAATTTTGGAAATAATTAGATAATGACTGATTCAAGAATCTTTTAGGGAAATTAAACTTGCACACAAATATTAAATATAACAATTCTATCTTCTAGCAAATTTTGTTATTCAGATAAAACTATATATCCTTTTTTGTCATTGTTCCTTTAAATGAGTGTTGACTCCTGGTGACTGCTTGAACAAGTCCTTTCAGTTTGCTTGATAAGATTTCAGAAGTGGTCTGCCAGTGCCTGTGTTCCATGACTGAGAGAGTGTGACTGGCCTAAGGCAGTGTTGGCAAACCTGTTTGGCACCGAGTGCCGAAACGGGAGCTCGCGTGCGCGTGCATGCCAGAAACCGGAAGAGCAGCTGGCCAGTGCACATGCGTGCGCCAGGGAAGATGGTCTTCCGGTTTCCGGCATGCGCATGCACACTAGCCACCTGGTCTTCTGGTTTCTGGCGTGCATGCGCACACAAAGACCAGCTGGCCGGTGCACATGCGCACGCCAGGAAAGATGATCTTCCGGTTTCTGGCACACGCATGCATACCGGCCACCTGGTCTTCTGGTTTCTGGCACGCATGCGCACACAAAGACCAGCTGGCTGGTGCACATATACACGCTGGAAACTGGAAGATCATCTTCCCGGGGCGCGCATATGCACTGGACGGCTGCTCTTTCAGTTTCCAGCGCTCCCGTGCATGTGAAGACCAGTTGGCCAGTGTGCCAGAACCCGGAAGAGCAACGGGCGACGGCTCACATGCCCAGAGAGATGACTCTGTGTGCCACTTCCGGCACATGTGCTATGGGTTCGCCATCATGGGCCTAAGGTCACCCAGGTGACTTTGTGTCTACGGCAGGACTAGAGCTTGTAGTTTTCTGGTTACTAGCCTAGAGCCTTAACTACTGCATCAAACTGGCTCATGTATTTCCATACAGTAAAACAATTTAAAATTTGGTTTTAAATGTGTAAATGGACCTTAATTTCTGTCAACACAAAATGAAAAGTTCATTTCTGGATTTGTAGAAATTAAGATTGAATGTTATAAACCAAATGCATCAGACACTCACGCAGCCACTTCCTATTCATTATACAGTGAATTGATTGTTTTTGTTTGACTATTTTAGAAAGGATGATGTAGATCATGGATATTTCATAGATTTCATGGATTTTTCTCTAGATTACGCATTTTGAGAAATGCTTGAGTGAAAGGAGTCTCAATATTTCTTATCTTCTGTAATGATCTACTGCAGAGAATTTACAATCTTTCTCTGAAATTGTGTCCATAATGAAGACAATGAAGACGACTGAAGTAATCCTTGTAGGTCTGTATGTCATGGCAATTATATTTAGCCTCCAGTAGCTGGGTCATTTTCTCTTACCTGGTCCTTCTGCATAAATCCAAGTCTAACTGCTAAAGTTCTTCACCTTGGATAGTCTTTAGGGTTAAAAACAAAATCTTCTCTAACAAGATGGATGATGTAAAGAGTTTTAGGGCTAAAAGCCAAATGCACATATCCCTATGATACCATGGAGTGCTCAGAGAAGACCAGCTTCAAATTCCATAAGCACCTTGAACTAGTGTTCCTTGACAGCTGCATTTAATTGCCTGTAATTTATTCACAAAGAAAACTTTAGGGAAGTTAAAACAGAACCATTCTTGCAGGCATTCCATTATCTTAAACTACTTTGGTCATCCTGTACTTTTTCCAGAGGCATTGAGAAACAGAAAAAGAACTGTGCTTACTGCACAGCTCACGTATTTAGAATTACGAGGGTGAATCAAAACGTAATGCCATTTTCTTTAGGAAAGGTATAATTACCAACACAGGAACATGTAGCATACATCAAAATGAAGCTGATCCTCTGTGGATCACATCCCTACTTCTCAACATAGTCACCATTTCTCTCAATAGCAATGTTCCACCTTCGAATGAGAGCATGTATCCCTGCCTCGTAAAATTTTGTTGACTGTTCATTGAGCCACTTCTTCACTGCAGTTTTCACTTCCTCGTCACTGGAATAATGTTTGCCTCTCAAACCCTCTTCTTCGGTCCCATGATATAAATTTGGAATGAACTCTTTAGGCCTTTTGAGTCCAACCTCTTGTTCATTGTATGAATTCAAATGATAAATTATTGTTCAACTTCTGCTTCCTATATCCAGTAAAAGAGAGCCTGATCTCCCCCTGGGTAATTTGTCTGAATATATATGGTTCTTACTGTCCAGTATTTGTTTCAAATTCCCATAGAACCTGTCATCCTATAACTGAATCCAATATTCAGTATCCTACATTCAGATATTTAACAGAATTGGAAGGAAGTTTTGAGTTCTTCTAGTCCAGTGATGGCGAACCTTTTTTGGTTCGCGTGCCAAAAGAGGGGGGGAATGTGGGGGATCACGTGTGTGCGTGCCCACACTCATAATTCCATGCACCCCCGCACATGCACGCATGACCCCCCTGCTCCCAGCATGCAATGGCACACCCATTTTTCGCTCTCCCCAGGCTCCAGAGCCTTTCTAGGAGCCTGGGGAGGGCGAAAATGGCCTTCCCCACCCCCTCTGGAGGCTGGAAACAGCCTGTTTCCCGACTCCCAGTGGGCCCAGAAGGCACATGCACGCCGGACCTGAGCTCGCGTGCCCACCGATATGGCTCCATGTGCCACTTGTGGCACCCGTGCCATAGGTTTGCCATCACGGTTCTAGTCCCATGCCTTGTTCAAGCAGGAAACCCTATACCCGTGATGGGCAACCTATGGCACGCATGCCTGAAGTGGCACACAGAGCCATGTTGCCTGGCACGCGCGGTGTCGCCCATTCCTCTTCCGTGTTTCTGGCATGTATGCGCACGCGACAATCAGCTGGACTTTATGCATGCGGCAGTGCCGTAAACTGGAAGAGATGGTCTTCCATTTTCCAGCATGAGCATGGGTGATGGCCAGCTGATTGGCGCATGTGCATGCACGGCAGTAACTGGAAGACTTGTTGGCCGGCATGCATGCGCGCATGAAGTGCTCCGTTTTTGGCACTTGGTGCTGTGCGCACGCACTTCCTTTTTGGCACTCGGTGCCGAAAAGGTTAGCCATCACTGCCCTATACCATTTCAGACAAATGGTCCAATCACTTCTTAAACATCTCCAGTGTTGGAATACTCACAATGACTGAAGCAAGTGTTCCACTTATTAATTATTCTAAACGTCAGGAAATGTCTTCTTAGTTCTAGGTTGGTTCTCTCCTTAATTAGCTTTCATCCATTGCTTCTTGTCCTGACTTCTGGTACTTTGGAAAATAGGTTGAGCCCCTGTTCTTTGTGGCAGCCCCTTAGATATTGGAACGCTGCTGTCACTTAATGAACTGTTGTAAGTCGAGGACTTTCTGTACTAGTATTTACCCCCAGTCTTGAAAGATTCCCATCATAATGTTTAAATTTCTAGTCCCCCAATCGACTTCATTGCTCTTTTCTAAACCTTATCCAATATGAATTGTATAATCCACACAATTGGACATAGTACTTGATGAGGTAGGAGAGCCAGTTTGGTGTAGTGGTTAAGGCATAAGGCTGGAAACCAGGAGACCCAGGGAGCTCTAATTCCACTTTAGGAATAAAGCCAGCTGAAACATGTTTCTTATACTTGCCTATCTTGCCCTCATGTCAAACTTTGGGGTCACATTTTGTTTGCAACCAATTGGTATTCCAAGGTCTTTTTTTACAATACTAGTCCCAGACCAGATATTCACTATTCCAGTTCCCCCCCCCCCCCCCAAACTGGGTTCCACAGCTCTGAGTAGGGGATCAAAGGTATTCGGCTCCTGCCTCAGGAGCTGCTTTTCCCATTTAACTTGCTACATTACCAGTGTTTGCATGCATTTAGTACAGGAAGTAATCACCCTACCTTCTTTTGCCACATGCTCATGGACAACATCCAATTCTTTGTTTTTCCCCAAACTTCAAAAAACATTTCTAACAAAACTAGCAGAGCAAGAGGATCACAGTGAGTCCCTCTTCCCTCTTCAGTTTCCTTGTTACAGAAATGTGTATGTATACATGTGTCGTCCTAAGAAGTTTGCTTTATAATTAGAGTTGTAACCTGTGCATTTCTACTTGGGGCAAGTCCCATTGAGTTGAGTTGGAATTAATAAACAGGGTTGCATTGCTCAACTACAGTATACTGTATCTGTGTCTCAAATCCCTTCAGGATGAAAAACATTTGCAAAAGCAGGAAGGAGGAAGATGGGTACCTAAGTGGCTATAAAAAAGTCCAATATGATTTCAGTATGTTAATTCATTACATTTGTCTATATTATTATGTTGCATAATAATATATATTATGATAGCATCAGGATTATGAGAAGTGATAGTACTGCTTTTTGCTGCACTAGTGGAATATTGTGTCCAGTTCTGTTCACCAGCATACAAAAAAGATGTTGTAACCCTGGAAAGTGTCCAGAGAAGAACAATAAAGATGATAAAGGGTCTGGATGCTAAATTGTATGACAAATGGTTCAGGGAATTTTTCCATATGTCTAGCGGCTAGCCTATTGAAGTGAAAAATTAGGGGGTACATGATAACTCTCTTCCAGTAGTCTGTCACAGAGAGGAGAGGATTGATATTTTCCAAAGCACCAGAGTGACACAAGACTATCAGTTCTCCTATGAAAATATTAATTATAAATGGAGGATTTTCTGTATAATTTTTCAGCTTCACAATATAAACTGACATACTCATCCTAGATATATGCTCCTCAATATAGACATATTATTTTGATTTTTTTCTAATTAGGACTAATAAGTATATATAGGTAACATGAACAATTCCTTATATTTGAATATTTGTTTTTAAATAACAAGTTCTGTGTCTTGAAAAAAAAATGCAAATTCCTGCCCTATACTGTACTTTTCATTTCATGTACATTATATGAATGAGGAAGTTTACATTGTCTCTACATATAGTCCTTGACTTTTGATGACAATTGAGGCTGAAATTTCCATTGCAAAGCAATGTGATTGTAAAGTGCAACAGCAATGCCTACAGTCCCTGTTGCTATCATTAACTGACTCACACTGTCATTAGGCAAGGCAACTTCCTGCTGGTTTCCCACAGCCTAAGTCAGTGAGCAAGCTGGCAGGAAATTGCAAGTCCCAGGCCTGCAAGCTGGTTGCTGCCAGGTAGAGTCGTTGAGGAGGTGGGCAGGGTTGAGGGTGAAGGTGCATGACAAGGAGGCTCCGTGTGGGTGAGAGGGTTGGGGAAGCTTGAAGGATATGTGAGCTGCACTATGCACTTGGGGAAAGTATGAGGGAGTGCACAATAGGTGCTCCTGGGATGGTAAGGGGATAAGAGGCACTGCAAAGATTGAGAGTGCACAAGAGACACCATACAGGTTGGCTGACATTACAGATGATCCTCGACTTACAACCATTTATCTAGTGACTGACTGAAGTTACGACGGCACTAAAAAAAGTTACTTGTGACCATTTTCACACTTATAACTGTTGCAGCATTCCCTATGGTCATGTGATCAACGTTCAGACTCTTGATAACAGTCATATTTATGATGGTTGCACTGTCCCAGGCTCATGTGATCATCTTCTGACAATGACAAGCAAAATGGGAAAGCCAGATTCACTTAACAACCATGTTACTAACTTAACTGCAGTGATTCACTTAGCAACCATAGCAAGAAAGGTCATAAAATGGGGCCAAACTCAATAAATGTCTCACTTAGCAACATAAATTTTGGGCTCAGTTGTGGTAGTAGGTTAAGAACTACCTGTACAGAATTACAAAATAATAGAGTTGGAAGTCACCTTAGGGGTCTTCTAGCCCAGTCCCCTGTTTAAGCAGGGGACCTTATGCAACTTTGGACAAATGGCTGCCCAATCTTTTTTTAAACCTCCATTGATGGAGCACCACAAGTTTTGGAGGTAAGCCAAAAAGTTCCACTGATTGTTCTTACAGACAGAAAATTTCTCCTTAAGTCTAGGTTGGATCTCTCTTTGGTAAGTTTTATCTGTTACTTGTCATATTGTCAGATGCTTTGGAGAATATGCCAATTCATTCTTGGTGACAGCCCCTCAAATATTGAAAGACTGCTATCATGTTATCTCTAGTCCTTTTTTTCTTTGGTAGACTACATATATCCAATTCCCGCAATGTTTCATTGTATATTTTAACCTCCAGTGCCCTAATCATCTTTTTGCTTTTTTCTGCACGCTTTCTAGAGTCTCAGTATCTTTTTGGTATTGTGCTGTCCAAAACTGGATACAGTATTCTAAATGTGGTCTAACTAGTGCAGTAAAAAGTGGTACTAATACTTCACCTGATCTTGATACTATCCCTCTATCGATGCAGCCTAGGACTGTGTTGGAAGAGCCGAGGTGGCACAGTGGTTAAAAGCAGCACTGCAACCTACTTCAGCTGATTGCTAGTTCGGCAGTTCAGTTGTTCAAATCTCACCAGGCTCAAGGTTGACTCAGCCTTCCATCCTTCTGAGGTCGGTAAAATGAGGACCCAGATTGTTGGGGGCAATATGCTGAACTCTGTAAACCGCTTAGAGAGGGCTGTAAAGCACTATGAAGCGGTATATAAGTCTAAGTGCTATAGTGCTATTGCTATTGGATTTTTTGGAAGCTGCAGCACACTCCTAGCTCAAGTGAATGTCCACTAGGATTCCTAGATCTTTGTCACAGTTACTGCTGTTGAGCCACCTATTTTTTACCTGTGCATTTGGTTTTTCCTAAGTGTGGAATCCTACTTATAGAAGAACCACTTCTGTAATAATTTTTGTTCCATTTCAATTAGTTCTCTGACCTGTTGCTCTGAATTTTACTTTCACTTTCTACATTTGCAATGTCTCACCCAATCTTTTTATGTAACCTACAAATTTGTAAGCCTTCAAATTTGTTCTACGTCTTCACTAAAACAATTAATAAAAATAGGTAAGAGCAGTAAATATTGAACTTACTGCACCCCAGTCAGACATATCAACAGTTTTTTCAAAATTTTGGCAACATTTCAGGGTCACTGATTTCCCTAATTTTCCTACTGATTTCATTTTATGAAGTAAGTCTTCCCTATTAATTAGTATCAGATTTAGCAGATTAATCCTTTGTGCCTTTTTCCTCGGAATTTGCAATACAGGTCAGAAATTTTCTGAAAACTTCATTATTGGCACAGTTTGTGTCCCAATAACTGTTGGAATAATAATCTGCATTTATTTTTTTTAGCTTAGGTGCTCTCGGTGTTGTAAAACTGTTCATATAAATTTCAGGTGTGGATATTTTTAATTACTCTTTTTTTAAAATCATATTTAGCAAATTGAGAGCCATATTGAGGTAGTGATTAAAGGTACTGGGTTGCAGACAATGAGTTCTTCTCCTGTTTTGGACATGAAACCAGCTGGTAGGAACAAGTCAATGACAAACTGCTTCTGAAAATGTTCCCCCCAAAACCTGTATGGACTTGACCGGAAATTGCCAGCAGTCAAGATTGATTTGAAAGCCTCCCTCCCTCCAAAAAGAAGCAAAAACAAACGAGCAAATTATAAACTTCAGTATAAGTTCACAACCACAATTGAGCACAGATAATTGCAGTTATAAATTGTTGTGGTCATTAGGAGTCCCCCATGTAACTGCCTTGCTCAATGACCATAATCTCAGCACTCCCAGTTGTGTTGGTAAGTGATCACCTGGTTGTTAAGCAGTAGAGTCCCAGGGGAGGATCTCTCCTCCCCCAATCTATGCTCTTTTGGCCACACTGTACGGTGGCACTGGTGGTAGTAGTCACAATTGGCCCAGCTGACCTTGACCCCTAAAGCCATTATCCAAGCTGGTGTTCTTTTCCCTCTAAAGCTGGGCTTCCCTTTCCCTCAGAAAGCATGCTTCCTTTTCCTCTGCAAGTGGACTTCCATTTCCTATTAAATAAATTTACCTTTTTCTCCTGAGTTAAAACTTGTTTATTTGTCAAATTCTGAGAATTAATATATGGAAAGTAGAAGCTATGAAACTGAGCCAATGTTCTGATTTTTCATTGAAAGTTTCAGTAAAGCCCCATTAGGAATTCTCTTTCCAACTCTTATAAGATTTAGTTGAAGATCTTCCTGATTTTGTTGTGCCTGTTTTAGTCAAATACATTCTCACCAGTCTTTGTTGGATGAAACAAATGGTCTGTCATGTAGTAATCATAATCTAGGTTGCGGCCTGCCGTTTATTCCCTCGATAATTAAGGACATATTCCAGAAACCATATTGCTGTTAAAATTTCATTTGCTTAGCTAGTTCTTCAACTTCAGTATTATTTCCTTGCCAGTATTCCTCCTTCACAGACTAGAAAGATGGGCTGGCAGCCTGCCAAGGTTTATGTGTTTCTTTCTATGTTTATGGTAATATAATTGAAGCCATTTGAGTTATTATAGAAATTGCTACAGATATTAGTGGAATGGATAATTTTTAGAGAATTTCATAAATCTTGGAAGTTCTGTCGTGTCCCTAATCCTTTGTCTTGGTAGAAAGCATAGTTCATGAGCTAATGAATCTGAATAGCCCATGTTTTGTTGTATTCCTCATAGTAATTAGTTGTCAACTACCTTTACTAGTTTTCTTTCTGCCTTTTTGCAGGTTTCCCTTAATTCTTCCAGGATCCATTGGCTTGTTTTCTGTACTACAATGTTGTCTCTTCTGTTGAAATGTTGGAGCCTGCTTTTCTGTGAGGGCTTGAGTACTGCTTTTGAATTCCAGTAATGCAGAGTATCTTTTATATCTATTGTTTTTGGTTCTTAATTGTCATTGATTGGTGTTGTCCTGTCTTTGATTCTATTTTATAGGAATTGATCTGTGTTAACTACCCTTTGTTTAATCTAGTCTAATCTTTATCTTCCTTATGAGCTGAAATGTGAGTTTTTGTTGCTTCATTCCCTTATTTTTTCCTAAAGCAAATTTTCCTTTTCCTTGAAGAACAAGCTTGCACTTTTTTCAGATACTTATGTTGTTTTTTGATGGGGATACAATGCTCCCATTTAAGAAACAGGTGGACAGACAAAATTCTACAGTCATGAAGTATTTTATATCATGACTGTAGAATTTTATCTGTTTGCCTGTTTCTTAAATCACCACAGTAGAAAGTCTTTTATACTTTCTTCTCTTTTCAGGCTTTTGCTAGCCTGAAAGTCAGTTTAGATGGAAGATTTGTGAGATGTTTCTTCTGCAAAACTCTAATGCCAAACTCCTATTATCCCTCTATATTCACTTAATGAGCTTAATCCAAGGTCCCTTCAATGGCATCATCCTTCCACACTAGCCCCCTGGAGAACCAGGAGATGATTGAAAGGGAAATCTCCACTCTACCATAGATCTGGTTAAAGGAAACCAAACAGAATTTTTGGGTTCTTTAGCTCAGTCAAGCTGAGGCAGATGCTAGAAAGCAACTAGTCATTTCCAGGATTTAAACAAGAATCAACTTTATTAAAGCTGCAAAACAAAATAATGTTTCATGTACAATGCGTAGTTTAAAAAAGATAAATACAAAAAAACCCTTAACACAATTCTAACTAAAGTAGTTTTCAACCTGCATGAATGACTCCATCCCCCAACCTCCCATTCTGGATTCCAGCCGCTTCCCTCACAATCCCTACCCAAAAACTCTTCCCACCGAAAACCTGACAGAACCCATTCTGTTCTTTAATTGGCTCTTGAGGATCAGATGACTCCCTCTGGGCACATAAAGCAGGTTTGTGATTTAAATAGCCTTCTGCTCCTCATACATTTAATGCATTCTCAAACTATGGCAACATTTAAGATTATTTCTCTTCCATGCAATTAAATGAGAAGAAACAGCAGAGCTGTATATGTAAGAAAATTATATTGGCATATCAATCATTACAATGGGTGTTTTTATCAAGGTAAGCTTTTAGAGATCTGTTAACACACATATAAAAATCCCTTCTACCTCTAGTAAGGAATTATAAGATGTCCAGTTGTCTAAATCTCTGAGTAAATACAATTCCATTGTCCATAGAAAGGAAAGAGTTTTTTTTTAAATCTCTTGATGAGTGGCAGCTAGCTACAGGGGAAGGAAGGAAGGAACTTAATTAAGCAATCAATCACCTGGGCAATCAATTCTGTGTTTATCCAGAGAGGTTCCAAGGAATTATTCTACACATTGGTCTTTGCTGCTATTGTTTGCTCTGCTTTCATGGAGCTTTCTTCTGTTAACAGTACTTCCTCTGGAAATCCCATCTGTAGTATCTTTCTGGACTTTCTGCAAAAGCTAATTCTGCAAAAGAAATTGGAAACACTATTATGATGAGAAAGGTACTTGATTTAATAACAAGAATGGGGAAAAACAAAAAAAAATTGCAGCATAACCTAAATTCAACATAACCTAAATTCAATCCAGTTACTCCCAAACAAGTGGACAGAGTGCTTGAGTTCTGCCATCTCTGTATTAGATCCAGGTTCCTCCTGGTTAGTCAAGGCTTCTGAGGAGGTCACATGTAGGTGGGCCAGGTAGTATTAAATGTTTCTTAGCAGGAGTTGGTGGTCTGATCCCTCCTCAAGAGATCAGCAGTGGACCTGGAAGTACTGGACAATTTTTGTCTAATCTCCAACCTTCCCTTTTGAGGAAAGATTGTTGCGAAGCTAGTAGGCCTGCAGCTTCAAGGAGCTGTAAAAGAAATAGATTATTTGAACTGTACAGTCAAATTTCATGCGGAGTATATTACAAGATGGCATTGAACATCCATGTGGATTAGCTCTGGCTGGCCTGGGATAGGGATGGTGTATCCATCTTGACCCTATTTTATTTATTCATTTGTTTATTATTATTTTTATAAATAACTCACAATGGCATATCCAACACACCTTAATCCTCCTAATTCCCCACAACAACACCCCTGTGAAGTGAGTTGGGCTGAGAGTGACTGGCCCAAGGTAACCCAGCTGGCTTTGGGTGATTGATTTTACTGACTTTCGCTACCATCAAACGTATCCTGGGCCAGCTGGTGGTGGTTGGGGAGTGTGAGGCACATTTTTTCAGTGATTTTCCTCCTTTTTCTAAGTCTAGTTTCTTTGGTGTAGTGGGCAAGAGGTTTAACCCTATGTCTCAATTTTATGGACAACTACATGAATCAATTGTCCCCCTTGCTCTTTAACATTTATATAAGACAGTTTGGTGAGATTATTTCTTGGCCTGTTGTATGTTGATGACACAGTTGTATATCTCAACTTGTTCAAATGATGCTGTGTTGGTGTTTTGAGTGCCTAGAGTCTGTATAGAGAAGAATGGCTTCAGCTCAATCCTATAAGACCAAGTAGCTGTGGGTTGTAGAGCTCTCTTCATCTAGAGAGTTGTTATCTTTAACTATGGCTGGGGAGACAGTTTAGGGGTTCTTCTTCAAGGGTCTCCCTCAGCTCCTTTAAAATGTTTTTCATTCTTCACTTTAAAAAGTTTCAGCTCCTTTTACATACTTTTGTGAAGGCTATCTTCTTTACTCTCTGCATTTCTTGGTCACCTCCAGATTGGACTATTGCAAATCTGTGTACTTGGGATAGCCCTTGAAAAGCATTTGGAAGTTGCAGCTGGTCCAGAATGCATCATACCAGAGCTGCATGAGCTGCATTGGCTCCCAGTATGCTTCCAGATGCAATTCGGGTGCTGTTATCCTTATATTGCATGGAGCCAGATTATTTATAAGGTTGCCTATCTTTGTTTCTGCCCAGATTATTAGTTCCAGCAGGGTGGGCATGTTCTGAATCCCTTCAGTGAAATAAGTTACCAGTAAATAGAAAGTGCTCTTAAGAACTGATTTTACCAGTAGGTAAGTTTTAATTTTACCTGAAAAATATAGTTATACACCGACAACAGAATATTAGATGGAAGTGGCTCTTCATTAACAATCTTGGCAGATTCTTGGTATTTAACTGTTAAATAAATATGTCTTGATCTATTTTCTCCCATTTTATGAATTATACGAGCAGGAATAATATCTGTATTGTGACAGATTATATCAGCAATTTGTTTAGTGAACTGGAATCTTTGACAATTTGTGTTTCATCCTGGGGGACGAGTATTTCCTGGAGAAATCCATTGGGTACGGGAAGGAGGACAAGGACAAAGCTAAGCTCTCTTAATGCATGTAATATCTGAAACAATTTTGGCCATGCTAAAATATTCTAAACTATGTATGTATAGGAGGTTAATGGATACATTTTAAGGTGTCTATATTCTTGCAGATATCCTCTTTTTTTCATCCAACACAAAGTGAAATAACAAGCCTTGACAGTGGAAATATAGATGATGTTTTAAGTAAGTATTGTTTAATGCTTATACAGGACATTTATTTATTTATTGCCTTGATTCATATAGTTTCCTATCTCACAGTTGTGACTCTTGATGGCATAGGCAGGATGACCCTCAACAACTAAAGATAACAATAACAATAAAAAACAATCACATAGCACAGTTAAGGGCAATGAGACTCAGATCACATAATTTTAGTCATGTCAAAGAAACCACAGTGATGGAGTCAGTCACCTAACTATGCCTAAGACATAGTTAGATCTTCAGGGATTAACAAAACATTAGTAAGATTAGGCCAAATAAATTTGTTGGGGTATGATGTTTCAATGGGCAATCACTGTGATAGATAGGCCTACTTCCTTAATACATAATAGATGGGAGCCAGAACATGGTCAGCTTGCCAGATCAAGTGAGACAGAAAAAATTGGAAAAAGGTGGTCGCAAAAGTAAGGTGACCCCATGCAATTAAAGGCTTTAATCAGGACTTTGAATTACAACCAAAAGCCTACTGGGAACCAAGGCAGTGGTATAACATGGACAAACTGAAATGTTCTCATAACTGCTTACACTGCCACAATCTGGACCAGCTCTATCTTCAGAATGAATTTCATGGGCAGCCTTAAGTACATTGCTGTAATTCAGGTGGTGAGCAAAGCATGGGTGACTTTGAGTAATATGTCATGGTCCAAGAAAATGTGTCAAGATGAATCTATAAAATTTTTGCTCGCTCTGACTTCTACATGTTTTTTGAATGGGAACCATGAGTATAGGAGGACCATCAAATTACATATGAGATTTCTATAGAGCAGTGCAATCCCATTAACAACATGGGTGAAAAATCTTTGGATTTGGGAAGCTTTGAATCCCAAAGTTGGTTTTGCTACGGTTTATTTTTTATTTTACTTATATGGCCAAATTTATATGGCCATCTATTTCATATAATGATTCCAGGTGGTAACCAACCCCATGCTGATGGATGATCTCAATGAGCAAATTCATATAGATGTTAAACAAGAATGGGAAGAGTACGTAATGGGGAACCCCCATAGAGAAGGAGACTTTTATAAAATCTCGCCTATCAAACTGGCCCTGGCCCTGAAGGAAGGAGAAGAACTACAATAATATTGTAGTATACAATATTCTACCCCTCATTCTCAACAACCTGAGTCAGTCCAGAAGAATAACGAGATTGATAATTGAAAGTTGCTGAGAAATTAAAGAGAGTGAGGATGGTTCTATCACCTCTATCAGAAATCATCCACAAGTCAATACTGTTTCAATTCCCATGTGCAGGTTTGAATCATGAATCATAACGAGGTAGCATAGGTGCAACTGATTCAAAGGCACAGCCCTACCTTCATTCCAGCAATAACCAAGAACTTGATCAAAATATGCACCCAGCCTTTAGGAAGCCCCAATCCATCAGATGCTTTCAGCAGATTGGCATAATAAATCCTTTTCCCTATAGTGGTAAGCAGCACTAGAGCACTTAAAGGAATCAGAAAGTGATAACCACTGCCACTTTCTTAAGACAAAAGATAGATCTAATACTTGACCACCATGTGCCGGGTCTTAGATGTTCTGGATTAGATCTATATTTGCTCTGTATGGTGTCCATTTGTATCCAAGGTTGAAGCCTATAAATTTGATTGCCAACTTGGCCATTAACTCAAAAATCTAGGTTTGGCAGTTGCTACCCACAGCAAGGCTAATACAGTAACAACAATTCCAATTGATCTCTAAAGCCCAGCTTTAGATATAGGGTCTCACAATCAATCTGCAAGGCAGCACCTCTAAACCCCTCAACAGTAGTTTGAATGATACTCCTCTGCCCAAACCCTGTTCACTTGGCTAATCTAATGTCACACTTGAAATCAAGATGGCCAAATTTCTCCCAACCCCAGTCCAGGACTTGGTAATAAACAGTTATCTCATTTGCAAGTCACAGATAAGAAGACTTTTATTACCAGATGAAGTCATTCAGTAGCAGTAATTGAAAGCCCAAACCTCCAATGGTCCATTGACCAGATATTGGAGGAGAGATTAAGGGAGTGGAGAGCTTTCAAGAGTTTAATGAAAAATGGACAGCCATGTATTTTTTTAAAATTAAACAAACCAGTACAAGAAACTGCCTATCCCCATGTATGATCATCCTCATGTCTCCATCTGCCCATAATTTCATGTTCCTGCTTGTCCCGTCTTCCCCCCAACTAAACCTTGTACCTTCCTAAAACTAAATCTATGTTATAAATATAGGCTTGAGTCCTGTTCCTGAAGTTGATTGTGAATTCATTGAGTTAGGCTTTGATTGAACAGCCAGATTTTAAAATACTCTAGAAAAAGCATTTTAGAATGACTACATTTCTTATTCATAAATGAAATCTTGAGTATATTTGCACAATATTGATGGGAAAATATTTAGAAGCTAATGACATAAGCATATACATTTATAATGTCATAATGCTAAATGAAAATCAGATTGCATGAGTAAGGTTTTAAAATACTGCTCTTTTTGGAACTTATTATTGCTACGAATAGAAGGGAAGCTTCCATTCATAATACAAATTTCAAAGCAAAAACCTTGGCTATATTGTTATGCTTTAATCACATTAAATTGGTTAATGAATCTTACTGATTTTGGTGCAGCTATGGTGTGTCTAATAATGCTCGGAAAAATAATAGGTATGATAGGAAAATACCTATTATTTTTGGAAAAATAATACGTACCTTCAAAATAGGTATGATAGGGTGTCCATATGGAACAGCTTTTTGCAAACTGTTGAAACTGCTGTGTTTTTTTCCAGGTTACTTGTGTGGCACTAAAGTAGCTGCAGTTTTCAAAGCAGCCATACCTTTCAAAGTGTTTGCACAGCCCAAATCCCTAATTTTGTCTGACTCTGACTTCTATATATATATAAAAATTGGTTTTATTTTTATCCCCTGTGACTTGGTTCAAAAAAGCCTAAGTGAACGTTAATCCCACTTATTATGATAGCTCTCTGGTGCTGGTCATATGAAAGTGCAGCAAAGATCCTAAAACATTCATAGGAAATTTGGTTTTATTGTAACTCTTAACTTTGGAGTGCGAAAGTCTATGTTTGAAAATTTGGAAGATTGGTGTGGATGTTCCCACAAAATGGTTGCCATATCGGGTATTGTGCAGTTACAAACATTTTATTTCCCAGATCAATCAGGGTAAAATAAAGAAATCTGGACCAAATCACTATAACAAAGAATTTTAAATTCCTCAAAGCTCAAATTTAATGTTCCAAAACACAAAGCAACTTATTAGAACAGAAGAATTGTGGATTCTGCTCTTTCACAGAAGACAGGATTAATAAATCAAGTAAGTTCACCAGAAACTGAAAACAAGGCAAGGGCAAGTTACCACTTCAAAGACATGCTCCTATGAAGGACAGCAAAAATTAATTTTAATAGGCAAAGCTATTTTGCTCTCTTTCATCCTTTGCTCTCTCAACCTTCCATAAAAAAGACACAGAACAAAACAACAGTAGTTTAAGTAACTAGTTTAAATTCAATTAATCTAATGATTCTGTAATCTGTAATAGAAACAGTATTACTTTTTATGAATTCTGATTTATCCAAATGTTGCTTGCTGCCCTTCTGAAAATGATAATTTCATTATTTTTTTTGTGCTGTTGATTTAATATTTTATGTGTTGCCTTTGTGATGTCACAAACATTAATTAATTTTTCTTTTTCCCAGACAACGCAGATGTTGCATTAGTGAATTTTTATGCTGATTGGTAAGTATTTCTATACAGTCACATATTTTTATTAATAGCAAAATTTGGATTATTTTCTGCTTTTAAAAATCTAAGATAAACAAAAACTTTGAAATATAAATTTAGTATTTTTCAAACTAAATATATAATCATACTTTTTCTTATCAGTATTCTTCAAAGGTATATTGTATTCTAATTATACTTTATTCTTCAGAAATGATTTCATAAAACATAGAGACTTTTTTTCTTTCTTTCTTTCTTACTGCCAAGAGAGATAAACCCCTTCCTCAAAGATTAGGAAGATATTCAGATTACCTTGATTCATTAATTTCTCGGGGTAAAGAAATTTCTTGTGTAATGTACAGCAGAACATTTGCTTTCAATAATTCTGTGTGATACTACAATGTAAAATCCTCTAATACCTTATTTTTAGAAAATGCCTCTTATTTTGTATCTTTCCTTTCAACAGGTGCCGATTTAGTCAAATGCTACACCCTATATTTGAGGAAGCTTCTAATGTGATCAAAGAAGATTTTCCAGATAAGAACCAAATTATATTTGCCAGAGTAGATTGTGATCAGTTCTGTAAGTAAACTACTTTAAGAATTTGTTTATGTTTTAAATATCTAGTTCCGTGATGGTGAACCTATGGCATGCGTGCCACACGGAGCCATAACGGAGGGCACCCGAGGCATTGCTCTATGTCAGCTCCAGCATGCATGTGCGCACTGGCTAGCTGATTTCCGGCCTTCTGGAGGGCTGTGGGGAGAGGCCATTTTCGCCCTCCCCAGGCTTCAGGAAAGCCTTCGGAGCTTATGGATGACGAAAACCTGACCCAACGGGCCTACCGGAAGTTCATAGATGAACTTCCGGTAGGCCCGTTGGGCCCATTCTTCGCCATCCACAGGCTCCAGAGGCTTTCCTGAAGGCTGGGGAGGGCGAAAATGGCCTCTCCCCACCGCCTACTGGAAGTCCAGAGGCTTCAGTGAGGCCTGCGTGCATGCGCAGGGGGGCAGCGGGGGGGGGGCGTTGTGCACGCATACACAGGGAAAGGGCATTGCACTATGGGTGTGGGCGTGCACATGCGCCGTTTTGGCACCCGAGGCCTGCGTGCACGTGCGCCCTTTTGGCATCCGAGCAAAAAAAGGTTCATTTATCTAGTTGAAAAAAAATCAGATGTTATTGGAATAATCTAAGTTCTTGCAGTGAGTTACTGAACAAAGATATGTTGATGATTTTAAAAAGTGATTATGTGCCATAAATATGATTTTTTTTAGCAAGCAAATATATAGATTTTTCTCTAACAATCTGTCCCTAATTTGGTGTTTCAGGTCTTCCAATGGTGCATCTATCACCACTATAATTGAGTCAGTCTACTTTGTTTATCATAATTAATTAAAAATTACATTTTTCACTTTTAAAGACTTCTTCATTTCCTATTGAACTGTAATGAACAATCACATTATTTAGTTCATTTTTTCAATATTAGGATTCCACTTTTCTGCAGAAAGAATATTTAAATGTCTTGTGTTGGCAACATACAGTTCTCTGTATTTTAGTTTTTTCAATGTGGCTAATAATTAGCATTTAGAATTATTAATTTTAGAACAAATTGTATTTACAATATAAATTGCATCTTTCTTTATGCAACTGCAGTGCCTACAGGAAATATAAATAGGTCCTTTTTCCTAACTGCATTCAGAATGGTCAGCCTAACATAGGTATCTTATTTTGATGTACAATTGATCAGGCATGCTACAGATTTTAGCAACTGGTTTGCTAAGGCACAGCAAATGATAAGGAATTATTGATAACTTTTACCATGCTTGATGTCTAGTGACAAAATATTTGCCTGCTTTTAGAACCAATATAAAGATGTTTTTCTGAAGAATGTGTGGAACCTTAATTGGATCCTAGAAATGTCTTAACTCTTTTTTAAAATTTTAATCACATTTCTAAAATTAGAAGTAGAAGGTGGTATAAGAGGTATGTTAGTTGAAAATTAAGTACACCATATTTTTATTAAATCACAATTTAATGAGTTCAATGATAAATGATACTGTAATAGTGTGGAAAAGGAAGTATTAAAAATTATGTCTTATTTGATAGTGAATATGATGTTCTAAAAGTGAGTAAGTAGTAATCAAGAACAAGTCAAGCAATCATATGCTTCTTTCTCCGATTGAATGAAATTCTGTTGCTAATGAAACATTTTATGCTGTGAGTTGTGGAATACTAAAAAGTGTGCTTGGAATATAAATTTACAATGTGATGTTACTGCACTATAACACTGCACCCATTTAATTTTTCTACATATCCTTTACCCATCATTTTTCAAAATAGACCTTTGCCTCCATCCTATCAATAATGGATAATAATGACAGTAACATTAGCTTGGACTATTCTGGATAAGGATTCTCAGCTTTTTTTTCTCCTGCCAGTTGAAATCTCTATTAATATGTCAGTAATAGAGGTATTTTTTAAAAATGATGCTTACGCAGTCATTAATTCATCTTCATTGCCAACTATAATTGGCAATAGTAATAAGACTACATGCATTGGTATGGCAGAGCAATTTGAATTCTATAATACAAACTTCATGTGATACTGTGAAACCAAATGGCTGCAACATTTTGTATCAGTTTAAATTTCGACATTGTATCTGGGTAAGCCTCCATTGTACTCATAATAGAAATCAAGCCATTCTTAACCATTCTGTATATATCACTGTTCTGTAGTCACTTTTATCTAGGTTTGGACTTCTTACTTCCTCTTTTACCACTTTGGGCGTCAAGGGAAAGACAGCTAGTTGTGTCCATGCTACATTAAAGATTCTATGTAGTCATCTGATGTTACTTCCCCCACTGCTTGGATTATTTCTTTTGCTAGCCTATCTATTCCCAGTGGTTTAGGTGATCCTTTCAGAATTTTTGCTACTTCTTCAAACAATATTTCTTGTCTAGGGCTGTTGTAATGGCAGACATATGTGGTTTTTTCATCATACCCTCCTAGGGGGTTGAGGAATTCTTTGAAATGTTCTCTCCATCTTTCTATTACTTCTGATGATTGTATTAATGGACTTCTAATCTTATCATTAATTATTTCTATGCGGTTATAATTCTCTCTTTTCTATTTTTTATTACTTAGTAAAATGTTCTGCAGGCTGTTCTCTCATTGTCTGCTAATAATTTTCTGAAGCATTCCCAGGATTCTTGTTTTATTTTCTTGATTATCCTGTTGGTATCTCTGGATTGTAATCTATAGTTTACATAATCTTCTTTCCCTGATTTTATCCAATATTTATATAACTCTTCTTTTCAACTTTACTGCTTCTTTATCCTCTTCACATCATGTGTTTGGTCACATTCCATCTTTTTCCACTTTTCATTTTTCTGCATAGTTTTTCTGCGATGTTAAGCAAGATAGTTCTGTATTCTTTCCATTCATACTCCACGTTTTCCATCTCTGGTAGCAGTTGATTAAATGCTGCCTCCACATTTTAATTTAGTTGTTCTACTGCTTCTTGTTTAATTCTTTCCTAGTTTTTATTTAGTCTTTTTCTGTTAATACTAAATGTATACTTTCTTGCTGTTAGCTCTACAATCTTATGATCAGTGTTACAAAGTTGGAGATTGCTTTTGCTTCAAGTTTTCTGTATGTTCTTTTAACTCTTGTTAATATGTAATCAATCTGACTTTTAATAGCAATGTCATTCCTATTATGCCATATATAACATTGTAAGTCTCTATGTTCAAAATGTGTATTAATGGGGAGGAAAATGATGTTGGCTGCATAAATCCAGTATCTTTTGCCCATTCTTGTTCCTTTCACTGTTCTTAGCAGCATGTGGGCCAATGAACTGCTTATACTTCTTCCATTAGTACCCACTCTACCATGGAAAACACCCATTAGATACAGTAGATACATTAGAAAAAAAGAAATCATCCTTTTTTTCTTCTGTGTAATTATCATTACATGGGGCATACACCAAGAAGTCCACTCCATTCTTTGCTGTGTCCCCTCATGAATAGATAAATGTATCCTTTATGAACTTTCTTACTACCATGTCCTTTGTGTCTTATATTGACTAGTTCTATTATTTTGATCCCTCTTTTTTCCATTTTTCCCAAGATTTCTTCTTTTTATTTCCCAAGCTGGTTATATCCAGAGTTCCTGTTTTATACTTCGCTGTCCTGTCTCTTGATTCTTTGACATTGCCACAATCATTTCTTATTGGATCAGTCCACTTGTATCTCATTTGGATTTTGTCGGAGTATGTAGCGATCCAGCCAGCACACAAGCAAATAATTCAGCAGGATTCATTATATAGAAGAAATTTCTTTATATACAAGAATATAAAACATGATGCATGTATACAATACCCATGCAGTTCTTGCAACGTGGTAGAGAGAAGAAGTAGCAAGTACTCTCAAACAAAGACCAAAGAACTCTCACAGCACAGAACTGACAGATAAGAATAAATCTCATCAGAGGCGAAATAGATCTTTTCCTGGAACTCTGACATTAGAAAAGAAACCGCAGTTTAAAGTTCTAAAGTAGAAAATATTTATTTCAGTACAAAAACAATAAATTCTCATTAATCACATCTTAGCTATAAAAACAGGTCTTGCTTCTTACAGAAGCTGAAATAGAAGGACGGATCAAAGAAAGGAATGTACACATGCGTACTAGGAACATATTAATCACGTGCTCAGGAATAAACCATTATATTAGATAGGGATGCATCTCCCTGCATATACATGTAACAGTCAATATAAAATCACTGCCTGACACCCCTTCTTTGTCTGTTGGATGGATATGCTTATATCACTCTACACACATTAAATATGTTAAAGATTCATGTCTTGCTGCAG
Organism: Diadophis punctatus similis; assembly: GCA_023053685.1. Lineage (NCBI taxonomy): Eukaryota > Metazoa > Chordata > Lepidosauria > Squamata > Dipsadidae > Diadophis > Diadophis punctatus. The sequence continues at coordinate 5,098,768 of JALIGW010000008.1, read as the reverse complement.
GCAATGGCTTGTTCAGGATGTCAGCTATCTGATATTCTGTTGGCACATATTCTAACTTAATGAAACCTTGTCTTACTAAATCTCTAACATTTTTATAATGAATGTCAATGTGTCTGGACCTGGAACCTGTGAAACGTGTTTCTGAAATGTAAACAACTGATTGATTATCTTCCATCATGGTGATTGGCTTCTTCGGTTTGGTCCAGATATCTGTAACTAAAGAATAGAACCACGTTAACTGATTACTAGCGTCAGAAATACACACATATTCTGCCTCGGTTGAAGAACAGGAAACAAAACTCTGTTTTCTCACGTTCCAATGAACGGGGCATCCATTCAGGTACATTATGAAACCTGATGTGCTTTTTCTTGATTCCTTATCGCTTGCCCAGTCAGCATCTGCATAACAATACAAGTCAGCAAAATCAGAATGTGTAGGTTCTAGCTTTAATTTCATGTGTTGAGTGTATTTTAGGTATCTCAGTAACTTCTTAATACATGACCAGTGGAATTCTGTGGCTTTGCTTACATGTCGTGACAACAAATTGACACTAAGTGCTATGTCTGGTCTAGTCCAACCACTAATGTATAGTAGTGAACCTATTACTGAGCGGTAAAGTGTTTGATCCTTGAACTCAGGACTTTGTTCATCTTTCAGATTACAAAAATCTGTTTGCATAGGAGTGTATGTCGGTGTAGCATCTTGCATGTTGCAATAGTGTAGGAGTTGTTCTATCTTGGCTTGTTGTGAGAGGCTAAACCCCTTCTGTGTCTTTTCAATCTGTACACCTAAATAATCATTGATGTGACCTAGTGATTTCAATGTGAAGAATCTCTTCAGACCTGAAACAAAAATTTCACTCATGTGTTTGTTAGGACCAATGTAAACAATATCATCAACATAAACAAGAACAATTTCATATGCATTCCCAGACCTTTTTGTGAACACGCATTCATCAGTTTCGGACTTAATAAAGCCCATTGAATTTAGTTTGTCTTTGAGACAGTTATACCACATCAAACCTGATTGTTTCAGACCATAAAGACTTTTGTTGAGAATCCACGTGTCCCCTTCTCGGCCACGGAGGTCGTCACGGAATCCGGGGGCGCACTTCAAGTAGATTTCTTCATCTAGGTCTGCATGTAGATAGGCAGTTTCAACATCAAATTGGAAAACTTCTAGTCCAAGAATGGAAGCTGTAGTTAAAGCTATTTTCACACTTTCAGTCCGCACTGTAGGTGAGTAAGTGTTTGTGTAATCTTCAGGATAACTTTGTGCGAAACCTTGTGCTACTAGTCTTGCTTTGTACAATGGTTCACCATCTGGTTTTTGTTTAATTTTGTACACCCATCGTGTGCCAATGACTTTCTTGTTTTTAGGAGATGCTGCAGGTGTAAATACGTTAAGAGTCTGGAGACTGTCCATCTCAACTTGCATGGCGGTGTGCCATTTATCTTGTTCATCTTGTGGAAGATATTTGATTTGAGCATAAGTCTCTGGTGGAAGTGTAACGTTACAGACCAATGGTGGTGGTCTGTTTGTGCAATGCAGTGTGTATTTCTTTGGAGGAATACCTTTTGTAGTTCTCTTGGAACGTCTTGGAGCGGTTGTCCAATCTTCTTTATCTTCCTCATCTCCATGGTTGTCGCTAGCATGAGCGTCCGCGGCAGGTGAAGATGGAATGTTAGATGAATCATCTCTGGGAAAATAAACTCCAGGATCATTAGAATGTATTTTGGACCAATCTGAATCTTCTTCAAAGTTAGCAGAATTAGAAATAGTAATCTCATTGTTAGAGCAGTGGTTCCCAACCTGTGGTACGTGTACCACTAGTGGTACGCGAGGGCCTTCCAGGTGGTACACGAACACTTTCGGGGTCATGAACGATTTTTAGTTAGTTATTTTTTACTTCACAAAAATGTTTACTGCCTAACACAAGATAATCTGGCAACGATTTGCAACTGTTGCCACACACCACACACCTGGTCCCAGCGGCCCGAGAATCCAGTTGCTGGATGCGCGGGGCCAAAAAAGGAACGGTACAATTATGGAAATAAAGTGATATCTGATCGAATTTAGTTTCTCTGGAACCAGGTGGTACGCGGCGACTGTACGGGACCTCCAAGTGGTACTCGATCACAAAAAGGTTGGGAACCACTGTGTTAGAGTCAATGAATTTTCCCCACTTCGAATTGTCATCAATGCCCATATATCTCAGTCTCTTAGCAATTTGGCCACCTTTTCTTCTTAGCGCTAATGGAATGTTCACCATTGCATATGAACCAAAGATGTGTAGATTAGAAAGATCTGGCTGGTAGCCATGCAGCATATAGAAAGGTGTTTGGTCAATCACACTACTCCAAGTGCGATTAACAAGGTAGTTTGCATACTTAACTGCTTCGCCCCAAAATGAATGTTTTAGATTAGCATCTTCTAGGAGGCAGCGCATCATGGTTTGGAGAACCCCTTGTCTCTCTGCCACTCCGTTGTGAGCTGGCGTGAAGGGGCGGATGTTTGGTGTATGATACCGCTTCTGCGCATCCAATCTTGGAAACGTTGTGATATGAACTCGGAACCACGATCACTCTGGATTCTGCGGATCTTCACCCCATGTTGATTGTAGGCCTGGATTGCAAAGTCTTTAAAGATCTGAAAGGTTTCAGATTTTTCTCTCATAGGAAAGACATAACCATATCTAGAATGATTATCAACAATTGTTAAGAAATACTTTTTACCGCCAATAGTTGGGCCATAAGGACCCACAATATCAGTATGAACCAAATCGAAAATGCGTGTTGACTTACGTATAGCATGTTTTGGAACGGCTGCTGCCTTTGATTTTGCCTTTTTGCAAACAGCACAATCCAAATGTACCTTACATCCTTTGAAATTCAAACCTTGGGCAAACAATGGCATTTGTTTAAGGACGTCAAAATTGGGATGTCCCATCCTCCTGTGCCATTTATGTATGCACTTGTAATGTAAGGGTCGGCCTGTGAGAGAATTAACAAAGTTAACATTTGAATTAGGGAACTTAGGTTTGTTTTTAGGAGTCTGTGAGGCAATCACAGGATCTCTCTCTTGGACAGCTCTCTCTGGGCCTGCATTGCCATTAATGGAAGGTATTATACTTGCTTGTTTTTGAGGCTCAGGTTTTGGCCTTAAGTAGAAGACTAAGTAGATGTGTCTGCAACAATCATACTATTCTTAACAATGTAGCTTGCGTTCTTAAAATGATGAATCTGAAAATCTAAAATATTGATTAAATGTGTGTAACTAAGCAAATTAAAAGCTGCAGCAGGAACATAATAAACATCTGGAATCAGTGTATCTAACTCTTCAATGTAAACAGTCCCTTTTCCTTCGACTTTGCAAGGACGTTCAGTGAATGTATAAAGTTCACGAAATTCTGGTTCTGGTGCATGCATTTCTTTGAAAAGGTGCTTTTGGTAAGTAATGCTAATTGAGGCACCTGAGTCCAAAGTCCACAATAAATGTCTATCATATTGCTGACAGGGCTGGACAGCTTGTGTGATGGCAAGAGTGGCATATGGGCCAAATGAGTCGCGCCTTGGACCTGGGCGACGTTGGCTGCCACTTCTGCTTCTGCTGCCTCTGAAGACTGTTCCTCTGGGCAGGGATGCACTTCTCCTGTAGGCTGTGCCTCTGGGTTGGTACTGGTCCCTGTAGTCTGTTCCTCTGGGCTGGACAGGAACTTGAGTGCGTTGCAATTCAATACAATTTCTACTGGTGTGACCTACACGATCACAATATTGGCAACGTAGCAATCTCGGAGTGTATTCCCTCTCTGGGGGTCTTCTAGTTGGAAGACGTGTTGCAGCTAGGGGGCTGCAAGTGAGGTGATGCAAGTGCAATGTCTTCATATTCTGTTAAAATTCTACAAACATTGTCAACAGTTCTTTGAGCAAAAGATACATGATTGATTTGTGTGATGGCCTCTCTCCATGTGTAATTTAAGGAATTGGTAATAATACTGACCATTTGATTATCGTCCATTGGATAGCCACGTTCTGCGAGGTCTTTCCTCATGCGTTTCATCTTTGTTAAATGTGCCCCCATGCTGTCTGTAGGTTTAATTCTAGTTCCATGAAATTGTGACAAAAGCAAGTTAGTAGATTCAGCTGAAACTGGCCGAAAACAACGTTCTAATTGAGCCCATATTTCTTGGGCAGTTGCATTTGGAACAAAGGTTTGCTGCATTTCGATCTCCATCAACATCAGTATACTAGTAGACGCCTTTATATCTAATAATCTGATGGCATCTGACCAAGGGCGCTCAGGTGGGTCAAATACCATGTCGTGCGTGCCCTCACGACGAAGCAAAATAGTCATTTCACTGACCCAGGCTTTATAATTCTGTCCTGATGGCTTTAATTTTGAGTGGCCAGTTAATGGGGCAACTGGTGCCTGGTAAGGTGGAGCAACAGCTTGAATTGGCTGTAAAGGCGGGGCGCCTAATGGGGCCTGCGCAGGTGCGGCCTGAGGAATTGCCTGTGGACCCACTTGGGATTGAAGAGGAGGCGGCAAAGGAGCCTGCACTGGAGCAGGTGGTGGTGCCTGGGCTGGCTGTTGTACAGCAGCTGGTGCAGCAGCAGAGGCCGGCTGCATAGGAGCAGGCGGTGGAGAAATTGGCACTAGCTGGGCCACAGTTGGGGCAGGCGTAGGAGCTTGCATTGGAATAAGTAATTGTCCCATTTGGGGTTGCTGTTGGGCAGTTGAAACAGCAGGGGCTGGAGCAATTCCAGCTTGCGAAGCAGCTTGAGTTTGCTGCATAATTTGTGCAGCCATAGGAACGGGTGGTGCACTTTGTGCCTGTATTGTTTGGACAGGTTGAAGAAATTGTTGTTGGGCTATAGGTGGAGGTGGAACAAACTGTAATCCAGAACCTCCAGGTGGCATAGGTTGTCTTTTGCCAGACATCAGGAGATCTAGCCTTTCCAATAGAGTTTTAAACATGATTTCTGTTTTATCTATATTTTGTCCACTAGATGGCACTGCAACATTACTTTTGGGAAAGTCTCTGTTCATAAAATCTCTGATCAGAACCAGCCCCTATTGACGTATAGTCATATGTCCCTTCCGGCAAATGAAAGGTAACGCCCATTTTGGGGCGGGACTCTAATGTTGGACAGACCGGAAAAGATGACCCAGGAAAAGTTTCTGGAATGTAAGAAGGCTGGCAGACATCTTGTTTTTCATATAGACGTTGGCTTTCTAGTAACTGCTTCCTTGAGTATTTAATTTCTCTGTCTTTACTATCAAGAAGGTCTTTGTGGCGTGCATCAATAAATCTTTCTGTGGCTGATACGGTACTCGAGGGTGCTCCCTCAGAAAAATTTTCAAGTAATTGGGGCTGAAGTGGCTCATAATGAGTAATCTTTGGAATGGCCCCCGTTTGAACAGCCCCCATTTGAGTTGAACTAGCACCCGGGGAAAAGGGAGTGCTTTTGACATCTACTAACCTCCGGAAATCTTGTTCCTGTTGCAAAGCCTCTGCCGCTGTGATTGAGTGCGTGGGCGAAGATGGCGCCGGAGAAGTTTGCAGAGATGCGATAGGGGTCTGTCTCGGAGTAGTGATTAAAAGCGGAGATGAGACAGGCAAATAAGTTGTTTCTTGAGGTTTCTCTGCTTCTTGAATTGGCTGGTCAAGGAGAAATGAAATTTCTTTCTCCGGAGAAGACATTTTAGTAGATTTATGGAGTTTTCACTTCAAAACAGCCAAAAACATTTTTTTTATCTATCTGACTGAGCTAAACGCAATAAAGCTAAGCCACGCACAGGCTCCAAGCTGGCTCACATGGCTCAGACAACAAATTTTGTGTCTCAGTCACCAAACAGTTCCCATTGGCTGACTTGTTGCTATGGCTATTCCAGTTCATAAATTCTTATACACTGACAGATTTGTGTAACTATATTATCCATTGCCGGCTTGCTGGCTCTGTCGCTACTTCACTAGAGTCCCTTTATCCAGGCCATTTTCAGGGTGACCTAGGTGTGGATGTTGCTCTATATTAGCTGTGATCTCATGTAGTGCATCTACGTTAACCCTAAAATTATAATACACTTTTAGGAGTATTTCCAGCTTATTTTGATTCAATTTCAATTTGTTTTCCCTCATCTAGCCAATTATTTCCTATAAGGAAAGCATTCACGGATATCTGCCATTATCTAATGACCTAGACAAAGATACAGGAAGTCCTCACTTAACAACCAGTCACTTAGCAATCAAGTTATAATGGACACTCCCAGAGGTCCTTCCAATGATCCTCCCTGTAGTCACATGATTGTATGTTGGGTGCTTGGCAACCAGCTCACATCCACAGCCATTTTCAGGATTCCATTGTCAAGTGATTGCAATTTTTGTCACTTTTTGCCAGTTTCTGGCATTTATTTCCAGTTCCAGCAAAAACACCCATTAATGGCCACAGAATTTGCTTAATGACTGCTGCAAAAATATCATAACATCAGCAGGTGACCCATTTAACAACAACCACATCATATGACTGTAATTCCAGGTTCAATTAAGGTTGTAAGTTGAGGACTACCTATAAATACATTTTAGTGCCATCAATACGTTAGTAACAGCTTAAAATTTCCTGAAAATCTTTCTTAGTGGTTTCATTTTTTCCCTTTTTTTATGACCCCTGTAATCCCTTAGTTCAGGGCAAAGTCAGAACGACTGAATGGAATTGAGCATTTACTGGTCAGATAGCAATAGCAATAGCACTTTACTTATATACCGCTTCATAGTGCTTTACAGCCCTCTCTAAGCTGTTTACAGAGTTCAGCATATTGCCCCCAACAATCTGGGTCCTCATTTTACCGACCTCGGAAGGATTGAAGGCTGAGTCAACCTTGAGCCTAGTGGGATTTGGACAGCTGAACTGCTGAACTAACAGTCAGCCTGCAGTCACAGCATTTAACCACTGCACCACTTCAGCTCTTCCCGATGCCTGGATGGAGTTTGCAATAGATATTTTCTCTTTGTGCCCTGAGAGAGAAGCATTTGCTGCTACCTAGGATTGAACTCTCAACCTTCCGAATGGGAGGGGAGCATCTTCACCACTGGGCTACAATGCCACTCCATCTTAGTGATTTCATATATGCTAAAATAGACAGAATGGAGACAGAATGGAGACGAGGGATTCCCAGATACCATCCTCAATTTAATCAGACAGTAGCCTTTGAGTGACACAGTCAACATTCCCTGATATAAATGGAATCATTACAAAGCAATGTACCAGTTCTCATATTGTCAAGTGGTCACAAATGTAACCATGATTACTGGTACTGAAGGTTATTGAGATTATTCATTCTCTCTCTCCCTCCCTCCCTCCCTCCCTCTCTCTCTCTCTCTCTCTCTCTCTCTCTCTCTCTCTCTCTCCCTCCCTCCCTCCCTCCCTCTCCCTCTCCCTCTCCCTCCCTCCCTCTCTCTTTCTCATATTTTAAGATGTTCCAACAGCTGTTTTAGGTGTGAAGCATTTTTAACAAATGGATGAAAATCAATAGGGTAGGGGAAAAAATCAGATTGCTGGCCCTTCATGCCCTCATTCAGCTACCTCCATTTATTTATTTGTTAGTTAGTTAGTTAGTTAGTTAGTTAGTTAGTTAGTTAGTTAGTTAGTTAGTTAGTTAGTTAGTTAGTTAGTTAGTTAGTGTTCTTCTATGCCGCCCTACTCCCTGAGGACTCAGGATGGCGTACAACATTTTCTTTGGGATAAGGACTTAGTAATTCCCTCTACCAGTGCTAATATTCCAGAGTTTCATCTGCTTTTTATATCCTAAATGCAAAAAGTGAAATACCACAGGCTCCTGGTTATGTGGCAAGATGTATATGATCAGAGTCCTGCTGTCCTTGGAAAATAGACCAGAAGATGAAAAAATCAAACAGTATTTAAAAAGAAGAAAAGATAAAATGTTATTTTCAATTTTCAGTATTACCAAAGGAAGAAAAAATGATAAATTATAGAGCTGTCGAAATCACAGAAAAATAGATATTTTGAAAAAATATGAAAGAGAGTGGAATGGTATATATAGATCATGAGAGACAGTTTGGTTAGTGGATAAGCTTCAGACTAGAAAACAGGAGACTGTTAGTTCTAGTTCTGCCTTATGCACAAAGCCAGTTGGATAACATTTGGTTAGACGTTTTCTCTCAGTCATAGGAAGAAGGCAATGAAAAATCACTTCTGAAAAACCTTACCGAGAAAACTGGAGGAATTTGTCCAGTCTCCAAGAATTGGATATAACAGAATAGCAGAGTTAGAAGGAACCTTAGAGGTCTTTTAGTCCAACCCCCTGCTCAAGCAGGAGACCCTATACCACTGCAGACAAATAATTCTCTTCTTAAAAACTTCCGCAGATGGAGCAGCCATAAATTCTGGAGGCAAGACATTCCACTGATTAATTTTTCTCACTGATAGAAAATTTCTCCTTAATTCTAGGTTGGATCTCTCTTTAGTAAGTTTAATCCATTACTTCTTGTCCTAACCTCAGGTGCTTTTGAGAATAGGTTGACCCCCTCTTCTCTGTGACAGCCCTTTAAATATTGGAATACTACTATCATGTCACCCCAGTCCTTTCCTTTGTTAGACTAGAAATTCCAGTTCCCGCAATTGTTCATTGTACGCTTTAGCCTCCAGTCTTCCTAATCATCTTTGTTGCTCTTCTCTGCACTTTTTATAGAATCTCAACATCTTTTTTGTATCATGGTGACCAAAACTATCCTGTATTCCAACAGTATGGACTCACCAGTGCAGATAAAATGACACTAAAACCTCACATGATTTGTTACTATCCCCCATTAATGCAGCCTAAAACTGCATTGTGTGTGTGTGTGTTTTTTGGCAACTGCAGCATATTGCTGGCTCATATTTAAGTGGTTGTCCACTAGGTCACTCCTAGACTCCTCTTACAGTTACTGCTGTTGAGCAAGGTACTACCTATTCTATATCTGTGTATTTGGTGGTGATGGTGTTTTGCCTGTTTAAAATTTTACTTTTTTTACTACTGAAAAAAGTGGTGAAGAGCCCAGTGTCTGTCAAGATCCTTCTGGATCTTGAACCTACCTTCTAAAGTGTTGGCTATTCCCATCAGCTTGCTAACATCTGTAAATATGATGAATTCCCCCTCTAGCTCTCATCTAAATTGTTTATGAAGATGTACTGGACTTAAGACAGAATGTTCTGGTACCCCAATTCATGCTTCCTTCCATGTAGATGTAACTCAATGTGTGGTTGGTCATCTAGTTACAATTCCATCTGGTGGTGATGCTGTCTAACCCACATTTTTCTATATTACCAAGTAGTATATTATGGTCTACTTTATGAAGTGCCTTATTGAAATCTTAGTACATTATGTCCACGGCATTTCATTGGTCCACTAACTTAGTTATTTTGTCAAAAAAATGAAGTAAGATTTTCTAGTGTGATCTGTTTTGGAAAGGAACATTTATTTAGTTCATAGAATTCAGTCTGTATTCAGACTAATAATTCATATTAAAGCATCCCTAACAGATGATATCTAGCATCTGTTTGAAGGGAAAAATCAGAAATCAGAAAAATCAAATAAGTAATGTTTGGTTTTGAGAAGGGGAGACTGAGAGGGGACATGATATTTGAATACCCAAAAGATTGTCATAGAGAAAAAATATCTAGTTCTGTTCCCTGTCCAAAGTGCAGGCTACAAAACAATTGATTTGCATTATAGGAGGATACTTTTATTTTCATGTTGGGAAAATCTTTCTAATAGTAAGAAGAGTTTATAGTGGAGCCAGAAGCATTGACTTCCATCATTTAGATTAATCCAAGCAATGGTTAGACAGCCACTGGTGCTTTAAATTGAATTTCCTGCATTGAGCAGAATGTTAGATTTAGTGACCTCACTTTTCAATGGTATGATTCTATTTACCTGGTGACTCTGAGCAAAAATTAAATCAGTTTTTTAATGTTGGATCTGTTTATATACATTAGGATCATCAATAGCAGTTATCATTGTGAAGGATTATTGTGAAATTTTCTCCTAATTTTTCCAAGAACTTTGAGCCAAAACACAACGTTGTTTTCCTAATTGCAAGCAGTTTAATTAAATAAATAGTAATTTATACAATAAGATTTTAGCCAAGTTTGATAACATCTATTTATTTCATTTTATTTAATTTTTGGTGTCTTGTTGAACTAGATATAAAAATCAGTTCTTATAAACTCATTAATTTCAAAACCCAGATCATCCTTTCACAGTATAAAACAGGGGTCCTCAAACTTTTTAAACAGGGAGCCAGTTCATGGTCCCTCAGACTGTTGCGGGGCTGGACCGGCTGGGTGGGTGTGGCTAGGTGATCATGTGACTGGGTGGGTGTGGCCAATTTAGTAGTCCATTTTGCCTGTGTCCTTCCTAAGCTGTACTTGCTCAACCCAAGGCATCTATTTAATAAGACCCCCCTCCCCAAAGGGAAAAAGAGTGCAAACTTTCTTGCCACTTGCCTAACTTCATTACAATAGCAGCTTCAGGTTCCTTAAAATAGGCCATTAAAAAAAGAATAAAGCAAACAGGATTTCCCTCTCCTTGTTTTAGGTGGGTGGGTACGCGCTTCGCCACTGCTTCAGCTGGCCACTGGGTATCCACAGGAGTCTGTTGCTTCTCCAGGTGGCCACCACAGTAACCGTCAGTTTCATCCCCCTTTTTCTCCATTCTGCAGTCTTCCCTGAGTTTAACTTGTCCCGGGGTGGACCAGGTAAGCAGCCGGGGCTCAGGACTCCGGAAAGTGGCTCCAGTTGGAGCGGAGATTTTTGGAGAGTTGGCTTAATGTCAAGGTTCCAAGTAATGCACCCATTGCAAACAGAACTCAGGGGCAAGTTGGTTCTGCGCCACCTGGCTATACACCGAACTTTCTAAGTGCAAATTCCATAAACAAAAAATAGACTATTTGGGCAATCACATCTCCCACTAAGGAGTAGAAATGGATCCGGGGAAGGTTTGGATGGTGCTGGAGTGGGTACCCCACGCACCCGAAAGCTGAATTGCTTGAGGTTCGCAAACTTTTACCACCAATTCATCCCATAGTTCATCCACATAGCTCTGCCCATCACCAATCTACTCAAGACAAAAGGGGAGGGCAAATCCAAGCCCGGGAAACCCTTAAAATGGTCAATGGAATTCCAAGCAGCATTCGAAAAATTCAAAACTCCTGTTCGCAACTGAATCCATGTTGAAACACCCGGATCCGAATGCCCCATTTGTCATCCAGGCGGATGCAGTACGGGCTGTATTACTTCAGAAAAACAACCATGGAGTTATACAATCATGTGCATACACTTCCAAGAAATTGTAAGAGGCGGAGCGGAGATGGGTAGTCGGAGAAGGCATATGCTGTGCAATGGGCACTTCTAACCTAGAGACACTTCCTTGAAGGGAGTAAAACCCTGTTTGAAGTATGGACAGACCACACTTGTATGAAGTATGGACAGACCACACCTGGAAGCCTTAAAGACCCCAAGGAGGCTCTCTCCCCAAACATGTCCGCGAGGCTTAATGCTTCCAACTATTTCAATTTCAAGCTCCGCTATATCTCAGGTGGGAAAAACTTTTTAGCTGATGCCCTTTCAAGTCTGTTCCAGTACAATAAGGTTGAAATTGTTAGACCAGTCATCTCTTCCCAACAGTTGGCAGCCATTACCAGTGCACAAGGGAAGAACAAATCCCAAATGCCAGACGAACTGCTCACAGCTCTGAAGATCATATTAGAAAAAGATGAATGGTTCCAACAGCACCAAGCCTATTGCACCATGCAAGATGGCTTAGCTGGGAGGGCCCAAATTATATGTACCAATGTCATTACTCGAAAACAGCAGGGCATTTTGGCTATATAAAACCCTACACCTAGCTAAGTGCCAATTCTGGTGGCCTTCTTTGAAAAAAGACATTGAACCCTAGTTGCCCCATTTGCTGCTCAGCCAAAAGATGCCCAGGAAAAACTCCAGGCCTCCTTCAGCCAGGCGCTCTGGAAGGAGATCTGTATAGAATGTATAGTGGAGCTACAAGAAAATTCGGGAAATGTGGTCATTTGGGTGATCACGAACATCTTGTCCAAACAGATATACTTTGTGCTCTGACCCAAAATCCCTTTGGTGCACACATCGGCCAAAGTATACATAAAACATGTGTACTGACTCCACAGAGCCCCTGAATGAATCATTTCCAACCATAGAGTCCAATTCACTTTGTAATTTTGGCAGGAGTTTTTAAAATCGCTGGCCACCGCTCAAGGACTTAACTCCTCCCATCATCCACAAACGAAATGGGATGTGTGAACACACGAATGCAGTCTTAGAACAATACCTGAGATGCTACATTAATTATAAAGACAACTGGGCTGACCTCCTATTTGCCAAGGTAGCTTACAATAACACAGTGCATAGTAGCACCAGGTTCATTCCTTTCAAGGTCGCTATGGGGCAGGATATTGTAGCCATACTCGAATTGCCCCAGGAAAAACCACAAACTACATCACTAGTGGAGTGGAGTGGCCGATTTTCCACAAAATGTTAAGAGGAAGCAAGGAAATTTTATTTTTAAAAATGCCGACAAGAAACGAACAAACCTGAAACCCTTTAACGTGGGTTACCAGATTACCTCTCCACCAAGTATTTGCAGTCCAGGCAATTATAGAAAAAATTAGGCCCAAATATATTAGCCCTTTCCAAACTAACAAAATCATCAATTCAATAGCAGTTCAATTGGACCTATCAAAAATGCTTAGGCTGTTCATCCGGTCTTCCACCTATTGAAACCAACAATCATCTCTCCTCTACACCCTCTACACCCTGCAACGAAACCACAACCAACTCCCATCCTAATTGAAGGAGAACATTACTTTGAAGTTTTAAAAATGTGGACTCTCGTAAGCACAGAGGAAAAGTTCAGTATCTAGTAGCATGGAGGGACTTTCCTCCTTCCGAAACAGAATGGGTAGAAACCCAGCATGTTCGAGCCCCTAAACTATTCTGAAAAATCCATGACAAATACCCAGATAAACACCATTGAATTATAACTAGGTTCACTTTCACTCTAGTTCTTTTTCTTTTCTCTCATTCTCTATAAGACTAAGTCTTTTCCAAGGGGGGCAGAATGTCAGGCCTGCCATCTTCAGCTTTGCTTCACTGGCATGCTGCCAGAAATTGCAAGGGAGGGGGGAAGGGAATTTGAGAAGTAAGAATCGGGAACGGGAACGGAGAAACAAGGGAAGGAGACAAGCTGACAAAAATCAGAAGTGTCAAACTGGAATAAGCCAGCCACCAAAAACATACGGCCTGAGAACAGAATATGAAACTATATCGAGAGGCGCCAAACCTCAAAGCAGTTCTCAAAATATCAAACAGGAATACTTCTGGACACTGATGAACTAGTCAATCAGGGAGGGCCAGGGGAAAGGGAAAAGTGCAAATTTTTCACGGGAATACTCAGATCTAGCTTTACTTTTGCTGTAGCCGCTTAACTAGTAAAAGAACCTTTCGCTTCAACAGAATGGAGTTGAGAGTTTCTCTTTCCTAAATGTCTAAGTCAGGACAGGTCTGGCAGTAATACATATACATATATAAAATTAAACTTTACACTAAGTAAAGGTTGAAGTGAAAAATATTATATTTTTTTTGAAAAATTAAAAATGAGAAAAATAAAATAGAAAAAGTATTACAGAAAAATATTCTAATAAGTCCTCTCTTTTCCCCCTTTCTTTCCCTCCATTCCCACCCATAATTGCTAATAGCATACTTTTGTACCGTATTATGTTTTGGGCATCTGTGATGGCTGCTTATTTCTATTTGGATAATTTTAATTATTTTTAAGTAATTTCTCTTTTTCTAAATGTCTTAGGTGCCTTGCTGTATAATATATTGTATAAAAGGGAATAATTCTTGTTTGCAATTAATGAGATTTCTAATGAATTGATATACCGTTAAGTTTTCCATTGCCAGATATTTTTCCAATTTTTAGCGTCTCAATTTTGTATTGATAGCAAGGATTGTCTTCTGTTGTACCAGATTAATTCTTGCTATTGTCAGTATATATTTTAATAAATTGTGATTGTTTTCATCTATGTACATTGAAATCACACCTAATAAAATATTTGTGGTTTTAATTCAGATTATATTTTCAGAATTTTTTGGATGTTTCAGTTGTTTTTCTTCCAGTACTTTTGACTATTTTGTATAACTACTATATGATAAAATGTTCCTTCTTTCTTGTGTCATTTCCAACATTTATTGTGTTATGCGTTGTCATACTTAGCAATCTTTAACAGAGTTGTATACTTTCTGTAAAACATATTCCTCCAATTTTCTCTCAGATTTATTCTGCTCTGGATAAATAGACCAGCAAAGTTTGGTACTTTGTTAAGCAGAATACCATAACAACTTTTAAAAGAAAAATTGAAATTGTATGAAGCCAGAAGCTAGGTGGTCACCAAGAATTGGTATCTATAGTAATGTGACAATTCATCGTTCTGTTTTCAATTAGCATGTTTTTGTAGAAAGCTTACAATTTTTTTAATATTGAAGGAAAATTTCTCGAATATATATATATATTTGAAATTGAGACCAAAACACAATTTTGAAATACTTCAGTATGAGTCAATGTAATTGATAAAGTTAACATTTACTGATTGCCTTAATATATCCATTGTTTTAGAATGTGCAATGAGAATGAAGGATGGAGTAAAACACCCCTTATATAGTATATCCTTTGATTTTTAAAAAAAGTTTCTAAAATATGGTATCTAAAATTATTTTAGTTTAGCTACTATATTAACCTGTGGTTAATACTTTTACTTAGGTTGCTGGTGCTTATTATTTTCATTGTGCTAAGAATTTCTAGCATCTGAATATTTTTGTAACTGACTTAGCAATTAATGTTCTTTTATAAGGAGAACATGTACAAGTTGGGGTTCTAAAGTGGACTCTTTAGATTTTCTCCTGGATATTGCATATATGTGTGTGTTTATGTGTGTGTGTGTGTTATTTAAAATAAAAAGTTACAGAAAATAGGAGAAATTTCCCCAGAAAAATGAACAATTATGTTTTATCTGACACCTAATTTGAATTGGAAATAAAATACAAGTAATAACATTTGTAGAGTTGTTACATACATAGTAACTTGCTAAAACGATTGGTCTACCAGTAGAAGTATTTAAGAGAGGAGAAAGTAACTTCTTTTTAGATTTCTAACCCAATTGCAATTCAAAAAGTATATGAGCCACTGATTCCACATCCTGTCTCTTGAAATGATGTCTTTTCTTGGATCATGTAAGCAGGATCCAATCTTCAAATTCCTCTCCAAGAGAAAGAGCCAACCTGACCTCAAAGTCAGTCTTGCTTGGGAGCTAAAAAATTACATTTTTTTCTGTACATCTTTCTTTTCCTTTTCTGACTCTATCTTTTGTTTTTCAGTCTGTCATTTTGATAAGAGAATTAAATCCAGAAATATGGAAGATTACCTTTTTATTATTTTCATCCCAGTGGAATGCTGGGAAACTATTACAAGAAGGCTCAGGAGTTCATCTGCCTGCCTATCAGCAGGATAACTGCCTGAAAATAAAACTGGACACAAATTTGGTATGATGCAAAAAACAAGCAAACCTTAAAATGGGCCAGATTGGGTTTGAAAATGGGTTAGATTGAGCTAAAGCTGTCAAGATTATTTATTAATCTTATTTATTAAATTTATATGCTGCCCATCTCCCCTACAAGGTAATTCTAGGTGGCTTACAAATTATTGCATTGTTTAAATAAAAATCCTCAGTGCATCCTTATGGGAGAACTGAATAGTAACTCAGAATGCTGCTCAGTGCTATATGTGTGGCTGTGTAACTTGTTTAATATATACATGGACATTGCATTTGTGCCTGATACTTAGAAGAAAGGATGCTGTTAGTTTGAGAAGGTTTTGACAGAATTCTGATTTGAAGGATACAAGGGACCACAAAAATAAAACATGGAGGGTTTGTGTACAGTTTTATGTCAGGTAGGAGTGTATTGCTTTTTTTTTTTTTTTGCTTTTCATCACATCCATGGCCATATAAATGTATGATAAATTAATTAGATTTGAATTATGGATTGCTTTGTGCAAGTCTGAAAGGTAGTTGCTCAAGGCAATATGATTGAAGTAAAACATGCATGAGAAGAAATGGAATGCTTGGCAAATGGTTCCTTATTGAGGTGGGAATAGGTTAAGCATATATGATGTCTCCTTGGTTGTTTTATATATTTATGGATAAATATTTAAGGAATGCCAATAATATCGAGAGTGTGTTAATTGAGATATAAAATGTTATGTCCTTTTATATGTGGATAATGCTGGGATTTTGGTTGAGAATCATAATGTTTTGTAGTGAATGTTAGATAGATTGTGTGATGCAGTTGCAGTGAGAATAAGAACCTGAAAATATAATAAAAGACCAAGATAAATTACATTTTACAGGAAAACGGGGGGCAGGAAAAATTAGATATATAAGTTAGATTTTTTTTTTAAATTAAAGATGGAGTAATTAGGAAATTTTAGGAGAGTTGTGTTGGTAGAAAAGTAGTAAATAGTATGTGCTCTTTTGTGAGGAATGGATGTTTATTGAAAGAAGCAAAAGGACATATAAGAATATGCTTCTGCTTGCTCTATAACATTGAAGTGAGATTGTCTGGACACCTTATATTAGATAAGAAAATCTGCAAAACTGTGTTACAGAGGGTCTCTAGTTAGCAATCAACTCTGTAGCTGTTTTCCTCTGTTTAAAACCTTTAAACCTAGAGCAAGGGTCAGCAACCCGCGGCTCTGGAGCCATATGTGGTTCTTTCATCCCTCTGCTGCGGCTCTCTGTCGCCAGTCAGCTCCATAATTGATAGGGCTTTCGGTTAGGACAAGTAGAGGAAAAAGGACGCCGCACAGGAGGAGACTCTATGGTGGGGGAACCAGATTTCCAGTTGGCAGAGGAAGAAGGACGCCGCGCTAAGATACTCTACAGTGGGGGAACCGGACTTCCGGTTGGCTCCAGAATTGAACTGGGGGCTTCCGGTTAGGACCTTTGTGGCTCTTTGAGTGTTTAAGGTTTCCGACCCCTGACCTAGAGCAAGCCTCTGATCTGAATGTTCTCTGTCAAAAGCAAAAAATACATTATTGTCAAATTCTATTGCATTGAATTGCAATCAGTTTCAATATGGTGAAAACTACTGTGATAGAGGAACAATAATATCTATTGCAGGATCTGTAGTTATCATCAAAAATATGAATTCCCAATATCCTTATGAAATAAAGCAGTGTTTCTCAACCTTGGTGACTTTAAGCTTTGTGGATTTCAACTCCCAGAATTCCCTAGCCAGCTGGGTGGGGAATTCTGGGAGTTGAAGTGTACAGTAAGATAAAGTCACTAAGGTTGAGAAACACTGGTATAAAAAGTAAGGCAGCCATGGCAATTTTTAGATCTATCATTCTGTAGCTTATCCAATTATTACACTCATTCTCTAAGGACCTTCCCAGGCTACAAAAATGTAGCTACACTTATAATACTTTCTCAACAGTAACAATTGTATCAAATGTTGCCATGCAAAGACATATGTGATGATGGAATATTAATTTTAAGAAGGGTCTTGTTAACCAGGGTTATCAGTGCAAACATAGAGATATCTTCATTTATCCTCACATAGGCAATTTTCCTGTATAGTCACTTACACAAATTTACACATGACCATTTAGTGGCTTTGTGACTGTGATTTTCCTGTCTATTTGGAAAACAGTACTCTTTTCTCTACCCATAGACTATATCTTTTGGGAATGATCCTGGGCAGGAAAACTAATAAGGATTTTTGGTAGAATGTAGCAGATGGACCCAGAAGAAAGCTGTCAGTGTTTGTGTAGCAACACATAACTAGTTTTTAGCTTGTCGTGATTCCTGCTTAGATGCTGTGACTTAGATATAATTTCATTTTTGCTTCCTTCAGTGAACACTTCTTTTTTACACAAAAAACTCACAAATTCATTACTCTCTCTTCTACTAGAAATATTCCCTAAGATAGTAGATACTTCTGTGTTGATGCGCAAAGCACATTAGAATATATTCCCCATTGAAGCAATCTCAGGATTTGGGGAGAGCTCACTGTCTACAAAGGGTGTCTCATGGCATTTGGAACTCCACAGAAGGTAGACATATCATATATTTTCTTGATACAGACCCAGATTGAATAGACCGAGGTTTATTGTCCAGCTGCCTCGGGGATCATCTTACAGGCCAATTATACATCTTATGGCCATTATATAACCTCTGGGCGTTTTATTACTATCATCATCATTTACCTTATAGGTAATGTTTTGCTCCCTCCTTCGAACTTGGCAATATATCATCTATTTCCATCTGTTATCCAGTGACTTCTGGCTTGAGGGGAAAGAGATGGTAGGCGGGCTGGAGCTACTGAGGCTAGTCCGATGGAAACTTATTCTTATCAGCAGGCTGGAACGGAGTTTTGCTCACCAGAACTTCTTATCATCTACCATTGTGAGAGAATAGATGGGTCGGCTTTCCTGCCTGCAGACACGTAATCTGACTGCCCCTTCATTGTGGGAGAATGTAGGGGCCCAAACCTCAACCTCCTTGCTTTAGCCTCTTCAACATCTTTTTACATCTTCAACCCCTCGAAATATGACTTTTATGGATCTGGAGCCCCCTCTCCTCACCCCACCATTTATGTGATGGGCTACTCTCCAAGGGAACTGCTTGCACTGCGAGATGCCCCCCCTCGCGGCGATGGCCCCCTGTATTATCAAGGGCCTTCCTCGATGACGGGCTTTGGAGCCCTGAGAGATGGCATGCAACAAAAAGGGGTTTAAGAGGTTTTTTGTTTAAATTAATGTATAAATATGTTTTAAGGGGAATTGGGAATACAACCAAGGGGGATTGGGGGGGAAATCCTCCTAGGCTGGCGCATAGCCCGGCAGGTGGTAACGAGCGAGAGGATGTTGGGCGAGGGATTGGGGAGCAGTCTATGGAAAATGGACATTTGAATGAGGGTTGTGCCATCAGCACGGTGATGGCAAGGGGCAGATATGGAATCGGGAGCAAGAGACCATATCATGTATCGGGGATGCGCACTCGCTGCTTAAAAGCGATTGCGCGTCCCGGTCTCTACAGCTCACCCCGGATACTGGGTGGCTTAGATACTCAGGACCCGAGTCTTCGGCTGATGCTATGCAATGCCAGGTCCATGGTAAATAAAGGCCCCCTCATTCACGATCTTATTGTTGAGGGGGGAATGGACCTGGCGGGTATCACGGAGACCTGGTTGGGGCCGGAGGGAGGTGTCCCTCTGGTGGAGATTTGCCCACCAGGTTTCAGAGCATTCCATCAGCCAAGGGCTCAGGGGAGGGGCGGGGGGTGGCGGTTGTTATTAATGAGGGTCTTGGGCCAAGGGAGACCACTGTGCCACAGATAGCTGGTTGTGAGTCCCTCCTTGTGAAATGGGGCCATGGGGTTCAGAAGGGCTTGCTGCTTACGTATCTGGCTCCCTGCCGCGTAGCAGCTGCCCTGCCTGAGCTACTCGACACGATAGCCACGGTGGCAGTTGACACACCCAGGCTTTTGGTCATGGGAGATTTCAACCTGCCATCCGTTGGTGAAACATCTGAGTTGGCTCGGGAGTTCTTGGCTTCCATGACGGCCATGGACCTAACCCAGTTAGTTCATGGCCCCACACATGAGGGAGGACACACTCTAGACTTGATTTTTGTCTCTGGCCAGTGGTTGAATGGTCTTGATATAGGGGATGTAGTCATTAAACCCTTGTCATGGTCAGATCACTCACTCCTTCACCTAGACCTCCATACCGCTTCCCCACGCCGCAGGGAGGCGGAACCAGTTAGATGGGTCCGCCCCAGGCGCCTGATGGACCCGGACAGGTTCCAGACGGAGCTTGGGCCACTTCCTGATGATCTAGCCCTCAACTCGGCCGAGGACCTGGTTGCCACCTGGGACAGGGCGGCCAGTGGGGCCTTGGACCGAGTTGTGCCTTTGCGGCCTCTGACTCGGCTCCGATCCCGCTCGGCTCCCTGGTTTACTGAGGAGCTGAGGGAGATGAAGCGCCGGAAAAGACGCCTAGAGAGCGGTTGGAGGGCCAGTCTCTCTGAATCTGATCGAACACTGGTAAGGTCGCATATTAAGACCTACCTAGTGGCGATAAAAGCAGAGAAATCGAAGTATTTTTCCGCTCTTATCGCGTCATCAGAGAATCGTCCAACAGCCCTGTTCAGGGTGACCCGTTCCTTACTCCATCAAGAAGCGCGGGAGGATCCCCTGGAAGGCAGGGCTGAGGACTTTGGACGATATCTACATGACAAAATCGCTCAGATTCAGGGGGAACTGGACTCCAACTGGGTGGATACGGACGCGGTGACAGGGAATAGTCTTGAGAACGTTATCTGGGAAGAGTTTGACTCGGTGACCTCTGAGGATGTGGACAAGATTCTGGGGAGGCTCAGTGCAGCCACATGTTTATTGGACCCGTGTCCCTCCTGGTTAGTGCTGGCTACCTGGGAGGTTACACGAGGCTGGCTCCAGGGAATTATTAACGCCTCTTTGGGGGAGGGTTACTTCCCCACGGCTTTGAAAGAAGCGCTGGTGAGGCCTCTCCTCAAGAAGCCCTCCCTGGACCCAGCAATTTTAGCTAACTATCGCCCTGTCTCCAACCTTCGCTTCGTGGCGAAGGTTGTTGAGAGTGTGGTCGCACGACAGTTTCCCCAGTACTTGGAGGAATCATCATACCTAGATCCGTTCCAGTCGGGTTTCAGGGCCGGGCACAGCACGGAAACGGCATTGGTCGCATTGGTTGATGATCTCTGGAGGGCTCGGGACAGGGGTTGTTCCTCTGTCCTGGTCCTATTAGACCTCTCAGCGGCTTTTGATACCATCGACCATGGTATCATGCTGCACCGGCTGGAAGAGTTAGGGATAGGGGGCACCGTTTTTCGTTGGTTCTCCTCCTTTCTCTCCAACCGGTCTCAGTTTGTATTGGCAGGGGGGCAGAGGTCGTCCTCGAGGCCTCTTACATATGGAGTGCCCCAGGGGTCGATTCTCTCGCCCCTTCTGTTCAACATCTATGTGAAGCCGCTGGGTGAGATCATCCGTGGCTTTGGGGTGAAGTACCATCAGTACGCCGATGATACACAGCTGTACATTTCCACCCCAGGCCACCCCAATGATGCCCTTGAAGTGATGTCCCGGTGCCTGGAAGCTGTTCGGATCTGGATGGGGAGAAACCGACTCAGGCTCAACCCTTCCAAGATGGAGTGGCTGTGGTTCCCAGCGTCTCGATATAGTCAGATGATTCCATCTCTGACTATCGGGGGCGAGTCTCTAGCCCCCGCCGAAAGGGCTCGCAATCTGGGTGTCCCCCTGGATCCACAGCTGTCCTTAGAGGACCATCTGACAGCTGTGACCAGGGCGGCCTTTTATCAGGTCTGCCTGATACGCCAGTTGCGGCCCTTTCTGGATCGGGATTCCCTGTGCACAGTCACCCATGCCCTGGTCACGTCGCGTCTGGACTACTGTAATGCTCTCTACATGGGGCTCCCCATGAAGAGCACCCGGAGGCTCCAACTGATCCAGAATGCGGCCGCGTGGGTGGTTTCGGGGGCTAATTGGCGCTCCCATATAACACCCCTCCTGCGCGAGCTGCACTGGCTTCCGGTGTCTACCGGGTGCGCTTCAAGGTGCTTGTTACTACCTTTAAAGCGCTCCATGGCATTGGACCTAGGTATCTCCGAGACCGCCTGCTGCCACAAACTACCTCCCATCTACCAGTGCGCTCCCACAGAGAGGGCCTCCTCGGGGTGCCATCAGCCAAGCAGTGTAGGCTGGTGACGCCCAGGGGGAGGGCCTTCTCTGTGGGAGCACCTACCCTCTGGAATCAGCTCCCTCCAGACTTAAGAACAATTCACGACCTGTCCACCTTCCGCCGTGCCCTCAAGACACATTATTTTTATCAAGCCGGGCTGGCGTGAAAAAGTTTTTGGGGTTTTTAAAATTTTAAGATTTTACTAAATTTTAATTGTATTAAATTATGGCCATATTGAATATTTTATTTTAAATGTATTTTAATGTTTTTTACTTGGCTTAAATGTATTTTAATGTTTTTTACTTGGCTGTTCACCGCCCTGAGTCCCCTGGAGAAGGGCGGTATATAAATTTAATAAATAAATAAATAAATAAATAAATAAATAAATACAAGGACTATATGCCTTTCCTGTTTAGCTTCAAGCCCTTCCTCCAGAATTGCAAGTTATTAATTCTTATAGAAAACAAGAGTGCACATTTGGATTACATAAAAATCCAACTTCAGTTAAGGGCTTATGCAGAGTGAATTTATAAGAGGCAAACTGGTAACTCACAATTGACCCAATAAACTTCAGTCTTTTTCTAATAGATTCCCTTGATCTATTGCTCTATTCCCAGACTTTTTCAGTCAGAAGGAGCATCACTATACTTACCTTAGATATTTACCGTATTTTTCGAAGTATAAGATGCACCTTTTAACCCCCAAAAAGAGGGTGAAAACTTGGGTGCGTCTTATACACCAAATGTAGCCCCAGCCACCCCCACCCTTTGGCCTTTGTCTTCCAGCAATTTACCTGCTTGCAGCAAACAGGGAAGAGCCTGTTAAGCCAAGCAAGTCATTAGCAGCTTCCCGACCCCCAGCTGATTTGCCACGTGCTAAAATGAAACAAACTAGCTGCAAAGAGGCAAATAGCTGGGAGAGACACGCAGGTTTTTATTTTCTGCTGAACTGGATGCAAGGGGGTAAAGGAATAAATATAAATGTCTGTAGAATGTTCAAATTATTAGACTTATTTTTTAAAGACTGCTTTATTATTGTTCTAGACAACAAAATGAAGAAGCTTTTTAAAATAAATGCTTGCTCTGAAGAGGCCCAGTGCTATTGTATCTTCTTTTAAATAATAGAGAATAATGTATACTTCCAGAAATTTTAATTAATTTTAACAGCTCTGTACAAGTATAGTCTGAAATGTAACAGTGTCCTGTTTAGTATTAAGATAAAGCAGCTGAGTTAAATCCTGACTTACCTTGGAGTAGATCTATTTAAATAATTGGGAGGAGTTAGTGTGACTACATTTAAGAAAACTTTCTGGCATAATGTACATTTCTCCAATTCTTTGCTATTTCTATGGGTCAGGCACACATGCACAGAAATACATAGCAAATAGTGTATATCATCTGTGTTGTTTGCTGTTTGGCAAATTGCTGGGAGGCAGAGGCCTTTTTTTCCTTGTTTTCCTCCCCCAAAACTAAGGTGAGTCTTATACTCCGGTGCATCTTATACTCCGAAAAATACGGTAAATGTTAGAGCTTGAACTTAAGTTTGAGTGTAGCTTGGGCAAGGAAATAATTATTCAGCCTTTTGGCTTTGGAGTGTGTTTCCACCATTTGGATATATGAATTTATTTGAGCAGCTTTTGTTGGAGCAGATAGAAAGAAGAGAAGGAAAGAAAGGAAAGAGAAAGAAAGAAAAGAAGAAAGAAAACTACTTGTTTGTTTTCTTCAGTTTTGGCATTAATGCAAGGTCAGTACTATGTCTTTAGACTGCTCTGCTGTCTACAAGGACACATCAAGGGAGCCTCAAACCTGAAATTACTTGTAGTCCATAGGATTCCTTCTTGAGAAGTCAGTTGGGCTTGATCTTCTTTTGGCCACTTCATTTATTTTAAGATATCCTGGAACATAATTTGCTGTAAGACCATTCAATTATAATTGTCTTAATTTAGCCCAGTCACATTCAACAGGACCTGCAAACAGATTTTCTTAAAAATTGCAACCCACAAATAGATCACCTATAACAGTTGCAGGAAACTGCCATTTTTAGATGTATTCAGTATCTATTCAGCACTATGACTCAGTGCTCTAGAGCAGTTATTTTTAACCAGGTGATTGTAAGATATTTCAAGGAGCCACAGATAAAAACATATAATAGGGAGCTACATGCTGAGGGTACCATAGAAAAGTGACAATAGATAATCCCTGACTTACAACCACAATTAGGACTCTAATCTTAGTCATTGATTGAAGCAATTATTAAGAGAGTTGCCTACGTGGACTGCATTACTCAACAACCACAATACTGGTACTCCCAGTTGCTGTTGTTAAGTAATCTCTTGGATCATTAAGCAAAAAGAACGAAAAATTCAGTTCCCCATTCTGTGCTGAAGGGAACTGCTCTGGCAGTATCTGCCCCTATCTGGTCCCTTAGGAAAGAAAGGCCATCGACTCCATTTGGTAAAAGCAAAGGTTTTTTTTTTACTAAAGGTGTTAGTTGCAGTAAAGTCAAGCCAGCTCTAAATTCACCAGAGTTCTCAAGATACAAAAACGGTTCACACACAACCCATTCCTCCCCCTCCCCCCGTGACCAGTCTGTTTCCAACCAACCAGAGCTCCCAAAGTTGTTTTGAGAAAGGTGAGATGTTTGGAGGTAATCCGTATATTTCTCAGGGTTGCTTCCAGATGTGGGAAGGAACCCACTCTAGCACTGCCCGCACCTTTTTGGGTCCATCTCTTTCCCTCATGGGAAATGCAGTAGCCCAGATAGTCAATTTTACTCTGGTAGAATTTGCATTTGGACAGCTTGGCATATAGCTTGGCCACTCAAAGCTCTGACTAGTTTCACAATGAGATATTTGGAGGTAATCCGCATATTTCTGTGAGGCAACAAGCTGAATCAGGCAGAGCTGACAGGTGGGATACAGGGATGGAACTGAGATCTTTAGTATCTGTTTTACCTTTAGCCAACCTGCCAAAGGAGTTTATCTCTTCTCCATGTGTGAAGAAGTGCTGGAATAGATCTCTTATCTTCCGGATCTGACCTAGTGTTGTGGCCCGTCAGCTGCCAGCAGAGCTGGCGGCAGACTCGGATGATAAGGAGGTTGGGGAAGAACTTGGGCCAGTTCTGGAGTCTGGGGAAGGCTCTGATGAATGCTCAGCATCAGACTCAGAGATAGAGCCAGGGCCGTCCAGCATTTCCCAGCCACCGGAGAGGCAGCTGCCTTTGGAGTAGGAAATGAGTGAGAAGGAGGAACTGCTGGGGCCTGTTTCAGATGCGCGTATGCGCAGAGCAGATAGGTGAACAACGGAGGACAAGGAATCAACTCAGGAAGCAAAGCGAACATGGACATTGAATGCCCCCTCCCTGGCTGGGGAATAAATAGGAGGAAAGGGGAGTGGTGGTCATCGCAGACAACCGTTCACATTTCTGGAGATTTTGCTCATTGTGTTTCGTGCAACAAAGACTGGCTTGCCAGAACTGAGGTTTGTCTATTTGAACTGACTTAATTTGCAACCTTTTGGCTGGGAGCTCACCGCCTTGCAATTATCGTTAAAAGCTGATAAGGCCTATTGCTTCAGTTAACACCTTGCAGGACTCTTGCCTGGACTTTGTGGGTGAATGCATTTTATTCACAAGGTGTAAATAAAGACGGGGTTTTCTTTGCGAGGAGTCTGTTTCTTGCTTCTGCAAAGGCTGGTTCAGAACACCTTGGTTTCTGCAATCCTTCAGAGAAATTCCCCTCTTCTCCATGCTAGTGGAGACAGCATCCAGGAATGGGTTAACTCCGTCTGTTATCCAGTAGGACTGAGTCTGCAAAGTAGATGACACGCCTGTTCCCCCTGTGACTTCCGCTTTTTAGACTCAGTCTTATCTTAGACAAGACATGTTTTCAGAGCTCCTATTCCTAGATTCTTCTTCAAAAGCAAATCTTTAAATCGTGATCCTTTTAACCACTGTGTGATTGGATTCATCTTTCCGGCGTGAAGGGCTCGCCTGATCCCGCCGAGGGCCACTTTGGCAGCGGTTAGGCTGCTGGCTGGCAGTCCTAACAGGGCAGCGTTCACGAGAGGCTTCTCTGACATGCTGACCCTTGGGTCGCTTTTCTCTGCCCGTAGCCTGATAGTTCGAGCTGCCGACTGGCAGCACAGGCTGTAGCGCACATGAGCTTCGCTCTGCAGCGCTTAGGGTGCTAACAGAAAGAGGCGGAGGACTAGCGCACAGGAAAGCCACGCCACCATTGCTGGGGGTGAGTTTGCTCCATCCCGCTCAGCTACAGCCCAGATCAGAGCCGGTTCACTACTCCCGGGGCTCCGGGAGCCGGCATTAGCCTCTGCCTGTACTCCTGGCACGCTGATTTTCGTTAAAGCTTAGCGCACGAGCCTAGCTCCGCAGCTACAAGCCGGAAGGAGAAGGAGGCGCCATTTTGGCTGGCAGAGTCATGATGCCATTTTATTTCTCCCTCATGAGCGATTCCTGTCCCAGGTGGCCCATTGAACCCAGGGCAAATTAACAGGATCTCCTGAATTTCGGATTGCATCTGTAGCCTCTGGCCTAAAGCTAATTAACACTTGCCTTTTACAGGCAATTTTAAGCAGTCCCTTTAGGGGACTACGTGGATGTGATTCAAAATGGCGGACGCCACTATTGGCGAGGCAGCCAACATAGAGGGAAGCCCAGCTCCATCCTCTTCAAGCAGGAGCAAGGCTGGCACTTCCACCAGGGCCTCCAAAAGGAAAGCTGCCTCAGCGGGATCTCGCTCCAGCAGATCCCATAGATCCTCCAAGAGGGTGGATAAGCAGGCCCAGCAAAGGCACAAGACCATTGAAAAGATTATAGCCAAGGCCCAAAAGACTTCAGCCAAGAAGTCTAGTGGCCATCAAAGGGATCAGCCTTCTGGCTCTCTTTCCCCTCCTCCCCTCCAAGGGGAACATGATCAGATCCCTGGTACCTCACAAACATCTGCATGGTGCATGATCACCAGTTGGAACAATCACTGGTTTTGCCCGGCAACAGTGAGAGGTTATTAGGCTCCGCGCCAACCTCTAGGGGACCGGTACCCTCTGGGGCCCAATCCCATACTCCCAGGCCTTTTAGGGCTGAGGCGACATTTACTTCTACTGCTGCAGGCCTTCGCTTTGATGAGCAATTTGAGCCTTTAGTCCAGGCCAGCATGGGGGCTTGGCTCTCATGCAGGGTATTGCAGCAGTATTGCAGCAGAGGGCATACTTGGGACCAGAGTCCAGGAACACCACCAAGAGGTTCCAGCCTTAGAGCATTCTCTTTTTCATCGTTGCATAGGTTGCACAACTCTTTACATAGCTCTCAATGTCCTTTTTCATCACTGGCCACCAAAACTGTCTCCTAGCCAGGTGCAAGGTGCCCAACCTGTCTGACGTCATGGCTCTGTCATAGGATCTGCATCCTCAGACTGTTAGGAACATATAGTTTAGTCCCCTTCCTAGCTAGCCTGTCCCTGATGGTCAATGGGTGCTCCTTGAGCCAGGGGTCGCTTTGTAACTTGGTTTTGAGTTTCTGGGTCAGTTCCTCCGCTGGTGTGATGTGTCGCACGGATCGTCGCACGGTCACCTGGGGTAGGGGAATAATTGCATTGACCACCTCCTCCTGACTGCTCTTGTACTGGGGCATTCTCAAGAGGGCGTCAGCCAGGAAGTTTTTTTTAGGGTGAAGTTAAATTGGTTGAAATACTGCACCCACCAAACTTGCTTTGGTGAGAGTTTTCGAGGAGTCTTAAAGGCCTCCAAATTTTTATGGTCAGTACACACTTCAAACGGTACATTACTCCCTTTTAGGATGTGGCACCAGGTCAATAGTACCCACTGGACTGCAAAAGTCTCCTTTTCCCATATAGCCCAGTGCCTCTCTGTGTCAGTGAGTTTTCGGGAGGTGTAGGTGCATGGTTGCAGGTTCCCCTCCTCATTCCTCTGGAGGAGGACAGCTCTTATGGCTACATCGCTGGCGTCGGCCTGGACCGAAAAGGGCTTCAGAACTGGTTTCTTTGCAAATAGCCTCTTTAGAGTTTCGAATTCCTGTTAGCATTCCATCGTCCATTGGAGCAGCTGGCTCGGCCCTGTTTTCAGCAGTTCTGTGATTGGCAAGGCTATTCTCACAAAGGATGGGATGAATTGCCTATAGAAGTTAGCAAACCCCAAGAAGCTTTGTAACTGTTTTTGGGTTCGAGGGGCTGACATTCTAAGGTGGCTTTCACTTTCCCTGGGTCCATTTCCACTCCTTTGCTCAATACTCGATAGTCCAGATAGTCCAGCCAGGTGTGGTGGAACTTGCAATTGGACAGCTTAGCATATAGGTTTGCTTCCAGAAGCTTCTTGAGGACTCGGTGGGCTAGTTTGATGTGCTCTTCCATTGTCTCGGTGAAGATGGGAATGTCGTCCAGGTAAACTACGACCCCCTTATACTACGACCCCCTTATACAAATGCTCATGCAGTACCTCATTGATCAGCTGCCGGGGGCCCTTGTAGTCCAAACGGCATCACTTTGAACTGAAAGCTTCCCAGCGGGCTGTTAAATGCCGTCTTCCATTCGTCTCCCTCTCTGATTCTGATGCAACACTATGCTTCCCTCAAATCTAACTTGGTAAATATCTTTTCCTTGGCTAGATGAGCCAGGATGTCCTTCATGAGGAGGAGAGGGTACATGTTCCCCACGCATACCCCATTGATCCCCCTAAAGTCT
The DNA here is from genome assembly GCA_023053685.1 of Diadophis punctatus similis. Classification (NCBI taxonomy): domain Eukaryota; kingdom Metazoa; phylum Chordata; class Lepidosauria; order Squamata; family Dipsadidae; genus Diadophis; species Diadophis punctatus. Next base: position 5,070,177 of record JALIGW010000008.1, on the reverse strand, counting down.
ATGCATAATTCCATCTTCTCCTTAAACAGGACTGGGGCTGCCATGTGGGATTTAGCCAGCTGGATGAAGCCCCTGGCTAGGTTCTTGTCGATGTACTCCCTCAACTCTTCATCTCCTTGGGGGTCATAGAGTACATCTTGGGCTTGAGTAGTTTTGCCCTGGCAGGATCTCAATCGCGTGGTCTGTGGTGAGGGGATAGCACGTTGCACTCCTCTTCCCCGAACACCTTTGCCAGGTCCTGGTATTCCCTGGGGATAGTTTGGGTCTCCGTCGGCTGATTGGACCCAGCCCTTGAATGTTCAGGGGCCTTGGCTCCCATCCTCTATGGAGAGGCTTGCACGACTTGGTTGTGTGCGGGGAGGGAAGGGGCCTCTTCCCAACCTCAGTTTCCTGTTTCTCCCTTCCCACCATATCATTGGGCCCCACTTGTTCAGCAAGGCTAGTCCCAGGAATCACAGATTCTGTAATTTTTGGGATGATCATGAACCGGATCATCTCCCAGTGCTGACCCATCTCCAGCTTCACGGGCTCGGTCAAATGGGTTACTGGGGCGCCACCTATTCGTGAGCCATCGATTTGTTCAATCCTCATGCCCCTGGATAGCCTCCTCACCCGGATTCCCAGCCTCAGCACTTTGGGTAGGCTTATTAAACATCGGGTGCAGCCTGAGTCTATTAGGGCCTCAAACTCCCCCCGAGCTCCCAATTTGGGTGCTACAATTCTCACTGGCCGTTCCCTCTGCTTTAATTCCTATATCTCCCCCTCCGCCTGTTGGGCTTTTGCCTCGTCTTCGAATCTCACCCTCAGCTCCCCTAGGAACCTTCTAGCCTCTCTCAGCTCAGGATTGTCCTTATTGTGGAGGATAGCCACCCATTCTGCTTGAGCTTGGCAGTTATTGTGCTCACCATCGATCTCTGGGTCGGGTAGGTAGTAGTGATTTAGGTGTGGGCTTTTCCCTCCTGCCATCAGTCGAAACTTTGGGCTGGCGAGGCAGAATCTGACAGGGAGACTCGGGGTCCATCATCCCAGAAGCAGCTGGGCAGCTTGGTGGATCGCTTCCTCCAGCTGGTACAGAGGTTCCACACCCCGGATGCCCATGCGGTCAAACCGCTCCCTCAGCTGCTCTACCGAAGAGCTCTGAAGCGCGATCAAGTATTTCCACTCTCTCGGTTCATCCCAGTCTACCGCTCTCTTTTCCCTCCACTGCATGGGTTGGGCCACCATGTACATGGGCACCGCCAGAGGGAGCTTGATTTGTGCTGCTCCGGGGGCTCTCCTCAACCAGAATTCGTCTGTTGCGAGGTAGGGGCTTTTCCAATCGCTGCTTCTTCCTACACTTCTGTCGGTTTGGGCTTCCTCGCTTGCTTGGGCTCCCGCTTGCATCATCACCAGTTCCTCCAGTGGCCTCCTTCCCCTTTTTCTCAGCCATCTCTTCCTAAGAATTTCCCTTCCCCCCGAAGTGACCGGGCAGAAGGCCGGGGCTCAGGAGTCCTAGGGTTTTGGAGTGTTTAAGGAGTGTTGGTTTAATGTCATGTTTCCGAATAATGCTCCCAATCAATTCAAGACTCTGAGGCCTTGGCTTCCTCAAAAATCTGGTTTATGGAGTACATCATATCGGCACGGTCAAAGGTGAAACCAACACTGACTAATTCCTGCATTTTTGATACAATTAAAGAATAGATATTGGCCATCCTCCTTGTGTCAAGGTCATGTCAGCCAACCAAGCAGGTGATGAACTTCTCAGCAATCCCACCTGCCGTTGCTAGGATATGTTGATCTCAGGAGCCTTATCGTTGTTATGTCTGGCACATTGGAGGAAAATATTCTACATTCCATAACCCCCCCCCCTCCCAGGGGTGAAATTCGACTGGTTCGGACTGGATCGCGGGTACTGGTAGCGGCGATTTGAAGTGGTTCGCCGAACTGGTAAAAACCACCCCTGTTTGGCCCCGCCCACTCGCTGCTCACCCCCTCCGCTCTGTGTGTATGCCCGAGAAGGAGGAGAAGACCTGGCCGAACTTTTCTTCCTTCCTTCGCAACGGAAGGGAAGGAAGCCTGCTTGGAAGGAAGCCGCAGCAGCCTGCCTGTCCCTTTAAGGTACTTTGACCCCCGGGAGGGAGGGCGCCAGGGGGGGGACCATAAAGGGAGCAGCAGCAGCAGCTCTGCTGTGAAGGGAAGGAGAAAAGTTCGGCTTCTCTCTGCCACAGCATTTAATGTGGCTGCTTCTGTCTTCCTTCTCGGGCTCATACACACAGAGCAAACATGAGAAGAAGACGAGAAGTAGCCAGGTTGAATGCTAGAAGACTTGGCCGAACTTTTTGTGGGCGTGGCTTGATGGAGTGTTGCCGCCCCACCTTGCCGTGAGTGATGTCAAGTTGGCCACGCCCACTCAGTCACATGACACCCCCCACCAAGCCACGCCCAAAGAACCAGTAGGGGAAAAATTTGAATGTCACCCCTGTCCCCTCCCCAATAAGCATGGCAATTAAGAAACGAAGCAAGAAAAATTATGGCTTTAGAGTCATTTTGAGAATTGACAGGCTATCTTGTTGACATTTGAAAAAACAGCAGTTACTGTCCCTTATCTGTATTTGGTAATGGCGCCTTGAGGGGCCACAGGGGAAAAATAAGATCAGAAGATGGTCACAGGAGAAAATAATGGTTGGGAAACACTGCTCTAAAGGAGTTCTTTAGCCAACAAATTTTATCAACATGCCTTGTAAAATAAATAAAACCTTTAACCCTTTTTCTTAATACCTTATCTGTAATTTTATAAGAGGAAGACTGGAGCAAACTTTCGTGGGGTTGTCTCAAAATCCTCTTGATGTATCAGGAGGAAATCCAAGTAGCATATTTTGTGTGTGCTACTTTAGAACACAAGGCTAGCACTGATGATTTGTTTGGGTAATGAAACATCTGTAAGAAAACAACCAAGCTCAGAGAACACCAAGGACCCCTCAAAAGGCTTCTCTTTCTATAATTGGCAAAAAGATTATTATTATATTGGTATTCAAATCAATGCCTGGAGGTATGTTTTGAGAGCATTTTATTAACCATTATTTTGTTTACAGTTCAAGCAAACAATTAAAAAATAGGAATGACTTAGTTTTGAAGTGACCATGAAGAAAAAGTATGCACTGTACAAAAAATAATTGAGGTTTTAATAGACTCATTGTTTGTAAATAAGTGAAGTTAAAGGCACAAAATGTAATTACTTCTGCATTATCTTTCTTAAAAGATGGGAAATATAATTTTGATTCCTTCTAAATTGTATATAAATGTAAAGAAATGCAAACTATATAACACTTGAGTGTACATGTTTTCAAATACTTTGTAATTGTTTTTCAGCTGACATAGCTCAAAGATATAGGATAAGTAAATACCCAACCTTGAAGTTGTTCCGGAATGGAATGATGATGAAGAGAGAGTATCGAGGTCAGAGATCAGTGACAGCAATAGCAGATTATATCCGGCAGCAGAAAAGCAATCCAATTAGAGAAGTACTAAGCTTGGAGGAAATTAACTCTCTTGATGTGAGTTTGTATTTATATAAGTATATGTTGATTGCCATATATAAATTGGAAAATCCATGTTAGCTACTTAGCAAGTTACACTAATTTTCTCATTTAGTGAAGACTGTTTAGAAGTCTTATAACCACTATTATAATATTTTTAAATATTTTAAACTTTTAAAATATTTTTAAAATTAATGTTAATTTTAATATCTTCCTTGGTAGCATTGCAAATATTGTAGGATAATTTTGGTTATGTGATCTACATTGCCATGAAAGCAAACTTATTATTAGTCATACAGTGGGGGAAAAAGTATTTAGTCAGCCACCAATTGTGCAAGTTCTCCCACTTAAAAAGACGAGAGAGGCCTGTAATTGACATCATAGATAGACCTCAACTATGAGAGACAAAATGAGAAAACAAATCCAGACAATCACATTGTCTGATTTGGAAAGAATGTATTTGCAAATTATGGTGGAAAATAAGTATTTGGTCAATATCAAAAGTTCATCTCAATACTTTGTTATATATCCTCTTTTGGCAATGACAGAGGTCAAATGTTTTCTGTAAGTCTTCACAAGGTTGGCACACACTGTTGCTGGTATGTTGGCCCATTCCTCCATGCAGATCTCCTCTAGAGCAGTGATGTTTTGGGGCTGTCGCTGGGCAACATGGACTTTCAACTCCCTCCAAAGGTTTTCTATGGGGTTGAGATCTGGAGACTGACTAGGCCACTCCAGGACCTTGAAATGCTTCTTACGAAGCCACTCCTTCGTTGCCCGGGCGGTGTGTTTGGGATCATTGTCATGATGAAAGACCCAGCCACGTTTCATCTTCAATGCCCTTGCTGATGGAAGGAGGTTTGCACTCAAAATCTCACGATACATGGCCCCATTCATTCTTTCCTGTACACAGATCAGTCATCCTGGTCCCTTTGCAGAGAAACAGCCCCAAAGCATGATGTTGCCACCCCCATGCTTCACAGTAGGTATGGTGTTCTTTGGATGCAACTCAGCATTCTCTCTCCTCCAAACACGATGAATTGTGTTTCTACCAAACAGTTCTACTGTGGTTTCATCTGACCATATGACATTCTCCCAATCCTCTTCTGGATCATCCAAATGCTCTCTAGCAAACTTCAGACGGGCCCGGACATGTACTGGCTTAAGCAGGGGGACACGTCTGGCACTGCAGGATCTGAGTCCCTGGCCGCGTAGTGTGTTACTGATGGTAGTCTTTGTTACATTGGTTCCAGCTCTCTGCAGGTTATTCACTAGGTCCCCCCGTGTGGTTCTGGGATTTTTGCTCACCGTTCTTGTGATCATTTTGACCCCATGGGGTGAGATCTTGCGTGGAGCCCCAGATCGAGGGACATTATCAGTGGTCTTGTATGTCTTCCATTTTCTAATTATTGCTCCCACAGTTGATTTCTTCACACCAAGCTGCTTGCCTATTGCAGATTCAGTCTTCCCAGCCTGGTGCAGGTCTACAATTTTGTTTCTGGTGTCCTTCGACAGCTCTTTGGTCTTCACCATAGTGGAGTTTGGAGTGTGACTGTTTGAGGTTGTGGACAGGTGTATTTTATACTGATAACAAGTTCAAACAGGTGCCATTAATATAGGTAATGAGTGGAGGACAGAGGAGTCTCTTAAAGAAGAAGTTACAGGTCTGTGAGAGCCAGAAATCTTGCTTGTTTGTAGGTGACCAAATACTTATTTTCCACCATAATTTGCAAATAAATTCTTTCCAAATCAGACAATGTGATTGTCTGGATTTGTTTTCTCATTTTGTCTCTCATAGTTGAGGTCTATCTATGATGTCAATTACAGGCCTCTCTCGTCTTTTTAAGTGGGAGAACTTGCACAATTGGTGGCTGACTAAATACTTTTTTGCCCCACTGTATAATTTGTAGTGCTCAATTGTCCATGTCATGGATGTCGTGGATGTGGACAGCCACTATCCAAAGTGGAGAAGGGACTGGATTAAGACAGAAATGAGCCAGATTTAAGTCTACCATCAGTGATCAAAGATAACCTTGAGTAAATCACTCCCTGTCTATCCAATTTACCTCCTCTCCCATGGGGAGAAAATGAAAGGAGTATTAAATATGCCTTATAAACAGTCAGTATAATCTATCATGGGCTCCTGTAAATGAGAACAAATATGCAGAGAATCTTGAAGTTTATGTGTGTTTCAAGCCCAAGAATATATTTGCATAGACATTTATCTACTGTTGTATAAATTCTGTAGTCACTCTTTTTCTTCATAAATGGAAATAGGTGATATCATCTACACAGGCACATGTAAAACATTATTTCGATGAAAATATAGTTCTTAATCAAAATGGATATAATAACTATTATTAATAAGATTAATACCTTCAAGATTGTCTGCACATGTTTTTCTTCGTTGCAAGGGTGTACTTGAGATCTTGGACTATGATTTTATTCTAATATTACATTTGATTCTAATAGACATCATGTTTGTTTAAAGAACTATAGAATTTATGAAAATATTAATTTCTTTAAAGGGTGAGTTAGAATGTTATTATGTTTTATGTTTTATGTGTTACAGCGCAATAAAAGAAACATTATTGGCTATTTTGAACAAAAAGACACTGATAATTACAGGAACTTTGAGAGAGTAGCAAATGTTTTGCATGATGACTGTGTCTTCCTAGCTGCATTTGGGTAAGATTTTTAAATGTAAGAAGTAATTGCAATAGGTTAAATAACATTGTATTAGTTATTGAAAATATAACTTTTATCCTTATGAATTAACACATGATTCCAAAAGGTTTTACATTTGCATCCTTTCTTTAACAATGCTATGAAAGCTATTTAAAAAAATATATTTTTCAAATTTGGTCTTGAAACTACACTCTCCATAAAACAGCAGCCCTATTACTGTTATTTGTATCTTCCTTACACACATTCAACCTTGGAAAATCAGCCTAGGGGGCAGAGAATTACAGAAATTGAGAAGCTCCTATGTTTGTAGTAGCACAGTGGTTAGAATGTAGCACTCAGGCTAACTCACAGGAGTTTGATTTTGACCAGCTCAAGGTTGACTCAGCCTTCCATCCTTCCGAGGACGGTAAAATGAAGACCCATATTGTTGGGGGCAATATGGTGACTCTGTAAACCTCTTAGAGCTGGCTGTAAAGCACTGTGAAGCAGTATATAAGACTATATGCCATTGCTATGTTTTCAGATAGGAAACCAGATTTTTAAACTATTTGCTGGTTTGTTCACTGCAGCTACCGTGTTTCCCCAAAAATACGACCTATTCAAAAAGTAAGGCCTAGCCCAATTTTTTGGGGGTGGGAGTAATATACACCCTACCCCAAAAATAAGCCCTAGTGAAGGGAGTGGACATGGCCAGCACAGGAGGCAGCCCTTCCCTTCCCCGGTCATCTCATGGCTGCTTAGCCCCTTAACCGCAGCCCACGGATCAGCTGATCCAGCGAGGGCTGGGAGTTCTGTCTCTCTGGGTGCCTGGAGATACTTCCAGGGCACTCTTGCTAGCCCCAGTCCTGCCCACGGCACCAGGCAACCTTGCAGCCGAGGGCCCCTCTGTTCCCTAGCTCACCTTGTGGCTATGGAGCAGGTGGCGACCACGGTTTGAAAGGGTTTCCTCTGCACCATTTCTCTTCTCTGCTCTGCCCGCCCACCACACCTGGGCCTGCCGGGCACTATCTGCCCCAAATCAAGCGGCAGGGAGGCTTTGGGACAGCGCCCTTCTAGCGCCCACCGCAAAGGCGAAGCTGAAGCAGGCAGGGGTCGCATGGGGCTCCTTCAATGGCCTCCCACCACCGCCCCACTCGGGGGCGGCCCATACACGAGGTGTGAGTATGGGTTGAGTTTGGCATTTCACTTTCCTGCCTTTTGCGAACTTTTGGCTGCACACAATGAAAGCAGCAGAAGCAGTACTGTAGAAGTCTTTCTTTCTCTGCTCCAAACTCCACCAGAAATGAGTCTTTATGAGACTCGTTGCTGCGCCGCCACCTCTTGGAGCAGGACTCTGCAAGTCTTGTTGTGCCGTTGCATGCATGAACGGCAGCACCGCCACAAGCTTCATCATACTGGCACAGCTGGCATCCTGCCCCTTGTTAGCCACCAGCCCCCTTTATCAAGGGGTGGGGCAGGGGTGAAGCGAGACGCGTGGAGCAAGATGGGGCTCCTCTTGCCGTCTCTTCTCCCCCTTAGTTCAATCAATCAATTCTAACTTCTTGTGAGAAGTTTTTTTTTTACGGTAGTCCCACAAACTCGTCTCCCTGCACACAATGGCGAGAAACGCGATGGAGCTGGAAATCAAGGACCGGTAGGCAAAGAAAGACTTGGAGAAAGCAAGGGCACCTGGGTGGGGGGTGGGTGGGGCAAGCTTTTCTGCCCAGAAAATTTTCGTTTTTGGCGGCTGATGCTGAAAGGCAGAGAAAGAGCTACTGGGAAGAAGCCAGTCGGCCCAGGAGTTGGGAATACCCTTTTCCCTTGCCCCATCCCTTCCCACCTGCCACCCCCCTCGATAAAGGGGGTGGGTGGCTAAGCGAGGGGCAGGAAGCCCTGCCATGCCCGGCGAGGGGGTGGAGAAGAGACGGCAAGAGGAGCCCCGTCTCGCTCCACGCGCCCCAATGAAAGGCAACAGCAGCCTGGGTGCTTCCCTTCCCCGCCCTCTCTGGCCCTGGAAGCCAACTGACAGTCACACACTCAGTCGCTCATTCATCTCCCCCTCTCTACCCCCCCTCGCCGGCTGAGATCAACAGGCCAGATGCGGTGAGCTGAACGTGCCACCGCTGTCCGGGAGAAGAAGAACGTGAGAAATGGGCTCTCTCGCAGCGCCTCCTCTCCCTCTTTTCCTCCTGGGCGGCGGCAGTGTGTCTGGCTCATTGAATCTGGCCTGCTGATCTTGGCCAGCAGCGGCTCTGACCCGATCCTGGCCGGCAGTGCTGCGGGCAAGAACCGGCCATGCCGATCCCACTTCATGGCTGCACAGACAGCCCACACCGGCCACTGCTTCGAACTCATGCGCCGGTCCCCCAGTCCCAGGTCGACAGGGCTAGGGCTGGCAAGAGTGTGCCAGAAACATCTCCAGGCGCTCGAAGAGACAGAACTTCCGCCCCTTTCTGGGTCAGCTGAAACGCGGGCCGCAGGCAGCGATTAAAGGGCCAAACAGCTATGGGGTGATCGTACTCGCAGCTTCCTGCACCTCAAAAAAAAAATAAGTCCTCCCCAAAAATAAGGCCAAGTGCTTATTTCAGGGGTCAAAAGAAAATAAGATCCGGTCTTATTTTTGGGGAAACACGGTAGCACTTAGAATGATAATCAAATTAGGATGTGTTGTTTGAATAAATATATCCTTGTGCAGGGCAGAAAAAAATTAAAACAGAACAGTTTTGTTTTTGCCTTTGCTAATAAATAATGGCTAAAATAAATGATACTTTAGCATGATATCTGGGTTGACTAAAGATGTGTTGCTATTCCAGTATTTATTTTCTTATTCCTATCCTAGAATAGTAAGAACAAAATTATTTTAATCCTTAGGTCTGTTTCCAAACCAGAAAGATTTAGTGGGGACAACATAATATATAAGCCAACAGGGGTAAGTTTGATTCCCCCCCACCTATAAAATTTGATGAAATGTTTAAAATTAGTCCAAATCCATAAAATTATGCATACAGGTAGTTCTCAACTTATGACCACAATTGAGTCCCAAATTTATGTTGCTAAATGAGAAACTTAAGTGTGTTTCACCCCATTTTATGACTTTTCTCACCACATTTGTTAAGTGTATCACTGCAGTTGTTAAATTAGTAGCACAGTTGTTAAGTGAATCTGGTTTCCCCATTGACTTTACTTGTCAGAAGATTGCAAAAGATGATCACATGACTCCGGGACACTGCAACTGTCATAAATGTGAGTCAGTTGTCAAGCATCCAAATGTAAATCACATGACCATGGGGATGATGCAACGGTCATAAGTGTGAAAAATGGTCATAAGTCACTTTTTCAGTGCCGTTGTAACTTTGAACGGTCACTAAGCGAACTGTTGTAAGTTGAGGATTACCTGTATATGATAGTAATAATTGTATTTCATTCTTCTAGAAATACAGGTTTAACTTGTTCAGATAGGTAGCATTAACCAGGCTCCCAAATAATTATTTATTATTTATATTTCATTTATATTTCTTCTTGATCTCTATATTTCATGGCTTTCTGCATCTATCTAAAGAATCACAAGAATAGCCTTTATTACAGTGTGGCGCAATAGTTTTTACTGAAGTAGTCTCTTGATTTTTTATATCTATTTAGTTTTTACTTTATTTCTAATTATTTCTTATTTTTATTATTTTATTAATGTATTTTTCAGTGTGTTTTTTAAATCTTGGGGTACTGTATGGCTCTGAAGGCTTCCTTTCGGAAATATACTACCCTGTTTCCCCCCAAATAAGACATCCCCTGATAATAAGCCCAATCGGGTTTTTGAGTGCATGGCAATAAGGCCAAGCACTTATTTCAGGGTTGAAAAAAATATAAGACAGGGTCTTATTTTCGGGGAAACACTGTAATTAAGACAATACACTAGCCCATATAATAGAATTCTCTGGTTTATCTGTTTACAGATAAAAGATCTGTTATTAGTGGATACTTGCAGCATTTCCAGATTACTAAACTGAACAGCTCTGCTTTTCCTTGTGAGCCATTGTCACTATATCAGACAATTTATTTAAAGTAGGACATGGCTTGTTACAATTTCATTCTAAATCAATTTATACGTCTGGTTCTGAACAGTAAATTATGTTTTGATATCTTTGGTCCTTATGATTGGATCCTAGAACTTTAAACTGATATTAGAGTTTCTTGTAGTCAGCATCAGATTCTATAATTAGACAAAGTTCTTACACCAAGAGGATAGATCTCATTCCAAAAAGAAAACTCCCAAGAGTTACATTACCAATCCTTGAAGCATTCACTATATAGTAGCCTATGACATCACAGCATAAGGGATTGAGTTTTGAGAATCCAAAAGTCAATACCTTTTTAAAGATTGTTGATACTTTGCTTCAAGTCATAGTCTTAAGAATATGTTAACCTCTTATAACCGCTTATAAATTACCCTTATCCATCAAAAGACTTTGTGTAGTGCCCAATGTTCCTGTGATTCAATATTCACTTATTTTGTTGGTTAGCATTGTGATTGAATCCTAGAACCTTCAATAAACTATCACCAGCTCTTTCATTAGAAACAAAATCAAACCATTTTCATCCAAATAATTATATAATGTGAAATTGCAAAAAAGTTATTTCCTCTTACTCTGTTTTCCATATAAACTCTGATTTACAACTCAGAGATGCAGAATATGGTTGAGTCACAAGCAGGTTTCTCCCAGAAAATCAGAAATCCCAAAACATACGAATACTTTTAAAAAATAGAGTCAGTTATTCAAACAAAATAGATACCTTTGCAAATATAACAAACCCTCTTTGCTCTAATTGTTAGGTATTTGCAAACTTTGATGAGACGATAAAATACAATAGCTGGTAGATAAATAAAACAAGCTTCAATACAATTCCCTCCCAACAAAATTGCAATGTGGTTACAACCATTAGGGGTGTACACTCCAACTGACGAAATAAAACGTTCTGGAGAACTCTAAAATAATTTTTTTCCTGATGATAGAAAACTGATCTTCTGGGATGGATCAGCTTCTTTTTATTTAACCTCTAAACTAAAAGCAGCTTGTGCTCTGTGTGAAATTGATCTGTATGGGGGAAGATATATATATATATATATCTGGAATACCATAGAATGCTTCATTGTTGAAAATTAACTTCTGGAAAACAACCAGGCCATTTTTAGAATAACTATATTAGTTCAGTCTGTACAAGGGACAAATATTCTATTTCCTGAATGGTGCATTTTCAACTATAATATCAGTAAATTCCCTGATCATAAACTTCTCACTGACTCCTTTATTTTTAGAAGCTATGGTCTGCAGCATGTGTTGCTTCCTGAGAAGAGCAATAAACTTTCTAACCATTAATAGGCTGAATATTAAATTAAATTATAATTGTAAAATTATTCTTTTCCTATCAACAATTTCTGAGAATCTCCATTCCCTGGCAGGGACAACTGATCACATATGACAGCAATCTCATCTTTCTTACTGTAACATAAAAAACAAAACATGTCAAAGAGCCATCTAGTTTAATCTTCTGTGTCATTCAGTATCTAGCCTGACAACTGATCACATATGACAACAATCTCATCTTCCTTACTGTAACATAAAAAAACAAAACATGTCAAAGAGCCATCTAGTTTAATCTGTGTCATTCAATATCTAGCCTGACAACTGATCACATATGACAACAATCTCATCTTCCTTACTGTAACATAAAAAAACAAAACATGTCAAAGAGCCATCTAGTTTAATCTTCTGTGTCATTCAATATCTAGCCCGATAGATTAGGGGATCATAAAATACCAGAATACCAGAATTGGAAGGGACCTTGGAGGTCTTCTAGTCCAACTTCCTGCTCAAGCAAGAGTCCCTATACCATTTCATACAAATGGTTGTCCAAACTCTTCTTAAAAACCTCTAGTGATGGAGAATCCACAACTTCTGAAGGCAAGCCCTTCCACTGATTAATTGTTCTGTCAGGAAATTTCTCTTTAGTTCTAAGCTGGTTCTTTCCTTGATTAGTTTCTATCCATTGCTTCTTGTTCTACCTTCACGTGCTTTGAAAAAGCATGTGACTCCTTCTTCTTTGTGGTAGCCCATAAATATTGGAACACTGCTATCATGTCACCCCAGTCCTTCTTTTCATTAAACTAGACATGCCTAATTCCTGCAACCGTTCTTCATATATACCATTTTCATATATTTAGTCCCCTAATCATCTTTGCTGCTCTTCTCTTCACTCTTTCTAGAGTCTTCAACCTCTTTTTTATATTGTGATGACCAAAACTGGGTACAGTATTGCAAGTGTGGTCTTACCAGGTCATTATACTCTTCGTGTGATCTTGATTCTAAAAAGAGGAAGGCAGTAGGATTTTTCTTGCATTGCTCTTTGCAGATGGTGTTTAAGTTATGTACTTGATTCCAGAAAAAAGTGCATAGGTATCAGGACTAGCCACCGTGAATAACACTATCGTTTATGGATTTCTCTCAGTCTCTTTTTAAAATGCTGAGTTCTGCTCAGTTCCTCCTGACTTTCCATAAGAGCCTAAGGATTTGACTCTGCCAACTGGTTTGGGACTCTGAAAGAGAGATTTCATGTTGCAGGTGGCTGATAGAATAATATCAGATCTCAGCTTCCTCCCCGCTCATCTTACTCACTCACTCCCCATCTTTTACCTATTGTATTTTTATTGTTATAGTTTATATTAAATTATTAGTTGTATTTTTTAGTATTGTAAGCTGACCAGTTACCTTGGGGTAAGATGAGCAGCCAGTATTTTTTTAATAAGTAAATAAAAATATTTTTAATAAAAATTTCCACTTAGGATGAGAGCAAATTCCACAATTTATTAAATAGTTATTGAATAAATTAATACTACTTTTTATTGACCTTGAAGATATCGGTTTAAAGACATTGCGTCTTGCAATTCTGACTTGACTTTACTGAAAAGTTTGATTTACAGTAAATTTAAATTTCTCATTTTTAATTCCAGGATGATTTAAAATTAATTAAAATGCACTCCCTATTGTGAAATCCTAAGGGGAAATCATTGCTTTTTACTTCTTTTATTTAAAAAATAGTTTCTAGTTCATGAACACACATGACTATTGAATTTCCTTATATACCTTAGAGGCTTTGTAAAAGAAAATAAATTTAATAAATAATAATAAAATAAAATAAAATAAAAGCTGATGTATACAGTGCTTATTAACCATTTCTGTCTGCCTGATAAACAATGCCTGAAAAAAAAACTTGTAGAAAGATAGGACCTCTATTGCTGATCTGTCTGACCGTAACTGCTATTTTGAAAAAAAGGTGTAGCATACAACCTAAAATAGGTTAAGTTTAGTTATACAGCTATGCCTAGTTTTAATACATTTAATATCTAAGTTAATAGCAGCTTAGTAATAAAACATTTCTTGTCCAAATGAACTAGGATAACATTATAAAAGGATGAAACTTAATTTAATTTCAACTGCAAAAATGCAGACTTGGTCGATTTCCTTGCCAACTTAGAATACATAATGAAAACTAACAAACTTGACCAGGGAACACAAGAGGACATCAGACAGAGAATTATTCCTAACATCCAATGAAACAGACAAGACAAAACACTTAACCAAGAGAAGAAGACATTAAAGAAATGGAGAAAAGATAGAGACTATCATCCTGCCAGCAGACTAACTGTGGCAATGGACACAACTGATTACAATCAAGAAAGCAGAAAATTTACTTAATGACACTAACACCTACCAGGTGTTACCCCAAAGACCCCAAAAAACCAATTAGAGAATGGAATAAGAAACACCTTATTAAAAATGGAAAAAGAAAAACTACTAACTAACTTCAACAGAAATAAATTTTTTACTACCACAAGACTCCCCTACTTCCAGATTCTATGGACTTCCCAAAATATACAGAAATGAAATTCCTCTCTGCCCCATAGTGGCACTACCTGGCGCACCAACCTACAAACTAGCGAAAGCTTTAAGAAAAAGATTTCACCGTCTCGCCAACAATTCAGCTTATTCTATGAGCAATTCCTTCAATTAATTAAATATCAAAATAAATGAAGAAGAAATAATGGTCTCATTTGACATGAGTGCATTATTCACATCTATTAATGTTGACCTGGCCAAACAAACCATCTACAGAAAATCAAAGCCATAACAAAAAGACACCTAAAGAACACTCCATACCATGAAACTTCTGGAGTTATGTGTCATAACACACTTCAAATTCAATTCAACTTCTGGAGTTATGTGTCATAACACACTTCAATTCAAAAATCTATCAACAAATACAAGGCATGCCTATGGGATTATCTATATCTGGCCTAATAGCAGAAGCAGTAATGCAGAAACTTGAATGCACAGTCCTGCCAACCATCCAGCCAAAATTTTAGGTACGTTACGTGGATGACACTTTTGCCATCCTCAAACACACCAGACTAGAAGAGACACATCATCTACTCAACAAGGTATTTATTGGGACCAGTTTTACACGTGAGGAAGAAAAAGAACAACAACTCCCCTTCCTAGATATTGACATAAGGAGACAAGATAACGGTGAACTAACAACCTGCATATACTGAAAATCCACACACAGAGACCAGATTCTAAATTTTACAAGCAACCACCCCACTGCACACAAGAAGAGCTGCATCCAGACCCTTTTCAAACGAGCCAAAACACACTGCAGCACCGAGTCATTAAGAAAAGCAGAAGAGAAACACCTTTTCAATGTTTTCCTCCGCAATGGCTATCCCAAAAATTTTATATTACGATCCTTGTCATCTAAACCCTGACAAAATACACAGCCAACCACAATACAAAAAATAAGTCCTGCCATACATCAAAGGAACATCCGAAATGGCTGCTAGAATACTGCAACCCCTAGGAATAATGATAGCTCACAAATCCACATCTACGCTCAGAAAAGAGCTATCTAAAGGCAAAGGCAAACTACAAAAGGAAGACACAAGCAACATAGTATACAAATTCAGTTGCAACGATTGTAACCAATTCTATATGGGACAAACTGGAAGGCAATTGAAAACAAGAGTTGATAAACATCAAGTAGCAGTTAAACTGCAGGACCAAAAATCCCTGATCTCAAACCACATTGATAATAAACAACACCAGTTAGATTGCCCATGCTAGCACTCACAACACATGTGATTTTGTTGAGACCTGGTATTATTACAAAGGAGAAATTAACAAGCATATTGATCTAGATGTAACATGAATATTTCAGAAACCAGACCATTCGAACAACAAATCAACAAGAGAACCAATCAGCTGCTCACAATTTAAATATAGCTCCAAACTATGTTGACCAACTGACCACACTGGCACGCAAGATTTTTGTAAGCTAAAGAGGAACAGGACAAGAAAATCCTGCTGATGGTGTTACCTAATCTGGTAACGAAACGTTCAGAAACTAAATTGAAACAAGCTTGGAGAGCAAACCACTGTCAAAATCTAAAACCTGACCTACAAGTATTTTCTATTATTTCCTTAGTTTGTGCCCAAATTGAGAAAGTATTAATTCACATCTCTTGAATGCAAATCAGATAATTATTTATGCTTAGGCATAACTAGATAGACCAGTCTCAGTCCCTCAGATAATTAGCTAACGATTAAGAATGTAATCCAGAAAGTCCCCTATCCTTTTTCTTAGCTTTCTTTTGGGGCTTTTAGAAATTTGCATTTTGGCATAAAGGCTTCAAAAAAAATTAAAATACTTTGACCCCCCCCTACCAATTTACTTCTGTTTCCTAATTATTTATATTTTCAGATAATCCCATTATACTTAATCTTTGGGTAGATATAGTGAAAAATCAGTTCAATTATTCGATTTCTTGAACAATTATTGTTCAAAAGTATCTAGATATTTATTTATTCAATTTATATCACTATCCATCTGAGAAACACTGGATGGTGAACAAAATAAAAGCCAAAAAGAAACAAAATGAAGACCACTATAGAATTTCTGCTTACGATATACATTCATGTCAGAGGTCCAATAACAAACATCCCCCTGTACTTAGGCATTTACTTCTATAGCAAGAATTTAAAAAACAACAACAAAATAAAGAATTTGCAGTATACAATATCAATGTTTAAAATTATTTGTATTTGGCATCATTTAAAGAAGACTAGATTTTCAATGCTCATGTTTCTAAATAGTATGATAAGGTGAACCCTTCTGCCATCTGTTATAGCGTGTTGGTGTTAATTATGAATGATGCTGTGAGTTTCCAAACCACTGAAATAATGCTACTGACTGTTGCTGGCCATAGTATGAGAAGCATTTTGTAATGTGCTGCTACAGGTCACAAAAGTTTATAACAGAATGCCATATAGTGCCTTGTGATATGGCCTCTTAGTTATATTTTGTTTGTTTGTTTGTCAAATTTAGATACTGCCTATCTCACCTTTGGAGATTATAATATGAATTATACTATTTCTTCTATGTTAATTTATGCTTAATTTTAAAATCATGTTTTAACAGGAAAATGCTCCAGATATGGTTTACTTGGGTTCTATGACTAATTTTGACTTGGCTTATGCATGGACTCAGGACAAATGTGTTCCTCTTGTTCGTGAAATTACATTTGAAAATGGAGAGGTAAAGACTATCTGGTTATTCAGGCCTTTTATTTAAGGGATAAATGGTTGCAAATGAAATTAATTTAGTTCAAAATTAAGTGTCAAATGCCTTTCATTACTTTATAAAGCAACTTGCTTTAACCCTTTAGGAGGATAAATCAACCCTAAAATTTTTAACCAAAGTACTATTAAAAAATATGCCACCCACAGATAAACTAATTCTCAAACATTTTGTATATGTTTTTCACTATATCCTGAATGACTTCATTTATTTTCATATTTTGTATCAATAAAGTATAGTCTACTACCAGAACAGATTAGATTTTAAATTTTTACAATTGGCTTAACCATTGGTGGCATATTTTTCAAGAAATTTTATTTTGAGTTATCTGTGACTATATATTGATACTATAAAAATATATTACTGAATATACTCACAGATATGCCCATCCATGGATAAATCAAACCTAATCTTTGTGTATTTTGGAACCTAAAATTCTAAGTTTATCCACACATATATAGAGTATTTATGCATTCCCAAAATATCCTTCCCTGCCTAAGTCATCAACTAATAAAAATTACAGTATGAGCTTCAAAATAGAAAATTCCTTCTCAGAAGTAGGTAGATAAAAGGATTGAGCAATATGATGATGATGATCTCTATGATGATGTTTATTATATCGGGAAATCCAGTGTGGATGCTTGTAACCCATACAGATAGAACGGCTGCTTTGGACATGTTTCAGCAGCAGTGTAAATGCTGAACAAAATGCAGAAACCTAAATGCTCTTTATTTGCTTTTTTCAATGTAAAAGATATCCGCCAGTTGTGATTATTTTTTTAGTATTTTACAGAATTTCAGACATCAAAAACATATATTTCTTTTTGTATCTGATATTCTTTATTTCTCTTTGTTACTCCAATCTTTCATTTCTGTGAGAGAAGGATGCAATCTCCACCCTTGCAATGTAGAGAGTTCAGAGAGGTCAACTTATATTGACTGTAATGGTGATTACATGGCTAAGGACACTAAAAAATTGTGAATTCCTAAATTGGTTGTAAAGAGGTTTTTTTCAGGACTATCATAACTTCGAGTTTTCACTGAATTAGGTATTCTATAAGTGAGAACTATAAGAATTTGGGGGACCAATTTGAAATATTTTTTTTTCATTTGAGAAGGGATTTACGAGTGGGCAGGAGAGTAATATTCCTATTGCCTATGCATTTTGAGAAATCTATACAGGTAATCCTCGACGTAACACCTATAATTGGGACTGGGAATTCAGCCATAAGTCGTAAGTCATTACGGCTGTAAATGAAGGCACCTTCATGACCAGAAATAATTTCATGCTTTTGTTTTGTGATGGTCATTAAGGGAATCTGTTCATTTAAATGGGCAATTATGTTGGAAACTGGAAAAAATAATCACAAATCACAGTCATGTGACTGTGGAACACTGACCAGTCATAAAGCTGACCTGCCCAACATATAGTTACACAACTGTGGAGTGTGTGTGTGACCATTAATGGTGGCCAGGGTGCCCTACAAGCCATAAAGCACCCATTCTGTAGCTATCATAACTTCAAAGAGTGGTTCCTAGTTCACCCCACTCCTCAAACAGCCATTGCTTGATCCCACCTGCCCAATTTCTCACCTTCCCTTTTTAGAGAAAGTGGTAGAATAGTTGCTTGGCAGTTTCAGAGGGTTGTACATGAAGTGGATTATTTGAATCCCTTTCAGTCAGTATTCAGTATTCTGACCTGGTTATGGGACAGAGACAGCATTTGTCGCACTTGTGGATGATCTCTGGCGAGAGCAGGATTGGAGTAGTGCAACCATCCTTGCTCTCCTTGACCCCTCAGCAGCCTTCAATAGCATCGACTATGGTTGTACCCAAATAATGTTGTTGCTGCCATCTTACAGTGCCTGGAGGCTATTGGGGCCTGGATGGGGGACAACAGGCTTTGGCTGAACCCTGGCAAGACCAAATGGCTTTCGGTGCATGAAGCTTCAATATCCAAGAATTTAAACCAATTATGGATGGGATTGCACTATCTCGGGACAGACCCAGTCTGAAACTTGGTGGTTCTCCTGGATTTGCAACTCCAGCTCGAAGAGCAGAAGGCAGTCGCAACTAGGAGAGCTTTTGCACAACTTTGGGTTGTGTACCAGTTGTGATCTTTCCTGGATCAGGAATCCTGTGCTCAGTCATTCAAGCCCTGGTCATCCCAGCTTGGACTACTGCAATGTACTCTACATGGGGCTATCTTTGAAGCGCATTCGGAAGCTTTAACTGATGCATAGTGCGGTGACATGAGCAATCTTTGCAGCTCCTAGAGTGGCCCATGTTACACTGTTGTTCTGCGAGTTTCACTGGCTGCCATTTTGCTTCCATGTGCAATTCAAGTTGTTGGTTATTACCTATAAAGACCTGAATGGCATGGGTCCAGGTTACTTAAAGAACTATCTCACTCCTGTTTGAGGAGTCCCATCGGTTCTGGCAGAGGAGGCATGCTTCAGATCCTGTTAGTCAAGGAATTGACTGTCCAGGAGAAGAGCCTTCTCTGCTGCAGCCCCACCTCTTTAGAACATCTTGCTCTCTGAGGTGAGACTGGCTCCCACTCTTCTGACCTTCTGCATGAGCCTGAAGACCTGGCTCTGTCAGTAGCTTGGGTATCTAATGGGGAAGTACCACACTAGAGGAGGTTGATCAACTAACAGCAGCTCCCACTTCCTCCCCACAGTACATTCTGCTCTCTTCTTCTCCATCTTTGAGTATAAAGTGTATAACGTGTTTGAGTTATTATCTGTATTTTTATTGCAAATTTATTGTGATTTTATACATTACATTTACATATAAATTTATGGTTTTGTTTTGATATTGTAAGCCGCCCAGAGTCACCTTGCAGCGAGATGGGTAAAAACAAATTTAATAAATGAATAAAATGACTGGTTGTAGGTTGAGGATTACTTCTATATCAAGTAGGATATATAATTTTGTTTTATTGAGGGAATTAACATTACCTATTAATAAATATATAGAATTATTTTTGTTCAATCCTTTCAGGAATTTTGAACTAATTGTTTATTTCTTTTGAATTATTGAGTATAAAAACTTGATTAAATTGGTGAGATACTGTATTAATTTCTGATTTATCCATTGTAATGTAATTCCTTATTAAAAGTGTATGAGTACACAGTACACACAAAACATTAACTAAAAGCTAGTAGAAAACTGATAGTCTATTAATATTTTTCTTTCTATATAGGAATTGACAGAAGAGGGTCTTCCTTTCCTTATACTCTTTCATATGAAAGATGATACAGAAAGTTTAGAAAGGTTCCAGCAGGAAGTTGCACGACAGTTAATAAGTGAAAAAGGTAGATGTTTGCTGTAATTATGTATATATATATATATATAGATATAGATATAGATATATGGATATTGTATTATGTCTTATAATTAATTGAATTAGGTGTTAGGCTAAGTTGGCAAAATTGTTAGTTTTCTCTTACGCACAAGAATGTTAATTATTGATATTGTGTTTTCTTATTAGTATAATATTAAAGCTTAATACTTTTACTACTGAAAAAATTAAGGCTTATTCTTGTGCACATTTTTTTGGAAAGTCAGCTATTACAACCTGCTAACTTTTTAAAAGTTATGTGAAGATCTAGTTCTAAGTCAATCTATACTCCTAAAATTAAAATTGTTTTTCCTAAAACAGCATCTTTAACCTATTTATATTAATACAAAATGATCTTATCAACACCTTTTGTATATTCAAAATACTTTTACCCCAAGCTAGATATTTACATATATTGTGGTGATTTACCTAAATGTTCTTATATTACATTCTCTAAAAATCCTAAAATTTGCTTCTGAATTTCAAGGTACAATAAACTTTTTACATGCTGATTGCGACAAGTTCAGACATCCTTTGCTCCACATTCAGAAGAGTCCAGCAGATTGTCCTGTTATTGCTATTGATAGTTTTAGACATATGTATGTTTTTTCAGACTTCAGTGATTTGGCGTGAGTACATACTTTCTTTCATCTTGGTCATATAAAGTTAGAAAGGAAGGGAGAGGGTAAAAACCTTTTTGTATTGAGTTGTATCATACAAATTAAGTCTAGAGAACATTTTTTTAAGAAAGATTTTCTTGGAGTAAAGTTTTGAAGGATTTGGTGATAGTGGGGATTGGGGCATAATTATTGCATACTTATATATACTGCTTCAGCTCATCCTTACTACTTTTAAGGAGAGGAAGTTAGTAAATGTAGATGATTTTTATGGATTTTTTTATTGATTTATTGAATTTATCTCTGCTGCAATAAAGGAGATTCTCAGCAACTTCCATCAATACAAAGTAATAAAATGTCTACTCTAAAATAAAAAACATAATATACAAATGTTAACATGAGTAGCACTGTAATTGATGGTATCAATTTATGTTTTAAATACTTTATGAGAAGCTTAATTTTTAACAGCTTACAGAAAGCCAACCCTGCAGGACAAATCAAATTCCTAGGAGCAAACTGTTTTCTAAATGCAGACACTCCAATTGTAAAACTGTGCTTGTGAGCCCCATTCCTTTCACTTTAAAGAAATGTGTAACCATTACAAGGTTCTTCCAGTTCGTATGTTTCGGGTGGGTTGAGGATAATCTGTTTGTTCGTTTGTTTGTTTCATTATATTTATATAGCCACCCATCTCACAAAACATGATTCTGCGCAGCGTACAATAAAAACAAGCCATAAAATAAAAACTATTTTTAAAATTCTGTAATTAAGAAGAAAAATCAGTATTACTTTTAACTGAAGTTGTAATAGAAGGTCTGATGTTATAAACAATAACCACCTCACCTCAGGAGTAGTGGTTAGAATGCAGTACTGAAGGATAACTCTGCATTCCCACTGCCAACTGGGAACCGATTCTGACTGATTCAAGGTTGACTCAGCCTTCCATTTTTCCGAGGTTGGTAAAATGAAGACCCAGATTATTGGGGGAAATATGCTGACATTGTAAATTGCTTAGAGAGGGCTGTAAAGCCCTATGAAATGATATATAAGTCTACTTACTATTGCTATTGCTAATTGGCCACTTCCTGAAGATAATCAAACCTGTTGACCCAACCATGTTTTGAGGGACTTCTGGAAAGATGTTAAGCATGGAGCCATTCTCACCAGAGGGGGGAGCATGTTAGAAATGGCCTGCCTCCTGGATCCACCAGATGTAATTCTTTTGTACACAAGACCCATAACATACCTCTTCTGCCAGACCTGGTGGGATGGGATGATGTAATTGGGGAGCCAGGTGAAGGTGAGTCTATTACCAAACACCTTAAATGTGGTCATTTGATCACAAGGGGGATATGATATGAGATGTTTCAAAAGCAGAAACATTTAACAGGCCATAAAACGTCTGTTTCAGACCTGGGATAATTTTAAAGTCTAAAAAACTTTAAGTCTTGGATTTACCTGTACTGTACATTAACTATGGAAAACAATTCTGTATTCATCTGCAAATGAACATATCAGTCCACCATTGTGCTCAGTCACAAAACTTGAGTTTGCAGAGGAAAGTCACTTTAAGCTGCTTCCAACTACTCTCAATTCCCCACCTTTAGTCTCAAAGCATATGCCATCGCATCTGTACTAGTCTATCTTCGTAGTTATTTTTCTGAGCAGATTTCCAAACAAAGCAGTAGATAGAAGCAGCTACCATATTTATTTTGCAAGAATGGCTTCAACTTCAAGGCTTTACAAAAGAAAATTTTAAAGTTACAGATAATTCTGGAGGTTGGTGCTGAACTTTGAGTACGCCATTTCTTATTTAAAATTGTTTAGGAAAAAACAAACACTGAAGCAGGAAGGCTTGCACACACCAAAGAAGGTGTTTGTGGACAGATTTGATAATAATTTGTTTTAGTTAATTTCTGTTTCTTTATACTTAATGTACTAGTTGAGGTTTTTTATTTTTTTATTCTTGGAATTCTGGTAGTTCCAATTTTATCTTCACATAGTCTTTAGTATGTGGGAAAATAGATTATCTCAGAAGAAATTTAAATTGATGTCCTTTTAGCATTCATTTCTGTGCCTGCAATTACTTAAGCAGGAGAGCTTTCAGAAACATTTTTATCAATATAACTTACAGATAGCCATTTGTATTTATAAACTCTGCATTTGGCACCTACTGTTCTCTGCAGTATTGTGGTGAGCAGGGGGTTGAAGGTAGCAGGCAATGAAATTATTGGGCAGCTCAGCTCTATGGGGATTAATGAAGTGACAAAAAGCTTGCTGTGCTTTCAGGCAATTGCAAAAAGAAAAAAAGAGATAGTAACCTTAAAATATCTTGAATGTGTGAAATGGGGTTAATATGAATTAAATAAGATTCATATATTTTGTTTCGATTTTGAGCTAGTCTCTTGAATTTAGGGTAAAGCCTACTACCTTCTGCTTAAGCTATGGAATAACCTTGCAAGGGAAGTACTCAATTTCCTCTATTTGCCTGCTTTTAAATAACCTTTAAATTAAAAGCCGTATTGAGATATAAAGAATGTTGGCTTAATTTACCTGACAATGTTTAAAGAAAGTCATCCTTAAATTTGTTCTTTATCTAGGTACGTTAGCATGCACTGTATTTTATTATTGCAATAATTTTTAATTGAGCCTAGTCTAGTCTTAATTATGTATGTGCCAGCTACTATACCTCTTACAATGATCATGGGATTGACTATGGACTGAGATGATTTAATGATTTTGGTATCTTTATTATATGGAACTTTGAGTTGGATCTTATGCTATCTAAGGTGCATTGTTTAATATTGCTTAAAATGTGATATATCATTTCAGTGTTCCTGGTAAACTCAAGCAATTTGTACTAGATTTGCACTCTGGAAAATTGCACAGAGAGTTTCATCATGGTCCGGATCCAACAGATGTAGCACCTGGTCAGGTAAGAAAGAAAGCATTCCAGTACATCTACATTAAGAGAAAAGTGGAATTTTGCAATGTGCAAGTAAAGTTTTCATTTCTCCATGAAATCTTGATAAATTTCAAAAATAAAGCAGGATAAGATTAGGCAGTTCAGGAAAGAATATTAGTACAGCCTGTAGTACTTTGGAGTATGGATGGGCTTGCCTATAGAACCTGCATCCATTCTCTAAAGCAAGCAAATATTTCCCCAGCTGTGGGAGAACAGCTCCTTTAAAGAGTTATTGAAAGATACTACATGAGCAACTTCAAGTGCTCTAAACTTTTTTAGACTTCAAGTCTAAAGCATCACACAGCCTATAATAATTAAGGGCAATTAATTATTTGCTTGCTTTTTTCTAAGCAAGATTTGAAATAATTCTTGGTATATTCCAATGCAACTTCGATTCCTGATAGGATTTAACTTTCATGTCAGGAGATTCTTCCAATAATACCTCCAATCACAATCTTCCTTTCCCTTCTTCCTTGATTTTTTTACCAGAGAAAAAATTGCAACTATTTTGAAACCTTCAGTTTACTTCATAAAATGATAGGTCTCAATATATATGGATTAGGGATTTGGATTTGCCCTATCATCATTGATCAGAGTGGCTACTTTGATTTTTCATATGAATATAAGAACATCCTGAATTGATGCTATATCCAAATGAATCTCAGTCTTTAATCTCATTTTAATTGTTAATTATTTATAATGAGACTTGGAAATATTTAAACATGCAGTTTTGCATAAAATGAAAATGCTTAGTTTATTTCTGTCCTGAGTCAAAATGGTTAAGGCCTTTTAATTTTTAAAAACAATAATAACTAGCATGATTTAAAAAATCAGAAAATAACCTAAGTATGTGAGAAAGCATCAAGCAATAATCCAAGAGAACCAGTCTAATGATCAGACGTTGGACTTGAACTATGGAAACTATTTCAAGTCCATACTTAATGGCATAATTCACTGTAGGATTTTGAGCCAATCAATATTTCTTAAGCCAGTTTACATCATTGATGTAGAGAAAAATTGGAAAAGGAAATATATTTATATCATTTTGAACTCATGGAGGAACAGCATACAGTACATGCATCTAACATATTTTTTAAATACATATGTCTGTTGATTCCTATTAGATCTTCCTGTCTTTTTGCCTAGAACAAAATCTCTCTCTCTCTCCTCAAAGAAGTGGTTCTAGCTCTCCGCTAAGGTTTCAAAACAACCAACCTTCTATTTTACTGCTTTCTCCTCATTGCTTGTCAGAGCTCTAAAATGGAAAAACGGTTATTTCAATGCTTGGAGAACAAAAATGTGTACTGGCAATCCATATCTAGTCAATTAAAATCTTAACAGCAGTGTTTTAAGACAACATCAGGATCAGTCTTCCAAATAGCCTCATTCTACTTATTTTTCTTCCACCTGGGCCTAAGGAGTTCTTTGGAGCCCGATTGATATAGCATCTCAGGAAGCCTATTTACACTAGTCATAACCATCATCACAAAATGTCCAATTAGTAACTCTGAATGCCAGCAAACACCAGACTTGATTTGTCAGATCTTTACTTGAGATAAGTCATGCTGAGCAGCACTGTATTCTGAAAACAGAGGGTATCCTTGAATGCCTTATGGGTAGAAATGTAAGGTTTTAATTGAAATAATAAACATACAGGTAATCCTTGGGTTACGCGTGTTCCCTTAGCGAATGTTAGAAGTTACGCGATAAGCGCCCGTGGCTTTTACGAACAAGTCCTGAAATTACAAATGTTGCAGCATCATGGCAGTTGTTTACCCTTACAGATAAACACACAGGCTCTGCAACATTCACCCTGCCTATTCACACACTTCCCCAGGCGGGACTTTA
Organism: Diadophis punctatus similis; assembly: GCA_023053685.1. Classification (NCBI taxonomy): domain Eukaryota; kingdom Metazoa; phylum Chordata; class Lepidosauria; order Squamata; family Dipsadidae; genus Diadophis; species Diadophis punctatus. The sequence goes on along the minus strand of JALIGW010000008.1, from coordinate 5,044,533 downwards.
CAGGCATTCTGCCTGTGGAGACTCATTTAACCTTGCGAAGCTCTCCTCTCTGTCGCGGTTTCTTTGCCTGCTTCATTGCTTCAGGCTTTTGGTGCATTCGCAGAGAACAGAGTCATAATGTACTGCGAGATCAGTAAGGCAAAATCTTGTGCTACTGATCTTGCGTGATCTCGTATTGTAGGCCTCTATTCTCTGCGAATTGAGGCCTGGACACTTGCAAACAGAGAGAAGGCTTCAGTCCTTCAGGTGTTCCCTCATTTTGCGTTTCCTTACCAAAGCCTGCAGGGAGATTGCATCCTTTTAGGCTTCAGCAGCCCTTTGCAAAAAGCCTTTGTCAGCACCAGTGAAGCTTGGGAGGGTTGGATGCCTCCCTCCGAAGCTCTGTTTCTACCGGCAAAGGCTTTTTGCAAGGGGCTGCCGAAGCATACAGGGATGCTTCGGCAGCCCCTTGAGATGCCTCAAGCGCTTTGATGGTGAGAAAGGCCCGGAATAGCACACGCGGCCTTCCGGGCCTCCTTTTTTATCGCCGAAGCTGTCCTCAAGTGGTTCACTGGCGAAAAAGGAGGACCCAAAGGGCGCATGTGGTCCTCCGTAACTTCCTTTTTCATCACCGAAGCCATCCTCAAATAGATCAGTGGCGAGAAAGAAGACTCGGAAAACTGTGCATACTCTTCTGGGCCCCATTTCTCGCCGCCAAACTGATTGAGGAAGGCTTTGGCTATGAAAAAAGAGGAAGCAGGCAAAGAAACAGGCTGGAGAGGTGACAGATCATCAGGTAAGTGACCCGGCGCAGCAGGATGGGGGGCAGCAATTGTGGGGACCCCAGGGAAGGGAGAATGATGTAACTGTGGGTCGGGGAAGGCCTTGGGTGGTCTGAAGCAGGTGGCCTGTTCCATCACTAGACCCGCCCCCATGGCCTTCCCCACCCCAAGATACCTCACATGCACTTAATGAGCCGTGCATTCGATTAGTAAATGTGTGAGCGAAAGGAGGAAGTGATTGTGTTCAAGGTATGAGATTCACTCCTACAAATCCTCAGGTTATGAATGGAATGGCCAGGCTCCATTACATTCGTAACTCAAAGACTACCTGTATAACAAACTGGATGGAGTGTTTTGTTTTTTTATTCTTTTGCTCTAGTTTCCTTTTCTGCTTATAACCATCTGTATGTCATGTTAGCTGTTTAGCATCCATCTGGATTTCCAGAAGATGGATGTTAATAAACTCAGAGCAATGTTGAATTGGATTCCCTGACAGGAGAAGCTAATGGGAAAAATAAAAACAGCACAAGAAACTCATTCTGGTCACATAAAAAGTTCAGTGAAATCTGAAAACAAAAAGGGAACTTAGGGAATTAGGAAGAAAAAGTTAGCAAGTGGTGTCAGAAAAGCTAAAAGGATACCTATAAAAAAAACAAAAAGCATCTTCCAGAATATTCAAAATAAAAGAAATTTAAAGATTCAGGACACTATCTGCTCAGTGAATAAGGTAAAAGACCAACTGGAGAAAAAGAAAAGATAGTATTAATCAAGCCCTATTTTGGTTCTGTCTTCTCCAACAAGAGGGCATTTATTCCATGCAGCAGTTGTGAAGAGTATGATTGAAATTTATACTTTTATGTCATTGTTATGTCTCTTGGATGTGTGGAGATATAAACATCCTGCAGAGAAAGAATATGCCTACTACTCTTCAGTTCATTAAACTAATGGAAGAATAGACATGTGTTGGATTTCTAATTCATTGTTAATCAACTTTATAGACCTGGATGTGGCAGCTCTTACTTACATGGATAATAATCCAACAATTGTAAGGAAGCAGACGAACTCATAGATCAAATAACTGGAGACTTAATGACTTATTATTATTACAAGAGTATATTAAACTAATTATTACCAGGAATTAAAGAACTTCCAAACCAATTTAATTTGTTATGTATTGCCCCCCCCTTTTTTGTTCAAGTTGAATAAAGTGTCATTGGGCTATGAAATTGCATTTCAGGTTTGCCTGTGATAAAATGGCGCAGTAGTGTTTTTTCCACTATCTACCTTATGGGTTAAGTCCAGGTCCAGTTATTAGCCTTTTGCACTATCTACCATATGGCTATGGTAGTCCGAGCCCACTGTACAGCTATACCTGGACCTGTTGCACCTATTCAGAACTGAGTTGTAGTAAGTTTGAATGTTTCATTATCAAAATTTTCTCTGTTCAAAACAGGCATGGTAGTACACTTGTTTCAGAACAAATTCAGGAAGGTTTTTTTTTTCAAGACTACCTTGAAAGTACAGAAAAGGGCTTTTGTAAAGATGAGCACCTTTTGTGTTTAGATGGGATTCACATACCTTCTCTGAAACTCCGTATCCTGCTATCCTGAGTATTATATGTAGCAGGTAATGTAGGAAGCATCAGAGAAGGTGACTTGCCTGAGACAAGAATTTGTTGGACTCGCTTACACTTACCAACATTATTATTTTGGCACCATAACTAATTAGTACTGTGTCTGAATCTTTTATTTCTTGTTTATCACTTGTTTTAGAAGATTGTTTTATTCTTTTCAGCCACTCCAGGACATAGTAAGCAGCCCACCAGAGAGTTCATTTCAGAAGCTAGCACCTAGTGGACATAGGTACACCTTATTGCGGGAAAAAGATGAACTCTGAAGACTTGAAAACGACGTTCAGTCAGCAGTTGTAACTCCTGTGGGGTGGAAATAGGAAACATGTATTTTCTTAAATTCTGTTTGTTTTATTTTGATTAATATCTTGTTTTTCTGTGCTCCCTGGGGTTTGTAAATATGTTTGGGCCACTTTTGGACAGCATCTTTCCAAAGTTTTTCTTGCTGCAAATTGATGTAAAACTTTTCTAAACAAATGAAAGTGTTGTCAATACCAGCAACATGCTGTTAACTTGCACTATCCAATTAAACAGGACTTCTAGTTTTTCATTGGTGTAATCTGGTGGTATGATTGTCTTATCGTTTTCCTCAAGTGAACATAATTTTGTTAATTTGCTATTGAAGGAATATCCTGAATACTTGGGTGGGGAATAAATTGCAATTTTACAGAATTTGTGTGATGCTACCTCACTTACTTTTACCATATAACTCATTTTAAAATGGGAATGAAATGGAAAAAGTGTTCAGTGGGGCTCATTCTCATTTGTTGAAGTATTTGTGGCAATGATGGAAAATTGTTAAACACACATCTTTTAGCTTAAAAAGCAAAATCCCAATAAATAGATTTTGGGGGAGTCCCTCCTCACATCCCTTTTATTAGAACTGTCCATTTATTTCTTTTTAAGCAGTTATTAACCTAACATAATGTTCTCTTATCCCATGACTCTCTTTATTTAACTCTAATTATGAATACTCATATGTTGATGAAGTAATTGATAGAAATGCCACTGTCTGCAAAAACAACATTTTTGTCATTTATAAATCGATGCATAATAACATTTTTATGTTCAAACCATTTTTGAGACTATAATAGAAAGCATTAGAAAAAAATCATTAGAGGGATCTTTTTAAAGTCCAGAAGGTGGCAGCATGTGGCCAATCTTGAAAAATGATCTTGTTAATATTTGAATGGTAGACCACCAAGAAATTCCAAGGCTATAGTTAGTCTTGGAAGTTGGAAAATACAAGTGGAAGAAAACAATTTCATTATTATCATATTGTTACCAAGAAAAATATGTGGTAATGGAACCACACTCAATTTAAAAATAGTTTTAAATATAATGATGATGTTATCCGGTCCTTGGTGTGCTCTGAGCTTGGTTGTTTCTGTGCAGACATTTCATTACCCATCTAGGTAACATCATTAGTGCTAGTGAATGTGAGGAATGTGAATGGAGTAGGGCAAACCTACTCTTGTCTACAGGCAAACAACAAAGCTTAGAGATCACTAAGGACAGTTCAATCTTATGCTATATATATTCTATTCTATTATTGTTATATTAATTTCTTGTTTAATAAAATTTTGAATCTTCAGAATCAACTTTATTTAGAACAAAATTACAGTTATGATCAGTCTTCAGTATGTTTGCAGTATTGGGTAAAACCTTGTTGATGAGGCAGAGGCTGATCAGAATTTCAAAAATAAAAGAAGGTTTTATTTGAGGTTTTTAAAGACTATGTAATCCTGAAAACACAGTCCTAATTTATACTATACGATCAACAAATTTCTAAGTTTGTTCCTATTTTCAAGATCAGAGTGTTGTCCTAGAATACATGAAATTACTATATTTCCTTCACAATTACATAGATTTGAACTACTGATAGTTGTGGATTTCCATAATACAGGGCTAAAGTGCTGCCCCTTAATACAGATTATGTTTTCAAATAAATCAAATTCTTTCCAATATTTTGAATTGACATATTTTTTCAATTACAGCATGCTTTTACTTGTTGTACCAGTGTTAATGTGTTAAAATGTATGGTAATAAATAATTATTAGCATTTTTCAACCATTTCCTTCATGCAAACTGTTAAATATCAAATAATTTTGAAGAACGCAATGCTTGCTCAGTAGACAACACTGCAATTACCAGTGCCACTGTGTGCATGCTCCAAATGATGTCTATGCGACACCCAGATTTTTAAAAATTCAAATTTTAGCCTTTTAAAATATTTTTTTAGTTTTGATGCCTGTATCACAGACTGTAACTCACAAGTTGTGAACTACTAAAACCCATGCAGCTAATTATTGAATAAAAAAGGAAAAAGTTGAACTTTGGAAACCTTCCTTTCCCCCCCCCAAGAGATCACAATGTTTCTTTGTTATACATTTGCTAAAAAAAAGTGAGCAATAAGCTTTTCATTTAATATTAATATAAAAAACAGAATAAAGAACAGTCTGCTGAATAAGTGGCATACATCATTTATTTACGTGTTTGTAAATAAATATATGCAAAATCATTTTGTCTAATATATCTATTTTGTCCTACATGACATCATAGCCTACCTAGTTGGTTAACTGCACTTGGTTTCATCTTCTGCCCTTGAAATTACCCCTTCCACTTTGCAACAGAGCTATGTTTTTCATACCAGAGTTTTTATGCTGAAAAATACTGATGTTTTCAAATGATAAATGACAGTGGGTGTCTAACTTCAATCTCCAAATAATTTTTGTTCAGGCTGTCCTAGCTATCTCAAAGGTGCTTTTTCAGTTGTGATGAAAACTGATGAAGCTTCTTGGATGACAAGCAAAACATTTTGTTCTTCTTCCTCAAGGAAAAAAACCCAACCAGTTGCCTTTTGAAAAAGCACCTTTGAGACAATTATGACCTAGTTGATTGAGAATCTACACAGACATGCTGTCATAAGTACTTTCCCTTTGGGTTTTTTTGTGTGAGGACAATAAATATTTGAAACTATGATCATATGGCTTGATCATAGTTTCGTGCATCAGAGCGTGAGAATATATCTGCAGGTATCACTGGACCCCTGTTGCCAGCAAATACCCCTGCAAATACCGGTAGCTTACGGTAAAGGATGTTGGAATGTCTAGTTCAGCACTACCTGAAGAGCTACAGATCTCACATCTTTGATACATATCTAAATGTAGTTCATAAAATCATATATTGAAAAGTCCTTCCTGTCAATGATTACTTCAGCTTCAACCGCAACAATACACGAGCACATGATAGATTCAAACTTAATGTAAAAGGCTCCAAACTTGACTGCAGAAAATACGACTTCAGCAACAGAGTGATCAATGCCTGGAATGCACTACCTGACTCTGTGGTTTCTTCCCCAAACCCCCAAAACTTTAACCTTAGACTGTCTACAGTAGACCTCTCCCCATTTCTAAGAGGTCTGTAAGGGGCGTGCATAAGCGCACCACTGTGCCTACCGTCCCTGTCCTACTGTCCTATCGTCCTCTATTATTGGTACTTTTTACTTATGTTTATACAAACAACTACTATACTGTACATGTTTGACAAAATAAAAAAATAAAAAATATTTGAATTGCAATCTCTGACAACTGCGTAAATATGAAAAACTTTGTTATAGACCAGGTTAATCAGTGAAGTTGTATATGTATCAAATTCTAAATTCTGTGCCATCATCGAAGTTATATGACTTTCAAAAATGCTACCCATGTAGGAAGGATCATAATTATCTACAATGGTCACACTAACTAAAACTGCATCTGTTTTTTTTCACATGGAAGTACATTGTACACTCACATATATGAACTTGTGTATATAATACATGCATGTGATTTATAATTTTGAGTGGAATTTTTTCAAACTTATTCCTAGGCAAAGTTGGTCTAGGAAAGCTGCAAGTTCTGTTAATGGCAAGCTGATAGTTTTGTTTCAATTGGGAAAACTTAAATCGATCTCTCATTTGAAGTATTGTTAAAATATTTTAATTGCAAATACTGAAACAAATTTATTGAATTTGGAATTCTTCTAAATATATAAGGAAGAATAATTATTTTGACTTTAAATAAGTATCTCATTTTCCATAGAATATTAAAAATTAATAGACAAATTCCATTGCATTTGCTGCAGGATCTGTGCTGCCAAAAGAATTTCGTTAAAATAAAAGAAACAGATCATAGTGGTCCATTCTTAGAGTAAGAATGTGTTTATTTGGCAAGTAGTATTTCCTGAAATTTGACAAAACAAAAATTTCTTGGAAACGTTTTCTTACTTAAGATCCCCCCCCCTCCCTCCCTTCCTTTTAATTGTAGAATATTTTTTGATAAACTTGGAGTTTGCAGAGATAAGGAAAGAATACTTGGCAATTTTCTGTTAGATTTCTTTTCTAAAGTTTAAGTAATAGCTTGTTTGGAGCCTGTTTCACATACAATACTCCTTTTTATGTAATTTATTTTTGACTTGGCATGATGTATAAATCTATCTTAGATAAATAATGTGTATAAAAACATTTCTCTGATTATTTTAATTATGCAAACAGCACAAGATGGTTTGAAGCATAAACATTTGACTGCTAAAGGCTAGGTGCTGCTCTAGCTGAAGGGGACAGGCAGAGGGCTGCACATGGCCCAAAGCTCCTTTCTTGCAACTCCCACTTTTCCCAAAAACCTTATAGCTGCAAACTGCAACAAAACAGTAATGCTATTTCTTATCATTTCTCAGCAGAGCAACAGAAACTCAACAAAGCTGCCTTTTAAATCTTCAGTGACCAAGAATCAATTTCCAACTACATACAGTTGGTAACATCATTCTGTCACTGCTCTGTCCACTCAGTCTTAGCCTTTCTAACTTTTTAAAAAGTATGTCCTGCAGAAAGAAATCAAAACAAAACTCTTTGCTTGCGCTGTAGGATTTTTAAAGATGTATTCAATTGACATTTGACATCAACCACTCAACTAAGTTTTTTTTTTTGCCTAGTCACGATCCATTAAAACAATGGAACAATTTCAAAGTGTACATATATATTCAAAACAGTTTTAAAAGCGCAACATGAACATAATGTGAATTCAATGAATTGGATGTGACTAACTTAGTGGAAGAATGACAAAAGAAAAGATTAAGGAAAATATTAAATCTCACTGCAATAATAAACCACTTAGAATACCATAGATGCCTTTTCTTTTTCTTTTTAATTTTAAGCATATCTTGGATAATATGGAATTCAGATATAAAATAATTCTTACATTTTAAGGCAGACTCTCTTCTATTACCTGAGAACAGATTTTCTGTTTGCACATATCTGCTAATTCCTAGCATTTTTATAATTAGCTTTAGTATTTTGTAAGGAAAGAACATGCTGTTTTTCCTTGCCTGAATATCCCCTGCCTGAGAGCCACAGGCAGGGGATATTCAAGGGCAACCCTTCACAATATAGATGGGACCAGGAAAAGAACAGAATGGGATAAAATTCATAACAAATGTTTAATTGAGTTGCCCTTATAATAAGATTACTCCTCAGATAAATTTTGGAGGGTCAGGGAGCTGTGTTGCTAAAGGGTATAGACCAGTGGCTTGATGGCTCTTGGCTGTCAGGGAATAGGACAGTGGTGGGTTCCTACAGGTGCGGTCCACTCTATAGCACCGGTAGCGGCCTGCTGGTGATGTCACAGTACCGGTGCGGTCAGTTGCCAATAACTAAGCACCGCCATTTTTTAAAAAAAATTTTTTTTAAATTTTTTTAAAAAAATTCTTCTGTGCATGCCCAGAAGCCAAGCTTTCGGCACTGCGCATGTGCTGCCTTCCTACCCCACAGTGAATCCAAGCAGGGGAGGATGGGAGGGAGCGTGTGAGATACTGAAAGAACGGGCAGCAGGAGCTATCTCCATTCCCCTCCCTTCAGCAGTCCGAGAAGCCACGAACGTGCGGTGATGATCCTAGGCATTTTCGCACGTTTGAGGCTTCTCGAGCTGCTGAGGGGAGGGGGAATGGGCGGCAGGACCTATCTCAGTTCCCCTCCCTTCAGCAGTCCAAGAAGCCACGCCTACCCGGTCGCATGACTGGCAAGCCACACCCACAAAATAAGCCACACCCACAGAGTGGTAGTAAAAAAAACAGGAACCCGCCCCTGGAATAGGAGTAGAGTAGAGTAAAGTAGAGTAAGGAGTAGGAGTAGGATAGTGTAAAAATAGAAATTATGATAGAATAGAAGAATAGAAATTCTTTATTAGCCAAGTGTGATTGGACACACAAGGAGTTTGTCTCCATACATAAGCTTTAAGTGTACATCCAAACAACAAAGTGATAGGTCATAGATCACAGTTACAATCAACCATATACAACAACAAGTGATAAATCAGCTACCAATAGGAGATGGTAGTAGGAAAGATGAGAAGAAGAATATCAATACAGCCCAACTATATGGATAAATATCTAGGCCTAAGATAGTGCTGTGGAAATTAGGTGTTCATCATTAGAGTGATGGCATCTTTGTGTCTAATTGTTTTGGCATGCAATGCCCTATAGCAGCATCCATAGGGGAGAGGATTGAAACAGTTTATGTCCAGGATGTGAAAGGTTTGTAGATATTTTCTCACCTCTTTCTGGGTTGTGCAGTGTACAGATTCTCAATGGAAGGCAGGCTGGTTACAATTTTTTTACACAGTTCTAACTATCCATTAAAGTCCACCTGTCCTTTTTGGTTACTGAGGTACAAATGACAGAGTTGTTAATTCTTCTATAGAACTGTACCAGCAGATCCTTGGGCAATCTGAGCTTTCTGAGTTGATGCAGGAAGAACATTCTTTGTTGTGCCTTTTTAATGATGGTTCTAATGTTAGGTGTCCATTTCAAGTTCTTGGAGATAATAGAACCTAGAAACTTGAAGATCTCTACTGTTGATACTGTGTTGCCTAATATTATAAAAAGTGGTAGAATAGGAGAGCTGCTTCTAAATCCATTATTATCTCTACAATGTTAAGAGTGTTCAGCTCCAGATTGTTTCAGCTGCACCACAGGGCCAATTGATCTGTCTCTTGTCTATATGCAGACTCATCATTGTCTCGAATGAGACAAATGACTGTTGTATTATCTGCAAACTTCAGTACTTTAGAGCAGGGGTGTCAAACTGGTGGCCCACGGGCCAGATGTGTCACGCACAGGCCATGCCACCCCAGTTCCGCAAATGGGGAAAAACGTTGCAATACATCACGTGACAGCAACGGGACGCTACGAGTTTGACACCTGCGCTTTAGAGGGATCCTTTGAGATGCAGTCATTGATAACACAGAGAAAAGAGTAATGGAGAGAGCTTACAGCCCTGGGAGGGCTCCTGTGCTAATTGAACAGGTATTCAATGTGACTTTCTCCAGCTTCACCTGCTGCTTCCTATCTGTTAGAAAGCTTATAATCCATCTGGAAGTGTGGTCAGGCACAGCTAGCTGAGTCAATTTAAAGAGAAGGGTTTCTGAAATGATGGTGTTGAATGCTGAGCTGAAGTCTACAAAAGGGACTTTTGCCTTGAATCCCCAAAAAGGTCTTTGGGGATTCAAATTGTTGTAGTGCAGTTGCCATATTGACAGCATCATCTGCCAATCTATTTTCACAGTAGGCAAATTGCAAGGGGTCTAGCAGCAGATCTGTTATGGCTTCTAGGTGGGCCAGCACCTAGAAGGTTTTCATAACTACAGATGTCAGAACAATCAGTCTAATCATTCAGTTCCTTGATGGAGGATTTCTTGGGCACCGGGATGATGGTAAAGGGTTTGAAGCAAGAAGGGACATAGCACATATCCAGTGATTTATTAAAGATGTGGGTGAAGATGGGGGCCAGTTGATCAGCACAGACTTTCAAGCAGGAAGGAGTTACCCTGTCGGGGCCTAGTGCTTTTCCAGACTTTTGTCTGTGAAACAGACCTCTCACATCTTTTTCTGTGATCACCAGAGATGGAGGGCCCAGAGGGATGGAGTCAGGTGTAGGAGACTTGGCTGATTGTGGTATATCTGACAGTGAAGCCCTCTCAAACCGACAGTAAAACATATTCAGATTATCTGCCAGTTGCCAATTCCCTTCAGCAATGGAAGGAGGTTTGCTGTAGCCATTAATAATTTTAAGGCTTTTCCACACATTTGCTGGTTTATTTGTTGAGACCTGATTCCTCAGCTTTTCAGAGTAGCTTATCTTTGCTGCCCTGATCTCCCCTATTAATACATTCCTGGCCTAATTGTACAACATTCTATCTCCTTTTCTGTAAGCTTCCTCTTTGGTGCAGTATAGATGTTTGAGCTTAGCTGTGAACCAAGGTTTATTATTGCTGTAGATGTGTACAGTATTGGTCGGCACACATAAGTCCTCACAAAAACTAACATATGATATAACAGTATCAGTGAATTCATCCAAATCCTCTGAGGCAGCTTCAAACATGCTCCAGTCTGTAAAATTGAGGCAAGCCTGTAGCTTTAACTTGCCTCTCCAATATTTCACTGTTTTAATTATTGGTTTTGTGATTTTAAGGCTTTGTCTACAAACAGGTACAAGATGAATCATACAATGATTAGAGTATCCCACAGCTGCTCTTGATAGAGAGTGATAGGCATATTTTATTGTTGAGTAACAGTGGTCTAAAATATTTTTGCCTCTGGTGAGACAGTTGACATGCTGAATATATCTTGGCAGCACTTGGCTTAGGTTAGCACTGTTAAAAACTAATACAATTAGTAAGAAGTCTGAATATCTCTATTCAGCCCATAGGATTCAATCAGTGAAGGTTTGCAGTGCCTTGTTTATGCAGGCTTGAAGTGGTATGTAGACCTGTTAGGAGGATGAATGAAGCTCAGGGAGCATAATAAGATATGCAATTAATGTATAGTGTCTCTTAAGTCCACATCACAAAATTTCTTTAGTGCAGTGAAATTTTTACACCATCAGTTGTTAATATAAAAGCAGATACATCCTCCCTTCTTTTTATCGGATGTTTCTGCAATTCTATCTGCTCTTTGAATCTGAAATCCTGGGTCTTTGCAGGGAACTACCATTAATCGAATAATTTAGCCATGTTTCAATGAAGCAGAGGGCTGCTGAATTAGAAGTCCAAGTTGTTCCTATTTAAAAGGAGCAGTTTGTCTAACTTATTTACGAGTGAGTGAAGCTTAGTTAACTGCAGCGAGGGGAGATTTCCTTACCCCGGGTTTCCTGAGTCTTTGTAATATCCTCTCTTGCCCCTCCTTCTTCATTTTTTGTTTTACTTCTGCTTCTTCATTTCTGCCTGGCCAAAAAAAGATAAACTGCTGTTTCCTCAGTCAGAACTTCCTTCACATTTGAAAAGAAGGGAGGAATAGTCCCAGAAAGCCGCTTGTTATTTTAAGTCCACTGATATGATGCTGATATTAAGATATTAAATTACAACAGTGTAAAGAAGCTTGTTATTTTTAAGTTGGGTCAGATAAAAAAACTAATTAAAAAAATTAATTTTCTGTGCCCCAATGGAACTCTAAGTAACATATTGGTACATTCTGCTTGTAATTTTGTGCCAATATTATTTGTTTATGAGCTACCATTGCCTGCTCCAGTGCATTAGCATCTTATTTGAGAACCCCAATTTATGTAATGTATTTATTTTGAGTTTCCAAGAAGACTAATAATTATCTGTCAAGGTACGATTTTAGCCAAGAGCCGAGGGCACTTAGATATGTTCCTGTTTTGTTTGTTATTAACCCTGCCTCCAAATAGTCAGCACAAGGGGGGGGAAACTATTTTTGAACAATTAGGTTGACATCAGGGCTTTAACTGCTTTCTATAAGAGAGTTGTGCCAGCACCCTGTCTTCCAAAACCTTTAAAGCAGCTGGTATATACTAGGCTTCTCTAGAGAAAAAGAAAAAGAGGATTGCTTCTGAACTGTTTTGAGCATTCAGATAAACTGGAGAGATAGAAGAATAGTATGTCCCTAAATAATCATATCATAACCCCCAAGAGCTTCAAAGAAACCGATTTGTTCAATTATGTATCCTTTAAGAATCCAGTGGAAGATTTTCAAGCAAGCCTATTGAAAAATGTATGATCTTTGTGTCTGATGAGGGTTCCCTACACAAGCAGACTAGTGATTGCATGGCTCTCGTAAAACTTGATGTTGTCTGCAATAGTATGATAGCATTGTCTCTGTAAAACAACTATACATACATCTATTAACTTGATTGGGGGGATATAGTATACTTGGATTTCAGTAAGACATTTGATGACGTAGACACAACCTAGTTCCTGGTAAGCTAAAAATATGTGGGGTAGACAGCACCACCACCAGATGGATCTGTAACTGGTTGACAAACCGGAGTCAACATGTAGTCTTCCAATGGAATTACATCTACATGGAAGGAAGGATGCAGTGGGGTACCACAAGGTTCTGTTTTAGGCCCAGTAACATTCAACATCTCCATAAATAATTTAGATTTGGGAATAGAAGAGGAATATATCACATTTTCAGATGACACTAAACTGGCATGATTAGTTAACACCCCAGAAGATAGGGTCAAGATCCAAATGGAGATCAACAGACTTGAACACTAGGCCCTAGCTAACCAAATAAAATTTAATATAGAGAAAAGTTTTACACTTAGGCAAGAAAAATCAAATGTACAGGTACAGATTAGGTGTAACTTGACTTAACAGCAGTAACTGTGAGAGAGATCTTGAAGTCCTAATGGACAATCAATTAAATATGAGCTAGCAGTGTGCAGCCACTGCCAAAACAGCCAACAAAATCCTAGGTTGCATTAACAAAGGGATAGAATCAAGATCATATGAAATATTAGTACTGCTTTATAAAGCCTTAGTAAGACCATACAATAGTTACTACTATTGAGCCAGGTACTATATTTATACTACTGTAATTTGTACTATATCATATCTGCTGTATAGCATACCTCCCATTATCATGTTGTTAATCTCCACATGAACGAGTAGAAAGGGATAATAATCTTTGGGTTTGATTATTTTAATAAGGCTCTCACCCAGATTTTTATTTAGCTCCAGGGAAACAACTTACCTCACTAGATTGAATGTCTGGTCTACAGATGACTGATTCTGTTCCCAAGTAGTGAATCTCCTATCACCAACACTTGCCTCCCCTCCCCCATATACCACCCCATAGTGGTCTCTTCCCCCATATACCATCCCATAGTGCTGGGCAATTTACAGTGTAAGCATTATTTGCATATTATCCCCAACAACTGGCTCCTCATTTTACCAATCTCAGAATGATGGAAGGTGGAGCAAATGCTCAGAATGAATAAAGACTTGCAACAAAAGTAAAAGATAATAAACAAGTTTCTTTCAACATATAAATAACAAGAAAAAAGTCAAGGAAACAGTCGGTCCACTAAAGAGAGAAGATGACAAGGAAGCAGTAGAGAGAAAGCAGAGATACTTAACTCATTCTTGGGCATCTTCAAGCATAAAGAAATATAGCCCAACCTACCAAAAACATAACTGTAAAAGACAGAAATAAATTTTAGAATAAGCAAGAAAATGGTAATAGAACACCTGTCTGATCTTGATGAATATGAATCACCAGACCTAATGGATTATATCCCAGAGTTCTGAAGATGCTGGCAGATGTTATCTCAGAACCATTATACCATATTTTTAAAAAATCCTGGAGCATCGGGGAACTATTAGAGGATTGAAAAAAAGCTGATGTGATTCCCATCTTTAAAAAAAATGGGGGGGAAACAGACCCAGGAAATTACAGACCAATCAGCCTAACAACAATACTTATACTGGAAAAATGATAAAAAAACAGATCTGTGAACATCTAGAAACAAATAAAGTTATAACTATAGTCAGTACAGGCTTGTTAAAAACAGGTCATACCAAACCAATCTTATTTCATTCTTTGACAAAGTGACAAATAAATAGATCAGTGAAATGCTGTGGACATAGTATACTTAGACATCAGCAAGACATTTGACAAAGTACCATATTTTATGGAGTATAAGATGCATCCCCCCCCAAAAAAAGTGGGTGGAAAAGTCTGTGCATCTTATACAGCGAATATTGCAGCGGGGGAGAGGGAGTAGGTTGGCACTGATCAGGTGTTCTAGAATGGGCCATGGCGGTGGTGGCGAACGGGCCGTGGCAGTGATGGTGAACGGGCGGCGGCAAACAGGCAGCGGCAAACTGGCCGCAGCGAACGGGCCAGATGAATACTAGATGGATGCTGGGAGGCAGATTTTTTCTTGTTTTCCTCCTCTAAAGCTAGATGCGTCTTATAGTATGAAAAATACGGTAAACCACAACCTACTTTTTGGTAAACTAGAAAAATGTGGGATAGATAACTTCAACACCAGATGGATTTGTAACTGGTGCCAAACTGTACTGAATGAATAGTCCTTAATGGTACTACAACTACATGGAGATAAGTAAGCAGTGGGATATCACAAGGTTCTGTCTTAGGCCCAGTACTCTTCCATATCGTCATAAATGACTTAGATAAGGGAATATAAGGGGAACTCATCAAATTGGCAGATGATGACACTAAGCTGGTAGGAATAGCCAACACCCAGAAGACAAGCTCAGGATCCAAAAAGATCTTGGCAGATTTGAACAGCTTTGGCAGATTTGTTGTTGGCCCTATCCAGCAACAATTTTATTGTGGAGAAAAGCAAGATTTTATACCTAGGGAGGAAAAACCAAAGTTACAAGTACAGATTAGGCAAAACCTGGCTCAAAGACAGTAACTGTGAGAGGGATCTTGAAGTCCTAGTGGACAATCACTAAACATGAGCCAGCAGTATGTAGCAGCAGCCAAAAAAGCTAATACAATCCTTGGTTGTATAAAAAGAGGCATAGAATCAAAATCACATGAAGTATTAATACTGCTTTATAAATCCTTAGTAAGACAACACTTGGACTATTGTATCCAGATTTGCTCACCACATTACAAAAAACATGTGAAGATTTTGGAAAAAGTGCAAAAAAGAGCAGCTAAGGTGATTAAGGGCCTGGAGACAAAAACATATGAAGAACTTTGCAAGAATTGGGTATAGCCAATCTAGAGAAAAGGAGGACTAGGGAGGTCATGCATGATAGCAGTATTCCAGTATTTGAGGAGTTGCCACAAAGAAGAGGGGATCAAATTATTTTCAAAGCATCAGAAGGCAAGGCAAGAAACAATGGATGGAAACTATTCAAGGAGAGAAGCAACCTGGAATTAAGGAAAAACGTCCCAACAGTGAGGACAATTAACCAGTGAAACAGCTTGCCTTCAGAAGTTGTAGGTGCTTCATCACTGGAGGTTGTAAAATACTGCACAGCCACCTGTCTGAAATGCTATAGCTGGGGTATCAAATTCAAGGCCCGGGGGGCAGATTCGGCTGCAGGGTGCTTAGATCTGGCCAGTGGGTCCTCCCTGGAAACAGCAAAGGACCGGCCTGTGGTGCCTCTGCCAGCGAAAAAGGAGCTCCCAAGCTCCGTTTTCGCTGGCAGAGGGTTGCAGGAGGCCATTGCAGGCGAAAACAGCTCGGGAGCCCATTTTTACTGGCAGAGCGCTTGGGCCACCACAGGTGCCTCTGATACGAGTGACATTGAGCTGTCCATGCCCACCCTAGCCACACCCACCCTGGCCCCCTGAGGTCAAACACAACCCTGATGCGGCCATCAATGAAATTGAGTTTGACACCCCTGTGGTATAGGGTCTCCTGCTTGAGCAGGGTGTTGGACGAGAAGACCAAGGTCCCTTCCAGCTCTATTCTGATTGAGTCAATCTTGAATCCTGTCAGGATCGAACTCCAGGTTGTGGGCACTACATTTAACCACTGCCCCAACAGAATATTTGGGACAATGTAATGAAAAATAAGACACATTGATCTTTTTAGATGAGGAGATGACAATTTGAATTTGACTTTTCTGTTTAAACTTTTGGAAGCTATGAATTCAGGGGAGAATTTTATAAAATGGTCAAAATTGATTTAGACTATACAGAAAGCACATATTCACAGAGAGCTAACAAAACTTTGTAAAATACTAAAAGGAACAAGTCAAGAAAAACCAAATGTACATGTACAGATTAGATTTAACCTGGATCAATAGCAGTAACTGTGAGAGGGATCTTGGCGTTCTAATGGACAATCATTTTAAAATTTGCCAGCAGTGTGCAGCAGCAGCCAAAAAAGCCAACACAATCCTAAATTGCATTAACAAAGGGATGGAATCAAGATCATTTGAAGTATTAGTACTGCCTTATAAATTGTTCCTTCTCTTGATTATTTTGGTTTTTGAAGTATTGAATAGAAATATAAGACAAGATCAGAAGATTGTGGGAGTAAAAGTTTAAAAAGGGATGTGTAAATTATGAGCTTTTGGGAATGATTTGATCTTGGTTTTGGAAGATGCTTTAAAGGGAATTGAAATTAAATGAAAAGAATGTGGTATATCAATGGTTCTCCTGTATATAATTGTTAGAGAGGCTTAATGTAACTAAAATAATTTATGGTTTTGAATACTGTAAGACTAATTTTGAACTAGAATTGTGCACAAATGATGAACATGTAATTCAGTACAGAACCCTACATTTCTTGCAAGGGAACTACATTTTGCAGAAAAGTCTATGTTCAAATTTATCCTGATCTTTTCAAACTTTGAGATTAAGTTAGCAAATTTGTTAAGCATTTTTTCTATCCCCTTACCTAATTCATTTTTTAAAAATGCTTACCTGGCTCAGGACAAAAATCTCTCTGCATACCTTTCTCCATATAAACATAGACTACTGTATATGTTGGAGTTAATTTTGTCCCCACTTATCATTTGTTTGAATATCTGTTCAACTACCTATTTTTCATTATAGGTTACTTTTAAATCCAACCCAGTGTTGCCAAACTTTTGAAAAGTAAGTTATAGTATATTATGCACAATTTTTAAGCTAGTCAGAATCCATCAAGTCCCCCTAGCTTTTGTGCTTCATGATTATAATCATTCCTGCATATTAGCTCTTTTGAATTCCTTTAAATAAGGACAGATAAGCATTAACTAAACTCTCAACCTTTTGTTCTTGTTAATATGTTCTTACTAGGATTTCAGATTGATTCAGGATGTTTTTATCTACTCATATGAATCGAAAGTAAGGCAATATGTTCAATAAAGTGTTTTATAAAATGTGATATGGGATGGGAGTATAGGGAATATTTTTTTAAAAAAATATTTTTTAGTATAGGGAATATTTTTTTTAAAAAAATCATGTATCCAGTTTTCATTTGTAAGAGTATCTCTCAACTGAAGGTCAGATAATTCATGCTAGGACACTTTTGAATCCAACTCAGTATTGCCAAACTTTTAAAAATTAAGATATACATATTATTTCTCTGATTTAAAATTGGAGACACAATTTTACATTAGTCTAAATATAGCAGTTTTCAATGGTTTGCAAAAAAAATTGTTGAGGAAAAGAATGGTGAATGCTTGTCCTCTGAATGCTATTGGACTTTATGGAATAGCCGCTACAATCGGAGTTGTGTTCAGTATCATATGGAGAGATAACTCTGCTATCTCTCTAAGTGACTGTAGTACCAAGCATGCTTAGGACATAAAGCAGCTGCCTCTAAAGATGGACTAACTATATAACCTTGAATGATTTCCTTATTTTAATTTCTCATGACATACTATCACTTATACTACGTTAAGTGTTTTATTCTAATCAAATACAAATACTCCATCCTTTTAATGTGCACTGTATCAAAGAATTGGGTTTCAAAGGCTTTTTGGTAAACAAGATTTATTACAAACTTTTATCAGAAAGGAAAAGAAGTGTGGACAGGAACCATTTTCCAGAGCTATTTGTAATACAATATTATTGGTATATGCACTATGAGAGGGAAATGACCCTCCTGTCATTTATTTGCTGGGAATTAAAGCCCAACTTTCCTAACATGACCGTCTTCCAAGAAGGTAAACTAGGATTGTCGATAGCCCCTTCCTCTTTGTTAGTTGTTGGGGTTTTCATCTAATGTTTCACACTGTCAGGCTTTCATATTTCATGGTGAGCCAATAATTTAACCCTTTGCTAGTTTTGTGATATTCCATTAGAAGCAGAAATAGAGCATTCTTATGAGGAAGCTTTAAGCAAAGGAAGTTCTTTTTTGGCAGTTTGGCTGTGACAGAACACTATGAGAAAAATTGATTTCCTTTGCTGTCCTCCCCCTACCACCTATGTGTCATTTCTTTCTTATTTCCTTAATTGCTAGTTTCTTTGCAGGAAAGACAGGCAGATCAATGGGGTTAATATAGAAGATTGCTAGGAGGCCGAATACCATTGATTGATCAGCAGGAGAAGAGTCCTACCTTCCCCAAGTTTTTGGTTTCCTCTTCAACATTCACAGCAGCTCTGTTGACATGATCTTCAGTCCTGTCAATCTTCTCCTGCTGAGTCTGAATGCAAAGGAATTACAAGTGAGATTTCCCACTGGGAAGCAGCAGTAAGCCAATACATACCATTTTAATGTCTGT
This sequence comes from Diadophis punctatus similis, assembly GCA_023053685.1. Classification (NCBI taxonomy): domain Eukaryota; kingdom Metazoa; phylum Chordata; class Lepidosauria; order Squamata; family Dipsadidae; genus Diadophis; species Diadophis punctatus. Next base: position 5,025,661 of record JALIGW010000008.1, on the reverse strand, counting down.
AAATCAGGCTCCCACAGAAGCTTTCATCTGCTACTCTCTGCAGCCAGGCAGCCTTAATGGCAGTTCATTAATAGCTTCTGATTAGCTGTACTGAAAGCAGAAAATTACACAGAAGGATAAATTTAACTATTAGGCAATAAAATAGGGCAGTATTATGTGGGAGAGGATTGAAAGTTAAAGAAAATGACTGTTAAACCTTATTATTCTTTCTAACGGTATATGAATAAGTGAGTTTACAAAGCAAAGGAAAAGTGAAAGATGTGATGTTAGAACACTATAATGTCATTCTATGTCTAGATAATCGACTTCCACAAATACATGGTCCTTCCCCAGTATAGGCTGTTTTGAAGGAAAATAGAATATTCCAGAGTTAGATGGACCAAATATAGAACATTTTGTATATCTTTACCCTTAAACTCACAATTTTCATTTCTAGTGATAATTATGGATCCTTATATACAGTAAATCATGTTCTACTAATTGTATGGTTAAATCTTCATACTATTTAGTTTTCAGGGTTTTTTATCCTCATTCATTAATTGCACTATGAATCCTAAGATAGGATCCATAAAAACAACTTGAGCTATCATTTTTATTGGCTACATTAATTTAATTTTTATCAGGCAATAGCCTTACATTTTTCTTAAAATGTATGCAGTAATTTTTCTTATATAAAAGTAAGACGTTAAAAAGAGGATCAATTTTTTATGGATCTTCATTTAACAGATAACAGAATAACAGAGTTGGAAGAGACATGGGAGATTTTGTAGTCCAATCCACTGCTCAAGCAAGAGACACTATACCATGTCAGACAAATTGCTGTCCAATCTCTTTTTAAAAACCTCCAGTGATGGAGCACCTACAATTTCTAAAGGCAAACCATTCCATTGATTAATTGTTCTTACTGTCTGGAATTTTCTCCTTATTTCTAGGTTGGTTCTTGTCCTGACTGCAAGTGCTTTGAAAAATATGTTGACCCTCTCTTGTTTGTGGCAGTCCCTCAAATATTGGAACACTGCTATCATGTCATTCTGAGTCTTTCTTTTCATTACAATAAACATACCCAATTCCTGTAACTGTTCATATGTTTTAGTGTCCAGTCCCCTACTCATCTTTGTTGCTCTTCTATACACATTTTCTAGAGTCTCAACATCTTTTTATATTGTGCTGATCAAAACTGGATGCAATATCCCAAGTGTGGTCCTACCAAGGCATTATAAAATGGCTATCCCCCCCACTTTTGTGTGAAGACAGATGCAAATAATGAATTAAACAGTTCTCCTTTCTCCCTGCTGCCTATCACTTCCTTGCCACCCTTCTTCCAATTGTTTCCTTAATTTTTTTCTTGTGTTTTACATTTTGAAATAATTTATAAAAAGTTTTTTAAACATTTGTTACAAATCTTAATTCATTCTGAGCTTTAGCTTCCTGATTTCATCTTTGCAGGTTTGGGCTATATGCTGGTAAACTGCCTTAGTTATGTGTCCCTCTTTCCAGTTTTTATACTTATCCTTTTTGTCTTTCAGTTTATCAGAGAATTCTTTATGCACCCATGCTGATTTCTTCTTGGAATTCTTTTTTTTTTAAATGGTATTGTGGTGGACTGGGCTTTAATTTCAGAATTTCCTAAGCTTCTTGAATTGTTTCCCCTTTAAAAATTTCATCCAAGGAATCATTCCCAAGCTTTCTCTACGTTTGTTGAAATCAGCTCTCTTAAGGTTTAAGACACTAATTTTATTTTGTTCTATTGCTTGTGTCTGCATTATATTGAATTCCAGTATGACATGGTCACTTTCCTCCAAAGTTCTACAACTTCAACCCCCTCTATCCTTTTATCATTTTTCAATAAAAAATAACTTCAGAATAACTGACTCTCTAGTCCCCTCATTTACCTTTTGGATGCCAAAATTGTCAGCTAGGCTTATCAGGATTCTGTTTGATCTCCCACTTGGTGTAGAGTTTGTCTCCCAGTTGATGTCAGGATACTTAGACCCCCATTACTACTGTGATGTATTTCCTGCACACACTATATAGCTGATTAGCAAAAAGTTCATCCACTTGTTCTGCTTGGTTTGGTGGCCTATAGTATCATTCTTTTGGCAATATCATTCTTTTTTCCTTTTGTATTAACCATATGCGTGCATGGAGGCTTTCATCCTTGGTATTATGCATTTCTATACAGATATAGTGATTCTGCCCCCTCAAAGCTCAATGGTACCTCACCATGGTGTGTGTATGGGGGTGAACAGTATAAGCCTATTATACTGGCCAATATGGCTGTTGCCTGGAGAAAGCTGATGGCCTACTCCAGTTTTCCTTGCCATAAAACTTTAAGGCTCAATTCAAAGATATGGAAGATATGGTACCAGGCAGTGAGTCCCCCTGGCTGGGAGGTACAAATAAAGCTACAGGGAAGAGCAAAGAGGCTATTATAGTAGTAGGACCATCCATGATATGGATAGGGTAAATCCTAATGCACCCTGCCCAGCCATTGATACAGCTCTTAATGAAAAGAAATATCTTCATTCAAAAATCTTCAAACTAGGAACGTAGCATGTCAGTGGCTTAAACCTATTAAGGCTGAACATTGTTAAGAATGAAATGAATAGGCTCAAAATTTATATACTAGGCAGCAGTGAAGTTCATTGGACTGGCTGTGACTTCTTCAACTCTGATGTCATATCATATATCACTCTGGCAATGATACCATCAGAAGAAGAGGAGTGGGTTTCATACTGCATAAAAAAGTGGACAGAACCATAGAAAGTTTTTGAACAATCAATGACAGGATAATGCCAATACGTATCAATGGAAAACCTTGCAACATGACACTTCTGCAAGTTTATGCTCCCACTGTGGACTCAGCAGTAGAGAACATAAAAAAAATTCTACACTGAAATTCAGGAAACTCTGAAACAAACACCAAAGAAAGACGCTATCTGTATTATTGGAGATTTCAATGCAAAAGTGGGAGAAATTGAAGAAACAGGGATCACAGGCAAGTTTGGTGAATGAAACAAAGCAGGAGAACATCTCATTCAGCTAGGCCATGAACAACAGCTAAGCATAATGAACATGTGGTTTGAACAACCGAAGCAGTGATTATATATTTGGACTTTACCAAATGGAGAATATTGAAACCAAATTGACTACATATTATTCCAAAAGAAATGGAAAAGTTCCATCCTTGCCGGAGGAATTGAACGAGATATCCTGGAGGAAAAGGAGGTAGTGTGGGGACTCAACTACTTGCCTAACTGCAAAACCCCAGAAATTGATGGAATTCTTGCAAAGTTGCTGAGACCACTGCCAACAAAAGCACTGACAGTGCTTTGTCAAAGTGTATGGAATTCTGGTCAGTGGCCAAAAGAATGGAAAAAGGTCAATATCCTAATACCAAAGAAAGGTGATATGAAAGACTGTTCCAGTCACCGAACCATAGCCTTGTTATTGCACATGAGTAAATTCTCTTGAAGATAATCCACCATCAGTTGAATCCAACTGCCAACAGAGAACTGCCTGTACAAGCAGGATTTCAAAAAGGAAGAGGAATGCATGATCATATTGCCAATCTACATCGGATGATCTACATTGGAAAGAACAAAGAAATACCAAAAACTCCTCTACATGTGCTTCATTGACTATACAAAAGCCTTCAACTCTGTTGGCCATGACCAGCTCTGGAACTTCCTCAAAGAACTGGGAATATCAATACACCATATCCAGCTCATTCAGTCGTTATATTTTGATCAGGCAGACACTGTAAGAACTGAATATGGAAATACAAAATAGTTCAACATTGAAAAAGGCACTTGGTGAGGTGGCATCCTGTCACTTATACTTTTCAATGTGTACACAGAAATAGTTATGAGAAATGCACATTTGGGGGAACCTACCTTTGGGGTTAAAATTGGTGGTGGGAATATCAACGACCTCCAATATGCAGATGATCAGCATTGTTCACAGAAAGCAAGGAAGATCTGGAGTGGCTAATCCTGAGAATTAAAGATGAATGAAAAAAGTTTGGACTGCACCTTAACATCAGAAAATCAAAGATAATGACAACTGCAGATAACATACAGGTCAGAGTGCAGATTGACAACGAGACCATCAAAACCATAAAGGCATTCATCTTCCTGGGCTATAAAATCGACCAAAGTGGTGACTTCAGCCTGAGATCACAAGGCGTATAGCACTTGGAAGAACTGCAATGTTTAGCAGTTATAACATCCACATGAATAACATCTGAAAGAGTAACATCAGCCTCACAACCAAATGCAGATTAGTTAATGCAATAATTTTTCCAGTTGCTATTTATGGCTGTGAAACTTGGACTCTGAAAAAGGCAGACAGGAGAAGGGTAGACACCTTTGAACTGTTGTTGGAGGCAACTATTACACATCCCATGGACTGCAAAAACAATAAACAAAGAAGTTTTAGGCTGAACCTCACCAAAAATATTACTTAAAGCTAAGATCTCCAAACAGAGGTTATCATACTTTGATCATGTCATGAGAGTTGACTCACTCAAAAAGTCAAATCATGCTGGGAGTGATCAGTGGAAAAAGGAGAAGGGCTGCTCTAGTACCTGCCAGCTGGACACTATAAAGGAGGACACCGGGATGACCTTGGCAGATCTGAAGCAGGAAGCAGGAGACAGGGGGAATGGAGAGTGCTGATCCATACAGTGGGTGAGGGTCAGACATGGCTGAATGAATGACGATGATGTAATGACTTCTTACGTATAAAGCAACTCCATCCACTCCTTTTTTAGGTCTGATCTTTTTGAACAGTTTATATCCTTCCAGCACTACACTCCAGTCATGAGTTTCATCCTCCCATGAAATGACAACAGTATCATAGTTTAATGTTAGTTTTCATGGTACTGAGAAAGTCAAACAACCCGAACAGGTTAAGGTTTTTTTCCACTGTTAATTTTAATTTTTTATAATTATAAAATAATTATTTTATTTTATTTTAATTTTAATCTTTAATTTTTGACTGCTATAGAGTATTGTTTAGAAAAGTAGGGCGCAATACAACTATTGGGGGGGGTTCTATTTGAATCATGAATGATAACAAAATGCTTTTATCTGAAGATATATCTATCATGTATGTTTTACATGAGCACTCTAGATAACATAAAATGCCAATAAGGTATTTTATAAGGTAAAATTAGCTCCTGGCTACCCATTCCCCAAAGATACTTCAATAAATCTCATCTAGCTTATGCATTGGTTTAATTTGAAGCCATGGTGTTCGATAGCAGTTAATAAACATGCTTGACTAAATCCAGCAAATACCTGATTAATAAGCACACATGCTATGGAAATAAATGTTGGTGGCTTTAATAAAGTGTGGAATTGGGCGGGCGGGGGAAATAAATGCACCAATGATGATGTACCTAGTTGGGTGATGAATGTTTATAAGCAAGCAACCATCAGAGAGCACCAAAGACGCCACAGTTCAACAATGAACTACACTCTCTTCTATGACATGCCACAATCTTGTGACATGTTTCAAGAAACCACAGTGCAAAGTGTAAAAAAGGATAAAGAAGAGCAACTAAGATGATTAAGAGCCTGGAGACAAAAACATATGTAGAATGGTTGCAGGAAGGCCAGTCTAGAGAAAAGAAGGACTAGCGGTGACATGAAAGCAGTATTCCAGTATGTGAGGGGCTGTCATAAAGAAGAGGAGGTCAACTTGCTTTCCAAAGCATCAGAAGGCAAAACAAGAAACAATGGATGGAAACTAATCATGGAGAGAAGCAACCTGGAATTAAGGAGAAACTTCCTAACAGTGAGGACAATTAACCAGTGGAACAGCTTGCCTTCAGAAGTTGTGAGTGCTTTATCACTGGAGGTTTTTAAGAAAAGACTGGACAACCACCTATCTGAAATGATATAGGGTCTACTGCTGAACAAAGTGTTGGACTAGAAGACCTCCAAGATCCCTTCCAGCTCTATTCTGATTGATTGACAGTTTTTCAGCAGCTTATCTTTAATTCCTGAATGAAATCTCCATTATCCCTGTTAAAACAATCCTTGATTCTCTCCAGCCCAACAGCTATAATAAAGGTTTGATTATGATCATGCTTCATATCATAGATTATGTCATGTCCTTCCTTGAGGTTTTTCCACTACTGTATAGAATTTGAAGACAGCAAAAGCATATGCATGTTTTTAGGAGTTGACTTCCCATTGGAAACTCCGACTTACTTTATCAGATCCACAGAGTGGTTAAACTGGTATAGGATTTAAGTTGTAATGGGGGGGGGCAGAAAAGGGGAAGAAGTTGGTTATGCAAATGGAGGTAATATGTGACATAAATGATAAGCACCTCAACAATTAATAAGTTGCAATATGTTAAAAAGCCTTCATATTTGTTGAGACCTTCTGAGACTGCTTGAAATCTATTGAAGTATCAAAATGTTTAGAAACAAAAAATTGGCATGTTTTCTAAGATGCCAATAATCTGAACTGCTGAAAGGAATTCTCATACCAATTTTTCTTAAGCTTTTCTTGATGTCTTCTAAATTAGAGAGAGTTAAAAAGAAGCTAAAATGTTCATATCTTGTTTTTCAGGATAATAATTTCCTCAAAAAGACTTAATAGTATACAAATAAATAAAACTACAATAAATATTATTTTAAAATGAAGAAAGATACTTTTAGAATCCTTATTTATTTTATTTATTTATTTTATTTGTCAAAACGTGTACAAGATAACAGGTATGGTATAAACATAAACAAAAGCAAAGTAGGTACAGGTAAATTTGGACAATAGGACAGTAGGACAGGGATGGTAGGCACGATGGTGCGCTTATGCATGCCCCTTACAGACCTCTTAGGAATGGGGTGAGGTCGACTGTAGACAGTCTAAGGTTAAAGTTTTTGGGGTTTGGGGAAGAAACCACAGAGTCAGGTAGTGCATTCCAGACATTGATCACTCTGTTGCTGAAGTCGTATTTTCTGCAGTCGAGTTTCGAGCGGTTTACAATGAGTTTGAATTTATTGTGTGCACGTGTGTTGTTGCGGTTGAAGCTGAAGTATTCATTGACAGGTTTGTGAGACATCCTTCTCACATGGTAGTTTGTAGTAATGGTCACATTGTACTACTTGAGACATTACCTATCTTATTTTCTCTTTCTTTATATACAGTATCTGTGTTATAGCTAGGTGGAAGTAATGATTCTGAGGATGTGGGTGGGACAGTGCCACTCAATGGACTTCTATCATGTTGCTACCTACCTTCTTTCAGCAATCATCTCCACAGAGCAATTGTGGTGGTTATCTTATGAAGTAGGTGGAAGAAGAGTCCAACCCAGGTTTCTAGGATGATTGAGGGTCTTATGTTTTCCTGTATTACAAAATATTTTTCAGCCAATACATTTTTAATCCCTTAATCCCTGAGATTCCCCCAGAGAATCAAATTTGATCTGATGGTTAAGGCATTAGGCTGGAAACCAAGGAGCATATGAGTTCTATAAAAATATCAATTTCACTGAAGCCTGCTTCACAGGATGCAGAGGGTACCCAGCTGTATTTCATTTTATTCCATGCCCTAGTTATTACTTGGTAACAACAAATGAAAAGGGGAATAATAATAAAAAATGCATCTAAAACAATCATTTAGAAATGTATAGACATGTCTTTATGAAAATAACCAGAAAGAAGTAGAAATTAAAATGCAACTCACTTTTGTTATGTAAAAGTTACTGTGGGGAAAAATGAAACTGCCCAGCCTCTTTTTGAAATGCTGCATGCATTACTTTTTAAATCATTGTCTGAACAGTTTTGATTTTTTTTAGAAACAAGAAAATACAATATGTAACTAAGATTTAATTCAGGCTAACTTCTAAGTCTCATTGCTTTTAAATGGAGAGTAAAATTATAGGGCCAATCTGTTTAACTACAGTATATCACATACAAAGTTGTCATCTTCTGAATATCCTATATGAACTATCTTTACAGAAATTGATGCTTCATTTGTATTTATTCTGCTCATTTCCCCTCCCCCATTTTATGGCAGAATGCCATCAAAACAAAATGAGGCTGAAACAGTATGATGGCAGATCTGACAGACATGTTTGAACAATCTCCATGGTAATTGGAGTCTCTGGGTAGATTGTTAATGTCAGCCATCCCAATTTGGTCAGTTAAAAAAGAAAGACTCTCAAACCCATTGTTAAAAAAAATACACTTCTAAAGTCCAATGGTTACAGAGTAGCAAAGCTGGATCTGAAGTTTTGCACCCAAAGCATTTGGTTAACTTTTCCCTTCTCCCTACCAGGGGTGGGTTCTAACTTACCTCGCTGCCGGTTCGCTTCCTCCCGCACTGTGTGGGCGTGCTGCGTGGGCCTGCTGCGTAGGCGCGCCGTGTGGGCACGTGCGTGCTTTGCGCACGTGCACATGCGCAGTACCAAAAAATCCAGAAAAAAAATCAGAAAACAAGATGGCGACCGCATGCACAGTGCCAGAAACTCGGCTTCTGCACATGCTCAGAAGAAAAAAAGATGGCAGCGCCCACGGACTGGCACCAACCGAACCGGTTCCGTGATGTCATCGTGACATCATCAGTGGGTCGCTACCAGTTCAGGCGAACCAGTCTGAACCAGGAGGAACCTACCTCTGCTCCCTACCCTGCCCCTGATTATCTTAAATTGTGCAATAACATTCAAACAAATTGTTTTGGTAACAGTTCCTGGCTTGGCGGGCTGGAGGGTCCCACATTCCATTCAATGACCTTGGAACGGCTAGTGGCTCCCACAGGAAAGTACTAAGAATAGTTTCAATTCCCCTCATCCCAGACTCCCCTCTACCTCCCCACATCTCCCTTCCCCCATTGCCTATTGCAGACTGGCATTGCGCGAAGCATGGCTGGTGTAGCTGGATGGCAGTCTTGACACTTGCTGTTGTCTGCACTTTTGATGAGCTCCCCTTCTACCACCTCATCTAGATCATTGATGAAGATGTTGAAGAACACAAGTCAGAATCTTGAGGTATCCTACTGCATGATTCCCTCCATGTACTGTGGATATAATTGCATTGAGGACTACACACTGTAGTTAATCACCAACTGTGAATTCATCTGGTGATGGTGCTGTCTATCTTATCAAGAAGTAGGCTGTGGTGTACTTTGTCAAATGCCTTATTGAATTCAAATAAATGAAATCCACAGTAATAGCCTGATCCACTAGTTTAATTTGTTAAAGAAGGTGATAAGATTTGTCTGACATGATTTGTTTTTAACAAATGTTGGCTTCTAGTGAAGAATTAGGAATGATATGATAGCTGTCTTCCAGTACTTGAAAACTATCATTAGTTGATTGGGTCAACTCTAAAACTCCTGAGGTTAGGACAAGAAACCATGAGTGGAAATTCCCCAATTTAACCAATTTATCTATTCATAGCATCTCATGTTAGATTTGTAGAGTGCTACAATTCACACCACAATCTAATCCTCTATCTTGATGAACAACTGTTACCATCTGCCACCCCCACCGCACCTGCTGTGATGCCACCTCCTGCACTCCATAGAAACCATGATTTATTTATTTATTTATTTATTTATTTATTTATTTATTTATTTATTTATTTATTTGTCAACAAGTGCAAAGAAACAGGACACATGAAAAAATGGCACAAATAAATGGACATGAAGAAGCAAAACATAGACATAAACACATAAAATAAGTACATACAAATGGGTACAGTAGGACAGGGACTGTAGGCATGCTGGTGTGCTTATGCATGCCCATTTATGGACCTCTTAAGAAATGTGTAAGGTCCACGGTAGACAGTTTAAGGTAAAAGGTATGGGGGTTAGAGAAACTAACAACAGGATCAGGTAAAGTGTTCTAGACATTTACTACTCTATTGCAGAAGTCGTATTTTCTGCAATCAAGATTAGAGCGGATTACATTTAGTTTGTATCTATTGATAGCCCTTGTGTTATTGCAGTTGAAATTAAAGTAGTCGTTAACAAGTAGGACATTAAGGTAGATGACCTTGTGTACTAAGCTTAGGTCGGAACATAGACAGCGTTGTTCAAGGTTATCCAAGCCTAAAATTTCAAGTCTAGTGGAATAAGGAATTTTATTGCGAACAGAGGAGTTGAGTACTCTTCTTTTAAAATACCTCTGGACTCTCTCTAATGTATTAATGTCCAAAATATAGTGTGGGTTCCAGGCAGGTGAGCAGTATTCAAGGATAGGTCTGGCAAAGGTTTTGTATGCCCTAGTTAGAAGTATAATGTTACCAGAGAGAAAACTTCGTAAAATAAGGTTGACAACTCTTAATGCCTTTTTAGCAATGTTGTTACAGTGAGCTCTGGGGCTTAGATCTTTTGAAATGAGTACACCAAGGTCCTTTACAGAGTTTGGGTCATCTTTTAGATCATTTACGTCCAGCTTGTATTTGATGTTCTGATTTTTATTGCCAATGTGCAGGGCTGAGCATTTGTTAGCAGAGATTTGGAGTTGCCAATTGTTTGACCATTCAGATACATAATCTAGGTCGTTTTGTAGGGTAGTAGAATTGTCTGTGGTGTTAAATAGTTTTGCATCGTCGGCAAAGAGGATGCAGCTGCTTATAATATGATTACAAAGGTCTTTCACAAAGCAGAAAGAGTGTTGGTCCTAGAACGCTGCCTTGGGAAACACCACTATTAACTGGTGCTGGGTTTGATATGGCATTTCCAATTTTAACTACTTGTTGTCTGTTTGATAGGAATGCAGCTATCCACTTGTGCAACAATCCAGAAATGCTGTAAGAACTTAACATCATCGTTACAGTCTTCACCATTTTGCCCTTTTAGAGGTGGGATGGTTTTTGAGTCTTTAAGTTTGGCATTTACCAAACGATTGGATTTTGTGTGTAACAGCTCTTCCTCCTGTTTGCAGTGGTAATTGGTACATTTTGTTTTTATTTGGTGGCATAAGGTTTTGTATTGGTTTTTGAAGTTAGCTACATAGCCAGTTTTATTTTTCCACCAAAGGGATTTTTTTTAAATTGGAGTTTTCTTATTGATAAGGGTAATTTGTTCTTTTTGGCTTTGGGAGTTACTAAAGGTACATATAGATTAATGACTCTTTGAACTTCAAGTACAAAGGTGTTATAATAGTCTTCTGCAGAGTCCAGTCATTGAATAGGATTTGCCAATCTTGAGATGACAGGTCAGCAGTTATGAGATCGCAGTTTGTTTTTTTGAAGTTGTATTTAGGAGTCCTATTATGAGATTCTTTGTATAGATGTAAATTTAGACAAAAGTCAATCATGCTGTGGTCACTGTTGGAAAAAGGTTCTTTGATATGAAGGTTATAAATTGGGTTTAAACTATTGCTACCACTGATACCACTGGCTCTTCCATGCAAGCTCCCCTGGGCAGAGAGTTCTGCTCCCACCCCACCCTGCCTGCCACTGATGCCCCATGCAAGCACCCCTGCACAGAGGCTATGATCCTACAGATGCTTCTCCACAAGTTCCTGCCTCACCTGCCAGCACCCCATACAAATGTCCCTAGGCTGAGGATCCCACTGCTGACCCACCCCTCCTGCCACTGATGCCCTCTGTGCTTCCACAGAGGCCACAATCCCACAGGCAGTCCTCCACAGGCACCCACATCCACTCCACCTGCCCAAAATGCCCCCTGCATCTCCACAAAGTCCATTATTTTGTGGGCACTTCTCTGCAAGTGCTCACCCAAATCACCTGCAGTCACCACCCCATATAAGCACCCTGGGCTGAGGGTCTTACTGTTGTCCCATGTACTGCCTGCTACTGTTGCCCTTTGCACCTCCACGGATGCCACAGTAACATGGGCACTTCTTCCCAAGTGCCTACCCCTACTCTGCCTGCCACCATTTTCCCCTGCAACTATCCTTGGGCTGGGGTTCCCTCTGCCACCCCAGCCCAAACTCCCACCAGGCCTCACTGAAGCCCCTGGACTTCTGGTAGGCTCATTGGGCTGTTTTTCACCTTCCCCAGGCTTCAGGAGGCTTTCCTGAAGCCTGGGCAGGGCGAAAAACAGCCCAATGGGCCTATCGGTTCTGAACTTTCGATAGGCCCGTTTGGGTCCATTTTTCGCCATCCACATGCTCTGGAGGCTTTCCTGAAGCCTGGGGAGGCCGAAAATCAGTTGGCCAGCACGCACATACACACTGGAGCTGACATAGGGCAACACCTCACGTGCCCTCAGATATGGCTCCACGTGCCACCTGTGGCACGCATGCCATAGGTTCGCCATCACAGATCTATGTTCTACACCTGTGTTATTACTGAAAACTCCATTCACATTTTTCTTATTTTAATTGAAAAGGTCTGCTAGTGTGTTGTTTAACTTGTTTCTGATCACTGCTCATGTTTTATGTTGATGTATTTTATGTTTTCATTGTCCATATGCTCTGTAGTGAGATGTGGTGGGTAGGAAATACAAAAGCAAATGTGAATATAAAGATGAGAATGTGGCAAAATTACAACACACTGATATTCCTGCCAGTTATTCTAGTCCAAATAGAAAATTTAAATTTATTATTACATTATTACATTATTACATTTGAGGAAAAGCCATGATCTTCTATTATGTAAAGTTTTCTTGTATAGACTGGAGAACTTGGAATTCTCCTGAAAATTGCAAAATTATATTTAACAGTTATGACGATCTTATTCCTATCATAAACAATAATTCTGACTTCTGAAATTCATTCTTTAACATTCTGCAGTTGCGTGATATTGAACGCAATATCACATATTTCAGGGTGCAGCAGGGACAGTAGATGTCCTAGTGGTTCACCTCTACATTATAACTGACAGGTTGTGCTAGAAACTAAGAGGGAACAGTAAGCAAACTCAGCATGAGTGTTAGCCAAACTGGCTAAATTATTCATTTGTGAATGAATTAACAGATAAATTTAGCCCTTCTTTTCTCTGACTAAAGCATACAGACATGGTTCCTCATTCCTTAAAATGAATCTCTGTTCTAATATTTTACTTTGTGCTATTTTATGCTTTGGAATGTTTTGATTATGTATTTATGCAGCTGACATGAATTTTCCAATTGGGGCCTCTTCAGGGCATTTAAATTTAGTGAGGTTTTTGTCCTTTTAAAAATTTATTTTAAAAATAAATTTATTACTATCACTATTGTGATATGTTTTCTACATACATTATTAATTTGTTAATTAGCAAAAAGTTCATCTATTTCTTCTGCTTGGTTGGTTGGCCTGTAGTATACATCTATGGCAATGTAATTTCTTTTTCCTTTTATATTGACCCATATGGATTCAAGAAGGCTTTCATCCTTGGTTTCGTGCCTTCCTGTAGAAATATGGTGAACTCTTTCATATAATGCAACTCCATCTCCTTTTTTGTTAAGTCTGTTTCTTTTGAACAGTTTGTATCCTTCCAGTAGTACATTCCAGTCATGAGTTTCATTCCACCAACTTTTGGTAATGGCAACTATAACATACTTGTCCTCATGTGCTAATACTTCAGATTTGCCTTGTTTGTTGCCAGAAGTCCTTTAAGTAGGTAATGCATGGTCTAGGCATCCAAATTTCTCTTGGCAGCACCAATTCTTAAGGCAGTGGTTCATTTCTAAAATTCTTCGTTACCTCATTGGTTGTTGATCTTTCCTTGGAAGTACAGATGAAAACACCACTTATGCTCCTAACTCTCTAACTTTCTTCCCAAGCTGCTCATAATTTCTCAATATTGTTGTCTTCTTGTTTGTCCCTATGTGAATGAGAAGAAATGAGTACAGGTAGCCCTCAACTTTACAACAGCACTGAAAAAAGTGACTTATGACCATTTTTCACAGTTAAATCTTTATAGCATCCCCATGATCATGTGATCAAAATTCAGATGTTTGGCAACTGGTTCTTAGTTATGAACATTGCTGTACCCCAGGTTCATGTGACCACTTTTTGCCACCTTTTGACAAACGGAGTCAATGTGGAAGCCAGATACACTTAACAGCAGGGCTATTTTCTTATCAACTGCAGTGATTCACTTACAGTAATAATTGTGGCAAGAAAGGTCATAAAATGGGACAAAACAGTCTCACTTAGCAACGGGAATTTGGGCTCAACTGTGGTTGTAAGTCAAGGACTATCTATAGTAATCTGTGGGATTGATTATTTTAGTAAGGTTTTCAGCCACATGTTTGATTTTTGCTCAGGGAGACAACATATCTCCCTAGACTGACTGTCCTGTATACAGATGGCTGATTCTATTCCTCTGAGAATTGAATTTCCTATCATCAACACTCACCCTTTTCCCCCTGGGGAAATCTGAGCTACTTTTCTTCCTTTCACAGGAGCACTTGATGGTGCCTCTTTTCTAGAGACACTTGATGATGCCTCTTTTCTAGGTGTCTGCACGCTTTTTCCAATCTCTACCCTTCCTCTCCTGCAGTTTCCAAATTTATTTATTCAGTTTATACGATCACTCTTCCTAACAGATTTAAGGGTTCATCAGTTGTTGTAGGCAAAGCAATCTGCTATGGCCCTTTATGACTTGTAGAACTTCAACTCCCAGAATTTCTTAGCCAGCATACTCTACAGATATTGTTAATATCTTTGTGTCTATTGATGGCTAATTTGTCAGAGTGCCAGGCTTCTAGATAGAGTAAGCTGCTAGAATATAAATTGTCAGCAAACTTCACTCCTTACTAGCACTAATGATGTTACCTAGTTTGGATAATGAAACATCTGCAAGAAAACAAGCAAGCTCAGAGAGCACCAAGGACTTAATCTGCTTTCCTTTCTGGTTTTATTGCCATCCCCCTTTAATTTGGTGACAGTTCAAGCCAGGGGGACACAGTGGCACATAAATGGGATACATCTGACTTTATGGTGCGACACCAAGGCTCTGGATCTCTTTGGGTTGATTTGAGAGCTCTTCCTGGCACATACCATTTGGGCATTTTGCAAATTAAAAAGTAATGTGAAATGAAGAACAATGTCCTTTGAATCAGCCACTGTATGTCAGTTGACTGTATAAAATAGAATAATCTTATTGTTCCTCACTTGGAGAAATAAAGATTTATTTGTTTATTGATTGATTGATTGATTGCTAGCAATAAGTTTGGGTATATTAGTTCCCTTTGTTCGATGATACCCTTTTGATTCTCCCTCCTCCATTCACTGCCCATAAGGCTAGGATGCTGAAAAGATTTGGGATGACTGTCAATTTACAATTCATCATGATCTGGGATCAGCTTTAAAAGTGCAGAACAATGGCTTTGGACTCTGAAAATACAAGATCCTCCACTCTGAGTTGATTATGCCTTACAATTATTAGGTTCTGGCCTTTCTCAGAGACCTTTACATGCTGAGGGCCGCCATCTTTGTTAAATGAACTGATGCATACCTTGCACGGCATTCCTTTTGAATAGCTAAGTCCATCATTCTAGTCATTGTACCACAGCATGGCTTTTGTACCACTCTATCTTATGGGATTGTTCAAAAGATTTAAACATTTATCTGAGGTTTTTGGAGAAAATACATTTGTATTGAAATGTATAATAAAATAAATAGAATCTTAATAACATTAAACCACATTTGCAAATGATAATTGCCTGTATTGATTATTATTCCGGAAGTATAGTGTTTTGTGCCAGGTGAGAAGGGGACTATTTTCGAAGCTGTAGCACATCAGTATTGTTCTATTTTATAGCTTTTGACGGCAGATGACTATTCTCTATTCAACACACCCTCTTCCCAATGGATATTGAAAGAAATAGTTTTCAGTTTTGAACATAATTTTTATAATTGGTTTTAGGTGTATTTCAGATGTATGCTTTTGTAATTCAAGCAGCTGATACTCCTTTAAACAATAGCTTCTTCTGTACGGTTGTTTAAACATCACCTTACAGTTATACTATACATGCAGTTGAATATATTGAGAAACATTATAAAATCCGGTATGTTGTTTTTTTTGGGGGGGGGGGGAAGCAATATTATGAAAATTAAAAGAACCGCATTTGAGATTCAATAAACCATAAAGAATAATATTTCAGAAATCTTGCATAACGTATAAATGATTTCACAAGGAAATGTAAATGTTAAAAAACAAGCAATGGTTATTTTGGTCCTGTGGTCTTTCATTTTTCATTTCCTGCAGTCACCTGGTAAAAAATAGATATCAGATCAGATCAGATCAATATAGTTGGAAGGGATCTTGCAACAGGTCATCTAGTCCAACCCCCTGCCCAAGCAGGAGACCCTTATTACATCTACCTCTACCTAGGCTCAAACTCACAACCTCCTGATTGTGAGGCAAGAGCTCCACCTCTAGGCCACAGCAGCTGGGTATATAAATGGGTAGGATTGAGAAGACTGCCTTGACCATGATGAAGCATTGGAGGTATTTTATTTTTGTTTTCAATGGGACCAGCAGGGCATCTGAAATTGAGAAAGAAGTGTCTTGCTCCCAAACTCGGTTATAATGGTTAAAATATGAAGTGACCTTTGCAGCTCGGATTTACTTTTTGTCCTCTTCTTTTATACTATTTGTAAACTTATGTTTACAAATTATTTCTTCTTATGAACTGAATGATCCTCTAGCTTTCAGATTTATTTCACTTTTATATTCTTTTTAAACACTAACCCCAAAGTAATGCTACAAATTTTTGAACTATAAAACAAGGCTGCAAATATTTGAGGATGTAAATTGTGAACTGGGGAACTGAGATACTTTAAAAAGTAAACCTAATTTGCCCTTGCATTGTATACAAGCACTATTTCAAGGTGAGCCTCAAGAGGGAGCAAAAAGACTAATTTCAGCAAAAGACTAATCTTTAACAGAAAGTTGTATGATTCTGGGGTAAAATACTTCTATTTTTCTACTTCCTTTTGTGGATTACAAAATGTATCTTGACTATGACTGGTTTTGCTTTTAAGTTTTATTTCAACGCAAGCCACTAGAGGGAGCATAAGATTACCTTTTATTTCAATATTAACTACAAGAGGGAGCAAAAGACCAATTTTTAAAAGAAGGAAGGAATCCAAAGGATAGGGCATTGGAAAAATTGTTAAAAAGTCAAAACAAAAAAAGACCCCACACAAAACCAATGTTTAAATATTTTTTAATTTTTAGTTAATTTTTTTTAAAAAAATTAATAAAAGAAGGGGCCCAAAGGCTACAAAATTTTAAAGGAAAGAAGGGACCTCTTAAGTATTACTACAACTACTTTTTTATAATCTTTTACCTTAATTGTGACTTAAATTTCATATTTTTCAGTTGAGATTTTATTTTTTGACTCATTCTTTTATTCATCTGCAGATTACAAACTGTATCTAGAAATGACCTCATTCCCAATCAAAATTGAGTTGGAAGGGACATTGGAATCTTCTGGTCCAACCCTCTGCTCAAGCAGGAGACCGGATAACATTCCAGCCAGATAGCTGCCCAATCTCATCTTAAAACCCCCCAGTGATGAAGCACTTACAACTTCTGAAGGCAAGCTGTTCCACTGGTTAACTGTCCTCACTGTTAGGAAGTTTTTGCTTAATTTCACGTTGTTTCTATCCTTTAGTTTCCATCCATTGTTTCTTGTCTTGCCTTCTGGTGCTTTGGAAAATAAGTTTGGAAAATAAAAAGCACCCTCTTTTTTGTGGTAGCTCCTTAAATATGCTATCATGCCACCCCTAGTCCTCCTTTTCTCTAGACTGGCCATACCCAATTCCTGAAACTGTTCTTCCTATGTTTTTGTCTCTAGGTCCTTGATGACCTTAGTTGCTCTTTACATTTTTCCCAAAGTCTCAACTTTTTTTAAAAATAATATAATAACCAAAACTAGATGCAGTATTCCAGGTATGGTCTTACTATAAAGTGGCACTAATATTTCACATTATTTTGATTCTATTATTAATTCTATTGATTATTGATTCTATTATTGATTATGCTTCTGTTTATGCAAGCAAGGATTGTATTAGCTTTTTTGGCTGATGCCACATATTACTGGCTCATGTTTAAGTTTAAGTCCTAGATCATCCACATCCCATTCCAAAGTCCCTCTCACTGTTTTTGAGCCAGGTTTTGCCTAATCTGTAGTTATACAGTTGGTTTTTCCTGCCTAAATGTTCTTCACATTAAATTTCATGCTATTGGATAGGGCCCATTGTTCAAGTTTGTTAAGATCTTTTTGGATCCTGAGCTTGTCTTGTGGGGAGTTGGCTATTCTTACCAGCTTAGTGTCATCTGCAAATTTGATGAGTTCCCCTTCTATTCCCTCATCTAAGTCATTTATGAAGATATTGAAGAGTACTGGGCCTAAGGCAGAACCTTGTGGTATCCACTGCTTACTTCCCTCCATATAGATGTAGTATCATTAAGAACTACTCGTTGAATATGGTTTGTCAGCCAGTTACAAATCTGTTTAGTAGTGATGCTATCTATCCTACATTTTTCTAGTTTACTAAAAAGTAGATTGTGCTCTACCTTGTCAAATGCCTTGCTGAAGTCTAAGTATATACCATGTCCACAGCATTTTGCTGGTCTATTAATTTAGTCACTTTGTCAAAGAATGAAATAAGATTAGTTTGGCATGATCTCTTTTAACAAACTTGTGCTGGCTAGTAATTATAACTTTATTTGTTTCTAAATGCACACAGATCTGTTTTTGATTATTATTTTTAGTATCTTCCCAGATATTGATGTTAGACTGATTGATCTGCAGTTTCCTGGGTCTGGTTTTCTCTCTCTCTCTCTCTTTTTTGAAGATGGGAACCACATTAGCTCTTATGCAATCCTCTGGTAGTTACCTGGTGCCAGATATCTAGCATATCTTTTGATATACTAGATATCAAAAGATATGCTACAATGGTTCTAAGATAACATCTGCCAGCTCCTTCAGAACTCTGGGATGTAATCTATCAGGTCCTGGTGATTTATATTCATCAAGATCTGACAGAGGTTCTTTTACCATTTTCTTGCTTATTTTAAGCATTTATTTCTAGTCTGTCTTTTACAGTTATGCTTTTGGTAGGTTGGGCTGTAGTTTCTTTTTGTGTGAAGACTGATGCAAAGAATGAGTTAAGCAGCTCTGCTTTCTCTCTACTGCCTCTTACTTCCTTGCCATCTTCTCTCTTTAGTTGGTTAGTTGTTTCCTGGACTTTTTTCTTGTTATTTATATGTTTGTTTATTTATTTATTTATTTATTTATTTGGTTTTCTTATATGCCGCCCAACTCCCGAGGGACTCAGGGCGGCGTTGAAAGAAACTTTTAAAATTATTATTATTATCTTTGATTTTTGTTGCAAGTCTTCGTTCATTCTGAGCCTTTGCTTTCCAGACTTCATATTTGCAGATTCGGGCTATCTGCTGATATTCTGTCTCAGTTATGTGTCCCTCTTTCCATTTTTTGTACTTATCGTTTTTGACTTTCAGTTTATTAGATAGATCTTTTGTGCAACCATGCTGGTATCTTCTTGGATTCCTTGTTTTTTTTCCAGTGGTATTGTGATAGGGCTTTTATTATTATACTTTTCAGAGTTTCCCATGCTTCTTGAATTGTTTTCCCCTTTAGGATTTTTATCCATGGAATTTTTCTTAGGCTCTGAGTTTGTTAAAATAAGCTCTTTTAAAGTTTAAGATAAAGTTGGATTATATTCTATTGCTTGAGTTTGCATTATATTGAATTCCAATATGATGTGGTCACTTTCTCCCAAGGTTCTGGCAACTTCAACTCCATCTCGTCTTCTTTTCTTCTCTATTAGTAAGAATTAGGTCTAGTATAGTCTTTCCTCTAGTTCCCTCCTCTACCTTTTGGATGACAAAAGCTAAGTTGGTTAGGAATCTGTTTGATCTCCCACTTGTTGCAGAGTTTGACTCCCAGTTGAAATCAGGATAGTTAAAGTTCCCCAGTACTGCTGTGGTATGTTTCCTACATACATTTGTTAATTGAATAGCAAAGAGATAATCTATTTCTTCTGCTTGGTTGGGTGGCCTGTAGTATACTCCTATAACCGTGATGGCGAACCCATGGCACGTGTGCCACAGGTGGCACGCGGAGCCATATCTGAGGGCATGCGAGGCATTGCCCTATGTCAGCTCCAGCACGCATGGAGTAGGGCGTAGGGCGGCATATAAGAACACTAAAATAAACAAACAAACAAACAAACAAACAAACAAACAAACAAACAAACAAACAAACAAACAAACAAATGTGCGCACTTGGCTAGCTGATTTTTGGATTTCCGGAGGGTGGGGGGAGGCCGTTTTCACACTCTCCAGGCTTCAGGAAAGCCTCCAGAACCCGTGGATGGCAAAAAATGGACCCAATGGGCCTGCCGGAAGTTCGGAAATGAACTTCCGGTAGGCCCATTGGGCCGTTTTTCGCCCTCCCCAGGCTTCAGGAAAGCTTCCTGAAGCCTGTGGAAAGCGAAAAATGGCCCAAGCTTCAGTGAGGTCTGCACGCATGCGCAGGAGGGCAGCGCAGAGGGGTTGTGCATGCATGCGCGAGGGGGAGGGCATTGCATTATGGGTGTGGGCACACGCATGCATGCTATCGTGCCCACGCACGCCTTTTTGGCACCCGAGCAAAAAAAGGTTCGCCATCAATGGCCTATAGTAATGTCACCCCCCTTCTATATTGACCCATATGGATTCTGGGAGATTTTCATCCTTGGTTTTGTGTATTTTTTTTATAAAGTTTT